>CM071947.1:14492500-15207500 GCA_036784905.1 Acrossocheilus fasciatus | reverse complement strand
CAACCTTTCCATCTGGTTTTCTACAACTCAGGTTCCTCATTGTTTGTATCACACTACAGAACAGATCACTGAAACACTGAATGGCTTGAATGGCTGCCATGCTTATAAGGGAATGTGCATAGCACGCCACGATAGAATAGTGGACCTGATAGTGAAAGACATATCAAATCATTTATCACCTTGAGTAAGAATATACAAACATTCTTGTGTAAAACCATCTATGTTTCAGTATTTTTTCTCATCTGTCTGCGAATACACCAGATGTTGTTGTGATTAATGAGGGGTGTAGAGAGGTGTTTGTTTTGGAGGTGGCATGCACCTTTGACTCTAGTATGGAGGAAGATTTTATGACTAAAATCATTAAATACCAACCACTCCTGAATATTATTTCAGAGATAGGTTATCGGGGCCGATTATTTGTGTTCATATTTGTCAGCTTAGGACACACACACAGGCTGGTTGTGAGAGGGCTTCAACAACTTGGGATGCCCAAAAGAGGGCTAAACGGTTAGCAAAGTACTGTGTTCTGTCTGCTATCACACTCAGCCATCATATATGGCGGAGACGTTTTAATTTATACCCATAGCAACTGAGTGATATGCTTAATATTGTGAAGATCTATTATATGCCACTGGTCCATGATTTTTTTGTACATGTATTTAACTGCATCTGTAATATTTATGTCCCTGTAGAGAATTTCTTTTAAGTGGATTTAAATAAAATAATAGTAAAATTATTAAGTAGCACAACTGTTTTTAACATTGATAATGATATGAAATGCTTCTTGTGCAGCATATTAGAATGATTTCTGAAGGGTCACGTGACAATAAATACTGAAGTAATGATGATAAAAATTCAGCTTTGCCATCACAGGAATAAATTACATTTTAAAATTTAGTTAAATAGAAAACAGATATTTCAAATTGGAATAGTGTTTCACATTATTGCAGTTTTTACTGTATTTTGATACAGTAAATAAATGCAGCCTTGGTGAGGAGAAGATTCTTCTTTCAACAACATTTAAAAAGTCTTACTTACCTACTGATTTGCAAAATTTGAAATGATACAGCATTTATGCCAAAGCTGAATCTCTAAGGCTGTACTTTGATATGAAAGAGGTTTTAGCACACATTATATGGTTTTTGCTATGAGAAAGCTGTCGCGCTGTGCTGCATTTCTGGCTCCTTCTGCCACAGAGTAATCTACAGCACCATTACAGGCAAATGATTAGCCACAAACACCCAATTAGGGTGTAAATGTTTTAAAGGGGTGACAGGTTGATCAGTGATAATGTTGGCCGTGTGGCTGAACTAGCGGAAATAAATCACAGTGCACTTAGTGGGGCAGCCCATGTGAAATGTTTTAGTTATGCTAATGAGAATTACCATAATTCAAAGTGAGCGAACTCCTAGCTGAGCTTGCATTTAATTTAGACACACACACAGGAGGAGAAACATCAAATGAGTTGCCTGATATTCTGTGTTATTTTTGTTTTTCAGTAGTATTACAGGCCTCAAGCAATGTTCTCATTCGCCCCAAACCATGTTTTGTACATTTTTCTTCTTATTTCTCTTTTTTGCTTGGCTGAATTTGTGAAGTAGGATCAGCATGTGTATAAAAAGCTCAGCAGAACTACGTTTGTATTTGTTTACCAGTTGAGCAGCCGATGGCGACCGTCGACGACTCTTCATCCTTCCTAAAGCTCCTGTCACCTTTGTCTGGTTCCTCTTCTTCTCTTTGTTGTTCTCTGTTCTCTTGCTCGCTCTCTCCCAAACAGCACTCGCCGCCATCTGGCAGGACCTGTTGGCTTGTTTGTTTTTCAGAGCAAACAGCAAATCACTCCCTTCCTCTTTCTGCCTTTTACCATATGCCACAGCCTGTGTATTAGAGGATGTCATGTTTATTAATGAAGCTTATCAAAGACACTCACACACACTCCAACCTGCTGGATGAGCTTCAACGAAGGAGCTTCTTGGGAAGTTGTCTTAACTGTTCTCTCAATATAATTGGCAACTTTTAAAGACTCACATGTAAGTGCAGTTTTCTTTATTGGAGTATTTCCTATTGAAACAGATGGTTTGAGCTAATAAAAGCTTTTATATCACATCCGTCAAAGAAGAGTTTCCAAAATTATATTGGAAAAAAAAGAAAAATTCAAAACTGAGGCATGTGACTGTCATGTTTGTGTATATTTATATTATATAGGATATATATATATATATATATATATATGAGCGTAGCAGTACACAAACATGACGGGGTGGTACATACCTCGGTTTTTCCTGTCAATTTTTATTTTTATTTTTTTCCTCAATATAATTTTATGGTTTCAGTATGATTTCGGTACAGCAGGGGGAAAAAAAACTAAACATAAAATTGCTTCTTTTTTTTATTAAACAGTGGTTTACTGAACAAATTATTCTTTCTTTAAATAAATTCAATATTTAAAATGTTCTTAAAAATCTACCTCAAGTTATAATCTAAAATATAGAGTCCTTTTACATAAATATAAGGTTAAAATTAACAAGAGAGACAAAACTTAAATTTAATTACTATTTATTTTTAAATATAATGACCAACACTCAACTAAAAAAAAATTTATGCAAACATGGAAATTGCACATAAAACAGTTTTTAAATGATCTTCTAAATTATAAAATAAAAATTATAATGTGTTGTTCAAATACATTCATTTACACAGTGGCTGTCATAACTTGCTTCATAACAGATTTATTTAAACATACATTAAATAATTAAGACATCACTAACAGGTAAAGTAAAACAATGTGTTTATAGTGTAATATTTCGCAAAATGCTCTTCTCTAGACTTCATTTCTCTAGCGAACTAACAAGCTGTAGACACTGATGACTAGACTTGGTAAATTAAATGCTTTGTGACATTTTGTTTACAAGCTGTTTTACTGACGTCTTTCCGTGGTTGAACCACAGATTGCGCGATTACCTGCAGCATGAGATGTTCATTTATGTTTATTTTGTGTTAAAACTAGTAGTAAAGAGGAAGAGACGTTCACTCGGTCTCCGCGCTGCCATTTGAACTGAGGTGTTTATACAGCAATCTGTCTGAGCATCAAAACGGCATTTAATGTTTGAATTTCCTGAAAAAAAATAGACATTTTGAAATATGAGACTCTGTTTCTTATCTAAAGTAACAGTATATAAAACTGGAATTTTTCAATGAGCTGAAAGACCCGTATCGAAAATTTTCAGTACAAATACATGCTGCCTACCGTTCCACCCTTAATATATATATATATTGTGTTTAGTCTCCACTTGAACCACTGCACTAGCATATTAGATGGTTTCAAAGACATGGACTAAAAGACAAAAAACTTTAATTTTGGTTCCATGAGGTCCCTCACCCGGATACACTTGACATAAAAAATTAAAGCCACCTTTTTGAGGCCATTTAATAGGCTAGAAATGCAGGGAGAAGGAAGTGAGTGAAAGAGAGATCAGCTGAGTGAGAGAGACCTCAGGGTGTGCTGGGAGGTAGGTAGACCTGGAGGAGCCCGGAGGGCCATTACCATAGCGTTAATGCTAATCAGTGGCTGAGCAAGCTAAATAATGCATCAGCCACAGATGGCAGGCACCGGGCAGGACTGTGCTCCAGCATACTACCGCCACTACTCTCAGGACTCAAGGGCCATAGGAGAAAATTAAGCTGGAATTATTGTTGTCAGATCTGGTTAGCGTGAAATGATCCTTGATCAGCATTTGAATTTATCTGCAAAGTCTGGTCAGTTTGGAGGTATGAACTAGAGTGCCACTGAACAGTGGACATTGGCTAGGAGGTCTGACATGTCCATCGAGGCCCAAGTGGATGATCCACATTTGCTAGCATATATATGCATATATGTGTGTGTGTGTGTGTGTGTGTGTGTGTGTGTGTGTGTGTGTGTGTGTGTGTGTGTGTGTGTGTGTGTGTGTGCATCTGTACTTCCAGGAATTGTCTCTTTGTAAAGCAGCTTTTTGCATGTTGACACATCCGAAATATAAGGAGATATTACTTGTTTACATTTGCAAAGCTCAGCTAAGCTTTAGATGCTCGTCAGTAGTATCATTATGAAGCAAATGGGATTCCTGCAGCAAAATGTTGCAGCTCAGTGCTGCTTTCATCTCACTTTTGTTTCTGAGACGTCACAGGCTAATCCTAATCTATGAGATTAACACATTTTGTACTCTTAAGAATGACAGAGGAGTATATTTGTGTGCATTCGTATGTATGCATCACCTACTGCTTTTCTGCATGAATTAAGCACTCTATCAGGATTAATGGACTATAATGCCGTTAGCTGAGGAAGTGTATCATTGCCGTGGTGTATGTGTCAACAATATTTTAATGACAGTTAAATCCTGTTGAGAGCTGGCTCTCTCACAGTTGTGTATTCTTAATATGTCATGTTCAACTACTGATCAAACTGAATATGTTTATTGCTTTCAGCTCATAATTCTTTCACAAAATGAGGTCATTTCATTGCATGTTTCTGAAACAGCATTTGCAAAGGATTGTGGTCACTCTCCGAGCTGACATAATCAACTTTAATCGGAGCGCATGTCGTATTTTAAAGACTCAAAATTGGATTTTTGTAGCATTTAGTTCATGTCTCTCTGCTAGTGTACACACAAAAATTAAACCAAAATGAGAAGATATAAAATTGACAGTCTTTCTCTTCTAGGAAAACTGGAAGCCCATTTCTGTCATGGAATAAAAAAAATTAATTATGAGATTTTATCTCACAAGTCTGGCTTTTTTTTTCTCAGAATTCTGAATTTATATCTCACATTTTGGACTGCTTTTCTCTCAATTCTTGAATTGTGAGATATAAACTCGCAATTCTGGGAAGAAAAGTCTAAATTGTGAGATATAAATTCACAGTTGCAAGAAAAAGAGTCTGAAATGTAAGATAAAAAGACGCAATTACCTATTTTTTTAAGAAAAGTCAGTTGTGAGGTATAAACTTATAATTTCCAGAAAAAGTGAGAATTCTGAGTTTAAATCTCACAATTCCTTTTTTTTGTGACAAATATTGTATCAAATATTTTCAGTGTACTTTCATCTGAACGACACTGATGTTCTTTAGTATAAGATTAAATATGGCACCTATTTTTTACTAGGACTTTTTCATATCTAGAGTGTCAGTGGGAATGTGTTTCTATATACAGAACAAACATTTTGCACCAAACCTGACAGAAATGAAATGGTTGAGCTGGAGGTTAGCCTGGCCTTCTCTCCTCCATGTCAGTGTTTGAGTGGTAGACGCTGTGGTTCACTTTCAGCCTGGCAGGATGGGTCCAGTCTGTTTGTAGGCCCCGACACCTGCATGCATGATTTAACATGCTCTGTAACCGCCAGCAGCGGTGCCTGTCAGGAGCTTCACCCCATCCACCCTCACGGCTCGGTTTAAAACTCTGTGTGCCCATGTTCGGCTTTCTCAAGGCCACCTCCAAGGCTCAGTATGATGATTCACTACGAGGCGGAAGGTGTAGCCAGGAGCAAAGTTTACCCACAACATAAAAAACATGATCTGCTACAGTAGAGGAAATCCAGGAGGGGAAAGTTGGAGGAGCAGTGTAGCTGAAGGGCTTTTTCTGATCACATTTCACCAGGGCAGAGAGTTTTCTGGCAGGATTTCTGCGAGAAACACCTCCACAAGCTTTTCTCTCTTTTTTTAGCTCATTCTTGGTACCTTGCAAAGCATGCCAGATTTGTTTACCGCTGATGAGTTTGATTTTACAAGCACTTTTAATGATGAGCTGAGAACATGCAGTGTTAGTGGTTTGTTTTTTGTTTTACGGAAAGCTGTAAATTAGTCCACGACAAATGTGGTAATTCTAGACCACAAAATATTTATATGTAGTATTATACACACACAAACTTAAAGCCTGAAGATATTTGAATGCAAGCACATTTAGCTACAAAAGCTTGAGTTCAAACGCTGTTGTGTTTGCAATTGGGCATCTTGCTGACCTGTTAGCCAATAATTATTTTCATGTTATGTCTGGTAACCAATAAATGGTGATATAAAAATTTTAAGGGATAATTCACCCAAAAGTGAAAATTCTGTCATTTCCTCAACTTCATATTGTTCCAGTGTAAGGACAAATAACACAGTAATTTCTCAGAATATCCTTTTTATGCTTCACAGAAGAAAGTAAGTCATACAGGTTTGGAACAACAATGAATTTTCATCTTTGGGTGAACAAAAAAATAATAATTGACCATTAAGAGCTAAATTCTAGTTCTAAATGCTACTTGTTTCAAATGCTAAAGTGAGTTTAGACATCAAATTTTATTGTACAGCATTAAAAATTATTTGCTAAAGACTTATCAGCATTATTATATTAACTTTAAATGAGTGTTAAATGATGGCAAAAGTGATCTAAATGTAAGAATAGAGAAAATGACCTTGCAAAGGGAAGTGCATGTTTGTTCATTGTGCATACTTGCATAGAGTAAATTTATATCTACTGTCTGCCTCTCTTTGTCACCATGGTTCACTGCTAGTCAGAGATAATGGTGATTTTAATGAATCTGGTGTTGACCCCTCTTTCCCTTTTTCTTTCTGACCTTATCTGTTCTGCCTTTATCTGGCCCTGTCTCTCACAGAGCACCACATGACTGATCACCTCACGGTCAACAGAAGACATGGCCACCACTTAAACACACAAACACACTAAATACACATCTAAGTCATGCCACCTTGGGGTCAACTGGACTGACATGCACAACAAACTGCAGTGTTTGATGAAGAGACGGTTGCGTTTTCTTTCATATCTGCCATGTTGAGCTATTTTTACATAGTTATATTTGGTAACACTTTAGAATAGGGAACACTTATTCGCTATTAACTACGACTTTCCCTCAATAAATCCCTAATTTGCTGCTTATTAATAGTCAGTAAGGTAGGTGTTAAGT
Organism: Acrossocheilus fasciatus; assembly: GCA_036784905.1. Taxonomy (NCBI): domain Eukaryota; kingdom Metazoa; phylum Chordata; class Actinopteri; order Cypriniformes; family Cyprinidae; genus Acrossocheilus; species Acrossocheilus fasciatus. The sequence goes on along the minus strand of CM071947.1, from coordinate 15,200,564 downwards.
TTAGGTATTGGGTAGGATTAGGGATGTAGAATAAGGCATTAATATGTGCTTAATTAGTACTAATAAATGGCTAATATTCTAGTAATATGCATGCTAATAAGCAACTAGTTAAGAGACCCTAAAATAAAGTGTTACCTTATTTTTTTTTTTTAAAGATAATTGATGATTAGTTGAGCTTCGTTTGAAGCCGTTGTAAATTACTCTAGCAACATATACCTGTGACCTCAGTGCCGCTGCGTCTGTGTGTTGCTTTGCCCAGTTTATAATGGGTTTTTTCAATTTATGAGTAAAGCCTGAAAACATAACTTGACAATACTTTGACGGTTTATTTTTTGGCCTAACCTTCACACACTCACAGCCCAAACTGTCTTATCTAGTTATTTATTATAAACATAAGCTTTCAAAAATAAACATAAATGCTTCAAAATTTGCGTTTTTGGTATGCGTGTGCAGTTTACGTTGTAGAACTAAACAAATTAGTCTTCCAGGTTCTGATGTCATACCTTCACCACTCTATACTGTGCCAAAGAAATTGTTTCATAATGTCCGATGTTGTGCCTAACAACGACTCGTAGTTCTTTTAAATTCTCTGGAAACCACAGCTCCTTGGGGCTTATTCTTTATTTCTTGGCAAAAAAATTGGTTAAAAAAAAAGTGTAGTAAAAAAAAGGGTCACTTTATTATGCATATATTGTAATGTTTGAAAAATGATCGTCCAATATACATTTCTGCTCATAAGTTTACATACCCCTTGCAGAATATTGCAAAATTATTTAATTCTTTTTTTTTTTTTTGTACTGTCCTGAAAAAAAAAACATAATAGATGTTCACATATAGTCAACAATGCAAAATAATAGCTGAATTACACAAATTAAACAGTTCAAAAGTGTACATACTCTTGAATCTTAATACTGTTTGTTGTGTATGACTGATTTTTATGTTTTGTGATAGTTGTTCATGAGTCCTTTGTTTGTCCTGCCTGCTGTTCTTTAGAAAAATCCTCCAGGTCCTGCACAGTCTTTGGTTTTCTAACATCTTATGCATATTTAAACCCATCCCATTCCTTTTCACACCAAAGACAGTTTTGGGACTACACAACTGTTACAAAAGGTGAAAACATTCAGTGTATTCGTATACAGTATGTTGTTGAATAAACACGAAATCCAGCCAAACCATAACTTGCAACAACAATGCCCCACAGTAAAAAGCTCCATAAAAAGCACTTCATAAAGCTTGTCGTAATATAACAGCGGGGTGCAGCGAATGGCCGGTATCTCGGTTGGATTTCCTGCCGGTGCCAGTGGCAAGACGTGTTTCCTTGTAGCACCATTAACATTGTCATCATCATCATCGTTTTCATAAATGAACTTGAGCTCTGACCGCCTCACTGAAGCCCATTAGACGGCACAGATGGCCCTCTCTAGAGGCACGGCTATAATAATGTGCAGTTTAGTTATGATCTGACTTTAGGGCTTCAGGGTGCTAAGCCTCCGTCTTTGTCCCCAGCAACGCCCCTCCCCCTGTGGACCGAATCCAGCAATAACCGCGCTCCAGCTGAGGCTTGATCCATGGGATTGACCTCTGACCTCCTGCCATCGTTAGTGCCTGTTTACATTGAGCAGATTGAAGCTGTTTGTGTGCTTGATTTGTCTGGCAGTCTCTCTCTCACACACACACACACAGACACACTACATGAGTGTCTCTGATAAAGAAAGGTGAAGGTGGTTAGAGAGGAGCATGTTGGTATGCCGTGTCTGTCTACACACATTAGGGTGGGTATCAAAGTGCAAATATGAATCTGGCAGTTCTCATAATGAGAGAGGGGGGAACGTATTATAAAATAACTAGAAGTGACCGACAGCAAGAGACAAGACACTTTCTCCTTTGAATACCAATTACATGCCGAAGAGAAAAATGGAGAGAGGAGGTAAAGAGAGAAATATATAACCTTTTGTAGCTTTTATGATGTTGTTTATCTGCTATAACGATGATGTTTCTGTACTGGTGGCCCAAAGCTAGTTGTTTTTTTGTGTTTGTTTGTGATTTTAACATTCTAATTTGGTGCTCAAGAAACATTTCTTATTTTTATCATTGCTGAAAACAGTGCTGCTTAATATTTTTGTTTTGGGATTTTTTGGTGATAAAAAAAGAAGAAAAAAAAGCATTTATTTGAAAGAGATCTTTGCTAACAATGTAACTTTTGATCAGTTTGATCAGTCCTTGCTTAATAAAAGTATTCATTTTTCAGAAAGAAACAAAATAGGTATATTATTTGTTTTTAATGTCAAAATCCTAAACAGTTTTAAAATCGAGTGCTTGAGTTATATCTCACTCTGTGTTAAAATTGAAAACTGAATAGATAGTTGATTCAGCAAAGATGTTCGAAAGCTTGGAATAATCATCTAAAGACAGTTTTAGATCAGTATACACAGGAAAAGTGTGCTCCAGTTCTGTCTTAGGGCCTCCTGGCCACCACCAGACTGCATTCTGAGTCTTGCTCACCCAGAGGTAGTGCTTCTAGTCAATGCAGTCAAGCAAATAAGCTGATCTATGCTGCAGCTACGGATGGTCTAAGATCAGGTCCCTCATGTCATAAAACTGAATCCTAGATGACAGCTCCGGTGCACATCACAAACACAAGCTCTTAAGATTCAGGTGAAGGACAGCGAGCTGCCATCACGCACCCTCCCGTACGCATCATCCACGGAGGGGAAATCAATTAGAGAGAGGGAGGAGATGCTCTGCCCGCTTCGCCATTGAACCCATAGCTCTATTGAGTTTTCATGATGGGCTTTGACTGGGATGAGAGATCAGAGGTAATACTGATAGTCCTGCCGCACTCTGAACACATTATCTGCTGTATACAATGGAAAACACTTCATCAAACCAGAGAGGCGCTGTAGGTCTATTGATAGATGGGCTTTGTGCGTGCAGGGAGGCCGAGCGAGGTGAAGGGAGGGGCAAGAGAGAGAGAGTTTGTCACAGATGTCCAGCCCTTTGAAAGAAAATTAAACAAGTACCTCATTAGCAAGCGTTGGGCTGCTCCCGTGAGGAGAGCACTGAGCCAGGCCTTTTAATAAGCTGGGAACTTAATCGCTGCCAAAGTCTCCCTCCACCCTGCAGTTTCTGCTCACCCCGGCGGCTCCAACTTTAACACCCCTGCCCTCCCCTTTTTGGACCTCCCCTTCCCGTTGAAGTCCTCCCCTCTGACCCCCTGAGAGGCCGTCCCCGTCTCCCAGCCTCTTCTATTGACTGCGGCTGATGCGGAGGCCCAGGGAGAGATACCACGCTGGTTCCCTTCTTTTCAGCTCCGGAGAGAGGGGATAATGCCTTTTTTGTGCCACGCATCTAGCTGAATTATGTGCGCTAATTTGATTAGGCAGAGATTTGATTAACTGGAAAATGAGGGCTTTGCGTAGACTTTCACACGCTTAATTTCTTCCTTGCAAAGCAGACGCAACATTGTGTCATGAAACTCTGAGGGCATATGAGAACCCCTTTCACAGGCTAGAAGGGCCTTTCAGGCCTTACAATATCCAGGACTGCCACGGTTTATACTGGGATAATCAGTTTAGGGCTCTTTGCCGGGCCGCAGAATACAAATTGCATTTGGCATCAGCGGTGAAAAGGTTCAAAGGATAATGAGATTAATGTAGTAGAGAACTAAGCTAAGCAAAAAAAAAAAAAAAAAAGGAATGGAAAGAAAAAGTGAAAAGGTTAGAAAGTGGAAAAGCGTTTTAAGTGATGCATAGACATTTCTAAGTATTAATTTATGATCACTTCTGACAGTCACCTATGCACTTTTTTTTATTTGCTTTTACATGTAATATCTTATGTTTTTAAGAACATAACATATTTCACTTTTGAAATAATTTACCTTATTAAATATCACTGTACAATTTTTTTTTTTAAAGCTGCTAAAAAGATGATGTGAAATTTATGAATTCTGTCCCAGCCGCTAAATGGAGCAGTACAGAATCTGTGTGTTTTTCACATTATCTGCACTGATTGTGAGGGAAAGATTCTGCTGAATGTATTTAAATGTTTTTCAAATGTATTAATAGGGCTACAACTCTGCATTTGAAGTTGAATTCATTACATTACAATTACAACAAAAATCTTAATTTCAATTGACAGAATTTCTAAATATGTACTTTTGTAAACGGATCATTGCGACTCAGCAGGAGTATAAATGGATTGCTATAATCAACACTTTCCTGAATGATTTAATTGCAGCAATCATAATCAAAATCTTGAATTTGTTCAGTCAATTACAAGGGCTGAAGGATGTGTTGAATTGTATGAATGCATTCTGCAGATTTCTACGGACAGAGATTCTATACAGGCTGTGTTTAGCTCTCTGTCTTTCATTACCCTGACCTCATCATTTTTCTTGGGTTTGCTCATTGTAAACTTCAGCAACAAGGTTATGTTACTTCAAATCTAATTATAGGTAATTAAATGTGAAAGTGAAACAAAACCCTTGTAAATAAAAGCAAACAAACATTACAAACAGATAGTACTCAGCACTCCGTGTTGTCTTTTTCTTTTAAAATAGTCAAAGCCTAAAGGTATAATTCACCCAGAAATGAAGACACTGTAATCATTTACTCACCCTCATATCATTTCAAATCTGTATGACTTCTCACAAATGCAAAAGAAGATATTTTGAAGAATGTTTCGTTTTTTGTTCATACAATAAAAGTCAGTGGGGTCTCCATTGATTTTCACTGTATGGGCAACAAAACTGAGATTTTTCAAAATATCTTCTTGTGTCTTCCACTAAAGAAAGAATGTCTGGAATAACATGAGTGCAACTCAATGATGACTTTTTGCCTGTACTTTCCCTTTAAATAGGCCTGGCTTCTCCAAAGGTTTTTTTTTCTTTCACCTATAATGGAATTTGGGTTCCTTGCTTAGTTAGGGTCTGAAAGGCACTTTGATCATTATTTATTTATTTGTATTCAGTATTATCAGCGATTTGACGGCAGTGACACTATCAGATGAGAACAAAACTTGAACTTGAATTGAGCTGAATAATGACCCTATTGTCTTCTGCTTTATAGCTGAATCAGGGTGTTGATAATGCATGAATTCTGAAACCTCAACACTGTAATTGAAATGAAATGAATCAACAATAAACTGACTCAAGCTGAATAACGAGACTCCTGTCCAAAGTAGTGCTGCTTATCGCTGAATTGAACTTGTTTCACATAATGAATTAACTTTGCACAGAATATTGAACTGAACTCAACCAACACTAAACTGATTGGAGCTGAATAATGGCACTATTGTCTTGTTACATCTGCTTTAAAGCAGAACTATGGATCTACCTCATTTTTGAAGTTTGCATCAATTCTTTGAAGCTGCTTTGAAACAATCTGTATTGCATAAAACGCTATAAAAATACAATTGAAATATATAGTCACCTATAAGCAAGCCATTTGTATTAGATACAAAATTTGAACTGTAAAACAGAATTTTTGTCCAGCTCAACAAGCCTGAGCAAACCTGGTTCCACTAAACACTAATTACCTACCACAGTTAGATACACACACACACACACACACACACACACACATTCTTGCTGATCTGGACTGGCCGTCTGTCATCGGTCCAGAGTGGAAGCTTTAAATTGGGAGGTTATAGAAAGCCAAGGATTCATTAAAAAAGGAGAGAGAGAAACGAGATAGGGAACTGAGAGAGAGAAGGAGAAATGGGGGGAAACGAGTATGGCTCAGACAGATGAGCTGTCTCCTGTTGGACTTCCTTCCATCTCCCCCCATCTGCTCACCCCAGTTTTAATTAAATCTACTGAGATGAGGACTATCTCTCCCTCTCTTCTTTCTCTTTATCACTTCCTCCGTTTCCATCCACTTCTTTGTGTGTGAGCGTATGACAGCGAGTAAGCGGGTAATGCCATTCTGTGCCAGTGTCCACTCATCTCTCATGTGGTGTTGCCAGCTGCTAATGAGAGCCAAGCAGAGAGAGAGACAGGCAGGGCTCGAGCAGTCATTTGCCAACCCGCATGAGCTGTTAATGAGGGGGATTGTGGGAAGCCCTGCGCGCACACACACACACACACACACACACACACAAACACACACACACACACACATACACTCTCGTGCGTGCCCACACAATCAGATTCACTCCACTGTGCCAAAGTTTGCACACACTTTCGTACACATACAGAAGAACCATGGTTGCATGCAGACAAACAGATGGATAAACAACAAAATATCCACATTTCAACATTTTGAAAAAAGTTCTCTGGTTTTTGGACTTGGTCTCTGTGTTGATGAAGTGCCATGTTGTTGTTCATGACTGGTACTGTGTAGATACAAGCACCACAGAATATTCCTCTGTGGAGGACTGAGGAGGACTATATTTTGTTCTGCATGGTGGTTTCAGTGAGAAGCAGTGAGTGCTTGGCTTTATGTGAAACATAAGGCTATTCTCTAATCATAATTAAGCATCTGTAGTAAAGCATTTCATGATTTATTAAGAATTGTTCCTACATTATGTATGTAACAAACATCTACAACTGTATACCACTGTTCAGAAGTTTGCCGTCTGTAAGATTTTTTTTTCCATATTTTTGAAAGAAGTCTCTTAAGACTCACCAAGGTTGCATTTATTTGATCCTATGTATAAATATTATGAAATATTATGAAATATTATTGCAAATTAAAATAACTGTTTTGTATTTGAACATATTTGAAAATGTAATTTATTCCTGTGGTGGCAAAGCTGAATTTTCAGAAGCCATTTCTCCAGTCTCAGGTGTCACATGATTTTTCAGAAATCTTAATTTCGAAATGGATGGATGGATGGATGGATGGATGGATGGATGGATGGATGGATGGATGGATGGATGGATGGATGGATGGATGGATGGATGGATGGATGGATGGATGGATGGATGGATGGATGGATGGATGGATGGATGGATGGATGGATGGATGGATGGATGGATGGATGGATGGATGGATGGATGGATGGATGGATGGATGGATGGATGGATGGATGGATAGATAGATAGATAGATAGATAGATAGATAGATAGATAGATAGATAGATAGATAGATAGATAGATAGATAGATAGATAGATAGATAGATAGATAATGAAATGGAGAAGGAATGGAATGGTTGTGTATATTATTCTGTTACGTGATTAAAGATCATATATGTAATACATTGACAGAATAAAGATCAGTTAATATTATTAATATTGTTATTTCTAATTGAACACTTCTAATAACAATATTTTATTATGTGTTTTGTATTTTGTATATGTTTGTGTATGCATATACAGTATATAAAATATATAAAATGTGATTTTTTTGGAAAGGTTGACTCAGCAGAAGTGTTAATTTGGGGACAGATGGGGGAGTGTTTTTCTAAAGTTCTTTGAAATAATATAATTACAATTCTTTTGAAATATGAATATAAAATATAATGCTGTAGAAATGACACACTTCACCTTTAAGGTTCAAAGGAAACACACACAAACACAGTCCAGACCGCTGTTTTTTAACATCCCTGTGTAATCTAATGGGTTTATGGGAATTTTACTCGGTCCTTGGTTGTTAGTAAAGAGACCTTAATGGACTCATTAAAATGTTCACTCACTCATTCATTACATACAGCTTTCTCCCAGTAAAGCTCATTGGCACTAGCGTTAAGTGTTCCCTCTCATCTGGAACACTGGTTTTATCACTTCATCTGTAGGATAAGAGCGAGAGACCTTGCTCTTAACACTAAATCCATGTGTTGTCGGTCTGTGTGTCATTCTGGATGTGTTTATGTATCTGTGTCCCATGCACTCATCTCCACATTTTAATTTTAATTGATCTGTGCAGTCTTCCTGTGTCTGAGCTGTTATGTGGCTTGGCAGCACGCAGGTTTGATAGGTAATTATTACTCTCTTCAACTCTGATGGATATTTGAGCTGTCAGTGTGGAATGAGGTACCTGTCGCCCAGCACCGAGATCAAACACATGTTTTCATATTTTCCTAGACAGAAACCCTCAGGCACGAAAACAGTCCATTACAAATGATCACACTAGTGGAGATTCACACAAGAACGTATGACAGCAGCTCATTTGAATAATGTGGTGGTGCATATTAGTCTATCATAATGAATACTCACAAGATCTGTTTTTAGTCAGATTTTGACAGGAAGGGATTAAGAGCTGCCTATGAATGCAGATCACCAATTCAGACAGCCTTTGTATGATTTAATGCTAACATGTTGCTGTTTAGAAATTGCAGCTCCAGAGTCACTTGGGAATTAATGAAGATATGTTTTTTTTTTTTTTTAAATCCCAGAGGAGGTAATTGTCATTGTCTGTGAAGTACTTAACATTTCTGTTTATGATAGCTTTTGCCACTGTTTAGATCTGTTAACGCAGCATGGATAAGTGTTTCAAACAAGCTTGGCTCCTAAAATCAATCATTATGCATGTCTGATTCTAAGAGACTGAAAGTAAGCTAAAGTTGTGCTAAAGGCGACATGCAAACTGTGAAAATCAATACCTGACCCTCTGCAGTTGCCATTAATAACCTCTTGGAAGGCACTTTGTTTGAAGGTCAGTTTCATGCTGACTGAAAAGTGCATTTAGGGTCATCTCCATGAAATCAACATAATAAAGTTTGAGCTCTCAACATGCAGTATCAATATTACCTTATACACATTGGTTCTCTACCAATGTAGTATGAGGAATTTTTAGGCGAAAATGTAGTAATTTATACTTATATAATTTATATAAATATTTTTTTAACTCTAACAGACAATCTTTGTTCTCATTAATATATTATTTGCTCCAGAGAAAATAGTTTGAGCTGAGGGCAAAGTTCATAACTTTATATTTTTATATAACTTTAATTCTGTTTCAGAGCGCTGCCTTTGTACTTTTGACTGAATTGCTTTGAAACATTTATAATGGCCTTTGTTGTTTATTTAACATTATTTATTTGAAAATAATATTGTATTTAAATGATGGTAGTGTTTAATAATAGTAATAGTAGTATTTGGTATTTTTGAGAAACGTTGTGTGTTAGTGATGGTGATTTTGGCTACTTGTGTGATATTTCTCAGAGAGAAAGAACTGTTTTCAGCATTGATGATAATAAAGAATGTTTCTTGAGCAACAAATATTAGAATGATTTCTGAAGGATAATGTGACACTGAAGACTGGAGTAATGATTCTGAAAATTCAGCTTTTGCTATCACAGGAATAAATTACATTTTAAAATATAATAACATAGAAAACAGTTATTTTAACTTGCAGTAATAATTCATAATATTGATATTTTGATAAGCATGAGAGACTTGGACCAGTAAGATTAACCAATCTCATAAATGGCAGGATTGGGGCAAGCACTATTCACATTTTCTTCATAAAAATCTAATTAGCTGGTAATATTTATAAAGCTCAGATACAGTTTGTGTAGATTTTTTCAATCTATTCCTGTGTGGCTATTTAGTCAAGTGCAGCAACAGATTTTATTATTTATTAAGCATTGTTGCTACATTATTAATACACTGAAAACCACATGCAACTGTTTAAAATGAATTTAAAATGAAATCAGTTTAATCAGTATTAACATTATTTTAATCATTATTAACAATGTTTTTTTTCCAGACTGTATTGTACTATTGTTGTATATAGTATATTTTATTAAAGCTATCATCAAATAGCATCTTGCAGATATAAGTATAATAGAGTCTGAAAATCTATCCTCAAATTCCAAAGATTATCAGTGTAAAATGTTACATGTATGTCAATGTTTTAGTATTTGCTATAAAATACTAAGATTTTCAGTGTGAAACCTGCTATATAAGAATGGATGAATGAAATAACCACTTCCTCTTTACTAACCTTTACCTATAAGACCCAACATTTTCTAATAATGCAGCTTTTTGCAGTGAGGAATTTCAAACCTTCCCTTCTTACGTTCTTTGTTCGGCTCTTTTCAGCTCTGAGCTCTTTTTTCCCTTCAAAGTGAGTAACTGACAACAACAGGGCCTGATGCGCAGAGGCCTTGAGTCTTTGGCCTATTATCATGATAGAGCTTCAAAGAGTCTCTGAGCTCTAAAGCAGCTGAGACCCAGAGCTCTGGTGTCATGTTTGGCCTGCTCAAATTCCCCTCACTCCCATTGAAAATCAATGATTTTTTGGTCGATTGTTCCAGCCTGGTCTTTGGGAAAAGCTTAGCACGCCTGCCAGAGTCGTGCGAGTGTGTGTGTGTAAAAATATTGGCGCTAGCGTGTAAGTGTACAGGTGTGTGTTGAACCGCACGCTCTCTTTGTGCCAGTGTAAATTAGGCTCAGGCAGATTTTCTTGAGCAGTTTTCGGTGCCTGAGTCGAGCCTGAGCCCTGGGCATCGCCAGAACAGGTTGGGTTTCAAAAGGCTTATGGGGGAATTAGTCAAATCCATGGAGTTAAAATGTGGCCTAATTCCGACTGACCTCTCTCTGGCTCCACTTTGACTTTTTGCAGTGATCAGCAACGCTGTAACAAGCTTTTCCGTCTGTGTGGCAGGGGATTACTGAAGCAAAACCCTCTCCCTCCTCAGCCATCTGCAGGGAGAGGGAGGGAAAGGGCTGGGAAGGGAGAAAGAAAGGAGAAGAAAGCAAGAGGGAGGGTGGAGAGAAGGGCTCTGAGGAAAACCAAGGAGAGAAAGGAGGCATTTGCCTGAAGGGCTATTGTCTTGTCTGTGTGCGTTGCTTAGGATTCTTCTTTCGCCAGTGTTCCCTTTGTTGAGATTTGGGCTGTTTTGTCCTGTCTGCAGTTTGAAGTCTTTCCAGCTTAATGTCTTTGAACAGCCAAGGTCACTCTAATCTAGCCCAGGATTCTGCATTCTGCCGAGTAGCTTTGACAGACGTTTGGGATGTTTTCGTGACACTTTTGGATGTCTCGTCTGCTGGATATAGATCGCTTGGAGTTTAATCAAAAGCTTGTGTTTGGATAAGCATCTTCTCATTATTCTTAAGAATCGCTGCAGGACTGAAACGTTCACTTTGTACGAGTATTTCAAACATACAGAGTGTTTTTAATTGAGCTGCACTGTGTATGTTGAGGGTGTTTCAAGATTTACAGTGCATTCTTACTGTTTACACATCATGCAACCTTGTGACTGATGTACATTTGTTGATTGCTGTCTTTAATTTGTTTGGTGTCTTATTTAACTTTGGCCATTACAATTCTGCATTTAAACTGGATTGGAGGGTTTAAGCACTTTTGATTGACAGTAAATTAGAACTATAAAAGCCTATAACCATTAGCATTCAGGTTTTAAAAAGATGTTCAGTATGAAACGTTGTGTACAAAAGTCCACTACTATTCTCTCTATATACATGTATTTATGTAATTCTTTTTTACTTTCATCCAGCATTAATTGCCAATGATCCAAAGAACATCTGACATTTCCTTATAGTTATTGTTCATTTTAGACCATAAAGTGTCTTTTGTTTCATATTTTAATCAGATGTTAGTCCCACAGGCAAGACTGCAAACCCATCAGTAATCGATTTATAATCTTGCATTTACATTTATGCATTTGGCAGACACTTTCATCCAAAGCTACTTCCATTGCTTTGAAAGCAAACGTTTTTTTCATCGATTCATGCATCGCTGGGAATCGAACTTTGACCTTGGTGTGTTTGTGTATATTCATTTCCCAATAAAGATGAGAGCTGTAAGGACACACTTTGGGTCGGTTATTCTTACAACCCAGTGTGTGATTGAGTGTTTATGTTCTCAGTATTGAATACTTTTGGTTCTTTGCACCTGTGGCTTACCGTATGTGTGTCTTTGTGTTTGTGTTCAAAAGCACAATGAAGACATGTTGAAGGACACAGGGCCTCAGTCTATCACCATGCATGCCATCTGTGTCTGTCTGTGTCTGTGTGTGTGTGTGTGTGTGTGTGTGTGTGTGTGTGTGTGTGTGTGTGTGTGTGTGTGTGTGTGTGTGTGTGTGTGTGTGTCTTCTCCCTTCGCTCCACTGCATTATCATAAAGAGTGATTTGGAAATGATAGATGCAAATGGCTCTCTTCTCTTCTATCATTAACAGCCTTCTCTTCTCTCTCTTTCTCTCTCTCGACGGCCACAGGCAGTGATTAAAGCTGTCATCTACAGCTACTCATTAAAAGAGAACAGCTATAGAGGATGGAGAGAGAGGAGGCCAGAGGGAGAGAAGATGATGCTGGAGAGAGAGAAAAGCTCTGATTTCCCATAAAAAAAAAAATCTATAGAGAGAGAGAGCAAAACTACTCCTGCTAGGACAGTACGGGTCTTTTTGATACCACAGTATCATATTCAATTATACACACTATATACTATATATATATATTTGAGTAATCAGATGCTTTTTGGTGGGCATTTGCCATTTGTGATGAGATAGCTGGAAGTGACCAAGTGTTAATTCGCTCAGTGTCCAGGAAATGTCTGATTCATGGATTCACAATGAACCTCTCAAGGACATATTTTTTATCCTATTCTCTTTGCATATCTCCTTTAAGACTCATCAGCTGGTTTCTTTGGAGCAGTGATCCCTCTCTGAGCCGCATCTCTTGTGTGATACATTAGGAGCAATTAGCCACCAGATGAAAGCACTTTAATTACTAGCCGCAGGCAAACATGCACAAATATTTGATGGGAAATTACTGGTGATTTAAAAGCTCTTTTCTCTCTCGCTCGCTTGCTGTCTCTCTCTATCTGCTGGCAGCTGAGCTGAACTCACTGTGATAGAAGAGCTCACAGCTGTGAGAGTCTGAGTTCAGAGATCAGGGTTTCTCTCGCTCGTCTGCTTTAACTCTACATGATGAGAGGTGCTAGCGACTAAAACAACTCGTTGCAGTTTAATTCATGGCACAAAGCCCAAATGTGAAATCATCTCTGACTATGAACCCCTGGGTACTGTTACCTAAACTGGATTTTTAAAAGACTGATGTAATAAATTCAATAGTCTTCCTAATGAAGTCCAGCTCTCTTTATCATCATCTATTCTAAACGGAGCTTTCAAGAATTTCAGGAACTAGTCAGCATCACTTAGCAACCATTTTATTTTTTATTTATTTTCCTCAGTGGATCAAAACAACTTTTTCATTCAGTGGGTGGAAATTGAGAAGTTTGTCTCGGATGTCTGAAGTCCAGAACTCCATATGGCAACACATATGTGGAATATGCCACTCATTAAGCAACAAAACTATTATATTAGGAACAAAATCATGATTTGTCGTCTGTAGTTTTTGAGACTGGTGTGGTTTTTCAAGAGATGGCTCATGTATTTTGATGCTGTGAGTAAAACAGTGACATGCACTTGTTAGCATCTCTTTTTTGTTTTTTGAAAAAGAGTGCAGGACATTGTTTTACTTAAGAAAAAATAAATAAATATAAAAATGAAATATATAATAGATTTATAGTTTATGCAATTATGTTAATTGTATATGTATATTTTTATAAATATTAAATTAAAATTAAAATTAAAACAAGTATGAAATATGTGACGTTGGCAGAATGATCTGCTATTGACAAATGTTGCAAAATAGCAAGTTTTTATATTCATACGTACGCAGACCTAAGACATACCAAGCCACTAAATGCCACACTTTCTGTGTTCATGGCTCTTTTGAGGTTCATTCCAATGTAAATCTCAATCTTGTGTTTATTGCCGATTAAAGAAACCTTTATTTTATAGCAAGTGTTGCAGTAATTGGCTTTTTCTCTGAAGTATTTTGTATCACACACGCACATTTTGAAGAGGATGCTTCTCTGGTATTTTCTGTTGGGGCCTAATGGTGCAATTAATTTCTCTCCATCTGTTCCAGAGACTTTTAAAGAAAATGGATTTTTTTTCTTTTGCTTGTGCAGCTCTCTAAACGGGCTCTAATGAAGGAGATAGTCCATATCTTTGCTCATCTCAGGGGCTCGATGTGGGAAGTTAGTTTGGAGGTGCAGAAGACTGCCAATCTGTGTCTGACTGCGATCCCTGCTGTGAATGTATGTGTGTGTGTTTGAAGGTCAGTCCACACACACATCTGTCCACAGGCACCACATTTAGAGGGATTAGCCCTGTTTATTAATGGCAGTGTAATTGGTGCCCGGCACGGGGTGTGTGTCGGTGCCCAGAGAACAGTGGCTTCATTACTCTCTCCTTGCTCCCATCTCTCTGTCTTGCTGTTCCTGCCTACCTCATTACTCCAAAAGAACGATGGATAGCTTGGGGGCACACTCATCTCCCTAGGAGAGAAGGAAAGGTTGATCAGGTCATTACAGCTCCGGCTCCCATCATGCCTTGCAGTCCGCCTCAGAAATAAATGAGCAGATTAGCATTAGCTTTTAGCTCCAAACAACAGAGTATTAGCATAGCCACCAGAGCTCCTGTTGATGTGATTGGATGGGGGGCATGTAAATTAGCATGTTCAGAGCGACCGTGAAAACATGATTGGCTGGGAGGATGAGTTGAGCCTCCTAATTAACACTTCTTTGGTGTTATCAGTCCCTGGCATTAGTGCAGGGGTTTAGCCTTGAGTTAGTAACGCTCTCTCTTTTTGTTCTCATCGGGTTATATTCCCAAGACAATCCTAGTCTCATGAAATTAGCTTCTGCAATCTCTCTACTTTGGTCAATGCTGTGTATTTGATCCCTGCTTCAGTCCGAATAAAAGATGGCTGATCTCAGATCAGGCTCTGCACGCTTTTCGCTGATCAAAATCCCTGCGCTTTATTTAAACATACTGAATCAGAAACAGTTAGTAAGTTAAAGAACATGATTAGTGAATACTGCCCTTGGGCCTTAGCTTGCTTGTGTGTGTTTAATGCCTTTAGTGCAGAATCTGAGACTGGCTTAGTGCAAAAACAGTGTAAATCCCTGTTTAAAAACTCACCGCCGGAGGAGGCAAATCCTAACCTCACCCTGCTCGGTACGATAAGAGCTTTTCTTACAGTTTGACTCACAAAATGGTTTATTGCTCAAAGAGCGCAATATAAAACCTCGGAAGCTTACAAATATTTAGTTCCAGGTTAATATACGCAAGTCTTGAGCATACAGCTTCTTAGTAGCTTATGTTTTATGTCTTATGTCATTGCAATTGGCCATAAATAAAGCTTTTTATCTTATAAAAACCACTCAGGGCACCATCATCATCATGGCATAGTAACACCTTGGAAACTAATCACAATCATCACTCTGGTTTTATTTAGAAAATGTAATATATATTAGGTTTTGAGAGTGTAAGACAAATAGACAGGAAAAGCGTTTACCTGTAACCTCAAACCACCAAGCATTTGGGTTTTTTTTCCTCTCCTGTCATTTTCAGTAAAGTATATTCGGTACTGAGAATCCAGCTGTTAGTGATTAGAGCTCCACATCATGTTTGGAGGTTCTGTCGACTGTTTGCATCTGATTAGCAATTACCCTCATTCCCCACAGCAGAAAAAAAACAGCCGTGATGGGGTCGGACAGAGAAAGAGCATGTTCCTTGTGTGTTTCCATTAGGGCCGGGCTCTGCCGGGGCGTCCAAGGTTTCTCTGGTTCACCACCAGCCGGTCATGAGTTTGCATGTAATTGGACCCAGTCCGGCCAGCTGGTTCTGTTTTGGTCTGTGGGGAAAATAAATGTTTTGTTTCTCTGTTTTGGGGCTTTCTCATTAGGTACTTATAAAACAGGACTTTGAAGATTAAAAAGCAATGCTCGCCGAGCCAGCTAGACAAAAAAGAGCCCTGCCGTGTTAGCGAGACATCCTGAATTCACCAAGCACATCTTTTTCAAATACATTTTGTCTCTCAATTACATCGCACAGCTTTACTGTGGCATAGGGGAGGATTAGTTCAAGAGTTCAGCATCTTTCATTGATTAAGCCAACCCCTCGGGGGGATATCATCTCACGTCACACTCCTGTTCGTGGTTAGGGCGGGAACCGCAGCTTGCACAAACTAGTTCCACTGTGTGCTGGTGCAATCTTTGTTGCTGTCATGGTTGTTTTAGGTCGGCTAGCCTTGTACAGCCAACTTGAAGTTTGTACTTCGTGTTGTGGTTTTACGTCCCAATGCCAGCAAAAGGCCGCTGAAGGCATTCAGTTCAGCAATCACAATGAGAAACACTCATAACACTGATGAAAACATAGCTTAAAACACCCTATGATGGTTCATGGTCAACCAGTCTGCCCGAGCCGTTTAGGTTGGTCTGTTTTGGTGGTTTTAGGGGGGTTTTGGACACTTTTCTGCTGGCCAGGCTCCCAATTCAAGCAGTAGTATATCTTTAAAAGTATATTTTAAGATCTGTTTTCATCTGTTATGCTTGATCCAGATTTTTTTCAGTTCTTTTTCAATTACACTTTAATTACTTTGTTTTTGCTCCACCAAAAAAAGCTGAATTAGGCCCCGATCAGACAGAAAGTGTTTTTTGCAGTGAGAAGCCTTTTCTGAATTGTTTTCCGTTGGCAGTGAGCGTTTTGCGCGCTGTTTATGCCCCCCCGGGCACATCATGTTTTTGCCGCCTGCTGTGCCTCGCGTTTTTGGAGGAGTGCTCTGAGCACCTGAAGTTGAAAAAAAAGCAACTCTGAGCGGAAAAGCTCATTTTTTTTCCCATTGTCCAATCAACAAAAGTTTACAGTTGCTTAGAAAGTCCAGAGACTGCAATAATGGAGCTGTATTTTTTAAGATTTCTGCTAATATGACAGTTTACTTAACAGCAAAAACCAAAGATTTTTGAGCGCTCGCGCTATAATCCTTTGATTAGACTGACAGGACAGCTGATTTGGTGGTTGCCTAGCAACATAAAAAACACAGCACACTGCTGTTTTTTTTTTTTAAATTCACCAAAAAAAAAGGCAGCAAAGCGCACATCAGACCTAAAAGACACGTTCAGTGTGATCGGGGCCTTAATTGTGCAACACAGAATGGTGGTGCTTCATTCCTCCATTAACTGATTCAATTATTCATTCATTAAGATGAATGAAATGTTATTCAATGTTTCTGAACAACTGGATTAAACTGGATGAATGGTTCAATGACTTATTTATAAAAGACAGTCATTTGTTTTGTTGCTGAATGAACCAAGGTTTTTGAACAAATCAGTTGTGTTGAGTGAATGAATCAGACTCATACAGACGCATTCAGATATGCATTTTTCCTTCTATCCACCTTTTTCTTCAATGCGGAAGTAAGCCTATGGGTGAGACTTCCAGTTCATTAGCCTATATAGATAAATAATGAGAAGAATAACAACGTGCAGTAAAACTGTAAAACTGTTTGCACTACAAACCGGTGTGTTCGGAATTAAGATAATACATTAAAATAATATCGTAAGACACACAAATTTTCAATATCAAGCAGCAAAACGAACTGTTTTGTACAGCTAAAAAGAGCTGGACGCGGATGAGACCGGAAACTAGACCCATAGAATATACAAATGTCCGCACCCATTTTTACGGCAAGAAAAAGGTGGATATAGTAGGGAAAATTAGATGAAAAGAGTGATGTTTCTAAATTCATGGTATTCATGAAGCATTAGCGAATAAAAGTAACTGGATGACACACATTCATGCTGTATAGGATGTATTTTTTTCTAATGTTCACAGGTTGAGTGAATAATCCATTGAATTGTAGTTTGTGAAGAAATTCACTTCTTTGTTTCCAAATGGATCAACGTTTTTGTATGAATCGATTAGTGTGAATGATTCCCTAACTCATTTATAAAGACAGTGGCTGTTTCTCAATATGCGTTCTTTAGTGATCTTGTGTTCTAGTTCTACGTCATCATCAACCGTCGAAGTTCCCGGATGTGTTCTTGATATCGAGGATGCATCGAGTGCAGACTTGAGAGAATCGAGCCGTTAGAAATCCCAGAAGACAGAAGCCTGTTAGCTTTAAACTCGCTCTCGCAAATACTTGACGGCTCTTGAAAGTAAACATTTATCGTTTTGTTTTGCTTAATTTTAATAAAGTGGTAAGACCCGGGGAAAGTCTGCAGTATAGTCATAGTTAAACATATAACGCTGTAAAATAAAACGATATACAATTATATGAAAATAAAATCTATAATAGTATGAAATGTTTTAATAAGTTATGACATTTGTTTGTAATGTTGTGTTTTATATATTGGTCATTGGCCGCTGCCTATGCTGAGACTATGTGGTCAGTTAAGCAAGAACGCAGCACATCTCAATTCTCACAAGGATGCTTTCTGTGTCCTCATGTCCTTCCGAGTTCATTTTTCCAAGGAAGCCTTGCAAGACTAGTCTCCACGAGAACACAAGTACGTTCTCTGCGTTCTTGGAATTGAGAAACAGCCAGTCACTTGCTTTGTTCTTGAATAAATCATTTGCGATTTGGTTGATTCAAATCGTTCTGTTGTTTTGAATCAGCATTTTTTAATGAATAGATTCTAGTGAGTGGTTAATTTATTGACTCATTTATAATATCTGTGATATAAATTAATATATAAAATCTTTGATTGTGTGGTTTATTATTTTTTCTTTCTCAACTAAAGTGTTCTTTTCAGACTAAAATTTAATGCAGTTGAGTAAAACTGACAAATTAATGAATATGACAATGAAATATTGGCTATATTTAAAGTAAATATATTCACACTGCGTATATAAGATAACATTTTTAACTGAACAGCCTGAATATTTTGCCGTATTTCTTTAAAGGCCAAACCATGCAACATATATCTTAAGATGTGTGTACAATCACTCACTCGCACCCTAACAGATGAAAGTGTGCGGTAGGTATTGTTCCCTACACCAGTGTTGTGCTGCCCGGCTTGAGAGAGACAAAGTATGCAGCCAGGGGAGAAAGCAGTGGTGAATGTGTCTGTAGCACATACCTCTTTTTCTTCTGTGTGTGTTTGAGAGAAAGAAAAGAGGCAGAAGCCACACACCAGAAGTAATAGTGTGTGTGACCACAGGCCAGAATCTAATAGTGAGGCTGCTATCACGCTGAGCAGCAGGTGTTATTGGCCTCTCTTCCCGACTGCCGTGCCCTCTTGTACCCCGGATGACTCTCTTGACCGTAGGGGGTTCAGAGGAGCCAAACACTGGGTCAGCCAGCATAGCAGGCACGGGTGAGAGGCCAAACATATGCCTGAAGAGAAAACGAGGGGGGAGGAAGAGAGATCTGTTTGAACAGAAACAGCTTGAGACACCTCCATCTTCTTTTTGCTTTGGATTGGCGTTCTTGTTCCGTTCCAAATAATAGATCTCTCTCTCTCTCTAAGCCGGCAGCTTGACGACAGGCGCCGTTGCTTTGATTTAGGGCTTGTTTTTCTACAGCAAAACTTTGCGCCTCTCAGGGAAGATGTTTGATGAATGTGGTGCGATTTATTTGTTCTTTTTATTTGATGTGAAAGAGGAAAAGAGAAAACGCCCGCCTTTTCTCTTGGATCATGCTTTAAACCTTACAGATTCCAGCCTTGTTGCCATGGATATATGATGGTATATAAGGAAAACAGCATCAATGAATAATAGGACATACTGTGCCGTGTAAATGATCGTGTATGCATGAGATGTTTTTCAAAGAATGTACTGCTTATTTCAATCAAGGAGAGTTGAAAATCAGCATCTCACCTCGTTCTTTTGTTTTCCCTCGAGGGCAATGAACGTATAATTATTATTTATATTATATAAATACAGTGTTGGGAAGGTTACTTTGGAAATGTAATAGGTTACAGATTACAAATCAGATTCCAGATTAAAATGTAATAAGTTGCGCAACTATTTAGATTACTTTATTAAAGTAATGTAACTGTTACATTTGGTGACTTTTTGATTACTTTTCAAAACGGTAATTCTTTTTCAAATATTTAAACTGTACAGTTGTACTCAACACTGATTACTGTCAGACTTTCAAAATGCTTTATCTCTTGAATTAGGATTATAATACTTTAACGTTAAAGCACAGCCACCACAAAATCAGGCTTTAGCACCTCTTTTTATTTTAAGATCGCTCTGAGGTTAAATACTGATTTTAAATCATAACAAAATATAGTTGAATAGCTGTGATACTGTTTTTGGAATCAAATCTTGCACAGCTATGACAGGAAACACTGACATCTTTGTAATCATTCATTTGTAATGTAATTTTTTATTTTTATTTTTTTTAATTAATAACAACAGATTACAGTTACATTTATTGGTTACACTTTATTTTAAGGTGTCCTTGTTATACAGTGTCATTATACATTTAAGTACTGAGAAATATTACTTAACTACATGTACTTACTATATGGTTAAGGTTAGGAATAGGGTTTGAATTGCATTTAATTATGCATAATTAATTGTTATTATAATATTAAGTACATGTAATATGTGTAACAAGGACACCTTCAAATAAAATGCTACCCATTTATTTTGTAATTAAATGACCTAACTCCGTTGCATGGAACTAGTTACGATCCAACACTGTTTATATACCATATGCTAGAGTAGATATTTATCTGCTGGTATGATTTTGACACTATAAATGTCAGTTTTGTGCACCTTAGGAAACTCATGATTCGCACTTTCCACTTTGTCTGCCATGTCTTACATAATCAAGACTGTTGTTGTTCTAAACCGTGGCTTTGATGCTCTTTAATTTGTCTTTCTCAGAGCGAAAAGGTCTTCGGAGAGATACGGAGACAGGCGGGGAGACGCTGCGTCTTCATTAGCTGTCCTATAATTGGTTTTGTTACAAATAACTTCCCATTTTAATCGAGCCGCATGGCAGACAGGCTGAGTGCCAGCATCTTTGCGTCTGTCAAGACGTCAACGGCGTCTCGGAATAGAAAGCGGTGCACAGAACGGCCTGTGTATGCTGTGTACAAACACGGGGAAAAACAGCTCTGTAAGGCAGATGATGCCTACAAACAGAGGAGACACCTGCCTCGGTGCCTGCTTGCGTGTCAATGCTGATCACGATGTTTGCTTACAAATACAACAGATGCACTCTGTTCAAAAAGCTTCAAATGGAAGACACAGAGGCCATTAGTAAGCTTGCAAATATAGGGATTTTTATGGTTACAGTTTAAATATATATATATATATGCGCTTTTAATGCATTTAAAAAGGTGTCTTTGTTTAGTTTAATCAAACATAATACATGCCTATGACTAGCATATAGGCTGTTTATTAGTACTTATATAGCGCATATTAATGCCTTATTCCGCTTGAACATCTTTTAGATCCCTTAACACAACCCAATACCTAAACTGAACAACTGCATTATAAGCAGCAAATGATGATTGAGGAAAACTCTTATTTAATAGTGAATATGTGTCCCTATTCTAAAGTTTTACCAAAAACAATGACTTATTCTAAGGTTTTCGCTGTACACTCCCCCAGTCAGGAAGTGAAGCAGTCACACTAAGTCTTGTATGTGTGTGTTCTCCAGTCTAATACACTCAACTTGGTTGAAAAGCTCAGAGGTGTCAGAATGGCTGACCTCCCTCGACGTTTTGACTGAGTGACATTTCCCATGATGGTTCTGCAGTCAGAGGCGGTCCGGCAGCAAAACAAAGGCTATTGCAGGGTACGTGCATGAGAGCTGGGGGGAATGTGTGCGTGTGTGTCCTGCGTCCCGCTGTGTTACTCTTGACTATGGGTGACAGGTTGACAGCCTGTGACATTTGATGGCTCTGTCTCCTGATATTTTCTGAGGCTCAGGTTGTATGTTGTGTCCCTCACTGGAGGGCCTCAGACATGCTGATCACCTGAGGGAAGCACTTTTAATTTACCCATTTAGCATTGAAGCATCATGCTGCCCTCTGTATGCATATATAATATGGTGAATCAGGGTTGAATGAGCCTAGTTAACATTTGAAATAATTGTTACATTTTCAAAACTACTTTTTGGCAAAAATATATTTTGGCAAATGCTTTTTCCATATTTTTTTATATGGGTGCAACAGTGTGGTAGACTAGAAACCATTTTTTTAAATAGAATCTTTTATTCCATCTAGTTGCTAAGGAATTTCTTATTTTTGTTTAGTTTTATACTATCATAGAGATACTATTATAGTTTTTGTTTTAAGTTTTAAGTAGTAATTTTGTGTGTTTTGACATTTGTATTATTATTATATTTTTAATATGACTATAGTTTTGTATTCATTTTTATTTCAGTTTTAGCTATTTTAATGCATCAGGTTAATCTAAATTAAAATGAGAAATGTTGTTTTGGCAACTAGATGAAATCTATTTCGTTTATTTCACCCTTTGATATTAAATGATACAGGCTACAGCATGCACCGGCTCCTTTGTGCATGCAATTAAAGAGCATGCGCTACAAGCACTGTTTCCGCACTCATTTGACTCGCGCCTAGTGCTGACGTGAAGTTGGAGTGTGCGTCTGAAACGTCTCCCGTTTGATGTGGTTGTAAATATTTTCTGCAACTAAAGAAATCCACTTCTTTTCAAGAAAAAAAAGAGACAGAGGCAGCAGTTGTGAGTGGGGTGGACAACTCTAGCTCTGCCCCTGCATTAATTGCGTTAAATATTTTCAATGTGTTAAACTGAAAAAATTAATCGCCTGCATTAACACGCTAATTATGACAGCACTATTATATATATATAACTTCATTTAGTTGCTAAAACAACGAAAACTTTAATCTCATTTTTCTCATTTTCAATACAGTTGAAGTTCATTTTATTTAAAGTAATAACTATAATAAACCTTGGTTAAGTTGAAGAGGTAAAATAACTAAAACTAAAAACTTAATTAAAAAATTATATAGACATATTAAAAAATAATAAAACCACACAACAAAATTACTAAAACTTTAACTAAAATGAAAATGAAAACAGTATACATAAAATAGAATAATTAAAAATATGAACAAAAAAAGTGTATATTAGCATATTGGTATAAATGATACTAAAATAACAATGCCAGATTCATGAATAAATATTAGAGCACTAATAACACAAACAATTGATTGACATGATTTCGCTTTAGTAGGCTGTCTTTTTTGCTTTGAAAATGAAAATTTCTACTTAGAATGCAAACACTAGATATTCTTCTATGGAGTAAATGAAGGCGTTTGACTTTAGTACAGCAGCCTCTAGTCTTGACAGAGGTCGGCAGAAAGCATTCTGGTCTCAATAAGCCCCCAAAGTGTTCGTGAAGCAGGCCGGCACCTCGCCTCATAACGCAGTCAGTGTATTCTCCAGAGAACAATTCTCTCTGATCCAGGGAGTACGCCAATGCCGAGCAATCTCTCCCCAACATCCCTGCAACACTTAATTAACTGTTAGCAGAGTTCGCACGTGGCGGAGAGGAAGATGTCACAGATCATCAAGTCTCTAGGTGCAGTTACAGCAATTAAGGGTCTTATCGCACCTTCTCTCGCTTTCTCTCTCACTTTATCTCTCTGCACTCATTTGGTTCACTTCTAGCTTGTTTTAAGAGCCCAACATGCTAATCAAATCATTTCTGCTAAGCAATTCCACATCGTTATTTAAAGTCTTAATAATGTACAACTCTACACCTTTACACGCTCATGTTCACACCTTTACAAACCACTTCCTCAAATCACAGGATACACAGCTGTTTTGTTGTTTCACATGTTGTCACCAAACAATCATTTATTAGACAAAAATAATCGTGCTTGCTCTTTTTCTCTCTCTGATAATTTTAAGGCAACGGGTTTCCTCAATTTTTTTTAAGTTAAGTCAACTTATCACTTTCTACAGTGTATAATTCTGTAATACTAATAATTCACTGAAAAGGGCGGTTTGAATTACAAAAAGAATCAAACTTTTTGTTACTTAAATTTAATTCCTGTCACAAATCACAAGAAAATGATTAGCATTTAAAATCATTGTGATATTCAGTATTTTGATATCACAAGTGAATATTTGCCCAGCCGTGGTACCAACACATGCAGAAATAATAAATAAAGCACCATTTTGCTTTTGATTCTGGCATAGGCTTCAGCCTCAGTCGCCTTGCTTCCTCTGTGATCTAAATGAAAATGCAATTTCTCAGAAGTCATGGCATTTAGCTCGGATTGTTTCATTTATTTCCTCTTTCTCCAGCCCCCCAGTTCTTTTTTCCTCTGTTGGTGGAGCTCACCAGTGGGGTGCTTAATGCACTTGGCCCTGAAGTGAGCTGAAGTGAAGTGTGCATGATGGTCCTCGAGTGTTGCCTGTTGAATACACACCCTCTTGACTACAGGAACACACAGCTCTCACACGCTCTCCCTCTCTCATAGACAGGATGCTGTATTTAACTTCCCTTGTCCAAGTTCTTTAACATCTAGAACAGATGCCGTTTTGAAATACCACACTGTGCATAAATTTAGTAGAAAAATTACCAGTTTTCCTTATGTCATGCTTATTGTGACTGCTGAGGTTTTGGAAGCTCTTTATTTGAAGTCTGTGTTTGCAATACACTCCAGTTATTTTTTGTTCTAACCATGAATTAGTGTTATTTTAGTATCATTGAGATGCAATTATAGTTTTTGTATATATTTAGAATTTTGAGTTTTTATAATTTAGTCATTAACTTTTTAGTCATTTTGCTTTTGTCTTTTTTTTTAACGTGTATAGTTTTTTCTTTTTTTTAGTTATTTTAGTACTACAGTCTAAACTAAAATGAAAATGAGACATGTTGCCTTGTAACTAGGTGAAATAAAATATAAAAAAAAGTTTTACATTTTATTTATTTATTTTTTTTATTCCAGTTAACATTTATTTTGTTCCCAGTAACAATTTTTTTATATATAATATAATATTTACAATTATTTCTATAAATATATAATACAAAAGAACATAATGTTACAGTGTAATTAAATGCCTTATAAATACATTTATACAATGCATGTATTTGTATACATTGAAAAATAACGTAACACTTTAAGGTATCCTTGTTACACGTTACATGTCTAATAACAATAAATTATGCATAATCACATGCAAGTAACCTTAAACCAAACCCTAATCCTAACCCTGACCATATAGTAAAAACATGTAGTTAATTAATATTACTCAGTTCTTGTTGTAATGTATAATGACACTGTAACAAGAACACCTTAAAATAAAGTGCAACCAAAAAATAATTATATATTGCATTAATTGTTTTGTAACCAACCAAACTAGGATGGGCCGAGTCAGGTTATAATCTCCCTGTGTGTTTTACTGTCTCTCTGCTTCACTCGTACTGGCCTGAAGCCTGATGCTTAGCACTGACAAGGCTGCAGGTTGACCCCTGACCCCTGCCCTGTGCTCGTCTCTCTGGTGTGTTCTTCTTTGTCAGGTGTTAAATGAGAACTCTACATCTGTTGGCCCTGACAGTGCGACCTGGCATCGATCCTCCCGACAGCCAGAGGAGCAGTAAAGGGGGAAAGAGGTGGGGGTGGAAAGACGGATAGGAGCAGGAGTAGATATTGCAGAACAAAACGGACGAGTAAAGAAACTGGAATTTTACACATTCTGAAAACAATATGACTGCTGTTCACCCATGCAAAACTCTTCGTCACAATTCTAAGGTTTGTTGTGTTGTTGCTATAGGGCGTAACTAAGATATTCAAAAGATGGCCAAGTCCCACCATTTACATAAGTATAATACATTGGGTTTTGTTCAAATAATAGTAATGCTTGCTTTAGCAAATGTATACTCTTCTGTGCACCTGCTGTTTGTGTGGATTTATACATGCCTACGTATTTTGCTCATGGTGACCCATCACAATACCTCTCACTTCCTCTGAACGCCCCACAAGAGTGCCGTTAATTCACTCTTGAGGCCGGCAAGTGCTCTGTCATTTGCATAAACTCGGTGGCTGAGAAATCAGTAAGCATTACACGTTCACATTCTGCCCACGGACCACCAGCCAGACAAATATTAATGAGCAATCTGAAGAGAATGACATCACACGTTTGATTGGCTGCTTTTTTGTAGCATGCAAAATCAAAACTTAGATGATTGTTATACTGTCGCTCAAAATCAACCATCATTATATTAAGTAATAAATGCATGCTGTGGAACACTTTTGGACTAAATTAGGGTTATTATAGTTAACTGGAATAAAGCTTTACAAAAAAACAGTAATTAAAATAAATGTTAGCTGAAATAAATATTCATAAAAACCTGTATTCAAAAAAACACACAACAAAAATTAATAAAATGTCAAATCTAAAATCAACAGAAACTAAATATATAACAATGTAACTAATTCAAATGTTAATAAAACCTATAATAGCATATTATTGATACTAAAATAACACTAGACTAAATGTCTAAGTTTAAAAAATTATATCAATTATTATTATTATTATTAAATTGTCTAATAAAATCAGTCTCGCCAAGGTGGACAAATGTAAAAAATCCCTGGTAGATAATTACTCAGGCTGTTGAAACAGTGAGTGAATAGACTGATGGATAGATGGATTGATTGTTATTTCCCTTTTTTGTACGTTTTTATTGATGCTAAAACGTACAATTTAATATTTCGTCCGTTTAGTATGTTTGTATTTCAACTTTTAAAACGTACAAATCGCTATGTATTTTTAGCTAAATAACTTAAAATATTTACGTTTAAAACATAAAAATCACTACGTATTTTTAGCTAAAAAACTTCAAATATTTACGTATCTTTTATATCAATGTATTTCAACGTTTAAAACGTACAAATCGCTACGTATTTTTAGCTAAAAAACTTTAAACATTTCAACGTTTTAAACGTACAAATCTCTACGTATTTTTAGCTAAAAACTTAAAATATTTACGTATCTTTTATATCATTAAGATATTTTTATCTTATATTTTTAAGATAATTTTCTATTTTTATCTTATATTTTTATTGGAATGTAACTAAATATATAACAATGTAACTAATTCAAATATTAATAAAAACTATAATAGCATATTGATAGAAAATAACACTAGACTAAATGTCTTTATTTAAGTTTTAAAAAATATATAAATTCTTATTATTATTATTATTATTATTATTATTATTATTATTATTAAATTGTCTAAAAAAATCAGTCTCGCCAAGGTGGACAAATGTAAAAAATCCCTGGTGGATAATTACTCTGGCTGTTGAAACAGTGAGTGAATAGACTGATGGATAGATGGATTGATTGTTTCAGCTCTATCGATCATTGGTCTGGTACCACAGTCACCTTCACATTTCCCTGTGCACCTCAACCAGACGCTCTACAGAAATAATAAGACCACAGAGAGAGGAGAGGAACGGAAGGAGGGAACACATTTCTTTCTCTTTCTCTCCCCATGGGTGCGGTGATTGATGTGCTGTGTTAGTAGGGTATTTCCCTCATGTCTCTCTCCCTCCATCTCTCTTTTCCTCTCTTGCTCTCGTTTTCCCAGATGAAGGTCTCATCAGACGGCTCTTCTAAGGCAAGTGGACAGGTTTCATTTTGCCTCCATTACAGAAGCCACAGGAGAATCATTCTGCTTCAAAGGCCTCTGATTGTGTAATCAGCCATTTGCTGGAATGCTTTGAGTAATCAGGGAACAATTGTATGCTAGGAAGGATCAAGCATCTGTGTGTGCGACTGCATCCCTCTGTCTGTCTGTTTGTCCATGACTTGGCCTGCTTCTCGAGGGGTCGCGCGCATGTCAGTCGACCCTGAAGTATTTACAGCTGACCATCTCAAGCCTAAAATGTAACGTTTGACCTCTCTCTAACGCATGACCCCAGGACAAACTACAAAACAGCTGACAGATTAGAAGACGGGCCTGCAGGCATGAGACTTTTTGTTAAAGAGAACAGATTTAAGGTGCGCTCATACCGACTACTGTATCAGGTGGTTGACTTGAGGTTTCTTCATCGTTACAAATCACTGTCAGGGTGAACGCCCCATTATCAGAAACCTGCCCGTCATTCACATTATTTATCATTTATTAATTAAATGATTCCAAATATTACTCTATTAAAAGTTCTGTTTATTATGTTTATAGCACTCAGCACTCAGACCTGCTGCACACGTTTAGTTTGTGTGCAAATGTAATCCAGCAAAGGATCCCAGCATCCTGAGACACTTGTTCAGCATTTGTTCTATCAGTTTCAGAGGCAGTGATTGAGTAATTACTCTCCGTGGTGGGAGAGTTTGTTTTGAGTGTTTTGTGAGTGAAGACATATCGACACTATGGGGAGAAATCGATGTTTCGGGGCTGAGGGTGAGACAGACACGGAGAGAGCATGTTCAATTCATGTCTCCACTCGTGTGAGCTTCTGTATCCCAGTGTTTTTGTGTTTCACCAGCAGGCCTTGTGGATGAATTAGTAATGCTAAAAGAAACCGTGTTATCTTTTAAATGCAGTTCACGCCGCTCAGCCTGGTTAATATAGTTAGCTGCTCAATTTTTTATGGCTGTGCCGAGTGTAACCTTCGATTTAACAAGAGCTGTTAATCCTGGGGGCTCTAAATAGTCTTTTTGATGCGTTGGAATACAATGTTTGCCGCGTAACTTCTGAAAAATGCATCGGGATGGGAGCGGGGGGAATCAGACACGGCCAACTGAACAAAGCAACACCACGGAAAAGTGAGGGAAAAAATGACAATGTTGTTTTGACACCACAGTTCCCACCGCAGGGCCCGTGAGGATACACAGCACTGCTGCTGGGGAAGAACAGACAGTGGCTCTCTCTGTGTGTGTAAGAGAGAGAAAAGAGCATGTGTGTGTGTGTGTGTGTGTGTGTGTGTGTGCTGTAAAGTGATATGCAGCAGAAATATGATCTATTAAGTCTATTGTAATTATTCTCTCAATAACTTTTGATGTGAAATAACTAGAAATCTTTCTTTAAAATTAAATCACATGATTTGTAAGTTATATTTCTTGATCAATACCATAACCCTAACGATGCATGCAATGTCTGATTGCTGAATGAATGACTGTTATGAGATTTTAGTGAATC
This sequence comes from Acrossocheilus fasciatus, assembly GCA_036784905.1. NCBI lineage: Eukaryota > Metazoa > Chordata > Actinopteri > Cypriniformes > Cyprinidae > Acrossocheilus > Acrossocheilus fasciatus. Next base: position 15,171,695 of record CM071947.1, on the reverse strand, counting down.
AGAAACATAGAAAGCAGTGTAGTCCAATTCTCAAACAAATGAGTCAGTTTATTTTAGTGAATCATAAACAAACAGCTTGATCTGTTTTCCAAACTAAAGACACTGTTAGAGCCAAATCTAACACAATATTTTTCTGGCTATTAAAAGCAGTTTTACTAATATAAAATATGTATATTTGGAATATTTGTCGTATATCACATGACTTTAGTCTATTTTGTATGGAATACAGTATTTTTTTATTAAGGAAGAGGCTTGTTATTAGACAGATTTTAATTCAAAGCTTGATCAAATGTAAATAGTTCGTAAGTTTGATTTTTGTTTTTGCCACTGACAAATAAAAAAATAAACAGTTACACTGCAGGTTTATGATTTTACCAGCCTGGTCTCATTGTTTATACGTAGGTATTAATACGTAACATTTACAAGCACAAAACGTACATTTTTGTACGTTTTTATTGATGCTAAAACGTACAATTTAGACGTATTTCGACGTATAAAACGTACAAATCGCTATGTATTTTTAGCTAAAAAACGTAAAATATTTACGTATCTTTTATATCATTAAGATATTTGTATCAATGCATTATCATTTTATCAATAAGCGATTTAGATTTTTAGACCCCTTAACCTACCCCCAAACCTAAACCTACCCATTTCATAGCGAATATAAAAGGATATAAAACGCAATTGAGCGAACTATGCAGGAAAATAACCATTTTAGTAACAATATAGCATTAAAAATATTTTTATAGTCGCTAATCCCACTACTACCTCTAAACCTAAACATAACTATTTGTACAGTATAAGAAAAACATGACAGACAGATAAATGCAATTACAATCATTTATTGATTGCAAAAATTACAAAAGCAGTACCAAAAGTAATCCAAATGACGATACGTTGCAGCCGCCGTCCTCTCTGGCGGAATACAGTAGGTTTGTATGAGGTGCAGAGCAGAATTGAAATTGTTAATTGCTGAAAATATTATCCAGATTATTTTCCCGATCCACTCCTTGAACTCGTGAAGACACATCATTCAAACACACCTCACCAGAAACACGGCATGTCGCAATTTGTGTCGGATGCAGGCGAGAGCCAATGAGCGCTCGATTATCCTGCCATAAAACCTGTTGTCTGAAGTGGCAACATTTTCATTTGTAAAGAGCGCGTCAGTCAGCGTGGGCTTTGCTGTTTACGGTCACTGGACTCGCTGCTCGGGATGGAAATGAATATCGCCGAATAAAAGCTTGGATTTAAAGGCTGTTCCTTGCAGTCGTATGGATTCGGAAGACTTGGATTACAGCACAAGAATAAAATTGTTGCATTTCGTAATTATGTTGCGATTTTGGTGTATTTTATAGTTCTATTGTCAGTCACAGCATGTGGAGGCTTTTGTGGCCCATGGCAAACAAAGTAAACATTTCATGACAAGTGAAGGTTAAACGATTGCAGAAATGTTATTTATTTTAAGGGTTTAAAGTCTTGTTTAACATGTAGGCCTATTCTTGGAAATGAGCTGGCAGTAGAAATCACACAGAGCGAAATGTTATCATTTCATATTAAGTAAACGAGTAAACAATTTAATAATGCAATTGAAAACAAGGTCATTGATTTGACAACTAAAAACAACAACAATGATAATAAAATTAATGCCGCGATTTCAATATTCATAAGGATTCATTTTTAGGTGTCATCAATACGTCAGTTTTGTATGTTTAAATGCTGAAAATACACAAGTATTTGTATGTTTAGATGCTGAAAATATGTCAGTATTGTACGTTTAAGTGCCTGTAAAAACATTAAGTAAATTTACGTTTTATAGAACCACATTTTACGTAAAATACATACAAATTATCATGAGATCGCGTTGCATTTTATATGTCAAATTCTTTGTGCATGACCTATGTGGAAATTTTGGAAAATGGCTTACACCACCATTATAGACTGAGCTAGTTATTTGTGGTAAATCAAAACAAACAGCAGCCAGTGTAGTTTGATTCCCAAACGAATTACTCTTATGATTTTGTTCTTTCTGGCAAATCAAAATCACTTTATTTATTTATTTATTTATTTTTACTATTCCCATCTCTGCTTAAGTATTTTCCTCAGCAAACACCACTAATTATAGGAGTGTTGAATTCCCTGTATTTTGATGTAACAGTCTTGCTCTTTGAGACCTCACAAAGTGTGAATGTCACTCCTGTTTTCTTAATACCCTCAGGGTCCATGTTTTGAGGTGCCATTTGGTTGTAACTCTCAATAGAGATCGCTCTTAGCACCTGGAAAAGTAGAGCTTTATTCTGGCACAGATTATGTTTGCTTTATGAGCCACCATCTGGCTTCTGATGGCTGTATGTGTTGTTAGAAGGGTTTGTAGTAGCAGTCAGTCAGACATTAAGGTTATAATTGTTGGTGCATGTGTGCAAGTTTTTCTGACGCAATGACTTCTTGAAGCTTCAGGATGCATATCTTCCGGGATATCCAGCGTACTCTCTTGTATGTGTATTAGTCTGGGTTTACAGTGTTCTTCTAGAGATTATCCTTCCCTCACTCCAGTTAGATCAGTGTGTGCTGTGAGACTTTAGGAAGCCAGTGTGTGTAGATAATGTGTTCATATGTAAATCCTCTTACAGACTCTCTCACTCTGTTTTTGTGTTTTTCAGTCTTGTGTTGTTAAACAGAGGTCAGGCTAAGCCAGGCTGACACAAGTCACACAAAAATCACACATTATCCCATTTCCCTACTTCTGCCAGACTAAAAGGATGAATTAAATTGCCCCACATGAACAAATACTGTATAACCTATATACATAAATATATACTGTATATATGTTTTTATTTATTTACTAACATAATATTTATTTATTTTATTTTATTTTATTTTAATTTCTCAAGAATTTTTTTTTAATCTGTATCTGTTCATAAATATAGTCTTTTTTTGCCGGGAAATATTTCATATGAGAATACATATATATGTACATCCATCCATCCATCTATATTATTTATTTATTTGATTGATTGATTGATTGATTGATTGATTGATTGATTGATTGATTGATTGATTGATTGATTGATTGATTGATTGATTGATTGATTAAATGAAAAAAAAAAAAAGAATTAATATATATCTGTCATGGAATTGCATCAGAGTTTTGGAGTTTCTGGGTATTATTATAAAACTATTTTTGAGTTTGTTTTCTTGTTGTAAAGAAAACTCTAATGAAAATGTAACCAACATTTTCTGGCATATTTGCAGTACATAACTCTAGCTAAAAATCATAATAATCAAAATAAATTGTGGCAGCGCCTGTGAAATATTGGCAGGGCATGTAATAATTTGAACTAATGGTCCGACCAAAAAAAAACAAAAAAAACATCTGCACCGTTGAGCAGTGTTACCTACACAAAGCCAGCTTTCACACGCAGATCAACCTGACATGAAACTCACCTACTCACACATTTCTACATGCATACACACACCAATTACACACACTCATCATGCACATATATTAACACTCTTCTCACATCATCATCATGCACACGCATACACTTTCTCACCCATTCAAAACTGTGCAAATCTATATAAAAACAAATCAACACCCCCAGACTCACTTTATGCGGTGTGCACGTTCTGTATGTGTGTGTGTTGTGCAGTGGAATAACTCCACTGTACTGTGAATGTGTGCTTCTCTCCTCTCGGGGCACAGGCCTCACAAAGTGCACATTTAGCTCGTCAGAGGGATATAAGTGTGTTGAGAATGAGAGGAATTCCTCATTGCAGGTTCAGTGCAGGCCTTCTCAAAGGCATCTCTATTACAGCCAGACAGGCGGCCCTTATAACACAACACACACAGATATGCATTGCAACCACCTGGAAATCTACTCTACAAATCAGTATGGCCAAGCCGCACAGGAGATTGAGCGTAAACATGCAAACACACTCTGAATGGGCTCCTTCAGAAAAGATTTAACATGATATAGTGGCTCTAAAGCTTTTAAACACAACTTTATGAAACATTTCCGGCTCTAAAATCTGATTGGATGAGGCACATTCAACACTGCTGTTAATAGTGGTTTATCAGTTTGTTTGTTTTATTGGCAGAGGATGATTTATGGAGGGCCAAATGGACAGTGTAATGCTAGTTTGTGTGTGTAAACACGACCATTCAAACGTTTCGGTAAGTAAATATAAATATACAGTAAATATACTATATATTTTTATTCAAAGTTAATAATCTTAAGACTTAATACTTTTTGTAATTAATACTTGTTCAGAAAATTGATACAAAGAGAATGTAAAGAAACTTACAATGTTTCAGAAGCACATAAATCCTTTTCTTCTGACCTTTCCATTGATTAAAGAAGCCTAAAAGATGTGTCATGGTTTCCACAAAAAAATAATATATATAAAACAACCGAGTAATGCCGCTGAAAATTCAGCTTTGCCTTCAAAGGAATAAATGACATTTTAAAATATATTAACATGTGTTTTAAATTATAAAAATATTTCACAATATTACTGTTTTTTTCTGTATTTTGGGAAAATGAATGCAGCTTCAATGAGGAAAAAATCTTTATATATGTTAATTGCATCATCAAAAACGTGTGTGTGTGTGTGTGTGTGTGTATATATATATATATATATATATATATATATATATATATATATATTTATATATTTATACACATACATTTTAGTTGATGCAATTAATGATCATTCTGATTATCATTCCATGTACGATTTGCTATTTTTCTTTTTCAAATGAATTTTGTCTATGGTTGATTTTTTTCATTATCTTTTTGATCATTTTAGTTGAAGTCATAGATAAATATAATCCTTTATTTATTTGTTTAATGGTCTTTAATCATATTTATGTTGCACTGTTGCCCCTTCACCATGGTAAAATCACTGTAATGCCTCTTATCTTCTGCCTTATTGCTTCCGTAAACTTCTGTTACATTACACAGTATTTTGTGCAACCTAGAGCAGAAACTCTAACGTTTAAGATGCTGAGATAACCAGCCTTAACTAATTCGCTGGAAGGAATCTCAAGCAGATTGAGTAAATCCACCTTTCCTAATAGATGGTGATATGTTGTGTCACATTGTCAGTCTCCGCTTGTGTAGGCAAGTCGACACACTCGAGATAAGACAGCGATTAGTGCGCTTCCTGATAACGACACATGTTAATCAGCGCAGACATCTCGTATCTGTTGTGTGTTTGCAGGCTCTGATACACCTCTCTTATCAGTAATTGTTTTAATTGCCGTGTGCGGTTAATGAGATGCTGTCACAGATAAGGCTAGAGCAGATTGCGGGCGAGGACTGTGATTTGCCACCGCCGGCCCACTTTGAAGGGGAGATAATGAAAGGCCACGGTCGCCACAAACATGGCGGGTGCTCTCGGGGGGAGGGGCCAGAGACGAGCATGAAATATTTAAATCCAGACAGCTTCAAAGTAGATCCTCATGTGCCATAGCCTTCACTTTCATCTTCATCGCCTCGTCGCATTACACACACGCACGCACGCAAGCGCTCGTGTCAGCCAAAGGGTTAAGAGCGCTTTAGAAACGATTCCATTCTTCCCATCACACCCTCTTTGTTCAGTCTCCCCCGTCATTTCTCTCGTACATTCTGCCGCGTTCTTCTGTTACCTGCAGGGAAATCGAAGCTCTCTGTCTTTCTCTCCCACAAGATTTCTGACATGTTAAAGCTTTCTGTCACACAGGGGAGGCACACCTCCTCTCCATCTCTCCGTCTCTCTGCCCCCCAGCAGGGTGGCAGCCAGCGAGAGAACAAGGACCTTATTTAGCTCGGCGCTCCCTGTGAAACGCAATTAGAAACCCCTCCAGGGTCGGTGGGGTGAGATGCAGTTAGAGAGACGGAGAGGAGGAAGGGGGGTCGAGAGAGAGACCTCCCTTGCTGCCTGTCAGCCTGCTGGCGTTTGAAGTCTCGAGGCCATCTCTGATCCCCAGAGAGCCGGTCATCAGACGCCCACTTTGTAGCATTTCAGCCCAATGAAGCCCGGAGTGAGTCTGCCAAGGCGGGCCGAGGGAGGGGCCGAGTCATCTTCCTGCGTGCTGGGACTGACAGAAAGGTCTTGACAGAGCGTTTGAGAGGCCTAGTGTTTCTGCTGCCATCCTGAGCGCTCTGGGCCCCAGCGATCTGTGGCAGGTCAGACAGATTTTGATGCAGCGTTTCCCGGTTATTTCCTGCCGTGATTCACCTTAAAGCCACAGCGGGATGTTTCTCTGTCTCGCTCGCCCTCCCTCTGTGTCTGTCTGTCTGTCTCTCATAATCCCTTTATTCTGCTTTCTCTCTCTCTCTCTCTGTCCCATGCTTGTTTCGATACTTCAAAAATAGGTATAATATAGGCAAACCTCAACCTAATAATGAACAAAAGCGATCAAAAAATCTAAATTAATATTCTGAAATATTATTACAATTCTATTCGAATATATTTTAAAATGTAATTATTACCTGTGATTGCAAAGCTGAATTTCAGCCATTATTCCAGTCTTCAGTGTCACATGACCCTTCAGAAATCATTTTAATATGCTGATTTGGTGCGTAAGAAACATTTCTTATTATTACCAATTTTGAAAACAGTTTTCCTGGTTAATATTGTTGGGCTTCTTTGATAAATAGCATTTATTTGAAATAAATTTTAGTTGTCTATACTCTCATTTTTGATCATTTTAATATATACTTGTTGATGATGAATACAAGTATTCATTTCTTTAAAAATATATCTTACTGACCCCAAACTTTTGAATGGTAGGTTATTATTGTTAACAAAAATTATTATGTAGATGAAATGTGGGGGGTGGGGGTGTAATAGCATATGCATGATTTTACAATAAAACTAAATGCACAGAGAATTATTATTTATGTACTATTATTATTATTTAGTTGTAGCATTTTCACGTAGCATTTTGTGTTCAATGGTCACGTATAATTATTCTTCCAAACCCAGCATTTTACTATCAAGGAATGATTGAATCAATCAAATCAATGAATAACATAAATGACTTTACTTTTTGACACTTAAATTTGATAATTAACAATACCACAACAATTATCTGGCATGCGGCAAAGTGGTTGAGCATTATTTCCTGAATTTTTTTCCTAGCCAGTTTGAGCCGTCATTGGGCAGGGATATTCATAAAGCCTGAACCAAAATACCCACAAACCAGATCAGTGTGCTGTTTCGCTCTTTTTAGCTCTGAGCAGTTATACCTTTATGATACTGAGGAAGAATTCGATTTTTAACACGGTGCACATTATGACATAATGTTCTCATAAAGACCATGTGCGTTATTACTTTCAAGCTATAGCTAGCTAAATAATATCCATATGGCACGGGTTTATTTGAATGAATGGATCCTGAATGTGTTTAACCACTATTATTTTCTTTGCACTCATGCATGCATTGGTGTTTCTGCTGATTTTTATGGCTCTTTTGTGTGACTACAGCACATGGAGTGACTGACTGCTCTGAAATGACTCTTGGCACGGTGACCCGTGCTCTCAGTCATGCCTGTAATTTGGACCAAAAGGGCCCTCTGCTTTTCTCTCCTTTCCTTCCCGCTGAAAATATGTCGAGAGAACGACAGACGAAAACATATTAAGGGCGTAACCAGAGCATTTGAGACAGGAGGGATAAACCAATTTTCCTGTCCAGTTTGTTTTAAGAGAGCGAGAGAGCGGCTAGACCTGCACTGGGGCTTATCAGCCAACTGGCTCGATTCTGGCCCGTGTCATTATGGGCTTCCAGATGGAGATAATGTTGAACATTGTACTGCGCATACCATTTGCCTGCTCCAAACCGGCTTTTGACTGAGGGAGATAGTATCTAGATAAACTGATAATACTTCAGTTACACACTCGCCCTCTCTTTTTTCCGCTGGGTAAGCTGAGTGCCTGTGTTTCCTGGACCTGTGTGAAATCATACACGATGTGAGGTTCATATCGCAAAGCGCGGAAGCCAAAGATAATTTAGTCTGAATAGGCTGCTCTTAAAATTCCTAATGTCTCGGTGGATCTGATGGATGTCTCGCACTTCCGTCTCTCTCTCTCTCACATTCGTGTTACCTAACTTTCTCCATTCTTATCACACGTCCAATTGTCAGTATATTTTTAAAACATCACTGAACGAGTGTGTTGAATGTTTACACATTCAATATAATTCAGTGTGTGAATTAGTGTTGCACATCACATATTTGTGTGTGTTACTGCAGGCCGTGTACATCTTCCCCCTACTGTTATGTGCTGTGTGAATGACAGATTAATATATGTATGGTAGGGAATCTGAGGAAGGAAGAGAGAGCGGCTGTCAGCGTGCTGTGTTTGGGGAGGAGGGAGATTAGAGGAGCTGTCATAGGCTGCGTTGAGCGGTCTCACACAGATAAGTCTCAGCAGCGAAAAGTGTTGTACCGCTGTCTGAAAACAGGGAGCGAGAGATGGAAGATTATCTGGAGTTTTGCGTTTAGAGTTTTGTGTGTGCGCTGCTCAAGGATCACCTGTTTTGTTGACTGTTCCATTTCAAAGTGTTCACGTCTTTGGCTATTTAATAATGCACGCAAATACCTCTACAAATCAATTTTATTTTTGCCTCTTTTTCCACTTTTATTTATACAGTAGACAGTACGATGAGGGGAAGCAGGGGAAACAAGGTCAGGAAATATTGCAGGCTAGACTCTTTAAGTTGTATCTCCCATAATACAGTCTGAGCAAGGATGAAACCAAATGCAATAATTTTGGATAGGATATTTAAAATTAGGGAGGACAGTTCCGCCATTGTTTACTTTCCATTATGTCATTCCAAGCCTGTATGCCTTTCTTTCTTTCTTCTACAGAATACAAAAGAGGGGTCCAATGTTCTTTTAAATTTGACAGAATTTACATTTCTGAGTAAACTGTACCTTTAAGACATGACTCTTTTAACCCTCATGTTGTGTTCCAGTCATTTTGACCCAGAGAGGATTTCCTTTTCCAGAAAACGCTAGTTAATGAAATCGCATTGGACTACAACATCATGACTTTCCTCACAAAGGGTATAACATCTTCCCAAAAAACTTTTGGGATTTTTTCCCCCACTGTGTTACACCTGTGGTGGTTTCATTCAAAAATAATCCTACAAAAAATGGCTTGTTATGCTATATCATTACCAAATATTGTACTCATTATTTTATAAGCTTGTTTTCTGTAAGTTAGCACAGGTTTTGTATTTCTCTTTCTGAAACTGATTGGTCATAGGCCTCATTGATAAGAGCTTTTTTTTCATTCCAAAACTAAGGTGCATAAGTTCAGATCAATTAGGCCAATTCATTCCTCTTGTGAACAGTGGCGTGTAAAGACCTGCGCTTCGCAGATTGCAGACTGGAGCTGCGGATGGAACCGGAGACTTGTCGCTCTGAATTTCTGTTTGTGGAAAAGAAGCGAGGAAAGAAGATCGCTCCATCTTTGCAACTGTATTCACAGCTCTTTTGTCTCATGAAAACTCTTTCCCCTCCTCTGCGCTGGCATTGTTGATGTTGGTTTTACACACCACTAATACCATCCTGAAGGCCTCCCAGATGAGCTGGTCAATGTTCCCTCCTGACTGGTGAAGTTTTAAGTGTCACTAGAAATGGACCTTTCTTTTGAGTGTCTCTCAAAGGCCCCAGCTGAAAAGAGCACAGAGAGAATACAAGAGAGGAGATTACAGACAAGGGCCAGTCAGAGCTACCCTATTTAACACATTATATCCAGTCCCCTCAGGTTACACTTATGCACAGCAATATTTTAAAAGAGCGAGGGAGAATGAGAACGAGAGATTGCTTCCGTAATAGCCGTAGAGACCATAACAGAGCGCCGATCTCCTGTGATTGCAATCTAGCGCAGAGTTCCTGTGAAATTAAACCATGCGTTTTGAGTGGGAAAGAAAGCAGAGAAGGGAATGGGAGGGAGGGATAAAGGAGAAAGGCAAAATGCGGCTCTGGTTACTTTGAAGCAGAGGATCAAGGCCAGAAAAAGGAATAAAATATGACAAAACGACAGCAGAAAGGCTTATGGTCTATAGGCGGAATTTTACAGGCACAGACAGCAATTACTGGCATACATAGCATAACTCCAGATATTAATGTTTGATCTCCTATTCCACTTTTCTGGCAAGCTTCACCAAGTGCTTTTCCATACCCCACTGCCACTTCAAATTAGTTTCTTGGCAGCTCTACGACATGTTCTCTCACTGCATTTCCTTCCATTTCTTTCTTTCTCTCTCTCTGTCTCTGCCTGCTTTCTGTAGTCTGTCAGCGTTTCATTTGAATTAAAAATAATCTGCGCTGAGAGATCCGGACGTTGATTGTGGAGCGGAGAGCGGTAATCACAGGCTTGAGGTTTCGCTCAAATCTGATGATAGGCATTTAGGAAAGCGAGCTCTGATTTCGGGAACGGAGGCTGCTTTGGTGCACCTCATCCAAACCCTGACATGCTCCATATATGTAATCATAATGTAATCATATCTATTTAATCAAATATAGATGAAAAAGAGACCTTTTTTTATAGCCAAACCAATTTTGCCACAGTTACTCTACATCTAAATAAAAACATACTATGTGGTTTGGGGAAAAATTACAAGCATAATATATTTTGTAGTAAATGTGAACCTCAAATTTAAAAAAGAAGAAGTAATATCATACATGGATCTGTTTTAATTTTAAATGAAACTGATAATTTTTTCTTTTACAATTTTGTCCTGCTATTTTGGTTGCACACTGTTGCACTTCCATTAGAACTCACTGCTGTATCCAGAACTGGACATTGTGGTTAATTACCAGTGATGTTTCCTTGAGACTCTCAAAGGGTGTTTGATAGTGGCCCTGCTGACCACCTGATCCTGGGACCCGGAACAGGGGGCCCCTAAGCAGTGCTGAACCTTTCCTCCACAGCTTGCACTTACAGTCTCATAGGCCTAATAAGCTTCAGCTGCCTCTGGATCCTTAAAGCCTGTTGGGCTGAACCTAGATTACCTCAGGCTTGTTGTGACACAGAAATTAGCGGAGGGCAAAAATGTGTGAATGGAAGTATTTTAAAAGTCCACCCCCTCCTCTCCCTTGAGTGGCATGTTGTGTTAAGAGCCTGTCTGCTCTCTCAGGGGTCCCTTACCAAGATGGTTTACTGTATTTCATTACTTTTTACTGCCGGTTCATCTGAAGTTAAGACGAATAAATGTGAGAAGACAAAAAGACAATTTTATGTTAACTGTACATAAATATTTGTACACAATTTTGTGTGTTTTGCAGCTATTAATTTAGTGTACGTGGCATAATAACATTATAGTAATAAAATAATATTTTACTACAAATAGAGGCATAATAATATGTTTAATACAAGTTAGTAGCATTATAAAATATTTTTTTAATCATTTTGACATTTAATTTAATTTTTATTTTGCCATTCTGAGACATTTTTCTGTTGTAATTCTATTTTAATAATAACTTAAACATTAACATTTTAATTACATTTTTTGTTTTATTTTGCAATTCTGAGATTCAAAGTTCAGTTTTAATATATTAAAATACTAAAATACTGTACTCACTATAGATTACATGTTGAATTTGTGGAAAAAGTTTAATTCACACAAAGAAAAATAAACTCATATCTGTTTGGTTGAGGCAGATGTTGGAGGTTGAGCGTGGTCTAACTGTATATTGATGGAGCGTGCAGCTCCTTTTTTCCCCATGGCTCAAAGGAGAAGGAAAGATAAACATCCAGCTATAAGCTAACTCATTCTCTTACTCTGTTGGGGGCAGTCAAGGTCAGAGGTCACTGCGATGCTAGTCCCTTGTTAATCCATTGACCCGCAGTGCAGAGGGTTAATACTGGTTTGCTAAGCCAAGGGACCCCAAATCAGTCAGATTAAGGAGATTTTCCAGGAATGTCCGGCTTTATCTGAAGATTGCTGAATTGTTTGGGTTTGAGTGTCCATGGACTGAGGTTAGTGGAATTAGATCTTCAAGCTTTTCCTCAAACCCGGAGGGAAGCAGGTTAATATTACACCACGGTTTGGAAACACAATTAAGGCCGGTCTTAGCATATAATCGCCGCAGACGTGGTTGATCAAGTTAAGTTTTTAATTCTTTTTCCTGGTGTTAAATAACCCGCCATGTCAGTCCCAACAATACACAGCGCAGCTCTCTCCCTCTTCTTATTTTTAAGGATGAGGTCACATTTAGAAAACAATCCATGCAATATAAGCGGAACATTTCCCCATACAGATTCGCACCGGGTTCAGGTTTTTCACGTGTTGACCAGAACAGTATTCTACTTTGAAAGTGACTTCAGTTTCAGTCAGCCAGGGTGATTCTAACCCCAGTGAAGGAAGGCTGTGGCTGAGGGAACCAGAGAGGTGTGTGCTGCTCATGAAGAGAGTCTCTGTCTCCCTCCCCTTCACAGTAGCTGCACCCTACTGGGAAATTCATTAGCAGCTGACATCATCTCAGTCCGGCCAAAGAGTGAAAGAATATCATTCTATCCCAGTTCCCTCCTCTTCTCTGTCTCGCTCCGTCTCCCGTTTGCACTCGGTCAGGACTCCTCTGCCAGTAGCTCTCGTACACGCGCGCACACACACACACACACACACCGTCTGTCCGGTGAAGCTGAGCGGAGGAAGCACGCTCCGTGTGTGTGAGGCAGAAACAAGCAGGGGGTAGGAGCTGAATGAAGTCAGGTTAGAATCAGGAAGTGGGAGGACCTGGTCTCGCTGTGGGTGAATGAGAGAGAGTTTGTGTGGATAGAGGCAGCACTTGCGCGAGGAACGGGAGCCAGCGACAGGACACGAGCTTGAAACCAGCGACGATTTCGAGGAAAGGAAGCGGCGGTCGGGGTTTTAGTGCGGCTTTACTCCACCCATTCTGCCGATAGGAGGAAAATACTGTACGCTTTGTTGGATTTTCTTGCTCTGCACGAGCGCGCGGGAGATGGTTTGTCAATGAGCGCGCGCCCCTGACACAAAAGCGCATAAGTCCGTGTCCGTTAAGCGACGGTTAGCGAGGATTTCAAACGGCCAATTCGCGCGAAGAGGAGGACGAACTGAAGGATTTCTCCACTTCTCTATGCTCTTCTTGGGGACCAGACACATGGCTGCCTTTGTCCGAGAGCCTCTCTCGCTTTGAGCTCTGGATGTTTTCTTCTTTCTCTTCTTCCCTGGGAAAGGCTTTTTATTTTGCATGGCTGTCAATCGCTCAAAGGGAGCGAGAGGAATTCGCCGCCTGTTTGTGGATTACATTGTTTGACAAGCAGAATGTGAAACGGCGTATTTACTAAACCTCCTAAAAGTGATTTCTTGACTTATTCTTTTCGTCCGTGCCAACCTCGCCACATCAAAAGGTACACCGCACCTTCATATCCCTCAGAAATGGATTTTTTTTAGTTCATATTTCGATGACCACAATGTCATTCGACGTTTTAGGGGAAATAAAAGCAGTTTCAGTGGATTACTCGATGGCTGGAGGATTTGGAGCGCTGGTTGTGGATAATTGTAGTTGAAATTTCTGCAGTGAATGTTGCCAGATGTTTTTTTTTTCGGTTGTGGTTTGAATAAAGCGGTCGCGCGAACGCATCGTTGTGTGGAAACGATGTCTCTTGACGTCATGTGTTAATTAATGCATATCACATTATTATTATCAATATTATTCACGTCTTCAGCTGTCGAAATGGCGTGAACTTTTTTTTATGTTGCTAATTTAAGCTAAGAAATGTATTTGAAATGGGCAAATATTTGAGAGGGTTGTCGCACCTTGTCAGTGTCGTTTTTGCCTCGAGCTATATATGGATAAAACATTTAGTGTTGCTAAACCTGCCAGAATAATTGCTTACCGATGAGCTGTTTTTCTGATAATACATTCATAGTTATGTATCCAACGAAAGACATAAAAATGTCCCATTGTAAGACTACATCCACGCAAAAGCTCTTCTTGTTAGTGTGTTGGTTACTCATTGTAAAATTGTTTTTAAAAAAAAAGTGCATACAGCTCGTGTATTATTTTCCTCTCGAATGACTGAGTGGAGAGTCAGGTTAGATGCTAATGGATGGACTGTAATGGTTCTATCTTTGTTGCTGTTTAGCCAATTGAATTAGCCGATGCCCCTTTGACACCACATTGTCACTTAAATAGGCTTTCATTACCTAAATGCTGTGTAAATTGCAACGCTGGATGTTTGCACAATAACATAGCAATGTTAATGCTTTCAACCCGGTCTCAAGTGCAGCGCGTCGTTTGGCGCATGGAGCCACAGTGCCATCCAGTGGTCGCTCTGGGAAGTGACTGAATTTTTGCGCTCATTAGTGCTGCGCTACCTTTGATGATGAAGCCCACCTGCTTGGTTCTGAAGCAGATGTACTGACTCTCTCTTTCTCGCTCTCTCTCAGGGCTCAGATGCCAGCTCAGAGAAACTCTTCAGCACAGCTGCAGTTAAAGGTACGTGGTGGACTTTCTTTATTCCATTCTGCTTGTATGTTTATATGGTGTGCAAATCACAGTTGTGTAATGGTTGACGGATTTTACTGTTCCTATAGAGGCACATACTCTAAACGGTTATGGTTGTTCTTTTCTGTGAAATTATATTTTAAAGGCATCATTTTAATGTTGCTAATTGATCTAAAAATGAATACTATCATCATATGTGAGGATAACCCTGGTCTATATAATGTGAGTAACTGTGAAGCATGCAATCTTTGATAAACTAGAATCCGTCACATTATTCTAGACAACCTTATTTACCAATACTGCATTCAGATTACGTTTAATGTGTTTTGCTTTCTGGGGTGGCATGGGAAATAACGCGTTTCCTCAAGGCTGACTACGATTCCATTGACAGGCACAGTGTGTTGTATCCGTGCTTTCTCACAGCGTATGGGCTGGGAGAAATCCATCTGAGCCACTCTGTTAAACAGATCCCAATGTGCTGCTGAGTGATGAATGAGAAAATCCATTTCAGGCGCACAGCATGTGTAAACGCCACACACTGGGTCCCATGTGCAGTGGCGTCTGGCTTCTGTTATGGAAATTGATTAGTTGTGAAATGCTAAATAAAGGTGCTGGATCTGCAGCACAGACGGTAGTGGAAGAAGCAATTCTACCCTGCTGGTTTGATACTCTGCATGTGTGATATTGTTTGCTGTGTCTATTTTAAAAGCACGCTTTGTGTTTATACAGTGAGGAGCTGCGATGCGTGCACCGTCTGTTCTTTGTGTGCATGTAAACGTCCCGCCATGCGCGTAGGAAGTTGGTTCGTGTGGAGTCTGCGGTAAGAACGTGCGAGTCAAAGGATCCAGGGAGTCAGTTGAGTTGCTTTTAAAACCTCAGTGTCTTTAGACAGCAGGAGCCCATCAGCACACCGCTAATTTGCTCTTAAAGCCTTTGGAATTTGAGCTCCCCCATTTTACAAACCCCGGGCAGGCCAACATAATGGAGCCCAGCCTTGTGAATCCACATTCCTCTGTAATGGTGCGTTACCAGGATGGAGAGCGTGATGGGTGGGGTGGGGTGGGGTGGGGTGGGGAGGGGGATGACGGAGGCTGGAAAGAGATCTGACCCCGGGGAGGAGGTGAGAGAGAGCGACTGATTGATGCCGACAAGCCCCTTGTTCCTCCTTTTCCCCCTTGCTTCACTCCCTTGGGACCCCAAACACATTTCCCACATTCTGCTCTTTGAAGGCCTTTCGAGGTTTGATTTGTGAGGTTCAGAGGGGCACTGAATGGCGACCCTTTTTCGGAAAGGCTTTCCCTCCTGGAGACGCCTCGCCGTGGCCATTACGACCCCTCTGAAAGGATTAAAACTCCCTTTGTGCGCCTTAAACTAACACATGCCCGCCTCCTCTGCTTCTGAAAAGCTGGCGCTTGGGAAACAGTACACAAATATGCTTTCTCTTCACACTGACTGCCAGGCCACTTCGTCTTCCTTCAGACTCTATTTCCATTTAAATGTGTCTTTTTTTCTCTCGTTTCCCTCTCTCCTTCATGTTCCCCTTGTCCCCTTCTCGCCTTGCCATATGCAAATTTTTCCATTGGCAGAGGGGATGGAGAAAAGAGGATCGTCCTCCAAAGCACAGGTGCGAATGAACTTAGGCGCTGTGGTATTTTTATTGGAGGGTTTTAGGAAGATGAAAGACGGCAAAGTGTACACAGGACGCTGCTCTCTGTTACAGAGGATTACCGACTGCTCAGACTCTTAACCCTTACGAACAAAAGAAGAAAGAGAACGTAGAACTGAAGAGCTGAGAGACAGGCAACAGAAAAGCTGTCAATATTTGCCTAGAGCCTAGAACGAGAGGCTTGCTGCTGTGTTTTTCACGCTCAGGTGGTTGACGCTCACAAAATGCCTCACATTCAACAGTGAGATGAGAGGGAAGAGTCACCTCTGAGGGGAAAATATAGATCAAACTCCAAAAGAGCAGAGCAAAACTGATCTTAGATCATTTATTGGGCTGTAGGCTATTTTGAGCGTTGAAGAGGGAAAAGAAGAAGGGATAAACAGATGTCATTGTCAGTTTTGTCATATAATTTGTGGCAAATTGTAAGGTTAAAGATTAAACAATTTTTTTGGAGTAAAAAAGGATCAGGCAATTAGTCATAATCCAACTATGCACTAAAAATGGTAAAATGTATGACAAACAGGAAGTTTCCTGTAAGTGACAACCTGTTCAGTAAGATGTACATAGATGCCCACTTCACATGTTCTTTGCCAAATTAGACCCTCTCCTCGCCTCTCCTATTTCCTCCTCTCCTTCTCTCCCTCCTGATGTTTTGTGTAATTGTTGCTTGTTTTCTTTTTTCCCTCCTCATTGCTCTGTCTCTCACTCCTATTAAGCAGAATCATTAAATGTTTGACTTAATTACTGTTTTTCTCACATAGCCTGCAGGTGGCTGCCAACCAGCCTGCCTCAATTAGTGTATTCATCGCCTGCATCTTGTGCTTCTAAGAAGCCTTTTGCTCGATTTCGAAGCAAGAGTGAGAACAACAAGGAACCGTGACCAGTTAACTACTGTGATATGTAACTATGTTTCATCAGGGATTCTGAGACTCTGTAGCACTATCTTTGTGTATTTGTTTATTAATAAGAGGTGTTTTTCAATTATGTTGTTCAATGTGAGACCAAACCGTTTGCAAACACAGAGCAAACCATATTTTTTGCAGGATCTTGAGAAAATGAAAAAAAAATTTGAAAAAAAGTAAACACATTGCTTCTGTGGTGTTGTTATGAACTTAAGATATTTATACTAATAAGTTATATTCACAAAAAATTCTTCATGATGTCTCTGAAGGGTCTGTTCAATGGAAATTGGTTTTATTCTGCAAAAACAATTAGAGGGAGCATTAATTGTTTTCATGAATTAAATGCTTTTTCACTGTAAATGTCTGATATATTGTTTGTTGCAGAGTATAAATTGAGTCTGACATTGTATTGGCCACATTTGGACTTGGATGATAAGACAGAGCTGTCTCTACAGCAGACTCCACTCCAGATACCTCATGCGCTCGCTCTCTCTCTCTCTCTCTCTCTCTCTCTCTCTCTCTCAGTATGCTGTCAGTGTCCCACTTAGGAGCGCCTCAACATAGGCCCAGACCACTAAACAGATTGTTTTTGATTTGTTTGGCAATAATTCCCAGTAATGGAATTTGTTTTCATTTCTAGCATCATTCATAAGACAGAAGGTAGCCATTTTGTGAGTGCTGTGTTTTATTTATGCCTGGTCACGCATTGAATAAAATCTAGCTACTGCCGTCAGTCACAGAATGTCTGCTGTGGTGCACATCTATGCACAATTTAATATTTGTTTGTTTAGTACATAGCTTGGTTGCTTGTATATAAAAATCACAGAAGCTGATCAGCTGTCTTTTACATTATTGAATGAATGAGTACTGTATAAACAGCTCAGACACACAAGCATGAACACAGGCAGTGAAGCGCTTATCTGAAGAGCAAGACTCGGGTGAGGCCCTGTGTAGAAGGTGTAATTTCACTGACGATGACATTGTCGAGAGATTGAAAAAGAGGGGAGAGAGGATGAAGAGAAGGAAAGAAGAGGCAGTGAGATGAAATTTGAGGCAGATGAGAGTTGTTAAGAGCTGGATGGATGGATGTGGAGAGCTCTTGAGATAGCGGAGCGCTCGCTGAGTGCTGTAGTCTCACAAATGTCTGAAGCTTCAGGGAGTGTATGTGTGTGTTTGTATGAATGTTTGCATACCAGATTTTGTGTGCTTGTTGACACTGGTTTGAAAGGCTGTTTTTGCATTTCATGCATGCTTTTCACCTTATTTTGCAACATGGAAATAAGTTGTTTCCTGTGAATAGACAAGATTGCCTGTTTATATAGGTAAATTACTAGAAGAATAACAAAGTGCAGTACACTGTAAAACTATTTGCACTACAAACCAATGTGTTTGTTTACAATGATAAATTGAAATGACTACAAATACCAGTTTGCAACAACAGATGTCATAATGGGACTGTATTTGTACATCTAAAAATAATTGGTAGTGGTTGATACAGGAAGCGTTGCACACTCAAGTTAAACATGTCTGCAACTGCTTTTACATTGGAAATGAGGTGGATAAAACAGATGTATGTAGAACAGGGCTCTACAGTGTGACCATTTCAGTCGCATTTACGACTGAAAACTACTGCGTGCGACTATGAAAAAATATTTAGGAGCACCTGTGCGACTGAGCTGATCAGCATATTTGTGTTTGCGCTGAAGGAGCCACAAAGGTTTCTAATGTACTTACGGGTTTTTGCAGCGTTGAGTAATGTATCACAGATGTATCCTCTCATTATAACAAACAAAGTGTAGACAGAGTGTAAATAAGAGATTCACTGTGCAGTGTAGAGAGCTGCGTTGATTATAATGGAGTTTTGTGAGATCGCGATGAACTAAGGAGAGTTGACAGCTTGCAAATGTGATATTGATTTAATACAACAGTTCACTAAATAAGAAGTTAATATTAAGCGACTTATTTTGTCTGACTACAACACTATTGCCTTATTTTGCTCTATTTCGTCAATGAAAATAGTTTCAGACAAAGTCACATCTGAGCCGCTGCGCATCTCCATTAAAATACAGCGGTGTTTCGTTTATGAATGAACTGCGTTTTTAAATGAATCTAGTGAGTCAATGATTCAATTACCCATTCATAAAGGCAGTCAGATGCTTCGTTCCTGAATGAATCGGCCGTTCAAACGAATCAATTAAAAGAACGGTTCAGTGATAAAATCAGTGACTTGCTGCCACCTGCTGGCAGTTTTAATTTAATATTTCTGTATTCAAAATTGTATATTTAAAACATTAACCTCAACATGAATTTATGAATTGCACTCATGCAACCTCTGAGCCTCATTAAATGTCTGAAAATACACCTACAAGCCACTTTTGTGTTCTTCTGTACCACCTCTGTAGTACAAATTTATTTCTTAAATACTGATTTAATTTTATTAGTACTTATTCTTATTCTACTTCTTATTCTGTTGTTTTAATTAAAAATGTTAAAATGCTTATAAACATATATATATTTTAATTTGACAAAAGATGGCATACTTTTAATAAAGTTTTAAAAATGCCATTACAAAGGTAAAAACAAAATTCCCTGTAAATCACTTTGAGTCAAATATCACCTCTTACTAGGAGGTAAATTTTTTTATCAGAATTTTTGATTATTGATTAGAAGGTGCTCCTAAATTTTTGACAGTGCTCCTAAATTTTTTAAATTAGGAACACAAGCGCTCCTAAAAGAAAAAGTAAGCGTAGAGCCCTGTAGAATGAGGCACATTTGAAGCCGTTTGCAAACGGCAATAAAAAGGGTATGATCCACACACGAAAATCCATACACGTTATTTATGCACAATTTTTATTCATTTGGAAAGCGATGTAATGATCTTGGGTCATTTTATTGCTGGGCAATTGACAAATCTGTTTACACTACTGGTCTGGTAAAAGCCATTCTCATGGCTTATTGCTTTAACATTTCATCTTTAGTCAATAATATACGCAATCTCTCTGGTTGCCTGTTTGTGTTGTCTTGTTTTATGTTGAGTAACAAATTGCAATGAATGATTGATGAAGTCAAAGTTTCCTATTTTCTTTCTTGTTCCTTTGAGGATTGATGAAGAACATCTGTCAATCTGTCTGTTTTGGGGGAGGTAACTGGTTATTTGTTCTCAGTAAGCTCAGCTAGCCTTCCTCATACTGAACTATCACCATCTCACCCAGGCATATCTCTGTGGTCATGTCTTTATCGTTTGTATTGAGACAGGCTGTAATTTATTGCTCTGTGAGAGTGTGTGTGATGAGAGATGGGCTGTAACTCACAGCACATTGTGTTTGTAGTCTGCAGCGACGTCTCATCCCCTGACACACAAACACACAGAGGTTAACACACCATGGGCAACATCCTGATTTACTCCCCAAGGCCAGCAAACAATAGCGCCACCCACTCTCACAGCCTGCCCAGTGATGCATGAGTGTTTTTGTGTGTGTGTGTGTGTGTGTGTGTGTGTGTGTGTGGTTGTCCTCACGTATGAGTAAGCAATGTTGTATAACCATTTGATTATTGTTTTTCCAGTAGGCTTGTTATAAGTGGTTTTCCTGCCATGGGGAACGAGTGTGTTTTAAAACAGCTTTAAACAGAGTCGCACACTAACGGTGGAGATGCTGTGTAACTGGTGATGAATTGGAAGTCAGACACTCGTTTAACACTATCCATCATCTCGGTCCGTCCCGCCTGTAGTCATAACACAGCCACAACTGCACTCCTACACTCTCTCTCAAAGAGGTCATTCCGAGGTTGTTCGCAAACCCCAGAGGTTGAAGAACTAAAGTAAATTCATCCATCTTGGTGACTAGAGGAGGGTGCAGAGAGAGAGGAAGAAAGAGAGGCCAGGGAGACAAGAGATTGTGTAAACACTACTATATCCGACATGCTACGCTAAACGCAGGGAGTCTGGAAACCATCAAGCTAAATGAAAGTCAAGCGCAAACATTTTAAAGGGCCGCACTCCAGAGATAAAAGTAGCGCCTACTGAGGGGCACAGGGCAACTGCTAACAACACTTTTGGACTTCTTTTTATATGTCATTGTCTCATCAGAGAAACTGAGAGAAGTTTCTTAAATTTGAAATTTGGAATTTGGACTCAGAGTCTATAAATGGAAAAGGGAATGTAATAAAATTAAGTCTACGTGCTAATTTGTCTAGCTCAGATGCCATGGTGAGCTCAGCCATGTTGAAATGTATACAGTCTCAAAAAGACCTCAAAGTGTTATGCTATTTAATGATAGATTACTGTATCTTGGTACAAAAGCCGCTATCTATCGATCTATCTATCTGATATCATTTAATTATATTACAATACAAGTGTTTTCAACATTAACAATAATAAGAAATATTTCTTGAGCACCATATATTCTGAAAATTATTCTGAAAATTCAGTTTTGACATCCCAGGAATAAACTGAGTTTTAAAATATAATATGATGGAAAACTTTACTGTTGTTACTAAATTTATATAAAATAAATGCAGTCCTGGTGATCTGACCCCAAATTTTTTGAACGTTTATTTGTGTGTTTGTAAGCTGCTCGGAACAAATTTCACAATGCATTTGTAATTTGAAGTGGACTTGTATGTTTTCTTTGTCTGTGCTTAATCTGAAAAGTATGTGTATGTAAAATATCTGGTGGTCTCACCATGGTTAACTGACATGAATGAGTGACAGAAACTGAAAGCCGAAGTGAAAAGTTTCCCTGTGGTTGAAACTCTGCCTTACAGCTGTGATGACATCACCTTGTAGCTCCCGTTCCCTCTGTTTGGATAAGATGAAAATTTATTTTATTTCTTCTCCCCTCTCTTTCTTTCCCTCCAGCTCCCAGTTTTTCGTCTATTCCCAGGTCTGTCAATTTGTTTTGTCCAATTATGCATATGGAAGTTTGAGGTCTCGGTGGTAACAGGGCGATTAGCGTGCGGAGATCTCGACCAAGTGTGTGTGTGTGTGTGTGTGTGTGTGTGTGTGTGTGTGCTTAAGTATATTTTAACCCAAAACCTCAGAGAAGCAGTAATTAGGCCTCTGGATGGCCAGTGCTCAGCTGGAGAGAGACGGAGAGGTGCGTAATCATGGGATAAAGAGAGCACAAATACGGCAACACACTCTCCTGACCAACTTAGATAAGTTCACGCCCCTGTCCTCAGGGTCAGAGGCCACTTAGGTTGAAGGTCAAGCTTCAGTGTTTATCACCATTTCCTGCTGATCTGGTTCAAATTGGCCAGTCTAAATTGTTGGAGGAACTGATCCTGTATTAACTTCACACATGTTGTGTTCTCCTCAGCACCTCTAACAAATTTTAGATGAGAATTTTGCAAATCCGCAGATAACTGTAATCCCCTTTCTCAGTACTCCATTGAAATA
Source organism: Acrossocheilus fasciatus (assembly GCA_036784905.1). Classification (NCBI taxonomy): domain Eukaryota; kingdom Metazoa; phylum Chordata; class Actinopteri; order Cypriniformes; family Cyprinidae; genus Acrossocheilus; species Acrossocheilus fasciatus. The sequence continues at coordinate 15,149,259 of CM071947.1, read as the reverse complement.
TTGATTAAAATTCCAGCCCATGTGTTTAGCCAGTGCAGGATTGGATCTTTGGCTTAAGTTGTCAAAACCAGACTTTCTTGGAATAACCTTATAACATTAGGAAAACATCAGTGTCTTCTAAGATCCAGGTGCTTGAAGAGACGGTTTAAATGCATCTGGGTTCTCGGTCATCATCACAGTTTGTATCGTCGTCTTAGATTCTCTTTTGTAGATTACTGATTTTCTTATCATGAGCACAAGGTCTACTGTATCTTTATACAAGTCTCCAGACACCAGTTAGTGGCCTGTTTTGTGCTGAAGTCTCAGATTCAAAGGCAGATAAGACACAACTGTGAGCCATTAAGACTGAACGAGGAGCTGTATGAAGTCTAAGAGGTAAAGCAGTTTTCCACCATATAGCTGCTAGATGTTTTGTTTTTTTAATTATTTTTACAGATGAGTACTAGCCTGAAGTAGGGTCAAGCTGGTCAGGAGCTGTGACCCATAAAAAAAGCGAGTGAGAGAGAAATGCCTTGTGGACACCCATGGTGGTGGCCACAGATAGATGCTTTGACGGACCACCTTCTGGGTGGGATAACTGCCTCTCTGCCACCCCTGTGGTCCCTCAGGGAGAGAGCTCCTCACTCATAGTAAACACTGAAATTCTCAGTTGGAAAGGGGGGATAAAAAACAAGTGTAGAGGCACAGCTGGTGAACAGACTGAGTGCAGAATGTGTGTTCATATCTTGGAAAAGCAGAGTATTAATTGCTCCCTAAAGAATTGATGCTTCCTAACTCACTCTCTCAAGCCCTCCCTCCATCTCACAGCATTTCTTCTGCTGACACTCACTCATTCCTATCCGGGGTAAAAATAAACACCTTTGGCCCTGCAGACCAGGATTAGTAACACCTCTCCTCACCTCTGGCTCTCTCTGTTTCCATCACAATTCCATATTGAAATGTTAGTCAGAAGTCTCTTAGCTCCCCATTTGAGCAATCACATGATCCGTGACTATCCCTTAGAGCAGGGGTCACCACACTTGGTCCTGGAGGGCCGGTGTCCTGCAGAGTTTAGTTCCAACTTGCCTCAACACACCTGCCATGAAGTCTCAAGTATACCAAGCAAGACCTTGTTTAGCTGGTTCAGATGTGTTTGATTAGGGTTGGAGCTAAACTCTGCAGGACACTGGCCCTCCAGGAACAAGTTTGGTGACCCCTGCTTTAAGGTGCGGTCACACTCCACTTTTCGTTCCATTGACTTCCATTCATACGCATGCAAATGTGTCAGACCGGAAACGCAAGCCCGTGCAAAAAGTTTTCACATTTCGCTGCGTTTCAAAGTTCAAGCTTGGTGAACTCTGCCATGCGAATTCACATCACGTGACACCGTGTGACCAACGACAGATCGATACGTCACAGCATGACCTCGTGGCTAATTTAAAACAGCAGCGCTGCAGGAAAGTGTAGTAGATTGTATGTTTTTACATTTTAGATGTATTATTATTTGTCGTGTTGAATTTAACTTTAAAAAGACGCTGCAGAGCATGACGTCATATCACGACCGTTGGGAATTTTGCATGCTCAAAGTCTAGTGTGACCGGGACTTTAGAGCATGTGCCAAATAAAGCAAAATTGAGGCCCATTCACACCAAGGTTGAGAACTGTAACTATAATATTTTAATAATTGTCCCATTCGGAATAGCGAAGTCTGCACCACACCTATACTTATGAATATGTGTAATATTTAGGCTATGATAATTTATATATTATTTCAACATTTTTTGCTGAGATTGCCTTCCCCACAAAGAATACAATTTTATTCATTCATTTTTTGAAAGTATTTATGATTGATTATTTTACAGGCACAATATTTTTTTCTAGCCTACCTTGGTTTTGATAAGTGTGGCACTATAGGCCTACAGAATAGAGCAAAATGAGGCCGCCTAGAGGCCTTGCTCAATTCAGGCCAGCTTGTGGTTGCTCCAGAGAATTCTTTGCTGAAGGGAAAATCCAGTGTGTGCTTTCATATAAATAAGCACTAATGAAGTGTGAAATGTTCCATTTTATCACCATTGGTTCCATTTATGAGAGATTCCACACCCGGGCCATGGTTTCATAAGCTCTATGAAGAGCTGTCCCATTCGCAGGATTGTCACCATCTGTTCCAGATTACATAGCTCTGAGAAGACGCTGTTTGATTTTGGTTTTAAATGGCAGTCTTTATCCCGTGCATCAAGTTTTATTCAAACAGTGACATCCTAAACCAGACATTTCAGTCTGGCCCTCAGTGCTTGGGCTTAAGGGACACTGGAAAAGCAAACAACTCGCCCTGCTGAGGGCTGCTGTTTAGATTAGATACAACAAAAACACACACGCAAATGCATTGAATTCTGACCACTAGCGCCTACCGACATGCACTCGAGAGACTCGCACACATGGGAGACTCTGCTTCCCCACTGCCTCAGACATGATATATGATTTTTACATCCCGTAACAAGTATGTGTGTCAATGTGTCCGTCTGAGCCACGGCCTCCTCTGAGAGTGCTGCCCTGTACAGAGTCGGCTTTGTTCTGATAGTAACCCAACCCAAGGACTCGCAGGGTCTGAGGGGGGTCCTGGGCTGCCCAACGACTCTCCCAACCTCTCTCATACTAAAGTGTGTGTTGAGAGACTCCCGAGGCAACTGGCTGTTTTGGCTTCCCTTAGCACTTCAAATAAATTAATGAAGACGTGAAGAACACACATGCAGCCTTGCGTCACATACTTCAGTCCCGGTTTTCTTCTATCAACACAAACAACCAATTGAGTTTGATTTTAAAGAATGAACTTGTTAAAGTATAGTAGGAAGGGAAGGAGAAAGACATCCTAACATGGGAATAAGGGGAAAGAAAGAGACTCTGCTTTGGATTCTGGATTTCTTTGGCAACAGGTTGAGCCAAAGGATTGGTTTACGGCCATGCCCTAGGAAGGCTGAGTTTCCAGGTGGCTCAATCCTAACACCCCTTAGGCATACACATACACAAACAGCATGTGTGTCTCTAATCCCCAACTTACTGAAACATGAGCCTTGGGTAATGAGAGAGCTTTACACACACACAGGCTGTGTGAGCTGGTAAGTGCCAGTTCTGGTGGGCTGTTGGAGGGCTTATGTTTCCAGGGGATCTCAGTGAAGGGCAGAACTCTGTCCCCTGTGTCACACATTCAGGGAGACAGAGAGGCATTGAGTGCAATTTCTGCCCTGTTTGAATGGATTAAATACATTCAGCTATGAAACCTGAGTGAGAGAGGAAAAAACTACAGGACTGACTGAAGTTCCCTGAGGGACAAACCACTAATAGTGATCTAAAGAGGCAGAATTCAGCTGGTCTCAAAGTTTTAACGTTGTAGAGATTGCAGCGATTCGCTTATGATTATGCACACAAATACATGCTTTAAAACAGTTAGCAGTAGGTATGCCGATATATTAGCAACCATATTGATATAGGGCATGATTAGTATATTTTTCTGGACAATAACTTATTTAAGTTATTTTATTTTAGCTTTAACATATAATTTATTTATATGAGTAGTTTTTTTTTCAGATTTAAATAAGTACTTGGAAATTGGAATTATTGGAAATTGGAATTTATATTGGAAGCAGAAAATTATAATTATATGAATATTAAAATGTAATATGTCATTTTATCAAATATAGCCTATATTTTATATATTTTAATATTTTGTTGTATTTTCTGATACAAGGCCATTGCTTTGCATTAAATAAATAAAAATAATATTTTTTTACATTATAATACAATTGATTAATATATAATTAGGGGTTCAAGCGTGTAGCGCTGAAACTCTATTGTAATTGTTAGAATGGTCACGGATGAGCGATTTCCACGTAAAACTGATCGTGCAGACCATAGACACTTGAAACTTGGAGGCACAGTAGTACTCACACCGCCTACAACGTGACTGAGGCTCACCCCAATCGGCCCGATGTTGGCGCTACAGCGACCGAAAGCACGAAATCGCTCATAACTCCTAAACTCGTGAGCCTGGTGAAATTTTCAGGTATTTCACATTTTTTGCAAAACTTACTTTTGTGAACTAGTCATAGGTTTTTCTCCTGATCAGAACCAAACCAGTGCAGAAAGATTTTCTGGAGAGTGAATATCAATATCAATAATTATCAAAAAAAGTTAAACTTTCAAATCGCTGTCGCAGAAGGACGCCAAAACGTTCTGAAGGGAGCCGGGCCACTTTTAGTAAAATGCTTAACTCCTGAATGGAATGAAATATCTTCGCCAAACCCGGAACACTTATGTAAGAGCTCAAGCTGAGGTCACGGGAAAAATCACGGAGATTGGCCACTTGGGGCTGCTATAAGAGGGAAAAAACATAAAAATGGCTTACTAGGCAACCATTTGTTCTATCGGCATGAAAATCGCTGCACACGGTCTTGGTCCAAACTGCCACAAATGTCTATGGGGACATTTGTGTATCTCAAAAAAACATGGCCGCCATTGACCGATGAAGTTTGAGCACCTATTAGACAAGGTTAACGGAGGCTGATTGGCACAAAACTCGGTGGGCCTGTTTGACTCACGGCCCCAAAGGTCTGTGAGAAATTTAAAAGAAATTTTGGGGGGGCTGTATCGCATTTATTGAGGGCGTAAACGATTGTACATTGTGCGTTTTCTGCACATACGTGCGATATTCGTATCGGATGATAGACCTCCTCGTTCCAAACAACTTTGCCTCTAGAACCACTGCTGTCAATCAAACTGTTTTTTAAACAATTGAGAAGATTTGGAAAAACCTACTTTTGCAAACTAGTCCTAGGTTTTTCACTCAATCTGGAAAAAAAAACACTGCACTGCAATTCTGTGGACTCTCTAGGTCAATAATTATCAAAAACATGTTGAAATTTACCCTTTGGGAAGCTATAACGGGGCCTGTCCAAATATACCTAAAAGCCTATAAAGCCTAAACAAAAACTCAAAACTTCATGAAACCCGCTGAGCACATGTGACAGGTGATTCTAAACAAGCATAGGGCTGGTCCGAATACCATTTTTTGAACTGTTTCGTGGGGGATGCAAGGGGTTTGTGGGAAAAAGAAGAATATTCGAATCTCAAAATTGAAAATCGAATGCCAACCCACCGAATGAATAATCGAATATTCTGGTCCAGCCCTAAACAAGCATGCAAAGTTTCAGGGAGATCGGACCACAGCTGGTGCTATAGCAGTCATAAACATTATAAAAACATCATATTTCTATAGTAAATCTTTGCCAAATTTTTTTTATTTTTTATAATTGATTTAGGTGGTTCAGTGTTTCCCACAGGATTTTGTTCCACTTGTTGGCGGCAGGTGACGTCACATATTAATTTGCATATTTATGACATCATTGCATCAAGTTTGCGTTCAGACAAGTTTTGGCACTTCAGATTTTCTACTCTATGAACTGTCACATACTGTAATACAACTGAATGCCCAATAAAGCATTCAGTCGGTCAGTAAAACAGTCAGTAAGCGACATGTGCCTGGAAACGCTGTTTTGTACTCATTTATTGACGAATCTGCTGCAGTACAGCCAACTGAAAGCGCTGTTTCTCTGCTGCTCACTGCACAGAGGAGACGCAGAGAGAGGCAACAGTGCGCTGGGGAAGTCAGACCTCATGGGGCAGCACTGTCGACATCTTCCAACTGAATGAAAGCTAAGGTTTTTTCAAAAAAGTCGCTAGGTTTGTCAGTATGTACCGTTTATGGAAAAAAAAGCCGCTTAAAGGATCTGAAAGTTGCTAAATATTGTGCTAAAGTCGCACTCATGTGTGTGAGATGTGGGAGCTGATGGCAGGGTGGCGGTGGGTGTTTGTGGCGGTCGATGTGGATATTGTGGTAGCCTGCCACAAATAAATCAACGTATGGGAAACACTGTGGTTACAGGATTGCGAAATATGTCATGTCTTTTACCTTATGTGCTTAAATACCTAAAGCACTTGAACCCCGGTAATCGCTGCTTGCAGCCATATTTAATGTCTTTCTATATATTCCGACATACAGTAATATTTATATTTAAATATGTTAATATAAAAATGGGCAAAACTGTTTGTCTGTGTGTATACACATAGAATTGGTCTAGCATCTTGAAAAAAATGTCTTTTTCCAAAAAATTTGTATGTATGCAAATTGTATAATATCCAAGGTAAACATTTCTTGTAATTGTGCAGTTAATTTTCATATTGTATTTTCAAAAAGTTTTGGAATATTTGTCCTCTCTCCAAATTTGTCACTACTGAAACACAGTAATAATAATTTAATAAGAAGGGTTATGTTGACCTATTAAGATTTTGCTTATATCTATTGTAAATCGATAACAATTAAAATTTTAACAATATTTCAAGTAGGGCTGGGTGGTATATTGAGTTTGTACGATATATCAATATATTTTTTATAAGCGACACAGTATGAAGCAATACTGTTAATATCGATATAGGCTACAGTAGTTTGATACGAGAGCATCTGAAAAAATATCTAGGGAGGACACAGACTGAACTGTTGCCGAGAAAGTGCATAATACAATTTGTTCTAAACATGTGACAAGCTTTATATGAAGGGCTTTAAAAAAAACTTGTATATATTAGCCTATAGTTTAAGTTTAAAGCAGCTCTTGCTTGCCCCGTCAGATGCTCTGACAGAAAGGCTGCTTGTGCCGCTGACAGAGACGCGCTGTTTAACGTGTTTGAGATGTGCTGTTTTCCTTGATGCATAACTTACATTTCACAGGTATATTCTCCATCTGTAAATGTTAGAAAGCCATGGAAATATTTCCATGTTGCTGTCAGAAGTGCATGAGCCTTCTGCTTTGCAATTCTCTGCTAAACTTCACAGACTTCATTGAACGGGCACCGCCGCACGCACAATGCAGAATAATTCTGACTAAAATATACATTTTGCTGAAATATTTTTAATTGGACAATAAATGTGACGTATGTAGAATTTTAAACCTACAGGTAAGTGTATTTGTATGATAGCACTAACTGTAAAGTTTAATGCGGAATCAACCACATCCTAATTTCTGATTGGCTGGTAGGTGGCATTTAACTCTGTATAACTCGAGAGTCGAGAGAGCTATGAACTCGGCAGAAAACTTACCTCCGTATTCCCTCATCTATTAAATGTATAGTAATTGTAGCGGGACAAGTTATCCCTTCTCAGCATGAGAAATACAAGGTGTGGCGTGAGAGTGTGTGAACTGGTTGAAATGCGTGAGACTTGAGAGCCCTGATTTTAGGTACTTTTGAAATTAGCTCAAAGATGCTAATCAGCACATGGTTAGCTAACACAGTTCTGAACAGTGGTATACATATAAAAACTAGGGTAAACGTACCTATTAAGCTCACGTTAAGCTCACGTACCCATTAAGCACACTTCCATTTTTGCAATAAGATGATAAAAAGAAAAAAATAATTTATTATCCTACTTGTTGTCTTAACCAATTGATGTGTTTGTTCCTACATACCTCCTGTATGTAATTTCAAGTCAATCAGACCCTTGCACACTGAAGTATGGGTCTCCATGTGTTCACACTATCTGGCGGCCATTTTGAAAGCTGTCTAAAAACTTTCACCAAAAGAGGAGCCCCTTAAATGTGCGTTTTTTAGATGTTTAAGATTTTGTTTTAGGTAAGTTTCACTACTTATTGCAAAATTAAGAGATTAATGTTCAGACTTTTGCATATTATACCCTGGAACTTGGATGTGGGCAATAATTACATTGGATCCAAAAGATAGTTTTAGCAACACAGCTCAGTGTGCTCTCTTTAAGTTAGGTTAATCGATTTTCTATGGATTCTGTCAATTCAAATCTGCAGATTAGCTCTGATCTTTGGCAACTAGCATCAACTTCTCCAGACTGTAAATCTGTGGAAAATCGGCACAAAAATTGGGTAGTATATTCCAGCCTAAAGAGACTATTGATAAGTTGACATCAATTTAATAAGAGACTTCATAATGAGGTTAGTTTCTGTGTTCATCCCCATGAATTAAATGTTTTATTGGTTTGGTTTGTTTTATTTGATTTTTGAATGTGTTACTTAGCTGATTGTGGACTAGTATAGATGTTGCAATGTGCTTAAATGACACTTCACTATGAATATATAACTGATCGACTTCAATACCTTGTTGATTTTAGTGTTCTGTTTTTTTTGGGGGGGGGGGGTTGTGATTGACTGTGTATCTTCAAAAAAAAGTGTTACAATTATTCTTTAAAAATTTTCCTTAAAATAAATAATAATTTTTAATAAAACATGATGTGAGCTTAATGGGAACAGGGGTGTGCTTAAAGGGTAAAAAAATGTACCCATTAAGCACAGCCAGACTTTTTTAATTTAATGATGTAGATCTTAATTGAAATGCTTTTGTCATTTAAAATAAAAATTTAATATTTTTGTGTGAGAGATTAATATTTTATTTTAGCATAACTTTTTGTACTGAAACCAATATCTTATGCACTAAAAATGTCTTAATGTAGATTTTGGTGAGCTTAATAGGTACGTTTACCCTAAATATTATGGAATAACTCCCAAAAAAGTGTGCCTAATTGCAGAAAAATGGTGTTCGGTAGCAACATTCCTTAAAGTTACACAGGAATATTTCCTGATCATAAATTTATAGGTTTAGTTAAAATCACTCTTGGCAGTTTCGGTAGTGGCATGAACAATGAGGGACACATTTTTTTACATAAAGTTTCATAAATTACAAAGAAAATTTTATTTATTTATTTTTTTTCACTTTTTAAAACAATCAAAAAGATACTTGTAAAAACAACAATGGAAAAAATTATTTCAGTATCATTTTCATAAATTTAAATTTATGGGTTAGGGTTCAGGACAACCACCTCCCAATTACCCAATAAATGATGATTTTATATTAAGCTTACTAATATGTTAAATATTATTGTGGGTTTCAATAGATAATAGAAGGAGGTTACACTTTATATTAGGTGGCCTTAACTACTATGTACTTACATCAAAAAATAAGTACTTATTGTGTTCATATTGCATTGCAAAACACTTTTGCTGCTATTGAGGTGGGATACGGGTAAGGTTAGGGATAGGTTTGGTGGTATGGGTGGGTTTAAGGGTGGGTTAAGGTGTAAGGGATCGGTCAACAGTATAATTATAAATGTAATTACAGAAATTAATTACAGATGTAAGTACATATAGGTATTTTTTAAAAATATGTGCAATGTAAAGACATGTATGTACACAATAAGTGCATTGTATCAAATGATTAATTTAAATGTAAGTACATAGTAGTTAAGGCCACTTAATATAAAGTGGGACCTAGAAGGATCTTAATAAACATGTAATATTTGAATATTTTAATGCTTTTAATGTGTTTTTTGGTTGCGGGACAGCAGTTTGCACCAATTCTGTAGGATGGCCTATATATGTATATATATACCTTACCTGTTGTATCAAACGCCAATTGTCATCTGTTGTATTGCCCAACATTTATTTTTGTGTGTATGCGCCCAGTGGAGTTGTTATTAGTTTCTGTAGGTGATGTCATTCTAACTGTTCTTCACTGTGTGTCAGGTCCTTCCCTCTCTCCAGCAATAACTGTTACCCTGCTGTCTTCGAAGCAATCACACACTCTGATCCCCACCTCCTTAAACACTATGGTACAACCCACTGAGTTAAATCACTCACCGCTGGGGCCAAATGAAGCTGTGTGTGTGTGTGTCATTCAACCACTGCACAGGACACTAGTTATATGGCAGGGCAAAACAGCCATCACAAGCAGCAGGTGGACCTGCTAGATGGGTAGGTGTGTGTGTTTGTGTGTGTATGAATATATTTCTGCTGGTGTGTTCCTTTATGATTCTGAGTTTAGAGCTACTTCATTAGTTCATGAATCACTGAAATAGCAGCAAGGAGATAGGGTGATGGAAAGACTCTGACTTCCGTTCCATTCAGTTACTGACAGTAAACAGGTGTCTTGTAATCCTTTTTGTAGAATAAACAGGGTGTATATATCAGTTATGGTGTGCTCGCCATCTGCTAGTGTGAAAGTGTGTGTGTGTGTGTGTGTGTGTGTGTGTATACTTTGAACACTGCAACTGCAACAGGATCTTGCCGCAACTGTCTCACTTTTTACAGTGGGCATCTGTTCGACATAATGCTCTATTAAAATCTTTGTTAACTACAAGGTCACATGGAGACTCGCAGTTCAGGTTTGGTTTCTCAGTGGATGCTGACTTGCATGGATACTTCAAAAGCAGCATATATTTACAGTCCTGCCTGCATTTACCCACAGCATTAGTTACCTGCTTTTTCAGAAAGAGGGTTTGTTTAACAGAGAATGCCTGTGAGAAGTCTAGACGGATAAATATGGGTGTTTTTTGTGGGGTTTTTTTGTATGTGACCTCTGATGTGTCAGATTAATTCTAAGGGTGGAACTAAAATGTGCTTTCAAGGTCATAGATAGTGTGAACTTCTTATCCTTGGTCTAGACATTAAAATATAGCCTAAATGTTGTGCTTGCTGACAGAAGGCGTGCATCTAAAATATGAAGGTGTAGTGCTGATAGACAGGTCTTTGACTCCCTCATCACCTCTTTGTCTCTTTTTGTTTTGCATGAGTGTGTAAGTCTTCTCAGAGGCTGACTGTGCTGCTGGTGTTTTGTCTATGTTCCAGCATGTTTACATCAGTATTCACTATCACTGCAGCTGCTCTTTGAACAGCTGAATCATTTGCATTTCACAGTCAGATGTAACAATTTCCCTTCATTCAAAACAAATTACAGCACTATAATTTTGTGAACACTCAAGTATAGTCTTAGTTTGGTGTTCTAGGAATGTCAGAGTAAATGGCTGATTTAGTGTATGATGGACAGAAGTTCAGTCCGCTCAGTAAATACCTGTGTATCATTTGTTCAGCTGTTAAACACTGAAAATTAGTCTTTCTACAATCTGGAAAACATTAACATTAAGCATAACTTTGAAGTGAATATAAATTGCCGTTTGCATTTTACTTAATGTGATGTATATCTAAGTGAAACCGGACGTTCAACAACAGGACAGGAATTGATTTTATCCATCAGGAATTTAGTTGATCATAAAAAAATCTAGCAATTCCCAGGTAAAGTCAGACCAAGTTGCCAAAACAAAGCTGTTTAGCTGTTGGTTAACATAATTAATTAGCTTGTGTGGCTTCAATGATGTCAGTGGTCTGTACTTCTGCCCCTCAGCTTTATTTTTATCCAGGGTCAGATTAAATATGGATTTTATACAGACTAAGGTCTATAGTGACTGATGAAAAAAGACTGAGTTATGCTTTTTCCTTCAGTGACTCTATAGACTTGCACCAAGTGTGTTAACACCCTTCTGGGTTGTGTGTGTGTGTGTGTGTGTGTGTGTGTGTGTGTGTGTGTGTGTGTGTGTGTGTGTGTGTGTGTGTGTGTGTGTGTGTGTGTGTGTGTGTGTGTGTGTGTGTGTGTGTGTGTGTGTGTGTGACACATTCCCAGTTGCTGTCAGAGCATTCTCTGGTTTCAATGTGTGCACATGATCTCAGTCCTCAGGGATATATAAAGATTTGTTCTCAGCGGGATCAACGCTGTCCTCACCATGGATGAAATCTATCCTTCTGCCAGAGCCTAACCAACCTCTATCTTACTTACACACACACACACACACACACACACACACACACACACACACAGACTCCTTAACATACTCTTGACATGTAGCTCTTCCATGGGCCCCATGATCAGAGAGAAAATTTTAGAAAGACACAGAGGATGTGTTTCAAAACCTGCTGACATGGTTGCCTAGACTTTTGGGCATCACAGGCATGTTCAGACTAACTAGACTCAAATCTGATACATTGAGACATGATATCTCACAAACATTCACAGGGGTGCTAAAAAGTGTTCAACAGAGACAGAAAGCAAATGTAGTAACAACAGCAGGAGCTTGTCAGCTTGGAGCAGAGGCAGTGAAAAGCGACGTGTGACAGAGTGAATGAGGTGTGTGTGAGAATGAGCTGACGGTAATGTGTTTGTGAGGGTGGGATGGTAGTAGTAGTTGTGTGTGTGTTCTCAGGGCCCCGGGGGAGCAGTGTGTCTGTCACAAGTGCTTAGAAAAACATCTCTGTGTTAATCACAGTAATTACAGCAGATTGACCAGCTTTAAACAGCGGCGGCAGCAGTTACCACCTTAGCCATCTGTGGGAGACGAACCCTCACACATCCACTCAACTGAACAATTACACAGATTCACCCACATCTATAAAAGCAACAAATGCAGCACAAGGTGTTGAGTGCAGAGTGAATTGTGACACTAAATGGGCGGCCAATATAAACACCCAGACATCTGCTGTCGTGTTTGCTCAGTCTCCTCAAAAATGTCCCATGTATGCTCAGAATGGCATGTAGGGTTTAGTTTGTTTGTCTCTTGTGAATCTGTATGCCAGTTGATTTCCTCATTTAGATTATCGCTGGCATGATCTCACATGATATACATGAGGCTCTTCTATTTACAAACATGCTTTTATTGGTCCATTACACGGGACCCTACCTGTCATTATACGACCATTCTCCAGCTGTGCCGGTCACTGATTTAAAATTTTTCAGAAAAAATAACTATCTACAGCCCTGCTTTATGCTGTTAGGATGGAGTCCCTGAGTATTTGCAGCATTAGCTCACTCTGATATTGAATGCGTAATGAAGACTCCTGGGTCAGCAGCCTGCCTGAGTGTGTTATTTCAGCCTAAAGGTTAAGAGGCGGATTGGCCTGTCTGTCATTACAGTGATTGATTATGGCTGTGAGCTTGGCTCGATCAGGGACCAGGAGTGATCTCCTTCCACTAAAGTGTAAATAAATATCACCTCTGCAATATTTGGCTGATGTAGTTGCTGGTATACTGTTAACCGCAACCAACATCTCACAACATCATAAAAATGTGGGACAGGCACAAGGGCCAAAATCTAATCTGGACAAATCAACACTTTTCTGTATTTTTATTTTTGTTCTGTTTTGCCAGTTTGCCAATATTTTCTATCTTTCTCCCACCTAGGCCTAGTTGTGCAAGTAACAGCGGTTTTCTGCATTTTTGTGTGTGTATGTAATTGGCATGGGGATAATGTGGTGGCTTGCCTTTGTTTGTGTATGATCTTGCATGTGTACATCACAGATGTGGCCACTGTCAGCTGGGATTAGTCTGTCAGCACCTCAATCACAGTTGTGTTAGCATTCCCTCTCCCTACCCTCAGTTCATATTTAAAGCCATAGTATATCAGCTTTCCATCTGCTGAAAATGTTAAACGTGTTCCTGTGTGCATGAGCTGGCAGTTTCATTTTATTGCATCACCTGCAGCTGTGCTCTCAAATCAGTGTTTTACTGTTGATTACATCAAGCGATGTTCTTTTAAATGGCCCTGTTAACAGGTTTGGTTTTTTTCCAAACACCTGTTCTGAACACCTAGCACAGGTGCACCGTTACTGTAGTATGAGCATGTCAGCTGTTGAGTTCAGCAGCATTTTATTGCATAATGATATCCTCTTTAGTTAGGATTTTCTGCCTTAAGCTAATCTATTTGTGATGCAAGATGTTTACTCTGGTATTAGGAGAGATAAAGTCATTGATGAGAAATGAGAGGCTTCAAAGACAATAAGAATAGCCCACTGCTGCTGTCATCATCAGGTTTGATCCGGTTAAAGTTGTTAATCTCTGAAACATGAAGATGTGAGGCTGCATACTTGTTGCTACTGCATTGTTTCAGCCATGGCTTTGAAGCTGCCCTCTGTAGTCCTTGCATCATCTTTCTGTAAAGCCCCCTGTCCCCTCTTCTGCTCCGAGTGATCACAAATAGCCACATCTAAGCTGTTACCAACGGGCTGAAGTCTCAGCTCAGCTGATTTGACAGTAAAACGTCCGTCAGGCGGAGAAGACGTGCAGGGCTGTCAGTTACAATGAAGGGAAGAGTTTAACACAGGCCTGGGGGCACTGAGGGGGAAGGCCCCATATCCCCAGACCTCATCTCTGGCTTGACAGGAGTATGTGGGCTATTTCAGGGTGGAAGGGATGTAGAAGTGTCAGGATGCCTGAAGCCCAGTGTAACAGCATGACTGGCATTTGCCAGAAGGATAGGTTATCGGCACATATCACCCAGGGAGGCCCAGTAAGTATCCTGGTATAAGTATCAGGGCTCCAGACTGCGACCAAATGGTGGCATTTTGCGAGTTTTTTCTGCCTGTGCAACTAAATTTTGTGTGCGTAATGTTCAGTTTATAAGCGCTGCCATTTCTGTTGCATATGTGAAACATCAAACAGCAAACGAAACTGAAAGCTTAACGAAAACGCACTACTCGTTTGAACTGCGCAGAGCTTAGAGTGTAGAGCCTGGTTTATACTTATGTATGGGTTATACTTGACGCATCAGCAGGAGAATGACGTGAATATTGAGGAAACGATGGATGGTTTTCATGCTAAAGTAAAGTAAAAGACCGCTTCTTAAACCAGAGAAGGTGAACATGTTGGTATTACTACAGGGGGAAAAAACATGCAAGCTCGGTCACTGTCAGCAAGTTTAGTTTTACTTTTCTGTTTTCTAAACGTTCTGTAAATTATTAGTCGGCATATAATGCAGCATGTGGTGTATGCCATGCCTCATCTTATTCGTTTTTGTTAACAAGCATTTTGTAAGCTAGTTTGTCATTGTATCTTACTGTTTTTATGATTTTTGATTTTATCGGGTTGCAAGGTAAAGTGATGCTATGGCATTCTAGTCCACACACTCCAACTAGAAGCGACAGCCTGGTGAATGGGTTGCATTATAAAAAGGAAAAAATAATAGTTATATATATATATATATATATATATATATAATCTTTAAATGTTATTCATGATTATGTATTGCTGCCAAGGAATACAATGCTTTGTTATATGGATCTGTTTGGTAGACCACGATCTATAATTTGTTTGTCTAATAAAGTGCTTCAGATCAGATGTATGAAATGTCTTTAATGGTCAGTAAAACAAAGGGAGAACACCTTATAACTCCAAGCCGGCACCATAACTTCATATTGGCGCACGGCTAAACAAAGGAAGAACGCCATAACTCATTTTGAGCATTCCAAACAAGCCATAACTGGTGTTATACGGTGTTCTGCCTTGGTTTCTCTGGGGCTTTTTGAAGTTACGGTTAAGACGACCCATTATTTTCTCAGAAAAACAACAAAATTGACTCAAGATACTTATACACATGATAAAAGATGTCTTGAATGTCCCAAAAACATCAATAACTCATTTTCAACCAAAATCGAAGTTACAGTCTTTTGCCTTTGCACGGCAGTATAGATATATGTAAGCAAAACAGAGAATTGTCTTTTCTTTTAAAACGTGACAACATGATCGCGAATTCGAGAGCATCCGAAGCCCAGCTTATAACATAGCTAAAGAGGGACTCCCGTTCACAAAATTTAAATCACAAATAATACTACTGATGAAAAAGAACCGGTTGAATGTTAACCACTTTAATTTCCATATAACTGTAAACTATGACAAAAGTTCATCAGCATGCATTGATTAATCCCATGCTGTAGCGCAAAAAAAAAAAATTGTGACCAAATCAAGTGTTTGTGCGACGAACTGAGAAAGCTAGTCGCAAAAGAGCGACCAGAGGGAAGAATGAGTCTGGAGCCCTGAGCATACTTACAAATGACAGCACGCAAGCTTATTTAGAGAGGCAGAATTCAAAGTGCACTTTGTTCACTTAAATGTTCGCACTGGTTTTTGTGCAGAACTGCATCAAGTAGTCTAATGCATCAACTTCAGTCTAATAGTGATTGGGTTGGCTGGATGACTATTCAACTAGTCTGTTTTAAGGAAGAACAGGCCTAGATGTAAGCCTTTTTTGATGGCAGTTAGCATTTAAATGCTCTGATTATATACCCAGAGACTCCTAAAATCAATGCATCAGCACCATCTAAATAAAATCCATTTCTCTCTCACACATACATTCATACTTGCGCTCATCGATATTCTTGCCTGTGCCTTAATTATTTCTCAGTTTAATAAAAGCACTTTTTGAAAATTGCAAAATAATGCATTTGAATTTGAACTGCTTGGGTAAATTTCTTTGAGATAAACCTTATGGATGGACAATTTTAATAGCTTTATCTTGGTAAGCTTCCATGTAAGTATTTTGGTAGAGACGTGGATTCAATTTACCACAAATTTTGGATAGTATGAAAGATGACTTTTGAACTCGGCACCAATCCACGTGAACGGGGAACCATGGTACAGTTTGTAGATGCTGTGAATACAATCTGGAAGTAGCTGCTATTGATCAAACATATTTTGCATCCTTAGTGATGAAGTCTGAAAGAAGAGGGAAGATAAAAATTTTAATTGGTTTGGCCACCTTTTGATGGTTTCTTTAATTGATATATAATATAATAAAACTTATTGAGTTTGTGTTTTTACATAATTGCCATGTTATTAAACAGAATTAATATGTTTGATTTGAGTCAACATTGTGGCCTCACCCCAGATGTCTCATGTTTAGCTCCTTTTTAGACAGGATTTGGCTTAATACATCCTAATTTTTTCAGTACATATTTGTTCTATCTATTTTATTTATCACTCACTTTTAGCTAGCTTTAGAATAATAAAATCCTCAGAATTCATAGCAATGATATGCAGACTTGGAATGTAAATGAGATTTTATCTGGAAAAATGTGGATAATATCGGTTCTATTCTGTTTTCCCCTTTTGTTTATGAGCACTCTGGAGTCTGGTTTTTAGCAGCTGAATATGTTCTTTCAGAGTGGACTCACCTCAGGATAATGAGCTGTGTTTTGCTGTCCGTTGAGACCTCACCCAAGCACACTGCTCCAGGAGCCTTGTAGACCTTAATCCTGTTCAAAAACACACACACACACACACACACATATATACATAAACATTGTGTGATCAGATGAGAACTTTGCAAAGTCCGCCTCCCGGTCTGTTCTACTATCTTAATAAACATCCTCCTCCACGGCTGCCATTTGGAATAAAAATCACCTCTCTTCACTCTTTTTTTTGGCGAGGCGAGAGAAAGCTGCATTTGTTTGTTTCCAGGGATCAAGGAGACTTGACAAATTAACTCCCCAGGGAGGAGAAACACACTTCTCCTCCGCTCCCTGCCCGGCCCTGGAGTCTTCATTACGGGAAGAATAAGCAGTGTTTTCACTCTCCGTCTTGTTTTTTTTTTTTTTTCGGCATGTAAGTACATTGAGAGAGTCGCTCCAGGGAGGAGCAGCAGAGCTCTCTGTGGTTCAGCCTTTTAGAAGAGCTTTGGATATTTTCCATAAAAAGTCTCCACAGGAAGGCTACGGTGCAGGGAAGAGAGTGAGCGAGATGGGCACCCATGCTTTTGTGTGTCTAGAAAAGAGACTACGTCTGTCCTTACATGTCATGTCAGTCGTTGACGGCCTACTGGAGCTATATAATCTGAAGGGAACTCATTTATAAAAGCCCTCATTCTGACACAAAAAAGTGTGAAAAGCTTTTCTTTGAGTGCTGTTAGCCCTCTCGGCCTTAAATCCAGTTATTCAGGCAGGATAAAGGGTGACTTATTGCACCCTCTGGACGGCTTGTTTCTGAGCTGGGAGGCTGAACTGCCCTTGTTTGTTAAAGTATGCTTAGAGTGCCAGAGCCAGGGGGTATTGTGAGCTCTCACGGGTCAAATGGGGTAGCCTACATCTCTCACTTCAGTGGGTATATTTTTCGGTCTGCGCATTGAAATTATCGGTCTTTGTGTCTGTGCATTTAGTTTGTTCTTTTGCATGCATGTATATGCATACATATGAGTGTTTGTGCATATGTGTGTCTTGCCTCCCCCATGTCTCATGGCAGATGTTTGACACAAACACAATCCCCAGGGGTGCCTTGTACTCCCAGTTTATTGATCTTCATCTGGTAGACTGCTGCAGGCCAGACTGACCCTTAATGACTGCATCACACACACTACCTCTCAGCTGCACCTGGACCTTATGCTCTGAGCTGGGCCCGTGGGCCGCTACGTTGGGAGGCCCCTAGGCCCATGAGAGAAGGATCAGCAATCCATGGGGGTTTTGTTGTAGCAGTCCCCCAAAACCCATGGGATTCAGGCTCATTCAGCATTCCTTGCTGTGGGCGATGGAGAGGCCTGGCTGGGTGTGAAGAGATAGAAAAGACAGATGGGTGTGGTTCTCTCTGAGGCAGACAGATAAAGGAGTTATGCATGCACTGTATTCCCCCATGAGTCTTTGGTCCCAGAGAATACACTGAACCTTGGTTCACAGTCTCTTTCTCTTTCTTTTTCTTTCTCAATCATGGAGTGCATTTATTTGTACAATAAAACACTAATATCCACTTTTGGGTGGTGCTGGTCAGGTTTTCTTTAGACAATTTATGACCTTTCCTTAATAAAAAACATTAAGGCATTCACATGAACTTACATGTTGGCTTGTTTGGCTCTAATTCTTCATGATGATTGTATATTAGGTCTCAGAATCAGGTTATCAGTAAGATGCATGTTTGACCTGGCAGAGCAGAATTACGAATTCATTTTGCTATTTTAAAAACACTAAAGCAGCAACAAAGACCTGCCTTTCTGTGGGAAAACTGTTTCCTCAGTTTAAATTTGTTTTGTGTTAAGTCAGCTGATAGACCTCTGTTTCCATAATATGTTTGCATGTGAGGTTTCTGAAACACTCATTGCTTTTTGTCTCTTCAGTTCCAGATTTTAGCGTTGACACGCTCTCCACCAATGCCAGCCAGGAGCTGCGAGGCCTGGGCATTCCCAAGGTGTCAGGCCTAGAGCGCAGTCAAGAGAAGAGCCAGGAGACGTCCCGTGATCTCTCCTCGGCCACCCCCTCACTGGTGCCCACTTCTCATCCCAAACCTCCCCTCCCCACCCCCCTTCACGTCCAGCCGCCCCCCTCCAACCGGGGATTACCCTTGCCTCCAAGCCCAGCCCAAACCCAGCACCCTTGCCCAGAGCGTCCACTGAGACTGCTGTCACCCCCTACCACCCTGCCTCAAACCCAGGGCCAAGAGCACTCTCAGGCACCCCCAGCCCAGCCTCAGCACCCACCTGAGCCTCCACCTCACCCAAGGCCACCTCGAACTCCAAGCATCTATCACCACCCCCCATCACCAGCGCTACCAACGCAGAACCCCACCCAACCTGTGCAGCACAGACCGCCCTCACGGTGCCATCCGCGCCCAATCTCGGCCTACAGCGGCAGCCTTACCCTTAACGGCCTGAGGTGAGTGGGAAACAAATGGAGTTAAATATATAAGCACAGCTTAGCAGGAAGTGTCTGTTACACTCCAGGTGTGATACACACACTGATTGAGCAGCTGTTCAGAGCCCCAGCTCTTAAATACTGTAGCGGAACAGCATGATTTCTGTATTAAAATGTAAAATGTATCAATCCTCCGGTAAACATGAGCCACAAATCCCTGTTTGTGTGTGAGTGTGTGTGCGCCTGTCAGCACCGCAGAGAGAACCCCAGCTGAGAGATTAGACGGTTTGATTCGTTCCCCTCCCACGTTGATGCTGCTGCTGCCTTGTAGCTGGCGGCGGCTTGTAGATAACATTTCCTCTGCTCGACTCAAGACACCCCAGTATCCCGCAGAGAAGCAGATCTTCCCCTCCCTCCACTCGCCCTTCTCCGCCATCCTTTAGATTTGTTGTGTAGTTCACCCTGCGCAATATCTTGCCATTGGACTGCTGATGATAATTATACTTTGTGTTACTCTGTATGTGCGCAGCTTTTAATATGAATATAATTAGCATTTAAATGATTACTTAGCCTGTAAATGAGCTCTTTGTTAGATTGCGTATGACTCTGATAAATACTTTAGCGTGTACGGCTTGGAAATCCCTCCAGGAATAACACATTCTTCAGCGCTGTATCCACAGTTTCCAGGTTTCTGAAATGGGATCCTTTTGCTAAATTTATAGCAGACGCTTTCCACTCTTAAAGCAATTTAGTGAACAAAGGAGTTTTGTGATTATAGGTTGGAAAGGGAGTTCTCTTTGTTTATACTGGCACGTTTTTACAATCGTTTATTCTCTCTTTCTTCACAGCAGCAGTCGAAGCAGCACTCCAGGGAAGCCCCCGGGCCCCTCTCCAGCCCCTCATCTGAACCATCACCAACCTGCCCCCACTGGGGCAGCAGCCTCCTTCCCCCTGCCCCTGCCAGCAAACCCCACGGCTTCGCACACCTTCCCCCCCTCCCTGCCGCCCTCCACTCTTCCTCATCACACCAATATGTTTGCGTCGCCTGCTGCTCTGCCTCCACCTCCTCCTCTCACCTCAAACACTCTGCCGGTCCCCGGACACCCAGCTGGGAGTGCCTACTCAGGTACCAATCTCTCATCCAGAGTCTTTAATGCATAGCATAAATAAGATCAGATATTACTGCCAGCTGTTGAATCATGTAATAATCGCCAATACCAATATGGTTCTCTCTGCATTTAGATAAACACTTTTGAAAAGGGGCTCTTGTTAAGTAACTATTCAAATGTGTGTTTTTGAAACTTCTCGTATTTTTTCTTCTCCCAGAACAAGACCTTCTCCGGCAGGAATTAAACACTCGTTTCCTGGCATCTCAGAGTGCTGATCGCGGGGCATCACTGGGCCCCCCTCCATACCTGCGGACTGAGTTCCACCAGCACCAGCACCAGCACCAGCATCAACACCAGCACACACACCAACACACACACCAGCACACCTTCACCCCTTTCCCCCACGCCATCATGCCCACGCCTGCACCGCCCATGGTGCGTACCCCAGCCAGAAATGTGAGGATAAGTGGAACACAACTTTAAAAAAAATAATAATAACAATTGTGGTGATGGATGGATGATTATTCACCTTATTTTTAACGTAAGAGCGGGAGAGGTCTTTGGTAAATTGTGCAAGGTTTCCGGTGTCATTTGCTTTTAGATCTATTACCTGTACAAGAAACAGTCTATTATGCTGCTTGATATTGCAAACTGATTTTTGTGATCATTATTTTTATGCATTATTATAATAAATACACTGGATTATAGCACGAATCATTTTACAGATTACTGCTTTTCGTTATTCAAGTTATTTACCTACAGAGGCTAATGAATTGGAAGTCTTGCACAATCAAAGAAGATTCCGCACTGCAAAATAAGGTGGAGATGCTTGAGTGATTAAATGGATGACTGAATGTATAAAATAGATATATACACAATAAAATCAAATGCATGTATATAAGATACAGGGTTCCCACAGTCATGGAAATTTTTATGATGTATCGTTTTAATGAATTATTCAGGCTGGTTCACAATTGATGGTTTATTAGCAAGTCTGTAAAAATCAAATCCATCAATATGATGTGTAAAAATCCCCATTGAGTCATCAGAGATGACTGAAAGAAATCAGTGGTCAAAAACTGTGGGAACGCTGTAGGTAACTACTAAATTTGTGCATGTGTATTGCACCAACTGCTGAATTCTAAACTTGTGCAGTACAGTATGCTGATTCAGTAAACATTGGAAGCCATGGCGGTGGCTCGCTCTCTCAATTGTAACCATGTGTTTCTCTCTTGCCACAATGTGGTTTTTCTTTGTTGAAAAACTGCTGTTTTTCTCTGGCATGCTTCACCACTCTGTTCTCTGCCCTGATTTTCGAATTGGCAGTCAGAGCCACTGGGGATACATTTTTGTTCCAGCCAAGCCTTGAGAACTTAATACTAGTTTATTCATTCCCAGTTTAATGACATCATTTTGGTCTGATGGAGTTTTGACTGAGGGCTTTTGGTTGGCAGGCAGCAGAGCTGATTAGTGAGTTGAGGCTTCATACAGACGCTCCCACACAGCTCGACGGTAACCACACTGCCCACAGAGGCTTAAAAGCGGCTTTTGAACCATTCCAGACTCAAAAGACCTCTGAGAATGGCGCTCTGTTAGCTAATGAGAGTATAAAACTAGTTTGAGAGCCACATTGTTTACTCACGAGTGGGAAACATTCTCTCTGGATCCAGATTAGACCACTCAAACCCTGTTAAATGAGCTATTTATAGGACTATTTTTAGACAGCCGAATAGCTTCTATTTGACCATTCACAGAATTGCTGAGTATTACACATTAACCTTGTCATAATTCACTGTAAATCACAAAATGACAGCCTGGACGGGGCCAGCAGAAATAATGCAGGCCTATTTCCTGTGCTAACATTCATTAATCAGGGCAGAGACCATTTTACTGCCAACCAAACACTTTTCTGGAGAGCACATTAAAGTATTTGGTATTTGTTTTGAGCCTCATGACTCATCAAGCTATTTGTCAGGAGTAAATTGATTGTAGGCCTGAAGGACTCCTGTGTGTACTGAGCTCAGTTTCTCTCTTCCTCCACAGTTCGACAAATATCCCACTAAAGTCGACCCCTTCTATAGACACAGCGTGAGTACCTGTCATGTTTTTGGCATTTGCTGTAGTGGCTTTTTTCTTCTTCCTTAGTGTAGTGGTTGTTGTCTTTTTTTAATTTGTGCTCCAATAATTTAATTTCATCATACTTGGCATTCTGGGCATTTTAAGCAATAGGGGCAATAAACAATCCATCTGTAATTATATCTACAATAGGCTTTAAGTGCCTTAATGTTTTTATTTAAAACAATTACTACATAGAGGTATTAAGCACACATTTTATTAAAGATTTTTTAAAATATTATTATTGAAATGCCTCGCGGGTGACAGTGGGGATCTTATTAGGGATAAAATGCATTTCATTCTACCTGCCTGTCCAACAGGTTAATGCAACTTTAATTTATTTGATCTCTGCCCTTCAATTACGGAGTCGCCATTTAGCAGTGATTCATTTGTGACACCCACCCATGAACACACACACCGCTGTAATTACATGTATTATGCAGTGCGCTGTGATAATAACAGTCATTGCTATCAGAGCTGGTTTAGAGGGTGACCCATATTGTAAATTCATCTCACCATTAATCTTTGTTTAATGTCACAACAGCTACAGGTCAGACGAAGGTTGTATCATTATATGCAGCAGAATAAATGATTTGTAGTCTCATTCTTTTATTCATTCATTGAGAGAAAATCTAAGCATAAATTGTTGTGATTTTCACATGGTGTGTATTTTCATATTATGCAGCATGTGTTTATTGTGTAGATGTTAGTTTGTACAGGGACCTGCAGGCTCCGGTCTCACTGTATAACTGTAAACAGCTGACACGATCAAACAGGAACCTCACGGAGTAACTGTGTCTTGTATCCTTTTTCTTTTCTCAGCTGTTCCACTCTTACCCCCCAGCGGTGTCTGGCATTCCGCCCGTCATCCCACCGACGGGGCCCTTCGGATCTCTGCAGGGAGCATTCCAGCCCAGGGTATCACAATATCAAACACTAAATGTTGGAATTTCGAGACTACTCCCAAAACTAACCTCCTGTGCTGTTACAAATGTACTCCTGCACACATGGAATGGATCTAGCTAAATATAAACAGATCTCAGACAGTTGGTTTCTACTTTAAAGGGGTGGTTGATTGCGATTTCACTTTTTTTAATGTTAGTTATTATGTAATGAGCATTAGCAATATCTGCAAAGTTGCGGCGATGAAAGTTCAGTGTAAACGGTCTTTTAAAATTCTGGCAGTTTAATGCCTACAAAAACGGCTGGGACTACAATGAGCTACTTCCGGGGTCTGTTACGTCACGAACCCAGATAAACCCCGCCCCCGGGAATATGCAGCAAAGGTCATCTTGTGCTGCTTTAGAGAAGAAGAAGAAGAACAGAAAACTAGGGGTGCATGTAAAAATCTATTCATATATGAATTGCAATTCTATCTTCTAACAGTTCTAATGGATTGAAAGTTTCAAAATCAATGTTCTAAAGCAGCGGTTATCAATCCTGTTCCTCGCACGCTCTGCGTCTCTCTCCCTCTCATTGAGATCATCAGCTCGGCTCCAACAATGAAATGTTCCATTTATACACTTTTCACATAGCTATGAGAAGCGTTAAACATGGACGCGCGTGCGGTTGTTGTGCTGTATTAAAGCTTTAATCAGGATAAAACCATATATTAAAAGCTAACAGAAGCAGTAGCATTTACAAATAACAAACAACATATCTAAAAGTATGAGACAACAACAAACAAAAAACCTACCATTAAGAGCTTGCACAGGTTCTGCACGATCCTCTTCACTAATATTCTCAGGGTCTCAATCGGGCCCAAATTGATAAGCAATATAGACAACGCCATTGTTTACAATGCCGCTGAGCTGAGGGGCGGGATGTTTAGATGTGCACTAGAGTCGGTTTAGCCAATTACAGCACACTGGACCAGCTAACCAATCTGAGCCCATTGCGTATTTCTTCGGGAGGGGTTTCATAAAAGCAGGAAATGATCAGCGCGTTTATAGGAGAAGGGACAGAGCAGTGTGGAATAAAGGTAAATTATGTTTAAAAAACGAAGCATTAACACATGTTAGACTGCACCCCATAAACACAATCAAGCCTAGAAAAAAAGCAGTCAACCACCCCTTTAATGTTATCTATAGGTACAGTATAAATAGAGAATCAATTTCAGATGTTTTCTTAAGATACACATTCTGGTGATGTACCACAGAATAACTGGTAATGCTAGAGTATATGAGATATTACTGGATGGTTTAACTATCGTGTGATTGGCTGAAAATGCTTATGATTTGTCTTTGTGTACTACAGACCTCAAACCCTCTAGACGTGGCAGCCAGGCCTGGAGCCGTCCCACACACACTCCTTCAGAAAGACCCTCGGGTACGCACCCCAAACACTCTTCGCAACGAACAAACTAGTGCTTAATGACACTTCGGGCAAACTAAGCATTGCATTTGTCAGTCATGTTATACTGTCCACATTGGTATGCAGCAGTGATAGGAAGGGGAATACTCTAAATTCTGGCCTAATTATTCCACGAAATGCTTCATTAGAAAGGGAAATTTTAACATTTTAATTTGGTCAGTGATGAAGTGATGCTCGGATGCTAATTAAAAGCCCTGAGTGACAGCTTTGTGTCCCTAATCTCTCTCACTCGCACTCTCTTTTTCCCTCTCCTCTCCAGCTGACAGATCCGTTCCGGCCGGTTCTCAGGGTAAGACTGCTTTATCAGTTATTCGGTTTGTTTCCCCACAGGACTCTGCAGGAAATAGAGTAAAAGCTCATTACAGTTTAATCCCACCTTACACCGAGCACCTGCCTTCCCCTCCGCAGTCTCTTTAATTAGCTGTGCGCTGGGACTCAACGGTTTCATCTCAGAGTCTATAGGAGACGCTATATGACTCCCTTATCACTGAAAACACTTTGTAATGACATTTTCCCTAATTAATTTGCAGCTGTGCCCAAAACATAGGAAAACTGAAAGAAACTTAATATTAACATTCTAAGTTAAATTTCATAAAATATTCAACAATATTACATAAAATTGTCATTAATATTTTCAGATGTACCCAATATTCTGTAATAGAAGTGTTTAGAAGTTTTAAAGGAATAAAATGAATAGTCATGTTTGAACATGAAATTCTTACCTTGTCTTTCTGTCTTCACAGAAACCAGGAAAGTGGTGTGCTATGCATGTCCATATAGCCTGGCAAATTTACCACCACCAACAGAAAGTAAAGGTGAGATTTGCATACATAACCTGATTTGACTTTTACTGCACCCTCCAATCAGGATCAACATTACATATGCAAAGAAATTTTCTTTGCGCCTCTCTTTTTTCTCCTCTTTGTTAACTCTGATCTGCAGAATACAATACAGCCTTTCTTATTTTTGAGGTACTTTGTGAGGGGTATCACATTTGTTTTCTTTTGTACCTGGCCTTCTCCAGCAGCAGATGCAGGTTGACCCACACAAGCTGGACTTTGGCCTCAAACCAGAGTTCCTAAGTCGACCCCCAGGCCCCACCTTTTTTGGAGCTATCCATCACCCTCATGACTTGGCACGACCTGCATCACTTTTCTCAGCAGCAGGTGAGCAGACGACCAAAATCTTAGCATAGAGTTTCATTCTTGACTGTCAAGTGAGTCACTGATCACTGTCACTATACAGATCAAAAGCAGAGCTTCCAAAATCTTTTGGGTAGTCTGGACTGACTATTAGTGATTTTCTTTTTCTTAATATATTTTATTAATTTGTAACTATTTTAGTCCCCATTTCTTGATACTCGTTACTCACCACCTATACTGGAATTAGGAACCTTGAGCTAGACCATTAGGCTTGTTTTAACAAGATTGAAACAAATTTCATCGTTGTTTCTTTGTGTTTCAGGATCCACGCATCCCTCAGCTGCACCTTTCGGACACCCTCCACATCATCCTAGCAATTTTCTTACCCCAGCACCCCACTTAGGTAAGTTGGCAAGACTATATATATATATATATATATAATATATATAGTCATGGCGAAAAATATCGGCACCCTTGGTAAATATGATCAAAGAAGGCTGTGAAAATTAATCTGCATTGTTAATCCTTTTGATCTTTTATTTAAAAAATTCACAAAAATCTAACCTTTCATTGGATAATAAGAATTTAAAATGGGGGGAAATATCATTTTGAAATAAATGTTTTTCTCAAATACACATTGGACACAATTATTGGCACCCCTAGACATTCTTAGCCATTATAGGAGAAAATTTAGAGCTCTTAAACTGGCAAATGGAGGTTTCAAAAAGTATTGAATAAAAGGGTGCCATTAATTGTGGCATTTTTTCTGTGGTTTGTATTTTTGGCCATGACTGTATATATATATACAGTATCTCACAGAAATGAGTACAACCCTCACATTTTTGTAAATATTTTATTATATCTTTTCATGTGACAACACTGAAGAAATGACACTTTGCTACAATGTAAAGTAGTGGTCTCCCTGGTGTCATGTGACTCGTTAGTAATACAAGGTCTCAGGTGTGAATGGGGAGCAGTTGTGTTAAATCTGGTGTTATTGCTCTCACTCTCTCATATTGGTCACTGGAAGTTCAACATGGCACCTCATGGCAAAGAACTCTCTGAGGATCTAAAAAAAAAGAATTGTTGCTCTACATAAAGATGGCGTAGGCTATAAGAAGATTGCCAAGACCCTGAAACTGAGCTGCAGCACGGTGGCCAAGACCATACAGCGGTTCAACAGGACAGGTTCCACTTAGAACAGGCCTCGCCATGGTCGACCAAAGAAGTTGAGTGCACATGCTCAATGTCATATCCAGAGGTTGTGTTTGGGAAATAGACGTATGAGTGCTGCCAGCATTGCTGCAGAGGTTGAAGGGGTGGGGGGTTAGCCTGACAGTGCTCAGACCATACGCCACACACTGCATCAAATTGGTCTGCATGGCTGTCGTCCCAGAAGAAAGCCTCTTCTAAAGATGATGCACAAGAAAGCCCGCAAACAGTTTGCTGACAACAAGCAGACTAAGGACATGGATTACTAGAACCATGCCCTGTGGTCTGATGAGACCAAGATAAACTTATTTGGTTCAGATGGTGTCAAGCGTGTGTGGCAGCAATCAGGTGAGGATTACAAAGACAAGTGTGTCTTGTCTACAGTCAAGCATGGTGGTGGGAGTGTCATGGTCTGGGGCTGCATGAGTGCTGCCGGCACTGGGGAGCTACAGTTCATTGAGGGAACCATGAATCCCAACATGTACTGTGACATACTGAAGCAGAGCATGATCCCCTCCCTTTGGAAACTGGGCTGCAGGGCAGTATTCCGACATGATAACGACCCCAAACACACCTCCAAGATGACCACTGCCTTGCTAAAGAAGCTGAGGGTAAAGGTGATGGACTGGCCAAGCATGTCTCCAGACCTAAACCCTATTGAGCATCTGTGGGGCATCCTCAAACGGAAGGTGGAAGTGCGCAAGGTCTCTAACATCCGCCAGCTCCGAGATGTCATCATGGAGGAGTGGAAGAGGACTCCAGTGGCAACCTGTGAAGCTCTGGTGAACTCCATGCCCCAGTGCTGGAAAATAATGGTGGCCACACAAAATATTGACACTTTGAGCCCAATTTGGACATTTTCACTTAGGGGTGTACTCACTTTTGTGGCCAGCGGTTTAGACATTAATGACTGTGTGTTGAGTTATTTTGAGGGGACAGCAAATTTACACTGTTATACACTCACTACTTTACATTGTAGCAAAGTGTCATTTCTTCAGTGTTGTCACATGAAAAGGTATAATAAAATGTTTAGAAAAATGTGAGGGGTGTACTCACTTGTGTGAGATACTGTGTGTGTGTGTGTGTGTGTGTGTATATGTATATATATGTATATGTACAAACCCGATTCCAAAAAAGTTGGGACACTGTACAAATTGTGAATAAAAAAGAAATGCAATAATTTACAAATCTCATAAACTTATATTTTATTCACAATAGAATATAGATAACATATCAAATGTTGAAAGTGAGACATTTTAAAATGTCATGCCAAATATTGGCTCATTTTGGATTTCATGAGAGCTACACATTCCAAAAAAGTTGGGACAGGTAGCAATAAGAGACCGGCAAAGTTAAATGTACATATAAGGAACAGCTGGAGGACCAATTTGCAACTTATTAGGTCAATTGGCAACATGATTGGGTATAAAAAGAGCCTCTCAGAGTGGCAGTGTCTCTCAGAAGTCAAGATGGGAAGAGGATCACCAATTCCCCCAATGCTGAGGTGAAAAATAGTGGAGCAATATCAGAAAGGAGTTTCTCAGAGAAAAATTGCAAAGAGTTTGAAGTTATCATCATCTACAGTGCATAATATCATCCAAAGATTCAGAGAATCTGGAACAATCTCTGTGCGTAAGGGTCAAGGCCGGAAAACCATACTGGATGCCCGTGATCTTCGGGCCCTTAGACGGAACTGCATCACATACAAGAATGCTACTGTAATGGAAATCACAACATGGGCTCAGGAATACTTCCAGAAAACATTGTCGGTGAACACAATCCACCGTGCCATTCGCCGTTGCCGGCTAAAACTCTATAGGTCAAAAAAGAAGCCATATCTAAACATGATCCAGAAGCGCAGGCGTTTTCTCTGGGCCAAGGCTCATTTAAAATGGACTGTGGCAAAGTGGAAAACTGTTCTGTGGTGAGATGAATCAAAATTTGAAGTTCTTTTTGGAAAACTGGGACGCTATGTCATCCGGACTAAAGAGGACAAGGACAACCCAAGTTGTTATCAGCGCTCAGTTCAGAAGCCTGCATCTCTGATGGTATGGGGTTGCATGAGTGCGTGTGGCATGGGCAGCTTACACATCTGGAAAGGCACCATCAATGCTGAAAGGTATATCCAAGTTCTAGAACAACATATGCTCCCATCCAGAAGTCGTCTCCTGCAGTCCAGATCTTTCACCCATAGAAAACATTTGGCGCATCATAAAGAGGAAGATGCGACAAAGAAGACCTAAGACAGTTGAGCAATTAGAAGCCTGTATTAGACAAGAATGGGACAACATTCCTATTCCTAAACTTGAGCAACTTGTCTCCTCAGTCCCCAGACATTTGCAGACTGTTATAAAAAGAAGAGGGGATGCCACACAGTGGTAAACATGGCCTTGTCCCAACTTTTTTGAGATGTGTTGATGCCATGAAATTTAAAATCAACTTATTTTTCCCTTAAAATGATACATTTTCTCAGTTTAAACATTTGATATGTCATCTATGTTGTATTCTGAATAAAATATTGAAATTTGAAACTTCCACATCATTGCATTCTGTTTTTATTCACAATTTGTACAGTGTCCCAACTTTTTTGGAATCGAGTTTGTATATGTATGTATATGTATATATATATGTGTGTGTGTGTGTGTGTGTGTGTGTGTGTGTGTGTGTGTGTGTGTGTGTGTGTGTGTGTGTGTGTGTGTGTGTGTGTGTGTGTGTGTGTGTGTGTGTGTGTGTGTGTGTGTATGTGTGTGTGTGTTCATTTTTAAACTTAAGATTCAGTGAGATTAAAGCTGGTTTATAAAGGGACGGGGGTATTTTAAGTCATAACATTCTGTGATGAAGCAAGCTGTACTTCATTGGTGATTCACACAATCATTTCACTGACTGATTCCTTGTTCCTGTTGTGACTGACAGAGCCCTTCAACAGACCATCTTCATTTGGAGGTCTGGCCTCGTTAAGCACTGCAGCCTTTGGAGGGCTGGGAAACCCATCACTCGGTAAGAGCCTGTTCGACAGCTATTTTGTATTAGAAAATTCACTTTCAGTCAACATTATATCATTCAGATATACAGAACATTTATATATTTCAGTTATAAGACTAAATGCAGTTACAAGACTAAAGGACTGTTCACACCAAGCACGATAACGATAAAGATATAGTTCTAAAAATTGTTCTCAATATTAAAGAATAGCAGAATCCACACCACAACTATAACGATAAAGGCACAGAGAAACGATATCGTTGGAATCACTTTCACAACGATTTTTTCCAGCTGATGAACGATACAAACATTGACAGCCAATCAGAATCCATCCTGCTATAACGAGCACGAGAATTTAAAGCGGCAGACGTGCGTGTGCTTAGAATAAACAGATGATATCATCCGCTGGTGTGGACGCTAATATCGTTATCTTTATAGTTATCCTTCTTGGTGTGAACGGGGCTTAAATGTTTAAAGTAGTGCTGTCAATCAATTAAAAAATTTAATCGCGTTAATCACAGTCATGGGCTGTGATTAATCATGATTAATCGCAACTTTAAAATACTAGGATTTACCTGTAAATGTGTTGAAAAAGAAATGCATGACAAACTAGTTTAAGGAAACAGAACCTTTCACTCTTCCGCCAGGTATGAGACATAATCCTTATTATTCTTTTATCATTATTATTTTGTTTTTATTCAGTCATTATCAGCCTTTAAACTGGCAATAAAACATTTACCAAACCACATCGCTTCAATCCCAGTATACATTTACTATTATTATCAAAAGTATTTCTAAATAAATACAACAAAACATTTCTTTCGACCTTACATGAAGTAATGACAGAATGCATTATGAAGAAGAATTGGACCTGTTCTGCAGGTGCATTAAAGCTAACATTAGCATCATGCTTCATAAGACAATTTATGAGGTTAACAGTACACTTTTACTCAGAACTCACTTCAAACCACCATCGAGTATTTGTTATAACTTCCTTTTGCGATCACATGTGGATTTTGTTCGTTTACTGTAGTTAAAATATGCTATTTATAGCCTTTTATATTGCTGCACAAATTAGCATTTCAGATGGACACATTCATCTCAAGAAAATCACATACAGACCATATCTATCGTAATCGTGTGTATCGTAATCTATAGTGGCTGTTGTCAAGTTTATTTCTGCTGTGTAAAAGCCTTAACATGTATGCTCTGACTGAAACTCACGTTGTTTGATGTTACAACCGCCTCTCCGTTCTTAAATTGCCAGGGATACATTCCAAGTATAATACACATTAGTAAAAGGATCTATTTTAATTTTTATTTGTCTATATACGCTTTGGGCGGCTGCGGTACATTAAAAATAGTCCAAAAAACCGCAAACCACGGCTCTGTAATTTTTTCCAGCAACTGTATTTTCAAAATAGCCCACTTGTGCCACTACCCTGGCAACACTGGTTCGCTCACTGTACCCTCATCACACAATGATAGATAACCTTCCGCGCTGCGATGCCGGGAAGTTGGGGTCAAACCTTATCAAACCATTAATTTGCGTTAAAGATGCATTCACTTTTTTTGATTAATCGCATGCGTTAACGCGTTAACATTGACACCCCTAGTTTAA
Source organism: Acrossocheilus fasciatus (assembly GCA_036784905.1). Classification (NCBI taxonomy): domain Eukaryota; kingdom Metazoa; phylum Chordata; class Actinopteri; order Cypriniformes; family Cyprinidae; genus Acrossocheilus; species Acrossocheilus fasciatus. The sequence continues at coordinate 15,117,452 of CM071947.1, read as the reverse complement.
AGGGATTATATGACATTGCTAAAAAGAACATTATTTTGTGTATTTGGTGTAATGCAATGTGTTTATGCGGTTTAAGGTTAAAAAACACATTATTTTCCTCATACTGTACATTATTGTTGGCCCTCTATGCCCTGCCTTTCTGAAATGCATAAATTTTTACAAAGCTCATCGTTCTGAGAAGCGAGGCGTGCTCTGATTGGCCAGCTATGCAGTGCATTGTGATTGGCCAAATACCTCAAGCGTGAGACGGAAATGTTACGCCGCTTACCGTATTGTGATGCTGTGTCCCGGCGAGATGACATAAAAACAATGAAACCCATTATAAACGATGCATTTGTTGCATCCATAATTACTGATTATAATGACTTGTACTGTCTTTTTACGTGTTGCGTTGCATCACGCCGCATAAACATTACCATGTCTGCATTTGTGATCGGAGAAACGACAAACAACAAGCACTACTCTAAACAGCTCAAAACTCATGTTTGAATCGTCAATGGCAAATTCTTTAAATATGAAAACGTACTTACAGGCTGTGAGTCGGAAGCGCCAGACTGTCCTTGCAAAGTTGGAATTGCCCCACTTTATAGAAACAGCCTTTGAGCATAGCTGGCGGGCTACTCCCAGGTTCAGTCCTCCGTGAAATGCGCTGCACATACTCTAATATTTGGGCTGAACAGTGTTGTAAACACAACTTAACCACTGATTTCTAGTTGTGTCCTGTTTTGGAAGCCCAAGCAAAGTAATTTCGCTTTCACAATGAAATACAGCGTCTCTAGGACATGGCGCCGGCGGCAGCAACAACACTACAGAGAGAATAATCGTTCTGCCTTCTTTCTTTGCGTATACATTTGGGTGGTGTTTTGCAAATCTTCCCACACCGTGACGTAGACATGTGGGGGCGTGTTTGAATGAGCCGTTTTAGGAGGCCGTGGTCAAGTCTTAACTTTTATAAAGAATATTTATTTGGTTTTGAGACTTTTACTTAGATGGCACTAATCTGGCTTCAAAAATTGGATTTTAAAGGCATTGGCTCTATTTTAACATGAAATACTGCCATAATTGAAAAGTAATAGAAAATATTTGAAAAACAAAATATATATTTTCTTCAATAAGAAAATTTGATCATAATTATTGCATAAATATTAATTCTTTTGTATTCTCTCAAAATACAAAAGAAAAAATATTATTAAACAAAAATATGTTACATTGATTTTACTGGTTGGTGGGGGTGGGGGCTATTTTAGGTGTCCGGTCACTTTTGACCGTGAATATCACAAGTGTGACTCCCAAATAAGGAGCACCAGAGGGTTAATATTCTGACATCAAAGAGTACTCATGCATGAAATAGAAAAGATAAAGATGAAATCTCACCATGTTGTTGTTTTTTTACAAATCCCAGCACCCAACTCAGTATTTGGCCACAAAGATGCACCCAGCGCACAACAGCACTTCAGCGGACCCCACGAGCCATGGAACAGACTCCACCGGACTCCGCCGTCCTTCCCCACCCCACCTCCCTGGCTCAAACCTGGAGACCCTGAACGAAGTGCGTCAGTCAGCTCCCATGAGAGAGAACGAGAACGAGAAAGAGAAAGAGAAAGAGACAGAGACAGAGAACGTGACCTGGAAAAGAGGGATTCATCAGTCAACAAGGATGATAAAGAGCGGTATGTAGAGCTGTGTGGATGATATTAACATAGCAGTCATGTTATATAATTTTTCAGTGAGATATATTTTTTTAAGTGGCATGTACAGTCAGCCAGTCATTATTGCAGAATAAACCCAGAAAGGTTTATCAAGAGTCTTGTATCACCCTGAAGTAGTTTATTTTGACCAGCTGAATATTATTCAAAAAAAAAAATTTTTGTCTGATAGTAATGATCCGTTTCACCTCTAGGGAACCTGCCGAAAAGAGGCACCAGAATCACCCATCCCCGATTCCTGTTAACACCCTTACTCTGACGAGTCACAACCGGTCGTCTGAGCCCTCCCGGAACCACATCCCTTCTAGTGAGTCTCGGGACAAGGACAAGCCCAAAGATCGCGAGAGAGAACGAGAGCACTCGGACTGGAAAGACTCCAACACAGATGAGCACAAGGTGAAGGAGAATCATCACAGTGACAAGGACACTCCCGTCATCCACGACGGCCGGGTTTCTGAAGACAAGCCGGCCAATCGGGTCACAGCATCACCCTACATGCGGCCAGCCGGCATAGATCGGGTGAACGGCGGGCTGACTCGAGATGTTCTGGAGAAGAAGTCTGATATCACCTATGAGAAGAAAAACAGTGAGATAAAGGTGAAAGAAGAGAGGAAAGAGGAGCAGGATGGTCCCACGGAAAGATCCCCGGAACAAAGATCCACACCGCAAGCACCTCCTCCTCCTCCTCCACCTCCTGCTGCTCTCCACCCTCCATCTTCAATGCCGGTACCCATGGGCATGGCCAGTATGCATCCCATAAACAGTATCAGTAGTTTGGAGAGGACTCGTATGGTGGCCCCCTTCATGGGTATCAGTCCCATCCCAGGGGCAGAGAGGTTCCCCTATCCCGCCTTTCACTGGGATCCCATGAGGGACCCTTACCGGGGACTCGATATCCATCGGAGGGATCCGTTAGCTCGGGATCTGCTACTGCGGAATGACCCTCTGCACCGGTTAGCAGCGCCGCGGCTTTACGAAGCAGAGCGCTCGTACCGGGACCGTGAGCCTCATGACTTTAACCGAGACCACCCTCATGGGCTGACCTTGGAACAGCGGCGGGAACAAGAGCGGGCGCACCTAGAGGAGCGAGAACGTCTGCACTTGCTCAGAGAAGACTATGAGCAGGGGCGTCTGCACCCGATGCATCACCCCGCTTTAGACGGACATCTCCCTCACCCGGGTCTCATGGCCCCTGGACTTCCCAGCATGCACTACCCCCGTGTTAGCCCCTCCTCTGCCATGGCAGCCCAGAATGGAATCCTCAACAAAACCCCTCCCACCGCATCGCTCAGTGCCCCGCCCCCTCTTATCCCATCCCTGGGAGCACGTTCCACGTCTCCCAGACGGACTACCCCACTCGGCACTGACATTAGAGACAGACCCTCCTCACACACACACAAAGACATCGAGGCGCGGTGAGACCCCCGATGGACTGTAATGGAACTCAAAAGCAAGCACTTGAGACTGTATCATATCTGTGTATAGATTGTGCATTACTGATTGTTTTATTTGTGTTGAGTTTTGTTTTTGTACAAAAGACAGATTTTTCATGCTCTTTTATCCTGTTCGCTCCTGCGTTGATGTGTATTCTTAAACATGTACAGTACACTGATCTCAAGCAAGTGGACAAGCGCTAGATCTCCAACATGGAAAGATAATCTTGGAATGTACAGGTACCTCAATACATTGCAGAACTTGTAGATATGTGTAAAGTTGGTGTGTTTCTCTCCTTGAGGAAAAAAAATTTAAGGTACAAATATGCAAATGGGTGTTATGAAAGCTTTACTTTAAAATGCTGTACATAGTGGGCAGTGATCAAAAGGGGAGCGAGCGCACAGGCTCTGATTTTAGTTTAATGCTGCATATTAATGGTTTGGAAGGATCATATTGTCCAAGAGACCACATCCCTTCTTTCAACTATGCAACTCTTGCGTGGGCTCTCTCTCTGTATCATTTTTCTCTCCTCTAGAGGACAACCAGTCTCTAATGAACCCTCTCATTCTCCTGGTGCAAGCTTACACATTACTCAGATTGTGATTGTTATACAATGGGGATTTTCTGCAACAAAAATGTTCCCTAACTTTTGATCCAGAAACATGCTTTTGTTCTTCAAGCTATAAAGATCTGTGTTGACAATCCTTACAAATACACCAATGTTCCAAGAAGCTAACGAAACCTAAATTCTCTGAATTAATTACCTCTAAATCAAGTGTGGCAATTTGCAAAAATTACAACACATCCCATCATGTCACGAGAAGTCGGAGTACAGAAAGCAGGACATTTCTCTATTGGTCTAGCTGTGTATTAAAGTGTTATGTATCTACACAATGATCAATGGACAAGCTATGGACAGTTTGTTTTTATTGAGCAGAGATCTATTTTAGTAGTCCATGGGAGGGATAGTTGTGCGCTTTTAAACTCTGTGAAATTCAGATGTTGTGCAGTGTTTTTTTTTGTTTTGTTTTGTTTTGTTTTTTTTTCTTTTAATTTTCTCTACTTTTTTGTTGTTGTTTTTTAAATCAAACATTAAAATGTCCACTGAAGCAGTAGTGGGTAGTCAATACGTATTGCAAAGAGATTGTAAGAAACTTTTTTGCTGTTTATCATGTACGTAAAAAAATGTCCTTTCTAGATCATGTACAAAAAAAGGGTGAGGCGACAGCATGCTCCTCAGTTAAACTTGTGTTATGTAAATTGTGCCATGTTATTAAAAAATGTGAACTAATCCTGTCCTAAAGTTTGTTTGTCAATACTTACCATCAAAAAACAATCAATACACATAAGCTAAATCTGCTAGCAGCATGTAGAGCAAGCAGTAGTGTTTAGGATCAGTGATTGTATTATGTATATTAGATGCTTATATTTTTCTGAGCCAACTGATTGGCACCTGGGGCCTAATTTATAAAGCGTGCGTACACTAATATTTGTAAAAACTGGATTTGACGTGGAAAAGTGCTTCAGGGTCTGAGCAGACGTTCTGCAGGTTTTTGAAAATGTAAGCTGTTCTTGCAGCTCGCTGTTCTAAATGAAAGAATTTGGATGATGACTGGTGATCATTTGCATGTTAATGACTAATTAGGAGTCGTTTACAATTAGAGAACCGAAACCATTCATTTGCGCTCAAGTTCAAGATCATTTGCGATTCATAGATTTCACATCTGAGGAAAAGATTGGGAAAAAATTCCAAAGAGTGACTTTAAAGTCCAAGTGACCATAACAATAAATCTCAATGAAAAAAAAAAACATCTGTAACACAACACCACATATGCTGATACATTTGAAAGCTACACTGTTAATTAAAAATTATTAACAAACTGTTATTGAGTGCAAAAGTGGGGACAAATTTTGCAGGAAATGTATCGTAAAAAAGAAACTGTGAAGCTAAACGTTACAAGAGAAAAATATTGACCATGGACCGTGCAAAATACCAGCCAAACCACTTGGTTGTATAAATGATAATAATAATAATAATAATTAATTATTAATAAGAGAGCGAGAGAGAGACGGCTTTTTCCTTACTAAGCAGGTAAAACATTTTATTGAACCGATAGACACTAACAGTAAAGTTCATTACAAATTAGAACAATAGTTTTATCTCGTATTAACATTTGTCACGTCATTTATACACTTAAAATAATAATAATAATAATTTACATTACTTCAAAACAACAACCTAAGATACTGTATGGCACCTGCTCAGATGAAATGTTGATCTCTGTGGCGCGAAACATTCATCTGTAGAGCTGAGTGAGGCACAACAAAAACAATGGTCCTCCACAAGATGCTGTTTTTTTCTTTGTTTTGTTTTTTTTACCACTAGAGGGCCAAACGTTACGTTGTGTAGCTTTAAATGGCCTGGTACTTTACTACTACAACTAATAAAAAATAATAAATAAAAAAAATTGCAGCTGCACCAGAAGACCCACTGTGACAGGAGATGGAGCTGCATCACAACAATATATGCATCTTTTCATTATTCTTCATATCTGTTAAGATATTAAAAATTATTAATAAGTTACCTAGCAGGCCACCAGAAGATCCTGAGATCAACAGAGGAAGCCAAATGATGTTACTGCCCAGGTGAAAAACAAGTGCTCTATTTTTGCACACTAATTTTGTACTAAAGAATCATTTTTAGTATATTAAGATAAACTTAAGATCATCTAAGAGTACTCACCTGTGCTATTTTGAGACACCATGGATATGAACTAAAATGCACTTTTAACATACTATCTGTATGTATTTAGTTACCATTTGTAGCACACTTGAACCCATTTTTCATACACTAGTACATTCAAGTGTACTACAAGTGGTAACTAAATACATTTTTTAAATACAGTTTTTAGTTCATATTCATGGTGTCTCAAAATAGCAGTAGACGATCTTAAGTTTATCTTAAGAAGTACTAAAGAATTATTTTTAGTATATTATGGAAGTGTACTTGTTATTCACCTGGGCGCAAGAAAACAGAAACATTTCAAGCAGACATGATATAATGACCCTGGCTAGAACAAAGCAGACAGTCTTGTGCCATATAGTGCTATGAGTACCAGCCACCACTAGATGGCAGCAGAGCTCCTTCGTTAAATCGGAAGGTGTCACAGAAGAGCTCTGGCAATGTAAGCAGCGGGAGCAGGTAGATGGAGGAACAGGTGCAGTGGAGGGCGTGGTACTCGGCCGATCCTGCTCACGCTGTCATCGGAGAAGGTTAATGAGCCGGTCGGCCTGGTTTTAGAGAGCCACCCAAAGGCATGCAAACAATGAATGCTGCCAAACAGGAAAAACCCCTTCAAGTCCAAAAAGCAGATACGATTGCAGTCAAGCGAGAGCAAGACAGATAATGAGAGGAGGAACTATCGTGACGTCAAATTCTGTGAAATACACATGAACTGATCAAATTACAGGCCAAACACTGATCACACGCTACATCCGTGTTCCATTATAAACTGCGTAGCATCCGATTTGCATCGATTTTAGTGATTTACTGGGTTAGCGTTTTAATCCATGAGATACAGCAGCAAATAAACTGCATTTCAGAAACTGAGTGACACATGAAAGAAGCATCAATCAAGCAGTGAATAACATCAGTTCCTCTGGCTGCACTGCGAATCTAAAACATCCGCTCCAGCGTGCTGTGCTTTGCTTTTCTTTCTCCTTCCCTCCATGTTAAGATGCTAAAACTCTCCTCAGTCTGCATAAATTTAACCATGGAGGGGATTAGATACAAATACTCAATCTCACGCCTGACAATAATAATAACATGCATCCAAAACACATTCAAATCCTTGTCTATTTCTGGTCACGCATACTCTTCTTTGTTCAGTATTCCAGTGAATCCTATATTTGTGTATGGATAAATGAAAGAGACATTATAATGAAATTTCATCTTAAAAATGTACCGACTCTTTTAAAAGAACGTTCAAATTCGAATATAGCCTACAGAATAACATTCTGGAGTTAACTATTACAGGAGAGAATTCCTCAAAGGAATGAAGCATTGCTCCGTGCGCCAGCCCCATGTCCTTGATTCCTGTGAACAGACTGAAATAAGCCAGAGATTCTTCTGTGGTACACATAGCACTGATAAGACAAAAACAGCTGCTTTGGCTCCAAACAAGCGAGACTCAACAGTTCAACCGTATGAATAACATGTTCGCAGTGCAATGCAATATTTATGAAATGCACCGAAATACCACATTTTAACTCATGCTATGGATTCTGTTATCGAAGAGAGCGTGACCTTCTCTGTGTCGGACTGCATTAATATTAATGCATGTTGAGCTTATCAGAGTGAAACTCATCTTATCGTAACACACCAAAACCAGAGCGTGATGTCGAGATTACAGAGGAAAAAATTCAAGTCAATTTCTAATGCGTTTCATGGATCAGTCTGTGGTGTAATTGCTTGAAAAAGCTCTATGCGTGAAACTTAACTGGAAAAATGCATTTAAAAAAATCTTGATATCATGTCTTGATTATGAAAATAAAGTTAAAATCCAGCTGAAAGTCGCAAGTTCTCAAAAATGTACTTTGTAAAATTGTATTGACTAAAAACGCTATGTGGTGCAACCACCCAGACAGCAACATAGTTTTGGCCCAGATCCAGCCCACATCTGGCCCGAGTGAAATCCATGCATGAAGCAAAACAAATGTACATAAGCGTTCGATAAAAATATTTTTGATGTCTTTTTTTCTTCTTATTCTTAAGTCACACTACATGAGAATTTACCAGAATTTACTGTTAACTAAAACTTTATTTTTCTTTAACTGAAACAAAATGTAAATATTAGATGAAAAACCTTAACTTAAACAAATAAAGGAAAATTTAAAATGTTGCCTTGGCAACTAACTGAAATATAATAATTAGTTAAAAGCTGATTCATAATATTAACACATACTATAATAGTATATGTGACCCTGGACCACAAAAAAAAGTGTGTCAAAGTGTCTATTTGAAAATCTGGAATCTGAGGGTGCGAAAAAATCTAAATATTGAGAAAATTGCCTTTAAAGTTGTCCAAATGAAGTCCTTAGCCATGCAGATTACTAATCAAAAATGAAGTTTTGATATAATTACAGTAGGAAATTTACAAAATATCTTCATGGAACATGATCTTTACTTAATATCCTAATGATTTTTGACATGCAAGAATAATCTAGGCTTATATTTCTGACCCCTGCAATGTATTTTTGGCTATTGCTACAAATATACCCGCACTACTTAAGACTGGTTTTGTGGTCCCCTGGTCACATATAAGGAATCCTGAACTAACCTTCATTAAATCAAGTCAAATCATCTGCTATTTAAGGACTAAAAAACAATGAAAGATTATGCCATAATAATAAATCATATAAAAAAAACAAGCATCACATCAATGATTCAGATATTTTCAGCACACTATCTGTGGTATTTGATAATGTCAAGTTCTAAAGACCCTCACACCATCCAAGGTAGACCACATCAACCAATTATCAGCTCGTCTCTTGAAGTGTCTCCGTCTGACCCCTGGCTTGTCTGTCAGGGCCATTATCCCCACACAGGCCCAGACCCGATCAGACCGTAGTTATCTCCCATCACACACACTCTGAGCCCTGGAGGCCCACTTACTCAGGGCATGATGTGTGGGCCCGGGGGGAAGACTTCATCTCTGACTCAGAGAGACTCTCTAATTGCCTAACTGGATTTAGCCTCCGGTGTGAAATATCTCCAGAGGGGAAATGGAGAACGATAGAGATATGAGAGATGGAGAGACAAAAAAGCAAGAGGTGAGAAATGGCTCTACACAGCTAATTCAGTGGTCCTGACCTCTGCTCTCCTATGGGAGATCTCATACCACACATATATTCCAGATACACAGCCGACACGATGGCGGTAATGGAGATGACCCCAATATGGCCACAAGAGAGGAAAACGAACACATTGCATCGACCCTCTAACAGCCACAACGAAACACATTACCTGCTCGTTGAAGCCTCAGCGCTGCACGTCTATCTATCAGCTGATTGCCTGAAATGGAATCCAGCGGAGCTTCAGACACATGGCAAAATTCATTGCATCCAGAAGCTATGAACCCAGAAACTCACCAAACACCAATTGTGAATAAATATTGGCACCTGGAGAGTGAAAAAAAGACGCTGGCCTGGAACTTTATTAAGAGCTGCAAAATACTACATGGTTTAGGTTCAATTGTGGTTCTGATTACTGTTATGCAATACTCTGTGAGCTTTGTAAACTTTTAAAACTATATATACATACATATACATATATATATATATATATATATACACACACACACACACACACACACACACACATACATATATATATATATATATATATATGAGCAAGCTTAGGTGCTTCATTGATTAACTTTCTTGATTATTTATTCAGTTGAGAGAAGACTAAATGGAGATACAGTGCCAAAGTTAGCCAAAACTAATTACGATTTGTTAACACTTACTGATGTTTGTTTTGTTGTTTTTCCTGTAAAAATTATGTCACTTAGGCTAAGTTATAATGAAATATGTTTTAGAGGACTAACTAAGTAAAAGCAAGGATACAGGCAATAGGCTACCTATTAATTAATAACCTATTAAAAAAAATATTCCCAAAAGTAGAATTCTCTGCTATGGTTATGTAATTTTGATAATTCAAGAAAGAAATGCAGAAAACATGTTTGACTCGACATTAAACTACTTGACATATTTTGTTTTGAGCGCCATCATTAGCTTCAATTTCAGCCTTGTCTGGGCATTCAGAGTCCAACCCAATACAATTCATTACAGACTTCTGTGGAAAAGGCTACATTCAGTCTCAAACCGGTGAGACAAATCAGCGAATTTACTCGCAATACAAAACGCATACAAAATAAAACAGCATAGGCTAATCAATCCTTTTTCCTAACTGATGAGCGCCGCCATGAAGGATTCAATCTTCCGTTAGGATGCCGTCCTGTTCCGGTGTTAAAACGGTGTAATAAGATCGACTAGATGTCGCTTCATGCCATCTACTCACTCATTAAACTATGACAAGTGAGTTAATGCAAAAAATTATTCGACCAGAAACACCAAAGACCAGAAACGTAGCATCGTTCCAATATGAGTCGGGCGAGACTTCCACGTTCGGGAACTCTCACCCATTCAGCGCGAGACTCACCCAACTATAACAGTTTTCATGCTCTCAGGCCACAAGTCCTTTTTCTCACGCAGATAAAAGCAGCCATATTTAAAACTGTAACAACAGGATACTGGTGAAACAGATTTGCTAAAGGCTCCAATGTGTCAAAAGTTTCTATTTACAACGTGTTTTTGTAGCATTGAGCAATGTAGCAACCACAGACATTGTTGATTTCTTGAACACCTCGGACTGGACATTCTGTTCAAGCAGGGCCAGTGTTGTGCCCATTTTCGACTCCCTGCCAAATTATTACCCCTCGTTGAAATCGCTACCCGATTGCCTAATCCTAACCCCTCCCCAACACCTAACCCTAAACCTACCAATACTAGGGGGGTAATAATCTGGCGGTGGTCAGAATTTGAATTCACTCACCTCTGTTACATGAAGCTTGGCAGAGAAATTGTAACCCAAAATTGCATGGATTGTAAAATTGCATGGATTTCACACGGGCCAGATGTGGGCTGGATCTGGGCCAAAACTATGTTGCTGTCTACGAAGGTAAGTGAGCCACATAGTAAATTTCATTCATCACTAATAAGGGTACTAAAGCAATTATAAGTATGTTTACCAACAAAGCAAAGGTTTATGAACAATGTTTTGACATGCTCTTTCAAATTAAAAAAAAGTTTAATTTAAAAAAAAGAAACTTCGGTTTTGTGTGAAAAAGGTCATTTTAGGTAGAAATGGCTGGTTAAGCTAAAATGGGCCACAATTTTCAGCTAGAATAGGCTGCATACGCACACACATTTTTACACAGAAATTGAGGGTGAAAATAGGTTTATAGGCCTAGATACAGTATGTATGCACACAAAATCTAGTCTTAAAAAAAATACATACACATAAACTACCAGTCAAAAGTTTTTCAACAGTGAGATTTTTTATGTTTTTAAAGAAGTCTCTTCTGTTCACCAAGCCTTCATTTATTTGATCCAAATAAATGAAGAAACAGTAATATTTTGAAATACTTTTGCTATTTAAAATAACTGTTTTCTATTTTAATATATATTTTAAAATGTAATTTATTCCTGTGATCAAAGCTAAATTTTCAGCATCGTTACTCTAGTCACACAATCCTTCAGAAATCATTCTAATATGTGACCCTGGACCACAAAACCAGTCATAAGTGTCAATTTTTCAATATTAAGCTTTCAGATGATGTATAAATCTCAAATAATAAACTTTCCATTTGTTATGATGGGACAATATTTGGCTGAGATACAACTATTTGAAAATCTGGAATCTGAGGTTGCAAAAAAATCAAAATATGGAGAAAATCACCTTTAAAGTTGTCCAAATTAAGTTCTTACCAATGCATATTACTAATCAAAAATTAAGTTTTGACATATTTACAGTAGGACATTTAAAAAAAAAAAGAAAAAATGAACATGATTTTTACTTAATGTCCTAATGAATTTTGGCATAAAGAATAAAATAAAATAAATATATATATAATTCTGACCCATACAATGTATTTTTTGGCTATTGCTACAAATATATCCCAGCGACTTAAGACTGGTTTTGTGGTTCAGGGTCACATATACTGATCTGCTGTTCAAGAAACTTTTTTTATTCAATGGAGTAAATTTTTTCAGGATTCTTTGATGGAATAGAAAGATCCAAAAATCAGCATTTATCTGAAATAAAAAGCTTTTGTAACATTATACAATATACCATTCAAAAGCTTGGAGTCGGTAGTAAACAGTACAAATATTTCAAAATGTTACTGTTTTTGCTGTACTTTGAATCAAATAAATGCAGGCTTGGTGAGCAGAAGAGACTTCTTTAAAACACATTAAAAATCTTACTGTTCAAAGACTTTTGACTGGTAGTGTACATGCACACAAAAGGCACCAAATGCACAGAAAAACACACCTATACAACATGATCAGTTCATTTTTAATTGCATTGTTTAATGAAATATTCATTCAACTCTCTATTCAATGAAATGCATATGGTGCTGTTGCTATGACACACTAAAGACCATAGTGTCAATTTGCTGTTAAAAATAAAATGATTTCAGCTGATATTACCTGTGTTATTCTCTTTTTATATTGGCCCATTTTACCTTAATGTTGTGCCATGGCTCAAGAAGGTACCTGCTGATACTCTAACTCTCTTAATTTTAAAACAATTATACTTTTTGACATTTAAAAAATATATACATGTTTAAAACACCCATGCTAATTTATAAAAAATATCATTAGTTCTCATGCATAGCTTATTTGATGGTCATTTACCAAAACGTGGCCCATTTTAACTGACTTCACCCTATTCCTTAAAACAAAATCTCTTTTTTAACTGTGATAATAGAATGCAAAATGCAAAAAAAACAAAAAACAAACAAACAAACAAAAAACATTCTGTTTTGCAGATTGATATTATTTTTTACTATAGTATTATTTGAATTCATTGTAAAATGAAGTCAATGTTAAAATTAATAATTTTCATTTCTTGAAAAAGAAAATAGGAGTAACTTCTGTAATTAAAAATGTCATCAAATCAGGAGTCTGTTTTCAGCATTTAAACATCAAAATCATAATACCCTTCAATAATATAATTGAACATATAGGCTACAATTAGATTTATGCATTCCCCATGCATGAAGAAAATAAGGTTGCATCCCAGAGCTCTAAAAGAATGTTATAGAGTGATGAATGCAGCCAAGGAAAACATGAAGAAAAGAAAGTGGAAAATAACACAGGTAAGACAAATAAATTAATTCTTTCCATTTATATATTAAACTGTTGGTAAGCCGACAAGAAAAGTTATTTAGGAAAATTATAATTTCAGTTATTGCATTTAAAACTGCTATACCATGAGCAGCTCAAAAAAAGAAAAAAAAAAGAAAGAAAAACAAATTGTGTGTAATATAGCCGCATTGGGAGACAGGCTACTAGCAAGTGTAGATCAAATGAGCACATGATCGAATGACGTCACTTTAGGGCACGCGGTATGTATCCATGGCAACGCTCAGCTGCTTAGTGACCGTTAACGGTTCTCCCGGCGATTTCCTCAGACACGGCCTTGAGTTTTAGCTTTCATCTGTCGAAAATGTATTTATACTTTTGTATTTGTAGACATTAGCTACTGTAACCAATGTGTATCTCGTAATGCTTACATTTTATGAAAAAGGTAAAAATTATACCTTTAAACTTTTGCTGACATGTGCGGCTGCTCCAGGCTGTGAACACTTTTGAAGCTAACATTAGCATGTAAAGCTGAAATGATTAAACGTATGTAATACTGACATATATGAAACTTAAATATTGAATTTCCATATGGTAAAAATACACACTGAGAAGCCTATATGAGCAAAAAAGCCCATTTGGGACGGCCTATCTTCATATGTGCGCTAAATTTCGGACCACTTGTCTAAATCCAAATTGTCAACAGCAACTTTACAAATCTTTTTTCAATGGATAAATGGTAGTCCTAGACATATTAAATCAACACTACTGAATGTGTTCATTTTGTTGTTTTAGGTTATAAAACAACGGGAAGAATTGCCATCGGACTAACTTAACCCCACAGCTGACAACCAGAGACGCAGACACACACACACACACACGGAAAGAGCACCGCAATTTTACAATTGTTCAATTAAAATAAACGTATTTTGCTCCATATAACGTGTCTTTTGTCTTTGATTAGTCTAAAAATAAAATAAAATGACATTCAGAGTACTTAAAGCGAAAGTCCCCTAAACGTCCCGAATCCGCTCGACGTCAAGGGGACCCTACAGGCTGACGTCCGCGGGACGTTAGCAGAGGCCGTTTAGGGGACGTCCTGGGGACCTATTTTTGTTAGCTGGGGTCATATCAACTTGTGGGAACGTGATATTATGTCTTGGCCACTAGATCATTTTCTCGAGGTAAGGACATCCATTTCTTGTGGCCACAAGTTCAATGTGTAAAACCTGCGTGACCACAGCAACCCGGGATTATCATTAATGAGATGGATTCATTAATATTTTATTTAGAATTAAGAAATTATTATATTATTTATTATTTATTATATAATTACATTATTAAATTATTACCATGGCTACCGGACTGTATTATGTGCAATAGTCAGCATTCAAATGAAGTTTATCATGAAATGTTACATAAAGTGCATAAAATAAAATAGGTCCACAAGAAAACATTTTTATCCATCCCAGTCTTGTAAATCCATTAACTGATCGTCTTTTTTTGTTTGTTTACGCATTGAACTCGTGGCACCGAGAAAAATGTTCCTTCAACATAACATCTCAAGGCCACTACATAAGGATGTCGTTACCTCGACAAAATGATCTCGTGGCCACAACATATTATCAAGTTCCCACGAGTTATTATGTCGTGGCCACTACAAAACTAAGCGAACCGACCATGTCACCTCGCGGGCACCGTAAAAACACCCTCAGTTTTAAAAAGTAAAAAAAATAAGAAATAAAATAAAAAAATTATATATATATTTTTTTTAAACAGTGTGAACATGACTTTCACACAGAACGCATTTTTGAGTTTAAAAACATGAGAATCCATGGGTAGTTGGATTTTTTTTTTTTTTTAAAGAAGAAGAAATAAAAACAATGTATAAAAGCAATGCAATAGCCTACAATGATGATTGAGTGAAAATAAACAAATAAATATTCCTAAAAAACCAGATGCATCATATTTGATATTTTAACATGATTTCTTCTAATAAAACCAATGTTTTTTAGTCCAGCAAGTGATCATTTTGAAATATTAAGATACTTAATATTATTAACATAAAAGTATCTTTACTTTATAAAAATCAGTAACGATTTCACAGCAAAAACACACGTGTACCACAACCCTATAGGGAGATGTTTTCAGAATTACTAGAAGGCCTTTTACTTGTTAAAATAAAATAAAAATAAAAATAAAAATAAAATAAAAAACAGAAAGCTTGTAGTACATTGTGTATAATAGGTTTTTCAGCTGGCAACAATAGCTCATTTTATTTGTTAACTACCTACATTTACTAATGTCAGAGTTGAAGAACACAAAGCAGGTGGGAATCTCTCACATTTACCCGTGAGAGCATGTGTGTCTTCTAACCCTCTGGTACGGCCTGACATTCAGACTAAAGAGTTCTAGAAATGGCTCAGAACATTACTGCTATCTCAATCTGTTATTATTAGTTAATAGTTCTAGAATATTACATTTACACGCTGTGAATGGTGTTCACATCTGATTAAAACCATATGGACAGGTTGCCCAACTGGCTCCACATTCCTTTGTGTGAAGGTGGAGAATAAGCAAACAGAACCCCCCGGAAGGCATGTATCTGTTATCTGGTTCCCAAACATGATGCATTCCAGACTGTGCTGCACAGCCCTTAGTAGTAGTTATACAGAACCCAGGTCAATTTATTTAAAATCAACAATAATATTACATACTTCACTATATGAAATTTTCTTCAGGACCAGATGTAAATTTCTGACCTGTACAATTGATATTTCTCATTCTTCCGAAAGAATCCTGTTTGGTTAAATGGCTAGGAATGTTCTCCGAGAAGACTATGGAAAACAAGGGATGATATGGGTGAAGCAAATCTTGAGCAAGACCACTACTGCTTTGAGAGGCTTCTGTTGTTAGGGCTCAGAGCATTACGCTTGCGAGATAAATTCTCCCCT
Source organism: Acrossocheilus fasciatus (assembly GCA_036784905.1). Taxonomy (NCBI): domain Eukaryota; kingdom Metazoa; phylum Chordata; class Actinopteri; order Cypriniformes; family Cyprinidae; genus Acrossocheilus; species Acrossocheilus fasciatus. The sequence continues at coordinate 15,101,428 of CM071947.1, read as the reverse complement.
CTTCCATGCTTCCACTCTGTGTACAAGCAGATAACGTTACCATGGAAACATGCAGCATCCAACCAATCAGCAATCAACACTCTCCCTCCAACCTGCTCCCCTCATGATATGCAAACAATTATTACCTTCAGCAGGAAAAACAAGAGTATGTGAGGTGGGACGTTTCCATGTCCTCATCTCACTGTCTGCAGTTCTCAGTCCAAGGACAGGTCTATAAGAGTGATGTTTTCCATTGTGTGGGATTAATGCAGAGTCAAATCCCACACACAAAAGCAGAGATGGGCATTGAAAATACCCAATAGCACACATCACTGACTCTGGAAGTTAAATGCAGCTCAGAGGAAATGAATTTCCCTTACATAAACACAATTACATTACAGTCTAATGTGCTTTTGATGGCTTGAGCATGCGTCTCTGAAATTACTACATATTCACAGCGCAATTATTCTACCCAGAATTGCCTTAATGAAAAATATACTGACATCCAACAGTTAATCACTTGCTTGGTACTACATTGATTGGTACTACATCTGATTGGTTACAGATGCTCATTATCAATAATTAGGACTGCAAGACAGGATGAACTTTCAGTTATTGCTATAGACATCAGTATCTTTACTACTAATTATTGACCACCATTCATGTTATGTTATTGATCGCTGCCTGAGAAATTAAATGGATATTAATTAAAGGTAGCTTGAAGTCCTTCATTGTGGGAGAGTAAAAACAAAACAATGAAAAAATTGGTGAACTTACATTCACAGTGCCATAATGTTAGAACAGAAGCTGTGGTTATTCAGTCTCGTACGTAATATATAATAAAAGTATTGTCCCGAGAACCCAACTCTGGAACATTGCACAGGATGAAATAGAAGAAACCTTAAAATAAATATTCTAACATAACCACAACAATCTGCTGTTGAAAATTGTCATCATTTCAAATATTCCAGATGCATTTAACTTTGGTGCAGAAAAAAACTTTTTTTAATAAATCTTCTAAAGCAATACTATACATTTGTGACAGAAAAAGGCTTAAATTTAAGCACCATTTGCTTAAAATCTTCATCTTCATAGTTCTCAAATCTCATTTGTGCATCTGCTCATTTCAGAAAGAATTGTATGCATGTAGAACAAAAAAAGTAATACCAGTCAAGTAACTGAAATTGCCCGCACACTAAGAAAAATCATTTTTAATGCACCTTTTCACATGCAATTTTTTTTATTAAATTTGTAAATAAATATCAGTGTTTTGCAAGAAAATACTACTTACTTGACATTTCTTTGTAATTAAGAAACGTACTAGCAATTTCTGAGTCAAAATTTTTTCTACAGCATTTTTTTTTTTTCTCAGTGTGCCTTATCTGAATTTAGATTTGGGTTTATTTTTGGGTGAACTAACTAACCCTTTAGAGTTACTCTCCGTTATAGAATGCAAAGAAATTTTTGCAACCCTAACAAATGTATTACTCGCTTGTTGATTTATTTAAACCCACATACGAGTCATTTAAAAGCCAATTATTTGACCCTCAGTCTAATCAAAGCTAAGCAAAGCAATTTGTCACCCATTTCTACACTTTGATTTACCTGTCTTAAACCAACACAATGGCTGAGCTTGCAGTACAAATTAGTTATTTGCAATGACTCGGCTGACTGACTCGGGCAGCATGTTTTATGAAGCACCCTCAAGGGCACCACTCCACATGCACCGAGTTTTTTTACACGCACACAGACCACCATCGCTTCGGGTTCTGTTGCTCTTGGCCAGCGAAGCCGCCGGTGCTTTTGCGAGTCATTGATTAATTGTGGTCATTAGGCGGCGAGAGAATGGCCTCACCTGGAGTTAGAGGTGGAAATCAACGGGAGATTAAAATTAATCACCCTGAAAAGCGACAGTACCACCAGTAGCCTGCGGAGAGCAGGATGAAGAGGAGGGGAATGAGTGAATATCTCAGTGAAAGTGTATAGAATGATAGTGGTTTCATTTTTATTCAAAAATACATCACAAAAGCACACAAAAATAAAATGAGGATTTTACATGATGTGCAAACCAAACAAATAGGAAGAAAAAAAAGTTAATGTAATTATTAGTAGTTTTTTTTAAGAAAACATCTACAGTTAATAATCATTGGTTGTCTCTTATTAGTAAGGAGAGTATCTATCTGTTTAAATGGCACTGTACAGAGAACTGGCCTAACCTCTACTGTAATGAAATACCAAATGGGCCCCATCCAAACAGAAAACAGATGATTCGGTTCAAAGAAGTCGATTCGCACAGCTAGCAGTAAAGGTTTGCTGATCAAAGATCAGATTTCCATGTTTACACTGGCATTAGTCTCCATGTTCAAACAAGCTGAACTGATCCTGTAACAGCAACTCTATTCTTACAGGCTTAATAAATAAAAGCCAGGGAAATCACAAGTGCGTGTGATTTTGGGTAATGACAACATATGCGTAATAAATGTTAATAATACCTTATCCAGATGGTGGATGATTAGCCTGATCATGCTCTTGTCCTTCATGCTGTTGTCAAATTCACAGCCCGTGCGGCAGCATATTACAGCCGTAAAGAAACGCAATCAATCGCACCAAACATTACAGTAAATATATTTACACATTCAACAGGAACCCTGGTTAAAAGACAAGCAGATTGTGAAAAGGCTGCTATTTGTGTACAACAGAAACAGACAGACAGCATATAGTTGTCAGCAAACACAATACCCTTCCATGAAACCAAATCCAGCATTTATGAGAAAAAAAAAGTTCATTATACATATATTGAGTAATATTCGTAGCATAGAAACTGGCAACAAATCAAGTAATATTAACTCATCCTTAATCAAAATATACTTTAAACGATTGTTCATGTGTTATTTACCTTACACTGCTGATATGGACCTACCAGCGCCACCAGTTCTTTACACCCAAAGTTTAAAAAGGCACAGAGTGAACATTAGGGTGACCCTGCGGGATGAAATATACAGTAACCCAAACAATAAGAAAGACTGTTTTATCAAGACTGATGACACTCACTGTGGTGAATACGGTGACTTAAGAGTGTTACGACTAATCCTAATCAATACACCATTCATAAACATTCAAGTCTTTTAAAAATCTATGGACAAACTTCCGCTTAATTGACCTCCTTCAATTGGTTTAATTTATTGTGTAATCAACAAATCCTTCAGTAAAATGTCCTTCATCTAATAAATCAATTACAAACTAACATGTCAAATTGATCAGCTTTAAAGCCAAATGCAGGTTTAGGATTAGCATGGCTGGGGTAGAGGATTGGTGATGACTGGTGCCATTGGCCTTTGAGCATCTTTTGAAATAAAACCTTAATCTTATTTATTTTGATGACTACCACTATGTTGCAGGTTTGGGGGAAGTGGACGTTTGGGTGTCACAAGCCAATCAAAGCATAAGCAAACTACCAATCAGAGACTTGAACACTAATCACTCTGACATGTACAGGTGGGGGTTCACAACTGCCAAATGGTCCATAAAAATCATAGCAGGTTAAGAATCACAGTATTCGCTCATTGCCAGATAAATCAATTTCATGTTCATATATACAAATCACATGTAAATAATTTTTAATCCAAACAAACGCTTTTATCTTTTTTAAAAACAATCTCATCCAGAAACCAAAGCCAACCCACATATTTTCCACAGACTTTGAGTAAATCTTTACCAGGCTTTTGTAGCATAAAGAGATAATAATTGTCATAGATAAATGGTTTAAAGTTGCCTGAAAATGTTTCAAACTGATAAAAAAGCAAAAAGAATAACAAATAGCTTGGGAGTTCTCATCTAAAGCCAAGAACTATGGTTTGTTCTACATACATTTCATTTAGTTCAATGGGTTTCATTTAATCTCTGGAGAAGACTTAACAGGCAAACAATTTAAGTGCCTTATATCAGACAGGGCCTTCTATTTTTAAAAAGAAAAAAAGAACATCATGCATTGCATTATTTACAAAACAGGAGCAGGTGAATCAATCACCTTTCCGCATCCTATTGAATAAAGTTTTTTTTGTTAATGTTTGTTGAAGTTCTGTGAGTCAAAATGTATTATCAGAGATGGTACAGCTGAGTTCGACTCTCTGCAGAAACCTTCATTTGCTCCTTCACAAATTCCGCTAGAACAATGAATAGAATAGTGACAGTCTAAATTGTGTGGCGAATGATCCCAGTTCAGCTTTACACAATGGACCCATCCCTGTTCTGGGCAGGGACCATGACAGGGATGGCCCCCATGCGGCTGAGGTTGGGGCCAGCCATTCTGCTGGGTGGGGGAATAGGGGCATGACTAGGGGGCCTCTCATACTCTTCAGAAGGTATCTTGTCGTACTGGGGCTTGGTGTACTCGTGCAGGTTTGAGGGTGACATGGAGCCCAGAGAGGAGCGCTGGCTGCCCACACTGGTGAAACTGCGTGCAGTAGAAACACGGCTCTTTGGAGGGGGGACATCCTCTCTGTGGAAGGGAGGGAAAATAGTGTTAAATCAAAACTAGTGAGGGAGTCCATAAGACTCCTTTCTGCACTTAAAAACAAGGTAGAAAGATTTTTAGCATTTTACAACTAAATGTAAATTGTCACGAAATGGTCAAATTACAACATTTACATAGGTAATATACTCTATTAGTACTGTTTATTATTTTCCTTTTTGCTTGTTTGTTTGGCTTGTTGGTTAGATCACATAACTCTGTTGGTTGTACCATATGACTGATTTGGGAGACTAAATTTATGCAGTTTTGTTCAAAAGTTTGGGGTTAAGATTTTTTTTAAAATGTTTTTTAAAAATCTCATATGTTAACCAAGGTTTCATTTATTTGATCAAAAACACAGTAAAAATGGTAATATTGTGAAATATTGTTGCAACTTAAAATAACAGTTCTCCATTTCATTATTTTAAAATGTAAATGTTTTTTTTTGTTTTTTATTTTTAATTTGTCAATTGAAAAAAAATCACCAACTTATTCACCTAAGCTGTTGAAATTCCCGCCACTGAAGAAACAAAAAATCTGTTGTACTGGTGTCACTGAAGGGGATGGCCTTTTCTTAAAGGGGCGGATACGACAATACGACAGGGTGGACAACCATTCAAGGGACATGGAAAAACTTTTATTTTTTATTAAATAAAAATATAGTTTTTATTGCCAAATGATCAACACACTCAAATTGAGTAATCTCTTATTTACCAAAATATTAATAGGATATATATATATATATATATATATATATATATATATATATATATATATATATATATATATATATATATATATATATATATATATATATATATATAAAAAATTTTTTTTTTTTTAAATTTTATGATTTGACAATATTCTACTATCATTCAAATTTAATGAGAAGTGCATGGAACATAGCAAAATAACACGCATCCTCTTACACACACACACACACACACACACACACACACAAAGAAAACTAGAAAATGCATCTAAGGAGCCAAGTAATGCTTTTGTTTTGAATAAAAACTTAGCCTAATAACACACCCTTTCATAGTCATTTTATGCTAAGTTATCATGGCAAATTAGTTATTTATTAACAGGACACCAAAAGGCACCCTTACAGTGATATTGACCCAACTAGGCAATTTTCAAACAAAAAAACAAGTTAAATCTCGCTGAAATACAACCATTTTTTGTTGAGTTTGAAAGCATGCTTCATTAGAAAGTCAAAACCCCTTCACTGTGTACAGGTCAATTCAAACAAAACATCTCCCTCTGCACCACAATCAAACTTTGACACAGGCAGGAATGGGCACAGTGAGGCTAGAATTACAGCTGAGTCAAGATTTCTTTGGTTTGTTTTGGTGCTTTGCCACTCAGGCCTCATATTGGCTGAATAAGGCAATGGATGGATTTCCAGTGTAGCCTACTGGGCCTGCTCTTCCCCCATCCTCCAAATTAACAAGTATTCAGCAGCAATAATCCATTACAGCACAGCACAGAACACAGCAAACGAGAGCGAGACAGCGGGGTCTTCTCTAAGAGAAGCTGGCTTATTTGGATAATCCTCTTTTGTCATGGCCTATGTGAGGCAGCGAATGGCTCCCAGACGGAGTGTCCAGCGCTGGGGTCCAAGGGGGGCCTAATACAGGGCCTGACCCACAGCCTGCCCCTTCACAGACAGGAATGCCATTTCAATAGGTCGGGGGAGCGAGAGGGGGAGGCACTGACAGAGCAGGAATCGACTGAACAAACAAACGCACAGAACTGATTACACCAGCCTTTCATTTGAAGACAAAAGGGGTAAGAGGGGAAGAGTGACGCCATCACTAGTCAGTTTTGCTGGCCATCAGCTTTGTTTGGTCATCAGTGAGCATAGGGCAGGCCTGTGATTGGATGAAGAGGCTGCGTGAATCATACAGACATAGGGAGAGTGACATGTACCAAATGGCATCTGGGCCAAGAGCTCCCTTTCTCTTTCACTCTTGTTCCTTTTGTTATTATGCTGAAGACCGTTGGCTCCAGACAGCATGTCAGTTGGGAAAAGCAGGTGTTCTTATAATTCAGTGTGTTTCTGGGTGAATTACACTAACAGATGTTTTTCTCAAGAACTCCTTATTTATATGATTAATTGAGGTCTTCTTGGAAAAGGTTCACATAGGCATGCCTAAGGATTACGGTCAAGTGTGTGTGTAGTACCTGATCTCATAGGCAATCTCCTTCTCGTACTTCTTCTTGTTGCGGGCACGGCAGCAACAGAAGAGGAGGAGGGCGAGAAGAATGAGAACCAGCAGAATGCAGATTACTACACCTGCGATGACGCCGGCTGTGTTAGGGGCTGCAAAGCGCCAGAGAGAAAGAGACTTTGAGATAAACAAGTTTAGAGTGCAAGACATTACCCATAAGCCCATTCACCACATCACTGTATTCAGACAATGAGGGAAAGATAAAGATGATGACTTCAGACTTTGCTATTTTAGATTTCAGACAAAATTCAGATTTTGCTATTTTAAATGTTAAAAGAGGAATAGGCAGGCTAATGAAGACTCACGTTGTGTGATGTTGACCTCCACTGAACACTCTTCTGTTCCAACACGATTTTTAGCAATGCATTTGTATGTTCCTGAAGCTGTCTCAGTTGCATTCCTCAGACTCATGGTGCCCCCGACTGGATCTGTGCACAGCAGCAGACAGATTCATTTTAACTGAGGCATCTGACAGTTATGACAGTTTATCAAAATTGTAAAAAAAAAAATAAATAATGAAAATTCAAGGTACATGAGTCAAAGGAACTTACCCAACACTGCCAGGGGCGGCAGCAGTTTATTGCCTGTGGTTCTTTCCCAAATGTACTGCAGTGGTTGTGTGCCTTCCACAGAGCTACACCTCAACACCATATCTTTCCCCGCATGAGTCTGACCCTCTGCATAACATCTGGGTTTAGAGGGGCGCACTGTGGGAGAGGAAACAGGAAGATGAGATCATTAGAAAAAAGAAAACACAAATAAAAGGACCAGCAGTTTCATGTATAAATGCTAGATTTGAGCCACTTATCAGTCAGCAATATAAATCGTTCCAATCACATGGTGAAATTAATTAATTGTCTGTGAATAACATTTGAATAATATTTTTTAATCCGTAGTAGTAGCAGTAGTATAAAGAATAGAAGTATTTAAGTCAACAACAAAATTTGAATGCATAAAAGATAAACACTCTAAGGCATAAAACTAATTTAAGGATACAAGATATCATGCTAAAGATTTCTAAACATCTGTACAGAGTGTACTGTCTTGTGCATATAAAACTACACAGTGCATATGAGTATAGCAAAGTTTTATACAATATACCATAAGTTTAAGCAATTATCTCAAGGAGAAAAATATCATTCCACTCTGACCAGCTAAAAGCTCAAAATCATCTCTCATCTCATATGGTGCATCATGGACATAAAGTCCCTGAGGCCCTTCTTTCACACTCCACCCATATTCATTCTCGCTGCATCATAACTAATCACAGCATAGGAAGCCATGATCACAGTAATGGATACAGCTGCTGCTATTACAGGTGCTGTCAATCAACTTAATTAAAATCAGAGCGCAGTGGGTGTCAACATTCTTTGAGATAAAAGAGCGAACAAAAGATGAAGAAGAGGGTGGGAAAGTGGCTGGGTATTGTAAGACAGACAGCATGTGTTTTCTAAAGAGATATGCATTAAAAACAAGCAGGGAAAGTGGGTGAAATCTTTGTATATAAGGAAGGGAGTGAGGGATAGAGATGTGGAAAGAAAGTGAGAGATTGGATGGGGAGAGTGGAGAACATAGGGAGCTCTGTGTAGAAACCAAAGACTGCACAAACAGACCCACCCCCTCCTTGCTTGGCAGGAGATGACATGAGAATTCAAAGACAAACAAAACTTCAAATTAAAACCAGGAGGAGACAGATACAGAGCCCCATGTAGAGAGGGCAAAGAGACAGAACGAGAGGGAGATAGAGTCCACACAAATAAAGAGATAGAGGGCAAGACAGACAGAAGAATGTCAATAGTTGCTCTCTGTGATTCCTCCCAACCTTGGACTGGGTGTTGGCATTTGAGTCTCCATCGTTTGATAATAGAAGCTGTAAAAACAGATCTCTGGGGCTGATGGGACAGAGGCTTAGAGACCTGAGGATTAACAGCAGGCAGGACTGAACAGCAATTTAATAGGATGAGGGGTCAGAGCACAGCAGCTTCCTCTGACGGAGAAATTAAATGTGTGGTGATGGACAGGTGGGCGGGAGAAATCAAGGTGTAGACTGACTAATGCACATGCTTAAACCAACCACCCCCACACGCACATACACATACACATACACATACACATACTAACAATCTATATCAGTTACTTTGATAAAAACAGTTTGGTATTATTATTAGACATTTTCTATAAGATGAAGCTGTTTTTCAGCTTAGCAGTGTGACCAAGGCAAGCATGTCGGTATTCTGAGGTGATCACACTTGACTGGTCATAAAGGCGAGAAGAAAAACAAGAACGAAAAAGTCAAACTGCCCGATGCAACTACAGACGCATAAAGGCGTGAAAAGAAAAAGGTCAAGCAGTTTTATTTTCTGCTGTCTGGGAAAAGATGAATTTACTTTTTCCACCTTGAATGCTAGATAGTTCAACCCTAAGTTACCAATCTTGAAGAAGCATGTCTTTTACAAGTACTGACGGCATCAACAAAATGTTGTAGACAGCTTCATTCAGTCTGTGAAATAAGTTATGATGAGACAGGTTTAATTTAACATTTTAAAACATTCCAATGTTTCAAACAAATTAAAAATAAAAATTACTGGGACAATGAACGTATAGCCTAATGAACTTGCAATTTTGAAAAACATCCACTTATTGTTTGCAATAGAAATTCAAGAAAAATTAAGAGAATCCCAGGACAGTGGGGCTGTTATATGAACATCAGTCTTTGTGAAGTGAGCAGCATTGTTATTGTTAGCAAAGTGTTAAAAGAATTTTCAATAACTGAAATGAAGCTAAAATAAAACAAATATTAGATGAAAATTTTAATATAACAAAAAAATTTAAATGTTGTATTGGCATCTAATTAATTTAAAGTAAGTTCTAATAAGTATAGAAACTAAAATAAGTACTAAATATAAAAATAAAATATAAACATTTAAAAAAAAATATATATATAAAAATGACAAAAGCACAACATTCATAAAAACATTTTTTAAATATAATAAAATAAACTGAAAATAAAAAAATAAAAGCTAATTAAAAAAAAAAAAAAAAAACTATAAGAGTATATAAATAGTATTAAAATAATAGAGCAAATGTCTGCAAGCCCTTTAAACTGTATGCCTAAACCTATTTGAAGTTGTCTGGTGGAGAACAAATTTGAAGATAAAGAGCTGAAAGTTGCTTGTGCCTACTAAAAGCACTGTTTCTCTCCGTTTCTGCATCACTAGAGCAGAGCCGTGTCTCTCTGAGGTGGCAATGTAGCACATATACAGCCCCTTCAAGTGAATGCCCTTGGACTGCTATCTCTGATGGAGACGCGTTTAGTAAGGAACACACGCACGCAGCCAGACAGCATCTGCTCTGAATGCAGGTACAGAGTCCCCGCGGTCATCAGCGATAGGATGAGGGTGGACAATGAAGGGAACAGGCGAAGAGAGAACAGCTGCATTCATCAACTGCTGAGAGCACAACCAATCTGTGTCCTTCCATCTGTCTTACTGTGGTCCACCTCCAATCACCGGGTCGGCTCTTGCCAAACAGTCCTTCACTTTAATAAATTAGTGGACTTTAAGTCCAATAAAGTCTTTTGCCTAACCAATCACTGGTTCGTGAACTGACACTGATCAATCAATCAATCAATCAATCAACCAACCAACCACTTCACTTTCACTACGTTGCGTCTGGTCAATACCATTGAAATTTAAAGATTCTGAATACCATAGCAAAACTAAATGCAATCGAACACTCCATTAAATAATGTAAATAATATGATTAAATAATATATAAAATACATGTTCAAAAGTTTGGGGTCTTATGCTCACCAAGGCTGCATTTATTTGATCAAAAATACAGTAAAACAGTAATACGGTTTAAAATTATTACAATTTAAAAGAACCTCAGAAATCACTAATATGTTGATTTGATATTATCAATGTTCTGCTGATTAATATTTTTGTGGAAGCGCCATTATTATTAAACTTATGAATTAATTTATTTATAAAAAATATTAGCACACCACACAGATCACTTGGTGGATCGTCCATTTAATACTGGATTTCACCTCTATTAAAGCCTTTTTCCTGTTCCCCTTCTCTTCTTTTTCCTGTTTATTTTTGTTAATCTTACAGCTATTGCTATTCATGCATCTGCAATGCAAATACACATCTCGGTTGTGTGGTTATTGAGTTTCGGGAGGTGACGTCACTGTCATCAAAATGTTTGGGGAGTTGCTTCTGTTGGCCTTGTTTGGCGTGCATGTTTGCCTTGGGGAGTTTCTGTGTTGGCACTAGTCAACACAAGGAACAGGTGATATTTCACACATGAAGCAGCACTGATGTCACACTTGCTGTTGACATCAATCAATGCAGACCTTAAAAGGCATGTCAGAGGGCCTGTGAAATCAAACTTCATTGTGCATTTATGGCGCAGATCAATACATTATCACTCAGGACTTTCCCTTCAGTTTTACAGCTCATCTTCCAGAAGAAAAGAAAATAAGAATGGAGTGTGTTTCTCAAAACAACTCCAAATAAGACAAGCATCTTTGTATTGACAGGGTTAGAGAGAGAGATTGGTTGTCGAGATAAGCTTGTAAATGCCACTTTCGGCTAAAGTTATATTTTTCCACTCACCCATGACGGTTAGGAGGAACTTCCTGCTGCTGATACCAGGAACCTTCTTCACCTTGCACTGATAGGTTCCTGTGTCTGTGGCTTTGAGACCCATGATGTTCATGGAGGCATCACCATTTTTAGGGTCAGGGGAGTTGAAGTGGACTCTTCCTTTAAGAGGTTCATAGTAGTGCTCAAAGGCCCTGTCGCCTGAGTACACAATCACCTGTGGGAAAGAACGAGAGATGACAAAAACAAGAGAATCATGTTTTAGTAAGCAAAACTCATGTATTGGTGAAATGTTACTCGACATTTCAATTTAACAACTGTTGGTGGGAAAAAGTGCAGTGTAGGTATCAGTGAACGGTCAAACTAATGATCACATTTAGACTAAAACCTAATTTTTCTGCTTTTGAAAGTCATTTGAACAAAAGACAAATACAGTGCCCCCTCTTATCTTAAAAACGTCCTTCAGCACAAGTGAATTATTTGCCCTTTCAATGCTACAACCTAAAAGTATTCTTGTTAGGCTACCTCAACACCTTCTGTCACCAGAAGGTATATTTTAAATGAGGTTGAAATGAGCCCCAATTAGTGTTGTCAAAAGACCCGGTACTTCGGTACCAAGTCGGTACTAAAAAAAATGAAAACATCATGGTACCAGGTTTTTTTTTAAGTACCGGTGGTACCGAGTACCCGGTCAACCCGGTTCTTGACGCGTACGGCCCTATGATTTCCGCGATGTAGAAAACGCGGACGGGATCTCGGAATCCAGTTATAAAAGCGGAAGTTACAGTTTGGCACGGAATGTCATGGAATTGGTCAAAGTCTGGATGAATTAATCAAAAGTGGGTCATTGCACTTAAGTCAAATCACGATACGGACTAGTATCTGTAAATATTAAGCCGCAAAAGTTGATTCAGATATGAATCCCGCATGTTCTGCGAGTCTCTGTGTGAATGAATGAATGGCAGAGACGCGCATCTTTTTTTACAAACACTGAAGCGCGTGTGACGCTCGCAGTGATTTCAGCATCTGCCGTCTCAATGAGGACATAAATACATAAACAACGTCTACAGAACTGCTCTGAGAGTCACTTCACGAGCATTTTATCATTTAATTTGAGTAAAACCAGCTTCATATCATATAGCTACACACAGAAAGGTATTCACGGCAACCCGTCAAAATAAAAGTTTATCTTAAAGACATTGTGCCAGAAATATATTACTATTATTTAGTAGAATGTATGTGATACTACTACTACTACTGTTGAAAAAAAATTAATAAATATTTATTTTTAAAGAAATAATCAGACTATTTCTTCCATATTTTAATTTTAATAGTATATCCCCTTTTACCCTCCTCTTTACCAAAAAAATAAAATGTTTAAATTTCATTATTTAAAAGACAAATTAAATTTGGGTGAAACTTGTTTACTGTTTTTCATACTTTTATTACTTGCGGAAAAACTTGAAACAATTTAAATAAGTATAAAGAATGGTATTGATTTTTGTACATTTTATTTTTGTTTGATTTTATTATTAAAAATGTTTTTTAATTAGCATTTGGTACCGAAATTGGTACCGAGAACCGTGGATTTTCACTGGTATCGGTACCGAATACTGAAATTTTGGTACCGTGACAACACTAGCACCAATACATGCTTCTCTCTCAAAATGCTACATTTTAAGGGACAGTACAGGTCTGTTTCTGGCTAAAAGACACACGCACTTAGTACAAACACAGATAAAGACATGCATAGACTCTTGTCACCCATGGAGGGAAAATATGGGATCCATTCAACAGACCCCATCCCCACCACTTCATTTCCATGACGACGGCCTCCCGTAGCATCTTGCTTCATGCGCAGCAGTCCTGAGAACGCACCTCAGGGCAATGGAGCAAGAGCTTGGAGACACTTAGAATCCTAATGAATGTATCAGACAATATTCAGGACACGGGAGAAGGAAAGAGAAAAAAAATGAAAGGGAAAAAGACCTCTCCCTCATTCTTACTCTCACATCCAAACATCTGCAGAATCTAAGAGCATCTTGTACAAATTACCACTTAGTAAACAGGCCTAATCCATGCCACCTGGAGTCTGCCAATAGGATTTCAAGGAAACAACCAACAATATCTATATCACTCCATGTCCAAACATAATAACTAGAATATAATAAAAAAGGGATAAAGGACAACTGCCTGAAACAACCATACAGGCACTTCAATACTTCATACTTCAATTCAAAAAGTCAAAACAAAGTCTGCTCAAGGCAGAGAGAAAAAAAAAAAAAGATACAACAACTGATGGACAGACCCAAATTTCCTGCAATTTTTATTTTTCAATAGTCTAATTTTCGTTTCATCATGACTTTGACCCCCTCCATAGTGAAGACTAACTATTGTTAGTGGGCAGTTTCACCGCCATCTACAAGTCAAGGACACAATGTGACTTAAAATCGAAGTGTGCATATGTTTACTTGTGCAACTTGTTTACACTTGAGTGTGCATGCGTATGCCTGTAGGTATGTGCACTTCCTCCAGGGCCACATCAGCCTTGTTTGAAATGCAAAGCAGTACTGAGTCACCTGTGTTAGAGATCAGTCTGTTTTACAGCCCAGGCAGTTTCTGTAGGCTTGCCTGTCTACATCAGTGTCTAAACTCACTGCACAACCACAGATGCTGCTCTGACCCACAGTATCTGCTACCGAAAACTAGAGCATGCCAATTGCCAACTACCACAGCCTTTACATTGCTAATCATACAGTACTACAAAGTACCTTATTTAACTTCTTTAATGCACATTCCTGGCCCAAAGAAAATTTGTTTGTAATCTATATTTACAAGTGTAGTGACTTGCCAGTTGCCATTTCCCTGAAATAGCTATAAATGTTTGTATAGACACTAGTTAGTTAAAATGTTATTTAGGCAATACTTTAGCAAACTCATATTATGCAATTATCATTATTATTATTTTTTTTTACAATTCCATATGGATAAAAGAAGTTCCTCTATCTTTTATTATTGTATATTACTTTTTTTCCAACAAGGATGTATTAAATTCATCAAAAGAATTAAAATCTTAATATTTCCATTTCAAACAAAATGCTGTACTTTTGAATCTTTTAACAAATGTTGGTATAAATTACGCCACAGGAATAAATTACAACTTAATATATTCAAATAGAAAAGTTTATTTTAAAAATGTATTTCATAATATGAGCCATTTGTGAGCATCAGAGACATATGCAAAAAATTTAAAATAAAAACAAAAACTTACCCTCAACTTGTGAATGGCAGTGTATGTCATTTTAATTAATAGCAAATGGCAATGTTGAATGAAACTATTCAAATGAACTAGATACCTTCTCTCTGACTCACACATACAGATATCAAAACACAAATTTTCCAATCAATGCAAAAACAGCAACTGGGGTCATACAAAACAATCTTATCTCCTTTTTTTAATGTAAAAAAAGCAATGATAAAATCACTGCATGTTTACTTCTATTTTCTAAATAATCCTTTTGTTTTCCGTTTCCCATTGTCACTCTCAAGACTCAATCACAGCGGGGCTATTGTGCAATTGCAGGTGCCGAGTAAGAGATTATGGAACCACAATGCATTTACAGTGAGTGTCACCCCGAATTCCCATCCATTCTTCAAAATAATGCTAACACTAATGACCAATGCAGTTTTGTATGGAATTCGTCAACTTGTCAACAGCGTCCCACAAACAAGAGAATCATTCACGCTTCACTGTGTCCCAAAGACCTTCACAATGAATACAATCATCGGATATTGGGTTCTGCATTCAAGGTTGAATCATTGTTTCAGTTCTTGCACTCAAAAAATAGGAACTGTTGTTGAATACAGGAGAAAATGTATTTTCCTTCAAAAGGCAGCCTTGTGTTTGTGTACAGTGTCACACCCTCTTCTTTTATCTTGGATCAAAAGTGAGAGATGAAAAAGAAGGGATGTGTCTAAGATAGACCAAACACTTGACAAGTCAGTTGGTCTTTGTTTATAACCCCGCTTTCATTTTTTTCCTCTCATTTAGTAGCTTTTCAAGGCAAATCATTGAAGGAAGAGCCAAAAATCCTGTAAAAACAGAAATAGTGTGATATTACAACTTTATATAACGGTTTTCTCTTAATATACTAAATGGGTGCCCAGGAAATAATTATTGTTATCAATTTTGAAAACAGCAGTTCTGCTTAATATTTTTGTGGAAACCATCATGATACATTTTATTTCAGGATTATTTGATGAATAGAATATTTATGGATTTAACTACAAGTCTTTTGTAACATTATAAGTGTCTTTATTGTCACTTCAGGGCAAAGCATCCCATAGCCTATATATAAACTTTTCACTGACCAGAACTGGATTATACTGGAAAGCCTTCAAAATATTTTAATACAACCATATGCAGGCCATGTTTGACATTCCAAAACAAATGTAACTACGTAGCTAAATACTGTAAAAATAGTATAGTATAATGCTGTGAAAAAGCATTCCAAAGAACTGGGACACAATAAATGTTAGGTATTTCTTCCAAAATAAATATACAAAATTGAAGTAGCCTGTGTCCAACCTTCAACTTCTTATAAACCATTAAAAACGATGAAGTGGGTCAAAGACAAATTTCAAGTCCTGGGGCAAAGCCTGGCAGAACAGAAGGGGAAGAGTGCAGATCTATACCCATGAGGACGACCCAGCAAACAGCAAACTGAGCAATTGAGGGGTACAGAAATGTGAGGAGAAAGGGAGAACGATAAAAATAGAATGAAAAATTAGGTGTAGAACGACAGAAGAAATGAAGGAGCTTTGAGAAGAAAAAATATGGAGTAGAGAGAGCATATGTGAGCGAGAGAGATAGGAAGAAAGGTGCAAGGATACCAAAGGGAGATCGACCATTGAGGGCTCCTGACCCAATTCTGTCCCCAGCTAAATGCATAATCTCTGGAGAGAAAGAGTATGAGGTAATCTCTGCATGAGGGGTTGCAGCAGACAAGCACACATATATATCTGGATGCTTACTCTACCTGCAAGTCCAGTGTTGGGGCAAAAATCAGTGGGAGACAGTTTAATTATGGTCTATATTACAGAGATAGCATCTGTGCGGATGCAGGGAAAAAAGCAACGCCTCTGCAGACCACAATTCATAGAGAAGTGTAAGCGCTTAGACACATACACACAAAACATCAATACATAATCAATCAACTAACTTCTGCCAAAACCCATAAATTTCCATGTGAACTAGAACCTTAACGTAAAGCCACGCACATATCCATCCTGGGAGCAACTATACAGAGCACTAAAACAACAACACGTTCATAAAACACCTAATGTGGTGACAGATGTGGAGCTCACAAACCAGCACCTGCTTGCTGCTGATCAAAGCAGGTAAAATGTACAATGAAAGGTCAACCTTCAAGGACAATCACATGCAAATACCTCCAATACTTAACTTCTAAACAGATTTTAAGTGGGATGCTCACTAAATATTGCTGTTTAATCATTTGGGATTCAAATTTTGGTTTTCTGATAAAAACTAGTGGGCAGAAATCGTTTGATTATATATTAATATGACTAGAAAATAATAATAATAATAATAATAATAATAATAAACAACAACAAATATTATTAAAAATAAATAAAATAAATATGACTCTTATATTTCAGTGTAACATACGGCTGTGCAAATAATCGAATGCGATGATCATGCGCATCTCTTCAGTAAAGCCGGTTATGTGATAGTAGTAAATCTCCATCACCTGCTTTCAGATGGAGCGGCATTTAAGTTTTTAATTTCATGGAAGAACACAGGGAACCCTTAATAGCTTTTCTTTTGTTGACAACAGCCAGTTTATAAGCGCTTCTAATTACAAGTTTGAGAATATGATGTTGCATTCCCAATTGCATGTTTTTTAGTGACCCAAACTCAAAGATTTCCTTGCAAAGATTTCCTTCGAACATCTGTGACACCAGACTTTGAGCAGCTTGTGTGTGAACATCAAATTAAAAATCATATAACTTCTGGTTGGTCAGATTCTGATGTTGTTTAAAACTAGCTAGAACACTGTGTACAAGTGTGGTTGCTGATGACTGTGTCAGTAGGAATGTTACTGTGCTGCTTCACACAACAGAGACAGTCAAACTAGTTCTGAGAGTTTGTGTTTTTGCTGAAAACAAGAACTTGTGACAGGAAGAGAGGCAATGGAGCACAAGGGACAAAGTCAAACTAAACCTCCCAGAGGCTTTTGAATAATGCAGGCATCAAATATGTTTTCCCCAAGCACATAAAGAGACAGTCGCTCTCACACAGACACTAACCATATCTCATAACCTGATACACAATCACATTGTCTACTCACCACTTTCTCTTCTTTCTGGTTGTCAGAAGGCTGCAGGCTCCACTCAATGTCCAGAGGCCCAGAATCCTCAGCAGCGAGAGTAAACTGACAGTCCAGCTTCACAGTCTCTCCACTGGCTTTCTCAATGGATGTGGGGCCAGTGGAAGTGATCTGTAGTCCACAGGCTGGGCCTGAGAAGAGCAGAAAAGATAATGCTTTCAAACAGTAATGAACATGCCGCATGTGTCCAAAACTAATCATTTGCACAATTAGCTTCTTTAGTAAATGTGCCATTTTCACATCATTGCATGGCTTGGATCTGATACCACTATAGGGGTTATAGCTCAAAGCTGTGCAATGCAGCATCCTTGAGACAATGACTGAATTCTGTGGTCTGAGAAGATCTGCATGGTGCATGACCTCATTAGAGCTGAAGATGGATATATTCGAGATCATCTATTCTTGGAATGAACATTTAGTAAATGACTAACAGAGCAGACAACAGTAGGGATCTGTACAGCAGAGCTCAAGAATAAGTATAGACATTACATAGAACTCAAAAAAAGCATCTGTCTACAGGAACACTATCATTTCCTAACAGAATCCAGACAGGCCGAAGTACAGGTTTTAAGCTCTTCTTGATTGATGACACATAGTAAAGAAATGGATTTACTGGTCAGGAACGACCAGCAATATGCATGTGCACTATGCAAGTGAATAAATGAGAGACAAAGTCAAATAAATACTATTAAATAAGTAATTAAAAAAGTAAATAACAAAAAGTAATAAATAAAAAGTGATGGTAGTGCTGGGTTTTGAGAACTTTCACGATTTGATTCTATTTGGACTCACAAGCTTTCATTTAGTTTCAATTCAATATCGATTATTCTGTATATATATCAGGTACAGTTACTACAATACATGCCAAATTTTCTCAAGGAAAAAAAAAACTCAACTAATTCTAAAATGTACGAGACTCAGCTAGTACTACATACTGAAGGTTAAAATGAACTGATTTATATACAAACACTAAAACTGATTGAGTAATTACATGGGACAGGATACAGATTAGGGTAAGCTACTCTTTCTTTTAACATACCTTTGGATGCTCATTCATGTTTATTTCCTGCTAAAACTGGTATTAAACCAGAGGAAACGATCAGTTCATGTGCTTCTCTTGAACTGAGGTGCTACAGCAATCTGTCTATCCACATTAAACAACATCAAAACAGCATTTATTGTTTGAATACTGAAATAAAATGGTAAGAATCTGAAATCTGAGACTTTGTTTCATATCAAAAGTAACAAAGCACAAAGCTTATTATTATTTTTTTTGGATTCAATGTGTGCTACAATGTTCCATTCATTAACTGAAAACAGGCTAGACTATTCAGTTTGCAGTATTTAAGAATAAGTAGTTTCATAAAAATGAGAATAGATTCAAATTGAGAAATTGATTTTTACCCAGCCCTAATAAACAGACAGACAGATACTTGTAACTAAGCAATGATTACATGTGGGATGTTTCTAAACAAGTTTCAGTGAGTTGACTCTGCCCTCAGATATATACAGTGATGCACAGCTGAAACTTCAGAACAAGAAAGTCTAGTTTTTCAAAAACAATTAGAAACAGGTGGAGTGCCATTCCCGTAGAGATCAGAATATCACAGAGGACGCCTCTGGCTACTAATCAGAGATCAGTCCCATGAGGTTCTGCTCTTTTGTCACAATCAAGGGCCTGGTTGTAGATCAGCTTTTAATGTACATTTCACATAACACAAACAGTTGAATGAAGCTGCAGGGTGTGTTACACTGCATTATATAAGAGAGAACCGTTTAGATGTCACACCTATGACAGTGTGTGAATTTCCCTTGGGTATCACCGCAGCTTTGATATGAGGGGCTAAAAAAAAAAAAAATTACAAATGTGTATCGCACAAGGAATACTGATTCAAATGAAAAGCGGCACTGCAGTCAACAAATTAATATTGTTGGCATGGGCCATTCAAAAATCCCCCATTAACAGTAATATATGCTCGTTTACCCATGATCAAAGTAATTCTTTAAACGAATGGATCCTTTGGTGACCCTGGCTGAAGGCTGCATTTCATTTAATTTTAATTAATATAGCCAGCTCTCTAGCAGAGATCAGGGCTGCGTTGAGGACATGACTTCATTCAATCACCTAGGCCTATTCTCTCCATCTGGAGCCATAAATCTGGTTCTAAAATTTGTAGTGTTGTGCTCCACTACCATGCTAATCACAAAAATTTTTTTTTTACTGTGATGTTAAGAACCAAAAAAAACAAAAAAACAAACAAAACAACAACAGTCTAAACCAGATTTCCCTTTACTGCCCCACCCTTTATCTCTCAACTATAATCATGCAAATGAAATGGTACAAAACAGTTTGCATATCTGATGGACATCAGTAATCAATACTGGACAAGCACGAATACAGAACAAGAAAGCTGAACTACATATAAACTAAGCATAGCTGTACAAAAACAATGTGATTTTCATTGCATAATTATCACACGCATAACGTGTTCAGAGCCAACAGATGCACTTAGGGCTGGGTGATTTGTCAAAAAAATGAAATCTAGTCAACTTCAAAATGTAACTACAACATGATATTCAAATAACTTTCTTTATTAACCCTCTAGTTAAAGAAATTATATTCCAAGTGCATCACACATGTTGTCAACAAGAAGTAAATGTGAAGTAAACAAATCACTTGTTAAATGTCTTTGCAGAAAATATGCATGAACTACAGCTACATCCTGTACAAACTTGTCTTACATGTTATACGTTATATAATACACAGAGTCGTAGTTCACTGAAGACGATTCACCTTCGATTATGAACGCGGTTTAGCGTAGCTTGTCAGTGAACCACGGCTCTGTGTATTAAAGGGGTGGTTTACTGCTTTTTTTCTTTGCTTGATTGTGTTTATGGGGTGCAATATAACATGTCTTCGTGTTTCGTTTGTTAAAAAACGCCTTATTTTTCATATAGTTCACCTTTATTGTAAGCCGCTTTCTCCTCTGTCATTTGAACGACCGGTTGACTTCCTGATTCTATGAAACCACTCCCTCAGAAGCAGGCGATGGGATACTGTACGATTGCAGATACTGTTCACGCACCAAGAGCAACATTACACACTATTTAAAATGAAAAAAGTGAAAATCGCAGTAAACCACCCCTTTAACTGCCGCTCCATCTGAAAGCAGGTGATGGCAATTTACTGCTAATCATGAAACCGGCTTTACTGATGAGATGCGCATGATAATTGAATACGATTAATTGCACAGCCCTAGTAAGTATGACAACATATCCACATGTTCTAGTCTACTAATAATAAAATTATCATCAAAAAACACTTTTTAAAGGAGTATTTACCAGAAATATTATTTACCAGAATTTATTTAGGTGAAAAATGTAGTATTTCTGAAAAATAAAATAAATAAATAATAAATATATACTTTTTAAAAAATATAAAATTAATTAATTGGAGATGCTTTTGATTATTAAAAGAAAGAGTACAGAAAAATGAAAGTGAAAAAAAAAAAAAAAAAAACTGAATTTGGAAATAAAATGGATTTCATAGGGCCCTATAATTATAATTTTTTTTTTGTGGTAATAAAAATAGATTTAAGTGAACAATTTTAAGATTTAAGATTTAAAATGACTTAAAATACATATATAATAGCACCAACACAAAACTTACATTGTTTTATTTATTTAGCGTAGGAAATACAAATGTGATTTGTTGTTTGTAAGTATGGTAACGTCCGCCCCGAGACAGCGACGCGAGCACCGCCTCAACTGCACAAAACGCTTCCACTACGAGAGAAAGCGGCAGCCGTGCAGCGATTCCACCGCTTGCCACGTCCCGTGTGAAAGGGCCTTAATGGTTTGAGCTTTTATTTTGAAATTGCGATGTATTCTCCTGTGTTTGTGTAGATTTATAAATTATTTACCTTACAAATCTGATGAAATGGTGCACATTGCGTTCCCAGATGAACGTTATAATAAATCCAAACTCACAACAACATGCAGAGATGGAGTTTGAGACGCTCCACACATGTAAAAGACATTTTCTGTGGAGCTACTGTGAACAGAACCGCTGTGTGACGCAAGTATGTAACCTACATGCATGTAAATAATTAAAGTGCATATACTGTAGTAGAACTGCATAGCATATAATTATTTTATTAAATCACCGCGTTTGTGAATTCACAATTATGCTTTTTAACTAGGTTTAATATATCATGCAGCCTTGGAAAATAGTCTAAAAATGTGTCGACGCGGGCAAAATGAAGTCAATTTTTATAAAATCGACTAGTTAACTAAAATCGACGAATAGCCACAGCCCTTTTCTATGTAAGCATGGACCCATTTGACTGTTGTACTCGAGTCTCATCCATGAAACGACGTTCTAAAAACATGGCGCTCAATTTAAGAAAAACTCAACTCCCATCTTCTTGCATGTTTTTCCTATTCCACTGCCCGCTTCGCATCTTTGTCAACACAAAAGCGCATTCTGTGTTAACAGTGCCTGCCGATATGAGTGCGTCACATGTGAGCGGTTAATCACGTGCGCCGACATGCGGTTGGATCGCTCTTTTCTCTTTACTGTTATCATTGGCATATTGTCAGCGTCTAATTCTGAGGTTTGGTAATATTTCTATTCAAAAAATGCGATTCCTTGATTTCTAAAAAATAAAATCGTGGCAAAACATTAAATTCAAATTAATTGATAAAATCTGAAAAATCTCAAAAACTGCCTTCCCTGGTGTTGTTTGCACTTACTCGTCATCCTCCATGCATCCATCTACAATAAGGGCAATATAAAGAGAGAGTTAAAAGTGGGGCCACTGTATGCTTCATTATTAAGCCTATGAATACTTTACTACAGTTAAACAGCTTGGGGAAATGTAAGTATTTGGCTTCAATAATTTACATGTTAGAAATTATGTGTAATAGCATAACCTCTCATAATTATAATATAATAAGTGTAAATAATTTAATTGTCTTCATAGCTCCATTGTAGAAGTTGTGAAGAAGACTGCAACTATTTTAATTAAACTATAACACTAATAGCCTGTTATAGGCACACTTGGTTCAATAGCCTATTGAAATGTCATAATTTATGTCGTCCTAATCTTGGCCTATGTGACAGTAATTTCAATTAGTTTTAATTTACAGTGCAGTGCAAATGAAGCCATAAAACATTAATTTCAGTTATATTTTAATCAAATGAGAGTTAAATTCAATTTTATGGCAAACAAATGGGTTTACCATTAAAATGAAAACATGGAAGAAATAGCGTATTGTGTGATTATTCTTTTAAACAAAAGTTGTTGTTGTAGTAGTATTAGTAGAGAAACTGAACTTTTATTTTGACGGGTTGCCATGAGGACCTCTTAAGTTTCTGTATAGCCTATGTATATGATTTGACGATCGTTTTACTCAAATGAAACGGCCAAATGCTCATGAAGTAACTCTCAGAGCAGTTCTAGGGATGTTGTTCCATGTATTTATGTCCTCATTTAGTGAGACGGCAGATGCTGAAAACACCGCGAGCGTCACGCACTTCAGTGTGTGTGTGTGTGTGTGTGTGTGTGTGTGTGTGTGTGTGTGTGTGTGTGTATATAAAATCAAAACCGCGCGTCTGTGCCATTCACATATACAGAGACACGCAGAACATGCAGAATTCACATTTAAATAAGTCTTTTTGCAGCTTAATATTTACAGATACTAGTCCATAGCGCGAGTCGATTTAAGTGTACTGACTTTTGATTAATTCATCCAAACTTTGACAAACTCCATGACTCCACGTTATACAGTAAATTCCCTTTATATGACTGGATTCCGCGATTCCGTCTGCGTTTTCCCCATCGCAGAAACCATACATAGATAATATAAGTGTTTTGCAACTTCAGTGTAGTGGATTGTGATTTATTGCAACTTGAGCAACGTCTGCTGCTGCCTTTAAGAGACAACTGATGCGTGATCACTGAAACTGTAGCAAAAGCTTTCAGTGTGAGAGTGCCTTTAGTCTTCCACATTGATTGGTCTGACTCGTGACTCCCAACAAATCAGATGCGCGGTGGGCGGAGACTGCTCTAGGCCACAGAGTGGTGAGTTCTGACAGGCTGCATCAGAGCCAAATAGCGCATTTCAAAACTAAATAATTTTATCGGTGCATCGGTTTTGAAAATGACCGATACCGATAATCATAAAAATGCTTAGTATCGGTGCCGATAATCGGTCGACCCCTACCCTAGATGCACTACTGAAAAGACATCGACATTGACCAGGTTATGGTCTTTTTATAATACATTAGAGCATCTGTAGTGACATTTCGCAAATGTTTCATTTAAATTACCAGCGTGGAAAATTAACTGGCCTCATATCAGTGTGCTACTAGAAACCAAAACACATTTAAAACGTAAGCTAAAGGTTTGTTAACATCAATATTCTCACATCAAACTAAATGAATTACACATGCCACAATTCATTTTTCATTATCACATGATTGGGCACCATTTTGAAGGCCACAAAACAAGCAGCAGCCAATCAATAAATCACCAAATAACTATTGTAAAAATGATTTAATATTAGAATTACACTGACATTTAAACACATGCAAGCGTCTCAGTCAAATTTGAAGGATAAACTGCTCCCATTTCAAAATTCAAGATGGGCTATTATGCGGAGCTCATGTAATCACTAGGGATGTGCGAGTCTAGTCGACTAAACGGTACAGCTCCTGCTAGTCGACACTGAAATCAATAGTCGATTACACGAGAGAAAAAAAAAAAATATTACCATAATTTTAAGGTTACATTTAAAGCATTTTAACAACAAGCTAAAATAAAACTTTTGAAAAATAATAAAATGTCAAACTATTTAAATATATAAATATTTTTAAAAGCGTATCTGGGCGGAAACTACATTTTTACCTCAGACCTCGCATGCCTTTTCTTCTGGTCAGTTGCAGCAAGCTTGAAATGACCAGCGAAGAACCAGCAAGGTGTGGGATTATTTGAATTTGGGAAAAGTGTGGGAAAAGTTGTGTGTAAACTGTGTAATGTCAAATTGGCTTACAATAACTCTACTAGAGCGATGCGTAATCGTATTCAATACAGGCACGTATGCGTTAGCTTGGAGGCTAGCCAAAGCCAGCAAATGTCAATCATGTCATACACTACAACCCATCGCTGCGGTCCACGATCCCATCTGCGGCGTCTATTCCTCTAAACGAAGACTCACTTCGGTGGTGGTGCGGGATTTCCAGGCTCTTTTCGAAACTGTCTGCTTGTTTGTAGTTATCTCTCTGCGTGCCTGTGACTTCAGTTCCTGCCGAGAGCAGAATCGCCTCTAGTCCCATCTTTCGCCAGACCACTTTAACATGTTATATTCACTGAACAAATGCGCGTGGTCTGAGTAAGTAAAACGAGCATTGTTTTGTTTTTAAACAATATAGCCAACATGAAGTACATTTTTAAAAGCCATTTAATGCTATTCCTTGATAAACGTTCCTATTGTTTTTGACGTGTTTTAATATGTTGGCTAACATATATATGAAAATGAAGAATTCTGTCAGTCTATTCTCCATTTCTGCATTGCTCCAGCTGATCTGAATAAATAAGCTATGCACTGGTTTATGTTGAGTGTATGCTCTTCCTTATTTTCTGTTTAACGACCGCCTAAAATTAAATGATGATAACGTGAGGCAAGCATATGGCATAATCATGACCTATTTTTAGCAGATTTCATTGAGGGATTTGACAGTGTCATGCAAAGATTAATTATTTGTTTAATTATTTTTGCCATTTTTTGGGGGGTTCTAGCTTTTAGACTAGTCGGATACAAAACCTCCGTTTAAATGACTGTCAAATTAGTCCTAGCGCACATCCCTAGTAATCACTATAGAAATGTAAAATGCACAGTACAAGCCTGCATTAAAATATATTAAGATTAAGGGAACATAAGGGATATATTAAATCAAGAACAGACTTATCTGCAAATGTGAAATACTACTCAACATAAACAACAGACATGGTGCCATGCTGAAGTTTGAAGTTCAAAATACACTTCTAGTCACATGACCAGGTACCGCAAAACACTAGAGCTGTATCTCAAGCTTAATGGATTCTGACCATGTGGGTCTGAAATAAGGGGGCCTTAACTTCTAAGAATATCCATCTCTGCCTGCTGTTCTTGACCTCCACCAGCTGAGCATGACACAACAAATCCTACGAGGTTTAAAAGAAAGCAATTTGACCTACTAGAATGAGGCCACAAGACCACCACAACACTCTCTCCTCTCAGTCACCCATTTTTTCTCCCGCTCTCTCAAACTCTCCCTCTCACATCAGTTCCGTGAGCCCCAGCCCTGCTGATTGTAGACCCCCTTTGTGCACTTACAATAGGTAGAGAATCCTGTCTCCTGGCAACACATCCTTCTGAGAATGCCAGAGAGGGGATGAACGAAAAGGGGGAAGGTAATGCAGATAAAGAGTGAGTGATACAAACAAAACAAAAAAAAGTGGGGGAGGCTGAGTGAGAGGAGAGTAATGGTTTGGTGTGGACAGAGAGCGAGAATGTAAACAAAAGAATAACAGCTATGGGGTTTACAATCAGTTTTAAATGGCAGACCACAATTACAGTCATTTGAAGATCAGAAACACACATTATGTCAAAGTTTAAAAAACAGACCTGAGTCCACAACCTTAATAAGCAGCCACAAACAAGACTAGAATAACACAAACAGAAAATGATTGGTTTAACGATCTTTATGCGTAAATGTTTACACCAATGCTGCCCTGGGGCCAGTTGCATAAACTTAGCTTCTATATTAAGACATTGTCTTAAGAACTAGTTTGACCAACTAGCAGTTAACCAAGGGGTAATCAGTCTTATATTTTGGATTCAGCTTAGACAAATCTACATTTTAAATGTAACCAAATTTTACAAATTTTGACCAGTCTTAAAGAACAAAATTAGATGACTAACTTTTAAAGGTCTCATATTGTCAAAACTGAAATTTCCTGGCTTTTTTCATGATAACAGAGGTCTAGGGGCTATGTTACTACCATATAAGTTTCAAAACAGTTAATCCACAGTAAAGTGCACGCAGCCTGCATAAAGTAGCTGTGATTTTTCACGAGCCGCTGTGACTTCCGTAAAAATGTGACATCCAATCTATTCAGTCACCGCCTTCAGTTACCATCCCAAGCACCGCCCACCGTCCTTTTGCCAAACCCCCAGACAACAATCGCATCCATGCCATTGCTGAGAAACAACATGGAAACATGTTGAAAAGGTTAACTTTAACGGACGAAACCAGATCGGTCGACCTGTAACGTTACACTCTCACTCCAAGGATGGACGATCTGACAGGACTGTTAACTTACTATGAGGTGGATCACGTCTAACATGTATAGTAATGACAATCTCACCGCGTCTATCTAGTCATGATGATGTAAATACATTTCAGTTTCAGCAGGCAACTATTTTT
Source organism: Acrossocheilus fasciatus (assembly GCA_036784905.1). Lineage (NCBI taxonomy): Eukaryota > Metazoa > Chordata > Actinopteri > Cypriniformes > Cyprinidae > Acrossocheilus > Acrossocheilus fasciatus. Next base: position 15,074,210 of record CM071947.1, on the reverse strand, counting down.
GCAGCTACATTATTATTCCAGCCACAATTAATCACAACAATGTACAATTACAAATGATTATATATAAATCGTCAGTTTGTTGTTTTACACACATGCACACAGACATTAACGTATTTCATACTCGACTCGTGAGATGCAAGAAATCAGACGCACCCATAACAACAAAAGACAATACTTTATTGAACCTTTTCTGATAAGTGTGCGCTGCAAACGGTAGCATTTTTGACGATAGTTTCTGTCCAGTCCGCTCGTTTTATCGCATTTAACCACAGCTGTCGTTGGTTTTTTGTCCGGCAGTGGCAGCAGGTATGCGATCAAATTTCTAATTTGAGGCTGCATTACATTGATTCTGGCACCCAACATCACAACAAGACGATATTTTAAGCTCCTTATTTAGCCGAATCTGCGCTGGTTTGAATGGACCACGATAATCAAAACGTTCTCATCTTGAGCAGAAAAGAAAGATAACAGTTTCAAAGTTTAAAGTTCAACCTAGCCAACAATAATTATTTTATTTATATATATTTATTTAAATGTTCCTAGCCTACAGATTAATAACGCTAAATGTAGATCAGAAACGTCTTGTCACATCTGGTTTGAATACTCGGAGTCATAGTTTATAGATAGATAAATATAGATAGAAAGAAAAATAACTATATTTGCAGCATTGTTGTTTTCTGCTGTGTAATTTTAGTGAACTATAATTTTTTGATGCTCACCGTGTTTCTGTTGTTGTTAAAATAACCACGTCATCGCAGCTCTTAAACTTGGCGCCGGTGCGCGTCCGGAGAGAGAGAGAGAAAGGGCACGGTTGAATAAAGAACGTTTGGCTTTAGATAAAAATACTAGAGGATATAGCATATGTTATGCATGAACACCATTTTAAATGAATATTAAAATGTTCACTGTATAAGGAATCATTTTTGTGATTATTTATATAACATTATTACATATGTTATATAAAGCTTGAAGCATCAGAATCGGCATCGGCCAATCACCATGCCAAGAAATCGGTACTCTGCATCGGCTGCAAAAATCCTGATCGGAGCATCTCAAGCTAAACTTGTGACCAAGCAGCTAGTTTTCAAGGACAGTGACCCATGAGAAGTATAGCAATACTAACAGTCAAATGTACACTCATTGCCATAAAAACTTAATCTTTTAAAAATAACTTATCTTATATGCACATGCAATCTCCTACAAACATCACACCAGTTATCCAAGAATGATTCATTCCAAATAAAGCTATTCAAATAATCTTGTGGAAATTTATGTATTTTTTCATATCACAATATGTATTACAGAAAAACAAAATATTGCAATGTTTTTCCAAAATTGTAGAGTCTAAAGACACTATAAATGTGCGCAGGCATGTATGTTTGCATGAATGTTTAAGAAGGTAAGAAGAAAAGAAAAAAAAAAGCAGAGTGTGTCAACAGGATTGATGGCAAGTGAAGAACATTTATCAATTATAAAACAGTGATACACATGATTTTGTGTCACATTTCCATCTCCACAAGTCAATTCTGTGACATATGAGCCACACACAGGAAAGGAAAGGTCACTCCCATGTATATGACATGCAACAGGAGGAAGATTTAGAAGGATCTTTCCACAGATGAGTCTATCCCTCTGGTGTACGGACAAACAGAAAATGGTTAATGCATTTCAAAAGCTAACAAGATTGTTCTGCATATCAGCATGTGAAGCTGTTTTGCATGCAGTACAGCAACGCTTGAATTGTAATTAGGTTGTCATACGAGGATGGCTGAGTACACTGTTAAATTGCAAACTGAGCGCTCTCTCTCTCTCACTCACTCACATAAACTCTTATTTCAGAAGCAGCAGTGAAGTGGGAGTTATTTTGGGGTTCCGACAGTACAAGAAAATGACAAAGCAGAGTGTGACGGCTCTATAGAGAATCATGGCATGTGTGTCACATTTTCTAGGATGGGTGGAAGGATTAATAAATGCTGATAGTTCTTATTTAAAAATACAGCAGATGCCAGCTAGTTGCAAAAAATAAATAATTTACACAAAACATCTTCCTAAAGCCATCATCTGGATTTAACCCAAGTTTGACCTTTACAATAAAACAGCTGAAATTATGAACTAGTGGTATAAGAGCGAAGAAACAAAAGTAGAAGATGAGCTTATACATTGTGTCAATTTAACAATTATTTTAGACATACCTGTCCTATGAGCCCTCAATTAATCCATAATCATGAATAAAAAAAACATACACTTCAGCTCTAGAATTTGTACTATAGTTCACAGTGGTGCTGCTAATATTGTTGGGTTCTGTATAATAAATTGCTCATTCATTATCTCATTTGTAAGCATACTGTCATCATCAATGAAAATCTCTGACTTTTTGAATCAACCCCCCTCTGACTCTCTCTCTCTCTCTCTCTCACACATCCTCAAGGAACAAGAGGCAGTTTATTCATCATCTTATAAGGTGCCTGAGCCAAAGGGCCATTACTCTCATTTCTCTTAGCATCTGCTTATCATCAGCTCCCTCCTCCGCTCCTTCCACTGCCCTTCAGACAAAGAACTAGTGACCTTTCCTCTCCTCTCTACTCTACTCTGCTCTCTAACCCTGAGACAGACGCAGTAATGAATGCAGAACAATTTACATTTTTCCCTGCCCACCTTTAGGTCACTCACACTCTCCCTCCCCCACCACAAATAGTGCAACACTTTCCCATAGTTAAAATCCCCTTTGTATATGGCTAAGACACATACTCCTACACTTTACACTGGAAATACATGATTTGGCTTTCTGCTGCATAGGGATTCAAACTGCATTTTCCTGTATGCCAGAGCAAGACAAATTATCAGCCCATAACGACTTGCATTCTGTACATACTGTATTTTATATGCTTCGAATTATATAACAATATTTAATTAAAAAACAAGCACAGGGTGGGGGAAATGTAGAATTTCATGAATGACAGGCGTTCCAGTTCTGCTGAGCTTTTATGCGGGTGAAAATTCCATGTGAGCTCAGTCACAACACATTCCAAGTAATTCAACATTAACTGGAAAAATGTACACGAGTGGAAAAAAACAAAACCACAAGATTAGAATTTTTAAAGTTCAGTAAAGAAGAAAGCTATTTAGCCTTATGTCTGGAATGACACAAGGGGGAGTAAACAATGGCAGAATTTTAATTTTTGGGTGAACTATCCAATCCTTTTAAGATATCAGATATGATCATGGTCTCAAACACAATCGGAATCCAAGCAAGTGTACTAGCAAGAACAAATCTTTTATAATTCAAGTAAACACAAGCGGATCATGTGCCTGGTCAGTGCTTGCTGAGAGGGCCAGTCCAGGAGACAGACTGCGGATTCCATAAATCTCTCCTGTCTACTGGGACCTACACTAATCTAGACATGTATATTTCCATGCAGCCTATCTCTCTCTTTCAATCTGTGTCAAACAAACTCTTCGTTTCTAATACACAACTTGGGCGATCAAACGACACACCCAATCGGAACTAAATCCAACAGTTCACTGACCTCTTCCATCTGCATTACACATCAAAACTATTTCCACAACAACTAAACAAATCACAAAGCAGCTTAAAAAATAAATACTGCTCCATCTCTGGATCATGTTCTGCTGCATGTCTTGTTTACGACAAGCAGCAAATATGGAGTGTGAATAAACTGTAAAACAGTAATACAAGTAAACACAACACTGAAGTTTCAGGAAGATAGTGTGGGTGTTATCATTGTGAACAATGTTATTTGAGCAACTGTGATGTCTGGTATCACGCGAATGAGACAGGTGGGAAAAATACTGAACGAAGATGTAAAATGATAAACTTGCTCTTCCAGATTTCTCAAAGGGGAGAGAAGTTGAAAGTTTCATTTTTGTGTACTTCTAATCTGACAAAACCAGACTACTAACATTCTCTGATCAGTAACTCAGAGCTGATTTTCACAAAGCAGAACAGAGAGAGGCTGACACTACACATATAAAACATTGAGCACAAGTTAAATTAACTGTTTAATTGAGAGCTACAACATGAATCAAATGTAAAACCGGCACACATAATCCTACCCTCACACATACACACAACGGCTTGAAGTTCTCACGCATGTCTTTAATGATTTTGGAGGGGCCAAGAGAGCGGAGGGCTCAGACTGACAGAGCGTGAATATCATTCTAGAACATTCTCTCCTGAACCGCACTGCTCAATTAAGGATTAAAGCCCCCAACTCGTTTGGCAGTAACGAGGCCTCTTCTCAGAGTTATTAGCAATGGCTGCATATGAAAGAGAGGGCTGGCCTGAAACAGTCACTGCGGCTGGCTTCTCTATAACTTAATGTATACAACAATGGTCAAATATTGACCACAGCAGGAACACCACAAGAGAATGTAGGAGGCAGAAAAAGAGAGTGCAGTTTCAGAGCAAAATACGGCAAACCAATTTATTCTGAAAACGTGAGTTCACAAATCCCTTGTGTAGTTCCCTGGTCACCATTCCAGGGAATCCTAGAAAGTTTTGTTTCCTGGAAAGGCTATAGGTACGTCCCAGCACTGATTATTTCTGAAGCAAATGCAACTAGTCAGAAACAAATCTATTACAATGAACATCCATCTGCATGTGCAGTTTAATACATTTAACAAAATAATAGGCCAAATTTGAACTGTCCAATGAAATTAGCCAATCATGCACACTGAAAATAGCAGACACTGCAATTAGCAGCTTCAACAATATGCATTCATACACCGCCTGCTCACTGCCTGAAATACAGACTATTGGACAGTAAATAACAAAAACGCAGATAAAGCAGCAGACACTCACAGACATACACTATGAAAGTAGTGTTTAATAATTGACTAAAATCCTTCCTGATGTAAGAGAGAGGTATCGCTCAAACCTCTCAGCTCACCATATGGGTCAGCCGGCTGCTATGTGATCAGCAGGAAAACACTTTCTGTGAGATCTGACTGAAAATATGTTATAGTTCTTGAACTTTTAGGTGAATTCATAGATGTTTCTAAGCAACTCAACTTAATTCAGAACTGTAACCAATATCATCTTTAACAGTATTGTTTAAAAGTTTGGGGTCAGTAAGATTGTTTTAAAGAAATTAAAGTTAAAGACATTTATAATGCTACAAATGATTTCCATTTCAAATAAATGTTGTTCTTTTCAATTTATCATTTTCTATTCTTCAAAGAATCTGAAAAAAAAAGCAGACAGCACAACTGTTTTCAACACTGATAATAAGAAAGGTTTCTTGAGCGGCAAATCAGCATAATGATTTCTGAAGAATCATGCGACACTGAAGACTGGAATAATGGCTTCTGAAAATTCAGGCAAGATTTGCCATCACAAGAATAAAGTATATTTTAAAATAGAACATTATTTTAGGTTATTATATTTCACAGTATTACCGTTTTTATTGTATTTCTGATCAAACAAATCCTCCCACTCAATTTTTTTTTTTTATAAAACCAATATATCATGAACAGTCTCTTTAAACAAGCTGTTTCAGATTCTCCCTCTGTTCACGTCACTGAGGGGAAATAGTCCCACCCATTTGTGACGCACTCTGCCCTATTAGCATACACACAGTCCAGAGTGAGAAGCTGCAGTCCGCCATTACTGGAGATTTACAATGTCAGTGCCAAAGAGGCACTACAAGCATTGTGTTTTGGGATGCACTAATGAACATAGGAGTCACCATAATCTCCCCCCCATCTGAGCAGAGGACACAGTAGTTAAATTTCATTTTCAAAGGAAATATCCCGGGAAAAAAAATAAATAAATAAAAAATAAAAATATCGGTAAAGACCCCAAATGTTTAGGAATCAATACCAACGCTTTGTGCGTGAACATCAGCTTCAGACAAAGTAAGTATCATGCGTTTATTTTCCAAATTTCCTTTCTGAAAGAGTTTTTTGGCACTCTGTAAGGCTAATGTTGCTAAAGCTATGCTGCCTTAAAGTGTTACCAGAATGATATGTGAATAGGAATGTGGTAGTTAAAAGTTGCATATGAAAGCAATGAGAGTAGATCGCTTGAAGTTGTCGAGCTCATAATCAGAAGTGGGACTTATAAAGTTTGTGGTAGCGTGTTGTTACTATTATCCCGCCGTGCTCTCCGTCTGAGTAATTCATAAACGCGAATTTATTATGCACAGTACAATCAGATGACTGGTTTTTAAACAGAGTACGTTTTCTGTAAAGATAACAGGCTTGTACTAATAGTGGAATGTTTATTTGCAAGGGTATCACTGCTATTGCCGGAGCTTGAGCTCTTGAAAGGCCGCCCTCTTCTCCGGGAACAACAGCTCATTTGCATTTAAAGCAACATACTCAAAAACTGCGTGTTTTGGCTCATATTCTAAAAGTGGCAATTTTAACAAGCTATAAAAAAAAAAAAAATTATCTGTGGGGTATTTTGAGCTAAAACTTCACATATACGCTCTGGGGACATCAGAGACTTATTTTACATAATGTAAAAAGGGGCATAATAGGTCCCCTTTAACTAATGAACTTTATTGTGAAGTGTTACCAAAAAAGTAACAACCCCAAACTTTTGAACAGGAGTATATCATAGCTCATTCATAGTTCAGACTGCATGTGGTGGGGTCATGAGGTTGGGACAGACTAGGGCTGGGCGATTTTTCCAATTTTATCGATTAATTCAAATTTTATGTTTTGGATGATTTCCAAAAAAATTAAAATCGAGGAATCGTGATTTTGAATAGAAATATTACCAAACATCAGAATTAGACACTTTGACAATATGCCAGTGATAACAGTAAAGAGAAAATAACGAGCCACGTGTGACTCACTCATATCGCGAGGCGCCATTCATACAGAATGCGCTTTTGTGTTCATAAAGATGCGATGCATGCAGAGGAATAGGAAAAACAAGCAAGAAGATGGGAGTGCACTTCTTTTAACTTGCGCGGCGTGTTTTTAGAATGCCGTTTCATGCATGAGGCGCTGAAAGAGATGCGAGTGCAACAGTCAAACGCATCCATGTTTACATAGAAAAAACAATGGAAAAGCAATGCAACCTAATAAAAAACCTGTAAAGAACTACTACTGTATGTCTAATATTTCATGTTTGCATCATGGTGACCGGCTGAATGCTGCTGTTCATTGTTTTCACAGAACATTTATTGTTAATAGTCTACCGGTGTTTTACCAAGTTCACACAAACAAGGAATTTGACTTGGTGACAGGAGCTTCCAGTGCAGAAGAAAGTTTGAACATTGTGCAAACTAGTGCAGCAGACGTAAGAATTACACAGTAGAGATGGAGTACAACACTAACATAAGAAAAATAGAAAATTAAATAATGCACTATATACAGCAGTAAAAATATAACTGTTTAAATGAATGTAAAGATATATTTACAAGTGTGCAGTATACAAATGTACAAATTTTGGATTCTATGTATAAAGTCAGTTATTTTAAATTTGAATTGCATGGACTTGAGAATTTTTTGAAGCATTTTCATTGTAGCCTATTTTTTCTGAACATGTATAAGAGAAGTTTGTACTGGATGTAGTTGTAGTTCATGCATTTTTTCTGCAAAGATATTTATCAAGTGGTTTAACATTTACATCATGTTGACAACATGTGTGGTGCACTTGGAATATAATTTTCTTTAACTAGAGGGTTAATAAAGAAAAAGTTATTTGAATCATGCTGTAGTTACATTAAGTTGACTAGTTATAAAAAAATAAAATAAAACAAATCGAAGAGAATCGGTCAAACGTTCTGAAAAAAAAAAAAATTGAGATTTAATTTTTTTTGCAAAATCACCCAGCCCTAGGACAGACTGGAGGTAGATGATGAGTCTGTCTTATACACAGCACTATATATAGTTTCTCCTGCAGAACCAGCCAGTAGTCCTCAGGACACAGGCAACTAACACACTCGCCAAAAACCTTTAACAAGACTTAGTGGGAAAAGATTTGCTTTACAGATGGCAGAAAAACATGGAAGCAATTATTCCATGGACAAAGAGTTTAGTTTAGGATTAAAACTGTGGGTGTTTTTCAGACACAGCATCTAAACATTTTGCCCCAGGCTGCAACAGTGTTTTATTTTCATCTGCAGAATATTGTATTTCCAATAATGGATCCACTGAGAGCTTGGCAAACTGTGAATTTGATAAACTGTGTGCCTGTGTAAATCAATAGCACTTGACAATAGATAAGTGACATTGTCTATATGGGCACAATGCCATTACCAGCACTGCACTGAATTGGACAGATCTCAACAGATCCAGATCTAGCTCTCGATTGGTCAAACATGTTCTACAATCCATACCAAGTACAATCAACATGCCAGTGTCTGTTCAATTTTTCAAGCATTTTATAAAGTATTATAATCTTTGTTAAACAACCTTTGTTAAAGAGTTATAAGCCATGAAACAAACGAACTAGCTATGAGATGAATCACAACATTACAAATTTTAATTTGATGCAAAAAAGTATTTTACAGTAAAGGTCATTGCACACAGTCTGAAATTTTCGTCCGAAATAAATACGACCTCACGCTGTCAATCACGTTTACACACTGCCTCCGAAACTTTCGTCCGTCATAAAATTTTTTGGATCTGGTTCGATTTTTGGCGTTTTTCGCATCCGCATCAAGCAAGTTTTGACAATTCAGAATAGGGATGTGCGGGTCTAGTCGACTAAATGGTACAGCTCCTGCTAGTCGACACTGAAAACAATAGTCGATTACATGGAAAAAAACCCCCATTATTTTATCATTCAAATTACCATCATTTTAATGTTACATTTAAAACATTTTAAATAAGTTCAACTAAACTTTTAAAAAAAGAATACACATCAAAATATTTAAATATATAAATATTTTTAAAAGCGTATCTGGGCAGAAACTACATTTTTACCTCAGACCTCACGTGCGTTTTGTTCATGTCAGCTGCGACGAGCTCAAAATGACCATGCGAAAGACCAGCAAGGTGTGGGATTATTTTGAATTAGAAGGAAGTAGAAAAGTTGTGTAAAATGTGTAATGTCAAATTGGCTTACAATAACTCTACTGGAGCAATGCGTAATCATATTCAATACAGGCACGTATGCGTTAGCTTGGAGGCTAGCCAAAGCCAACAAATGTCAATCATGCCATACACTACAACCCGTTGCAGCGGTCCGCGATCCCATCCGCGCCGTTTATTCCTCTAAATGAAGACCCACTTCGGTGGTGGTGTGGGATTTCCAGGCTCTTTTCGAAACTGTCTGCTCGCTTGATCTGTCTGCGTGCCTGTGACTTCAGTTCCTGTCGAGCGCAGGTTTTTTTTCAAGTGCAGAATCGTCTCTAGTCCTGCCTTTCGTCAGACTACATTAACATGTTAAATTCACTGAACAAATGTGCACAGTCTGAGTAAGTACAACGAGCATTGTTTTGTTTTTAGACAATATGGCCAACACAAAGTACATTTTTAAAAGCTGTTTTAATGCTATTCCTTGATAAACTTTCCTATTGTTTTTGACTTGTTTTAATATGCTGGCTAACGTTGTATGAAAATGAAGAATTCTGTTAATCTATTGAATGATTTTCCATTTCTGCATTGCTCCAGTCCAGCCGATCTGAATAAACAAGCTATGCACTGGTTTGTGCTGAGTATATGCTCTTCCTTTTTTTCCTATTTAACGAACACCTAAAATTAAATGATGTTAACGTGAGACAAGTATACGGCATAATCGTGACCATTTTTAGCAGAATTAATTGAGAGATTTGATAGTGTGATTCAAAGATTAAGTATTTCAAGTAGGCTGTTATATAGACACTAGTCTCGCGTAGCCATACCTTCAGACTGATGGCTGTGGGTCTGGAATCTACAGTTGCTTTCATTGGCCAAGGCCCACCCATGATGCCGTTTGACCGGCATGTCAAACAACCAATCACAGTTCGTTTTGTTCAGTGTCACGTTTAGGGGCGTGGAAATGTCACCACTATAGGCTTGTTTGAGATGCGCCTCGCCTGAAATGTAGGCGAGAGTAGGAGGATGCAGTGAGGGGAGGAGTGAAATAAGTGCAGTCAAGATGGACAGTTCTGAGCTCTCGAAGTGGGGCTATACCTACGAGATCAAAGGCAGATATCGCGCTATTCTCACTCACACACTGTGCTGCTGATAAACATGATATAATTTCAGTTCTGTTGCTTTTATATGAATATAAATATGATGAACAAGACACTCAAAGTGCTTGCTATTTAATTCCATACGAAAGGCGTATTTATCCTCCATTTTTATTTTAATTCAAACATGTATTTTAGATTTTCATAGAAAATATGATAACAATCACATATCTCACACAGAGAGCGCACCGTCATAGTGTTTGGGAATATTCATGCACAATTTAAATACACGATAGCATGAAATAGAAGAGAACGCAGCGTCACGGTTGTCTGAACCAATGAGCATTAACCTGTGTCGTCAGTCAGTCGTTTCCCATCATGCTTTTGATCAGCACAGTCGGTGGAGAGCAACTGCGCGCGACTGCTCAATCCTACACAGCCACCTTGCCATCGCGAGAGTTTTTGGCACACGTCAGCATGACATCAGAGCAAGGCGGACGTAACTCAGACACTTTTCTAACTGGCATGCATCTCACGACGATCACCTTGTTTGCTCATTTCAAACAAGCCTAATAACAGACTGGTGTGTAAAACTCTCGGACGTATTTTAAAGATTCTATGACACAAACTTTAAATATTTCCCATACTTTTGAAAATCCAGAGTTTTTTTGATCCTGATAAGCGTTTGTCGTCACAGTTGTAAACACGATGGCTTTTTTCTTTCGTGAGGGGGTTTTGCGCCATGGCATTTTTGTTTCCAGGCAGAACATTAAAGAACGCAAGACACACATCTCCCGGAAATCCTGTATAATTCAACCAATCTGATGACGACTTCAAAACTCCTGAAGTGTTTCGGCTTTTGTGTGCCATATGCATCAGACGTTTAGTCAACGTCCGGTGTTGTGACGTCTGAGGCTGAGACTATATAGACACGCATTTTTTTTTCTTTTGCCATTTTTTGGGGGTTTCTAGCTTTTAGACTAGTCGGACACAAAACTTCCGTTTAAACGACAGTCAAATTAGTCGTAGTGCACATCCCTAATTCAGAGCCACCATACAAGCGAACGCCAAAATCCAGAATGGCAATTGTCAAGTTCATACATTTTGTCATGCGGCACAAAGATCCTTGCACACAAGTTCACAGAAATTGGTGGTCATCTTTTAAATATGTGGCTCTAGTATCGCTAGCATCAAACTGAGCCACTAACATCCTGAAGTAAACTTTGAATCGCCCGTGATAATCCCGCTGCTCCTTAAGGAGGGGGAATTCTCCTTCCTCTCTATATCTCAGGATTGGACAGACCCAATATAATTTTTTTTTTCTCTTTTTAAGAAGCTAGAAGACAACAAAATCATCCTCACTGCTTGAAGACTCCATTTAGTACCATTTTGCAATTTTTTTCCCCGCAACGGATTAATTAATACGCATCAGACTCAGTGTGCAAGGTTTCTGTGTGTGACAAATTTTTAGGATAACGAATATGAAAAAACGCATACGAAAATTTCAGACTCAGTGTGCAATGACCTTAAGACTAAAAGACAAAGCCATAAAGCATTGTGAATGACAAATTAAAAACCACGGAGAAATAAAAGTATTGATTTAAAGTTGACTATTTAGCAATAAGATTTAATGAATTTACATAATTTACAGTGCTTCATGGCGGTCAACGAGAGCTGTTTTGGCACAATTTTCTTGCCTCAATTCTCTGATTGGTAATGTTGTTTTCACTAGGAATTCTGCTGTTAAAAATGTGTTCTAATTCATCTAATAGCCTTTAACAAAAGCATATGCCATTGATTAACAACCTTAGCTTAAAGCTTAAAGTAGGTCTGTTTCTAAAGGTTTATAAGCTATCAAAAAAAAAAACTGAAGAAAATTAAATGGAATTTTTACTTTTGGAACCTGACTGATGCACCCTATAAGCAATTTAGTGTAGGCGACACAAAACTATAAAGCTCCAGATATAAATCAGTGAATATTTCTTGATTACAATGAGAGCATTCTAGTTGTTGTTGTTTTGGTGCAAGAACAAATAAAAAAAATAAATAAATAAAAAAAAAGTATCTCTTCTAGGGAATGGTATATTAGTCTAAAACTTTATAGAGCTGTTGTTCAGTCTAAATCTGTTGCCTGGCTACAAAACGCAGGCTTCTGCTGTTCCTGGTGTTCTTTATGAAAGAGACAGCAGGACAGTAAAGATAGGACTTTAGTCACTATCAGATCACACCCAGCCCTGCTGATAACACACTGTGCCGACTCAACTTAGGCCAATCTGTATGGACCTCATCTCTGCAGTGAACATAGTCTCAATATGATGAGAGCGATCTTAAGCATTACACACCAGCAAGAAAAAACAAATCAGCAGGTGTGCCGAGCGCACCTCTGTTTGCTTTGCTCCCTCAGGCTCAGCAAGTGTGTCAGGGTCTATTACTGAGGAAAAGACAGATGAAAAGAGGAAGAGAGAAAGAGACTCTGAATGTCAAACATTAAAGTAGATGCCATTTCCACACAGCAAAATATTTATGATCAATCCATAAAATTGTTTACAGAAGAAAAAAAAAAAAGCTTTACCTGGGGATAAAAAAAAAAAAGATAAAAAAAGGGAAGCTCTTTGAATTGTTTCGATTATAAAAATGGCCCTATTATCAGGAGAGTGAGAGGAGAGAGTGAAGAATCTGGACTGTAGAGATAAAAAGTGCAAAACTGCACTAACACTTGCCACTGGATGTGTATGAGTGTATGAATGTGATATAGCAGTAAGGTCTGCTTTAAAAGCATTGCATATGCATCACACAAGACTGCTGCAGGGCACAGCACATTGTGTGACACCATAAGCCTGGTACACACCAACCCGACGCCGACGAACTAGTGGCGATGAAAGCAGACTGTGGGGTTGGCTCACGTCGGCAACGTCTGGGTCCAAAGTTCGACGCTCGACACCCGACAGCCAAGTAGTATGTCCGTTCTGCGCTCTTCTTGTGCACTGGTTCGCCAGCTGAACAGCCAATCAGAATGATCAGATGGCCCGACTGACCGATGAGCTCCGATGCAATGGACCAATCAAATTGCAAATGGATCGTAGTGCATGAAATTCACTTTGCCTTTGTTTTGAATTCAAAGGTCTCTCTGAACCAATCAAAGAGTAAGTAACATTACAGAGGGGGAACTTCCTGCTACTGCAAATGCAGAGATTCACGTGCACCTGTTTTTCTTTTACCATTTCCCAGTTGTTGTTAACATCAGCTAGCCATCCTCCACCACACCTCCTTTAATTATATCATTAATTAAATGCAGCACCATTCGAGGCAGTCGCTACATAAAATGACTTATCTAAGAATATCTGGCAGAATAATTATTTTTGGACTTGAGAATCTTGTAGTCTCTAAGTTTTTGTGGGTAAGCATAATTTCCAAATACATAAACAACCGTCGGATCTAACATACTCATTGTGATCCATATTGTTTTAATGCTTTGAAAGAGGAAAGAAAATCTAGTTTGTTATTACATAAAAAACACAGCATTTGATTTAGTTGATGTTTGGAGGGCATTATGAGGACAGCGTAGCGGTGGAAGCCTTCTGGGTAGATTCTGGCTAACATCAGTACTAGCATCCGGCTCACACCTAGACATGTTTGTTTAACAAAGCCACATTCACCAGACCAGAAAACACACAGATGACCTTTTCACAGTCAATATTACATTCTAAAAATAGATTACACTCTCTAGAGAACCAAAATTTAATTTCTATGAAATTAAACCTGTAGATTTGACAATTTCAGAACATTAATTCATCAAATAAAAAAAGTCACAAAAAGAATGTAGAAATATTCCTAAATATAAAAAAGGAACTTGCTTTTCAACCTCAACTGCCCAATAAAGTGCTTTGAAAGCCAATAAGCCCACACAACATGCATGTCCATTTGCACACACACACACAATGATACAAACAAACTAGAAGCTTCTCGGCCTTGCATCTAAAAAGGTTAAGTCAAAAGTGGTCAAACAGACAGACAGCTGTCTCTCAGCTTAAAGATCATCCAGGGTCAGACAGGCAGCTCAGCTCAGTAATCCCAATGAAAGTGTCTGATCTCAGCTAACAGGCTTTCACTCTCAGCAAGAAATCTCAATCAAAGAATCAGAGAAAACTTGTGTTCAGAGCCAAAACACCTAAGTGGTCATATACCAACTTCTTATTTGATCAAGGTTAAAATAAAAACCTAAAATACATCAAAAGCTGAAAAAAAAAAAAAAAAAAAGTTTACTCAAATCCCAATTAACATGGAACCTTTTTAAAACACAATAGGTAGGATGTGTGCGGCAGAAACAGACCCAGTATTAATCTTCATTTAAATCATGCTGCAAAGCATATTGAATAAACAAGTCAAGCAGAACGACAGCATGGCTTTGCAAAAATGACATGTCAGAACACTATATGGTAACAAACGTATCTGATGAATTCGATTTTACAGAAAATCAAACCTGACATTTCATTTGAAATATTCAACACTGTAGCTGAGAGCATTAAAAAAAAGAAAAAAAAAGAAAAAAAGAGTTATTTTATTTTGAAGGCCTGGAAAGCTTAAGGCTTCAGCAGGCAAAAAAAAAAAAAAAAAAAAAAAAGTACACGAGGATGCTTCTATAACGCTGAAGGAATTCATATTCTCACCAGTAAAGAAAGTAGGACAGATGCATATGGCTAGAATACGCACAGATGACAAAAAAATATTCTGAGGGAAGCTTGATTTAGGATGCACGAGAGGAAAAATGATCATTAACCTTCTACTACCAAACATACAAACAATGTGGTTTTCCAATGTGCTAGAAGGCTCTAGAGAATCTTGCTAAGGTAAATGTCAAATCATTGTAAACATTATAAAGAATGACGAGAAATGTCAAAGTTCTGATTTTGTGGGTGAACAAAGGACATTTCAAATATGTGTTTGTATTTGTTAGGATGCATCAATCCGATACTCAGGATCGGTATCGGCTCCGATACTGTCATTGTCTTTGGACTGGGTAACGGTGAGACGAGACCTATCCAAATCCGATATTGTGCGTATACTATTCTGTGTCACTGTTGAGCCCCATGAAAGGCACAAACACATTATAAAAGTACCATAAAGTTTTCATGCACTATATTTCAAGTGTTCTGAAGCTGTTGCATAGTTTAAATGACTTAATATTCAAGTCGTTAAATTCAAGTTCAGGTAAACTCTTCTCTCCGCTGCGGCTGTCTGTCATCCTCCATTCAGCAATCAAACTGCGTGTCACGTTCGGTTACTACAGTCAAACTCTCTTCAAGAGTGCACAGTAACTGAGGTTTAAAACCGTTAGTTTATTAAGTCTTTTCTTTTAACACACAGATTTAATACACTACGCATCAATATCATTTCCCTTTGTACTTTGAACTTTTCTGTGCGGACTGCACGCTGTGACTCAGTGTTGCTTCAAGCGCATCATTCTGCACTCGGGATGCGCATAAGCACACTGTGCCGCTCTGTATTGGAGCCTTTCGTATTATAATACTTTTGTGCAATGAAAGATTATTAATAGTAATTTCTTACTATTTCTTGTTCTGTCCTATCTATCATATGTTGCTGCCTTCATTAATGTGCTGTAGATTTAAAAGAAATGTCTTTTCATTTATAGTATATATTTATATATAAACGTATTTGTTTGTTTTTTCATAAATGTATTTTACAACAATACAAAGAGCAATGTGTACCATTTTACCAGATTTAGTCCTATACTTGTGCACTCTTATTTGTAAATAAAAACGTTTCACTAGGTTTTATAAAATTGCGCACCCATGATTTTTCTAGAGTATCTTTTGCTGCTAAATTATCCACTAACCTAGTTTATAATAGTATTTTTTTTCATAGATTATGATTATATATTTTTTCATTTGTTATGCTTCATTAAAATTATGTTATACCGTATATATATATATATAAAAAAACACATACTTTTGTGTTTAACACACAAAAGACTAACCATCAGCTCAACACACAGAAGAATAGAAATTCTACATCGATTTATAAAAAAACTGCGCTGGTATCAGATTGGATCGGTATTGGCAGATACTCAGAATGTTCGGCATCGGATCGGATTGGTTCTGAAAAAAATGGTATCGTTGCATCCCTAGTATTTGTGTCACATGAAAGCACACCAAAGAAAAACAGTAAATCTGAGGATTACAGAACACCTAGTGCTGCCTAAATGCATCACTTTATACAGAATAAAAAGGGAGGGGGGGGGGAAGAGAGAAAAAGAGTGTGCTCTAAAAGTACCGAGATGGCAAAAAAAAAAAAAAAATTCCTTCTGATACTAGCACATGGGATAGAAAGGGATGAGAGAACGACTCCGAGAAACGATGGCCTTGTGATGTGGCCATGAATTAAACATGAATCCATTAAGACACTTAACAGCTGGCTGCCATAAAGCATTTTTTCAGAGGAACTTCTACAGTAGCAGAAACCATACACAGCAGCTTTATACTGGCGTCACACACACACTTTACTGTATATGCAAAAGGCTCACTTAAAACAGGCAAACCTGAGACACAGATTTCAGCATAAAGGATTTAAAAACTAGGTTAAACTTCATAACTACCACTGCATGGGTAAAATAGGTTTTATTTGTTCACAAAAGAACAAACTCCACTTCAAACGTTACTGTTTGCCAAGTACCATGAAAACACAGCTCATTATATCCAGAGGCAGTCTCCAGGGAAACAATGTGTTCTGCAGTCAATTACACACGTTTTTTTCTCTTTATCTCTGATTTTTTTCCCCCCCTCTGAATCTCGATATGGGTCTCCTTCATTAAAGCTCTCTTTAATGTCCAGTTACTTTGAGCAAAACGCAGTTGCACATACATTTACTGACATGCACTGAAAATAAATGCATCAGTATACAAAAGGTAAAAAGTAAAGAAGAAAAAAAAAACACAAAGAAAGCAGAAGAAA
The DNA here is from genome assembly GCA_036784905.1 of Acrossocheilus fasciatus. Lineage (NCBI taxonomy): Eukaryota > Metazoa > Chordata > Actinopteri > Cypriniformes > Cyprinidae > Acrossocheilus > Acrossocheilus fasciatus. The sequence goes on along the minus strand of CM071947.1, from coordinate 15,057,148 downwards.
CAAAACGATGGAATTAAAATGCATTGTAACTGTCAGTCATCTGATCAAAAGTGGTCATCCGAGACACATTACAGTTTAAACCCTGTGTTGACATGCATTTTAAATGTGTCTCTAGCTGTGATCGGATTTTATCTAGACCCCTGCCTTCAGACTCTACATTAGGGATGCGCGGCATACTGGTACCGGAAAAATACCAGTATATATTATATTTCAAACGGTACGTTATCATAATTTTGCTCAATTTGGTATTTCATACACTACTGTGGCGAAGTGCACCTGTAGGTGGCAGTGCTTCCCAAATTGTTGCGCAACCTGTAAATGTGACAAAACAACGCAATGGATCAAACAGATGAAACTCGTCAACGCACCCGAAATGAATAAAGAGAACAGTAGAAGTGAAATATGGCATTACTTTGCATACAAAACAGATGACAAAGGTAAATGAACTGACCTTACTGCATACGCAATCGTTGCTATAAATCATGTGTTGCCACAGGAGGCAACACATCAAACCTTTAAGCATTTGTCGCTTGCTCATCCTGATTTTTTCAGAGAATTAAGAGATCGACAGGCAAGTGCGTCATTCATAAATTCAGATTTAATTTGAACTTTTATTTATGCACTTACATTTCATACAATTGAATATTAATTGAATTTGAAATTAATTAAGTGTTTTGCTATATTCATTTTAGTATCAATAATATGAAGGCAATGTTTCTGCCACGCAGTCAACCGCTAATATGAAGCAGTCGAGAGCATGAGATTTATATTTAATGCTTTTTCTTTGGCTATCGGAGTCTGAAATCTGAAAACAATCTGAGAGAGAGAGAAATAACAATGTGATTTTGAATATTACTTTGACTGTTAGAATAACACTTCACAATAAAGCAACATATGTTGCATTAATTGGGTTACTTTAGTTGTATTTTTTTGTCTTCAAACTCAGTCAAAATGTAACCCATGTTCCTGGTAGGTTTTCTGTTACAGTTTGATACAAAGTTATTAAGATATGAATCTGTTTTTACAATTATCATTTTAATAAAATTGTTTTCAATTCACTTATCTTTTGAGGCTGGTTATTTGTCACCTATGGTATCAATTTAGTATCGATTCCCGAGGTATTACATTCTGGTATCGTACCGAAGCCAGGGTGGCAATAGACAACGCGGTTGTCACGGCGACCATCACAGCCCTAGTTTTGGCACAACACAAAGAAGTTTGAATAAATTGTTTTGGTGCCTCAAAACACATACCATAATGATCACGTCAGGCCAGTGGATGACGAACAGGCATTCTTTTGTGGTAGTTTGACCACATGTAGGTAATTGAATGTGGATAAGCTCAATGTTTTTGATCCCATTTACACCTGCATAGTCCACCCATGATCAGATTAACAAATACACACCTTAATACAACATGTAAACAACGCCTATATGTGAGACTGCTCAAGAAACTGGTGATTAGAGTAGGGCTGCAACAACGAATCGATTAAATCGATAAAAATCAATTACTAAAAGCGTTGGCAACGAATTTCATAATCGATTCGTCGTGTCGCGCGACGCAGAGACGTTTGATTATTAAAAAAAAAACTTTAGCGGAGCGGAGTGAACACACTCTCTCTCGCGCACTGATGCTAGCAGAGTTCGGCGCCTCATAGACAGGGCGGAGCACAAATAATAAAAAAAAAACGAGCGGTACGTTAGAGGAAAGATACATGGCGGAGGCAGAGAAATCCGTGCACCCCAAGTCCGCCATACATGTCATCCAATGTGTGGGAGCATTTCACACTAAAGCCCCTTTCACACAGTGATTCCAGAAAATACACGGATAATGTGTTCCGTGATTTGTCCCGGGATCGTTTGATTTTGGTTCATTCACACTGCCAGTGATTTTCCGGAATCTGTGTGAGTTCACACACATGCCGTAAAGAACCCGTAAGACATGTGACATTACGATGTGACGGGTAATGTGACGCGTACCGTTTCACTGAAGCTGGCAAACGATCTCAGCTTCAGCGCGGATAGAGGAGAGCTCCCTGATCTCTGCTTCATTACAGTTTGCACATATTTTTTTCGTCACGAACGTTGATCTGCCTTCAAAACACCCGGTAAAACAGTCACACGATAACGTGCGTCATCACTACGTCACACCCTTTACGGCATTGATCCGGCTTTTGTTCACACAGCGCTCATTCCGGGACTGAACCCGGCAATGTTACTAGGTCCCCAACCCGGGATCGATCCCGGGACGTTTTTACGTTCACACACAAGGCACTCTGGCAATTTTCCGGGACCAATGTGCAGTGTGAAAGGCGCTTAAATAAACAGAAAAAGTGTGTTAACTCCAAAATATGCAAAAGCGACATGGCATGGCACGGGAGCACCACGGCAATGATCCAGCACCTGAAATGCAAACATGTTGGAGTCTTTGCATGACAAGTTAGCGTTAGCTCGTTAATAACAGTAGTAAAGCAGGGGTGGTATAGTTACTTTGCACTTTGCATTGCAAAACTAAAGACACGTTTTTATTCACTCGCCTTTTTTGGACCATTCATTTTTCAATCTGTTGTCATGTATAGCTACACTGCAATAAGAGCTTTTCTTAGTAATTTTGTCTCGTTTCCAATCCAAATATCTAAAAAAATCTTAAATCAAGATTACTAGACAAGAAAAATGGCATGAGAAAATTAAGTGATGCTTAAAACTTCTGTTTGAGATTATATCGCATTAAGATTATTTTTCTTACCCCATTGACAGATAATTTTGCTTGTTTTAAGCAAACAATCACTTAATTTTGAGGTGTTTTTTCAGAAAACAAGACAATTTCTCATGCTAGTTCATGTGTCTAGTAAATGTATCTTGATTTAAGATTTTTTAGATATTTGGACTGAAAACAGGACAAAACTATTAAGTCAGAAAAGCATTTTTTGCAGTGTATATTCTGTGCTTTGTCCCACATAGGTTATTATTGACAAATATATTTGTGTGTGTTGTACTTTTTAATTTAATTTTAAAGTTCTTTTATAGCACTTGTTCATCTTAAGCTGTGTTTAAATGTGGTGTATAAATGAACCTTGCACTTACTACAATGATGGTAATAATTTAATGAATAAGCTTCAAGTGAACTTGAGAGAGAGAGAGCGAGAGCGAGAGAGAGCGAGAGAGAGCAAGAGAGAGCGAGAGAGAGCGAGAGAGAGCGAGAGAGCGAGAGAGCGAGAGAGAGCGAGAGAGAGAGAGAGAGAGCGAGAGAGAGCGAGAGAGAGAGAGAGAGAATGTGTTTGTCAGTGTGAGAGTTTGTGAGTGAGTGTGTGTGTGTCTGCAAAAGTGTGCATCTGCGAGTGTATGCATCTGCGAGTGTGCGTCTGCAGTGTAGTGTGGAGAACAAGTTAACAAATCCTGTTAAATTTTCTGATTTGTATTGCTCTTTATTTTTTATAAATTATTTATTGTTCTGGCAGCTCAGGTGGCACTTTATTTAAAAAAAAAAAAAGTCTATATATTTGGCAGATGTAAAGCATACATGTGTATGTTTTTTGTGTTAGTCCATTTTTATTTTATTTTATTATTATTATAACAGCTCAGGGATGTTCAAGGAGCAACGTGTTTGTGCACTTTCTAAAGATTTTAGTTCTGTTTTTGAATAAAGGGTTGGAAATGAATGCTTTTCTTGTTTTTTTGTTTGTTTGTTTTTTTTTGTTTTTTTTTAATCCGATTCATCGATTAATCGGAAAAAATAAAAATAAATAAATAATCGACAGATTAATCGATTATTAAAATAATCGTTAGTTGCAGCCCTAGATTAGAGCCCTGATCACCACAACCCTGAGGATGTTAACGCCTACAACCGAAACCCACTGCAATGACAAGGTCTGGCTGTACATACACAGAGACAAGCTGTTGACACCTACATTCAAGGTTATACTCAGCAGGTGGGCCTTGCTGATGCTATTTTGCCTTTGTTTCCCAACATAACATGAGAAGTGCAAATATTTGCACTGAAACACACTGACTTCCTTGTTCCCTCTTTAAAGCATTTAAACTCATTTCACATTCATGCACACTCACTGTGTCTAATCATAGCTCCAGAAGCAGAATGTAGGAAATTAACATAAAGGCTGTAATTAAACAGTTTGTTTGAGTAAAGATGAGCACTATGATGGTTGATTTATCAGAAATACTAGAGCCCAAAAGGTTATTTGTAAAATATTACAAAATGTTGCATATGAGCACCACAGGCTAAATGTAAAGATTGCAACATGAATCCTCCCTCATGCCGAGAAAATGGCACATAAAAAAGGAAATTGTGCATACTAATGATTATCTAGGGAAAACGAATCACTTTTTCCTCCATACAAGGGTCATTTACATATGTAGGAACAGATTACAATTTGCCTTAACATTAGAGTGGGGTTGACTTGAATGCTAATGCCAGAGGAAGCGCGCGCGTGTGTGTGTGTGTGTGTGTGTGTGTGTGTGTGTGTGTGTGTGTGTGTGTGTGTGTACAGATGGGGGTTGATATGAGACAAGGACATTCCATTTTTTACTTTTCCAGTCTGTGCAAATTTGCTTTTTCTCTCGCGCACAGGCAGTCGATAATGCATAATGTTTCTCAATGAGATAAAATGCCTAAAATTGGTTCCTAGTTCCTACACAGCTGCTTTACTTCTTACTTCCCTTATTTCTGGAGGAACTAAATCTCTTCGATAACATAAAACAGAGTGACAAAGGTCTTGTACTATACATGATTAAATTTCCCCAATCTAGACTATAATCTAATCGTAGAGAGCTGGAACGGACTTCTTGCATCTATCTGGAAGCTTTAAAACCATCTCTGAATTTGGCGATGTTTAACTGGCTTTGAGCTCGGCTAAGGCTGGACCAGGGATGAGGTAGATTTAATAGGCTAATCTGAGTAGGCATAAAGTGCCAATATTTGATTTTCCGCTCCAGCTGATTCTTAAGCAGACTGATAACAAACTTTATTTTTCCAGTGTGTGTGTGTGTGTGTGTGTGTGTGTGTGTGTGAGAGAGAGAGAGAGAGACAGAAAGAGACAACAGTACTGGCACGTATGAAGTTTCTGAGTAGAAGACCTGCTAAAGTAAATCCCAGTTGACATGACTCCTGCATAGTGAAGTCTCTCTTACTCACTCACAAACACTCTGTGACTGCACCAAGACTGCATACATCTTCACACAGACATACTGATGTCAAGCTGGCAGGCATAAACACACACACACACACACACACACACACACACACACTGTCTCGAAGGCAAATATAATCTCACACAAGAGCCTGACCACTCTCTCCCACACAAAACACAAAAACATAAGCCTATACACCATGCATTAGAAGCTGAATGTTTTCTCCCACCAATTTAGATTAAAGAGCAACTGTGTTTTTGGATTAGGAAAAACTGCTGCATGACTGTCTACTTTGTGAATAAATGCTGAAACATGCTGATTATCTAAGATATAATACAAGAGCTAAGTGCACCGCACACAAACACTGTCCTCGGAAGACCGGGAGGGCACAAAGGATCATGTTAACCCAGCCTAGCAATCTCTAAACAGGAAGGACAGGATCTACATTCCAAGTAATTCTGACAGACGTCATCTTTGTGTTTATGAAGACACAATGGAGTAAGATAACTAATACATATATTACCAGTAATTCCACCATTGCTTGGCTTATATTAAAGTACATCAGGTGGCCCATTTAGTTGACACTACCGTTCAAAAGTTTTTTTAGAACGTTCTTTGAATGTAAAGTTTAAAAGATCAGCATTTATTTGAAATATTAAAGACACTTCATTACTTTAGATGAAATTAATTTTAAAAGAGACAAGGAAGGAAAAAGAAGAGAAAGTGAATGAACCATATCAACAGTCAGCCAATTCCTCATTAAATCAGCTCAATTTTAGAGTACTCATTATTCTGTCAACACCAGATGGATCAAACTCATTTCTCAGTTCCAATATGTCAGCTATGTCTTTATGAATAATATTTTTCTATTTTTATACCAATAGGTGTATCTTTAAAAATGAACACTATCTGCTGTTTATACCCAAAATTGAAGATTCTATCTTCATTTACTCATCCATATGTTGTTTCAAGACACATAAGAAGATAGTTAGAAAAATGTCCATACAGTCAGTTAAATCCAATGTTGTTTTGCTGACTACCTTTCAGAGTATGGATGAAAACAGTTTAAACATTATTCAAAATATTATATTTTGTGGTCTACAGACAATTTTTATTTTTGAGTGAACAATCCCTTCAAGATTGCTGTATATCCTTTGAAGTCCACTTCACAGTGCACTATCAGGAGATTGAATCGTACCACAAGACGTCATCAATCATGGTATCAAAAGGTCTAATAGAGATGAAGACATTTCTGTCTCAATCACAGATGGGAGTTTATTAGTCATGTGTCTGCATTAAGACTCATCATGGGATATAAGCATTACTGAAGGGTGAGCCGAGGGACACAATGATGGATGCACTACAGGTCCTCCTTATCACTGCTGAGAAAACAAGGAGGAGCTGATGTGTGATGGATGGAGAGACACAGAACGAGAGGTTTCATGACCTTGTTGTGTTTATTGAAGGTTTATCAGAACTGTGGGAGGAGAGAAGTGTAAATCCCAGCCCAAGACTGCTTGGCTATGATCTGAGCTTCACAGTGATTCACACATCCCTGAAAGAGAGAGGAGAAAAAAGAAAAAAACTCCTGCTAGCCTTTACATACTTAACCCTCTACATACTTAACCCTCAACCCTGCCAAATCCCTCTGAAATAAGACTCCATTCTCTTCCATTATCCCTTTCGATTCCTTGTTTCATGTGTCTCTTCGTCTCACATGATATACTTACAATTATCACCCTTTCTTCCTTCCATCCTCTTCTAAACTCCCACTCATACACTCATCCATGACTTTAACCTCTGCTCCCGTTTCTCCTTTCTGTTTGAATCTCTTTACCGTCTCTTTTAACTCCCCTCTGTTCCCGCGTTACTATTTCAGCATGTCTGAGTGATGATCCATGCATGAATAGCAAGTCTGCAATTGAAACTAGAGTGACCAAAAAAAAAAATACCTTGCAACCTTGGTTATTTATCATAATCAGCAGGTCTAATGGAATGTGATCGGCCCAACGTAATGGCCCACTTACTCTCCAAATTGAAAAAGGCGGCGATAAAAACAGGTGAGAGAGAGAGTGGCACCCGGGATCAGAATGTTGTAATGTAACAGGAGTAGGTGTCGCCTGCCGTCTCAGGTACGAGTCTTGCATCCTAAAATATTTATGAAGCAGAGGCCTGAATATTCATACGGGTAGCATGTCCTTTCTGTTAGATGGAGGGCATACAGCATCCACACACACGCAAAACACAGGTGCTTGGAGTGTGATTTTACTCCGAAGCTCAGTCCCTTATTTAGAAGGACAGCACCAGGGGGAATGTTCTGTTGAGAGGAAGAGAAACACACTACGAAATGCAAGGCTTTGAGTCACAGGTGAGGTTGCAGTCAATATCAGCGTTTCGTTTTGAGAGGCTTTGCTTGTTGGATTAGACAGCACTGCTGCAGAGCAGAGTAGAGTGGGTGGCCTGAGGCCATAACTCAGCAGCTCGTCTCTCCTTAGATTACACAAAGACGAATCAAGGGGTATCTCAAATAAATCTCTCACTGCTTCATAGCATGCCTTCAGGCCATACCTGCTCAACATCTTTTCCTCTCTGTGGGTGCCCACTCTCACTAAACATCAAATAGTTTCTGTTCAGTCTAAAAGTAAGGTAATTAGAAAGAAATTACATTTCTTAAGAACAGTAAGTGCAATATTATTATAAAAAGAGTGACTTATGTTAATAGAAATTTAATTATTATAATGTAATACTATAATAATTGCTTTTAGAATATTTAATTATAACAAGCATATCAGCAAGCAAAATAATAAAATAGTACAGTTAAAAAAAAAACAACAGTTCCTCTTTAAATTTGCCTGTTTATTTGTCTCATGTAAGGGTGTGCGATATGACGATTTTTGATCATGGATGATAAAAATGTCTCCACAATATACTTTTGAAGAAATATCGTAGTATCATGCTACAGCGCACATTCTATCAGCTGCAGTTCTGGCGCCGCCGTCATATACTGTACAATACCACACGCATTCACATCAGTGTTAATTCAGCGGTAGAGTTACTCTCACGGAACACTGCACTTATTCGCAATCACAAAAGTACATTATTTGCGTGTAATTTTAAATATTTCATTCACAACGTGCGCTTCCTCTGAGCGCACATACCAGAACCGCACGTGCAAAAGCCTGTCAAACAGCGCCTGATTACTGAACTAAGTTATCTTTGGCGCTAATACGGTCAAAACACACAAGGTTTACATATAGGCTCAGTTGGTTATGTCTAACATGAAAGTAAACAATTGAGAGAAAAGCGGATGCGTGCCTGTATATTAGAGTCTTAAAGGGACAGTAGGCCTATTAAACATGCAGCCGACTGTATTTACTCACTGTCAAGTTGTCCCAAACCTGTATTAACTTCTTTCTTGTGCGGAACACAAAAGAAGATATTTTGAAGAATGTGGGTAACCAAATAGTTGCTGGTCCACAATTTTATAGTAGGAAAAAAAATACTATGGAAGTCACTGTGGACCAGCAACTGTTTGGTTTTCCACGTTCCTCACAATAGCATTTATGTTCAGAAAAAGAAAGAAACTCATTCAGGTTTAAGACAACTTTTGAGTGAGTAAATGGTGGAATAAAAATAACACTATGACAGAATCGACAGACAGATGACAATTTTTATTTTTGGGTGAAATATTCCTTTAACGTTAATAAAACAACAAAACACAAAGAGAAAAATCACTCACTGCTCTTGACTGAAGAACTTTAATACAGTTGCTTTAGGAATCAGTCTATATAGTGTTTTGTTTTATATTTGTTCATTCAATTTCTTGAATGCTCCTGCTAAATGCACCTATTGCACCTGAAAATAAAGCACTGTTTGTTTTATTTGTATATTATGTGTAGTTGTAATGTGTATCTTTGTCATCATTTTATTTTTGTTATTAAAAATAACAACAATGTCAAACTTAGTTCCCTAGTTTGTTCTTCACTTCCTCTGATGGGAAAGAATTATATCTCCTCCCCTAATCCTGTATTGACTCACACCTTAAAAATTTGGGCACAATTTAGAAGACATTTTGGTCTACAATCAGCTTCCATTTTGGGTCCTATTGTCTCTAACAGTTTATTCCCACCATCTTACATGGATTCAGCTTTTTGCATATGGGAGGAGAGGGGGATTAGGCTTCTAAAAGATTTATATCTAGATAACACTTTCTGCTCTTTTGAAGAGCTTGTACGTAACTTTGCTTTACCTAGATCTCAATTTTTTAGATATTTGCAGATTAGGAGTCTCATTAAGAAGGTCTTTGTCTCCTTCCCAGAAATTCCCCCTACATCACCTATTGAGAATTTGCTTGATTTGAACCCACATGGCAGGGGACTAATTTCAAACATATACTCTATTATAACATCTATAGATCCACAGAACCTGGATTATATTCGTAAAGCCTGGCAAAATGATTTGGGCACAGAATTTACAGATGTAGAATGGGAAGACGCTTTAAATCAGGTGCATTCCTCCTCGCCCTGTGCGAGACATGGCTTAGTTCAATTTAAGGTTCTCTAACTTTAAACTAGCCAAGATTTACCAAAATATTAGCCCTGCATGCGGTAGGTGCTCACAATCACCTGCTACTACTGCTCATATTTTCTGGTTGTGTCCCAAGCTAGAGGAGTTTTGGAAGAAGATTTTTGAATCATATAAACAGATATATGGCATCCCGATTGACCCGATTGACCCTGATCCCTTGATAGGCATTTTTGGTGTAATGCCTGAGGGTATAGATCTCAGGAAAGATATCCATTCTGTAATTACCTTCACTACACTACTAGAAAGGCGTTTAATATTATTTAAGTGGAAAAGGGCGGACCCCCCAACTCATGGTAGCTGCATAAAAGAAGTAATGTCTTATATTCAATTGGAAAAGATTAAATACATGATTCGAGGTTCGAAACGCAAGTTCCTAGACAAATGGTCTCCCTTTATTAAATACTTTGAAGAGCTCCCTGGCCTTTAGGATGGAGTAGTCAGTCTCAACCTCCAACTCTTTTCTTATACCTTTTTTCCATATCTTGTTTTATTTATTTATTTCCTTCCCTTTTTCTTTTCTAAAGGTCACCTATTTAATAGATTTAGGTTTGAGTATATATGTATGCATGTATATCTGCCTCTGTTACCAGTAATTTTAGTTCCTTTACTATGTTATCTAGACAGGTATTCTGGAAGTGTGTACTTAAAATTTTTTACTTATGTAATTATTTATTTATTTATTTTTCTTAATGGAGATGTACCTCTTCTTCAATTTGTTTTAGTTATTTTTAGGTATTTATTTATTTTATTTTTTTTATTAATTAATCTTTGGATGTTTTCAGGCCTTTTGCGTTAAATGATATCATATGGACTGAACAAGCATGGGACAATTTTTTTTTTTTTTTTTTTTTTAAGGCCGTGGTTGTGGGGTGGGGGGAGAGTACTGTTTAAATTGTACTGTAAAAACTCAAACAAAACAAAAAATAACAACAAAGATTTTTATCTTCGCCTACTCTGACCTAAATATCTGCCACTTTTTTTGTTACCTTGAAAGGTTTTGTCTTTATAATAGGAAAATTAGTTTGGCTGTAATGCTCAGACAACTTGCAAAATAGTAAAACCAACATGACAAAGAATTGTGATAAAATCGTGATTTCTAAAAAAAAAAAAAAAATCGTGATATTAGATTTTTTTCCATATCGCCCACCCCTAGTCTCACGTGTCAAATTCTCTGAAATACGAAAATTAAAAAATTAGATGGTGAGATATCTGACTAGCTGGTAAGAAACTGTTTAATTTATAACCCTCAATAATTCTCGTTTATTAATAAACCATGTGTAAAATGAACCATGTTCTGCTGAAACCTGTCTGACCCACTGCAGAAGCATCTACTCCATTTTTTGAGACCTCAAAGCAGTAGGCTACTTGTCTTTAAAAATGTGACATTCAGTAACGAAAAAAATATATACAAAATTGAAAGAAATTTTTTTTCCATCAACCTCAAAACCAGACTAATTCAAGATTTAATTTTTCAATGGGGTCTACAACTAATAGCTGAATGTCTATGCTTGGAAAAAGCACTCCAAGTAGTGATTCTCTACCATCACGTTCCAAGGACTCGTGTGTGCTACAGGTCTCCTAGCAACGTTCTCCAGGCAGGGTCACCAGAGTAGTTATGTTTATCAGGTAACTACAGCACAGGTCTACTCAAGGTTGAGGAGGTTTTCAGAGCAGTATACTGACCTTAAATGGGATTAAAACAAGACACTACACTCGGTCACTTGTGAATGGGAAGGTCCTGTAGGGTTCTTAATGGCTTTTGAAGACAAGTGTGAGTCAAACTTTAGAAAGGAGAACCAGATAATATTGAGGAGTTGAGTGCATACTACAACATGGGCCAGACATGAATGAGTAAGCTTGCGCACATACACAAGCACAGGAGCAAAATAAAAGTGCTGACTGACCAGGGATGTCTGACGGCATCTGGCTAATGTCTAAGCGAAGGGACAAGCCTGTCAGAGCCTGTGGACGTTTATTATTGGAAATATGTCTTTAATGGACACTAGGGACTATAGGACAGAACAGGGAAGACTACAGGACTGGACAGTGAAGAAAGTGGTGTCTCAACGAGAAAAGCTTGCAAGCTCTTAATAAAATACAAAGTATTTTAAAGATGAATATCAAACAAGAGCAATATTCTGTGTTTATATATTTCCTATTAAAACCACAAGTCTTTAGTTTTGTGACGTCACAGCCACAAACCATGATTTGGTATTAAAGTATAGCCGCAGGAACATATTTTATCTGGGGGGTGGGGCCATGGTGGGGGATTTGACAAAATCCTAATATTAAACAGCCCAAACTCTTATAGATTAACATACAAATGAATACAGAGTTATATACAAACTAATTTTGATTTTAGTTCAAGAATTTATTCTTTAATATTTCTAGTATTTAAGGGGATTTTACTAAATATTAACATCGCTGATATGCAAAAGTTTTGGTCAGTGCACTCTCGAATTCTCTCATCAGAAACAACAAAGTGTAGATGTACAAGCGATGCAAGACAATAATTCATCATACACTGCAGACAACACTGATTATAGCTTATAGCTTTTTTTTTTTAGAATGCTTACACTCACGCTAGACTGAATTAAGTTTTATTCTTTGATAATGTAAATGTTCTTTTCTCACTGTACAACTTCGTTGTTTGAATAATCGTGGACGTGCAGCATTATGCCTGGTACACACCAAGCCGACGGTTGGCCGTTGGGCAGTTTTTGTTCGTCGGCCGACTAAGTTTTCTCAGTGTGTTCTGCGCCGTCGGCTGAAGTTGGTCCTCGTCGGCTTTTTTTCGGCCGATTCGACATGTTGAATCGGCGTCGGAGCTCGTCAGTCAGTCGGGCCATTTGATCATTCTGATTGGCTGTTCAGTTGGCGAACCAGTGCGCGAGAAAGGCGCAGAACCGAAGTGCTACTTGGCCGTCAGGTGTCGAGCGTCGGCTTGGTGTGTCAGGGCAACTTTGGACCCAGACGCTGCCAACGTGAACCGACCCCGCAGTCTGCTTTTGTCGCCACTAGTTTGTCGGCGTTGGCTTGGTGTGTACCGGGCGTTATAAATTCAACTTAAAAATGCTACCCATATGCGATTAAATTTTGTTATGTATTTTGTCAAATCACTTGAGTTTGTAAGAAACTGTTTAATTTCCCAAAAATATTTTGAATTATATTAATATAATGTACCACATGCTGATTAGAGGGATGTAATGCCTGAGTAAAGTAAAGCCACAACTTACACAACAGATCTTTTTTTCCTGACAAAATCAATATAATGCAATATTTCTATCTGCTGAATGTAAGCTTTTCCATATTCCAAGCTTGCCTGCTGCACTGGGGACATTACATGCATGTGCGAGTCATGAAAATTATGAAAATAAATCTAGGAATTATTTGATTGTTAGATTTTAAATCGGCGGGGTTGAGGCATCAAAAGTAACTAACTAAGCTATTTTATGGAAAGTAACTGTAATATTATTACTGAAATCGTATTAGTAATATAAGTTAAACTATTAGTTACTGCAAAAAGTAATATTACAGTAACTAAATTACTAGTAACTAGTTACTGCCCAACACTGCAGATCAACAAGCTACTTTTTTCTCTCCAATACGGTATGAAATGAAATGTGGAGGATGTTAACAGTGACAAGATGATTGACAGGCCAGTTTACAGTTACAGGGTGCATGTAACAGATGCAACAGAGTGGTCCATTAAAGACGCAGTTGCGTGACGTTATAATATGTCCCAAAGATTGCCTACTCTTCTACTACACACTCAAAAGTATGCACTTTTTCTTCACCAAAAGAGTACATACTTTAAGGCCGTAGTATAAGTAGGCACATTGGGACGCAGCACGTGTGTGTGTGTGTGTGTGTGTGTGTGTGTGTGTGTGTGTGTGTGTGTGTGTGTGTGTGTGACACGCGCGCTCTCCTAATGTGTATGTGCAGTGCATACATCCTTGTATCTCACCGCTCATAACTTGGACTGAAAGATAAATGTGTAGAAAGTGAGCATGTCTCCAAAAACCTTGTTGAGCTGCAGGTTTTTTTCAGAAATTATGTTTTTGATAATTTAGCTGTAGGTTTAGGTTAAGTGACTGCATTTTTTTTTTTCCCATTTAGAAGGATTTCTTTTTTTTTTTTTCTACAGAAAAGTATTTATGTTCTGATTATTGTTGAGCTGCAGGTTTAGGCTCACTTACAGTAAGTGACTGCACTTATTTTAATTTAACAAGAATTCAATTATTTATTTTAATTATTTAGCCTGACATGTTTACCGTTCCAAAATGTTCTATATGTTTCTCAAAAATAAAATATATTGTGTTCAGTGGAAAAAACGTTGTTTTGCATATTTTAGAGCTGTAATCGCAATACCGTGATATTTTTATCTAAGGTTATCATACCGTCAGAATCTCATACCGGCCCATGCCTACCAGAGACTAGAGCGCAATTAAAAGAGCTGTGCTTACGTGATTGATGGTGGCCACCTTGGGAGGGAGGAAGCTTCAGAAAACAGCACATAAAAAGGACTTGACGTAACGAGGACGTGAATGGTTTTTACAAGTCAGAATGTAAAATTATGGTATCGCGTGAACATTTCACATGAAATTCTGTCAGTGTGAGGGGGAGATGTAGGGACGCACGCAAGAAAAATACAACCGCAATAGGCTATATATTTCTGGTCAGTTTAATAAATAATTAATCACAAAAATTAAGTATCTTGGGGATGATCGAGGGTCACAAGGAAAATGTCAGATCTGACCCTGTGGCGGGGGATGCTGCAGCACCCCTAGTTCCCGCGGCCATGTGTTAGTGGAGGGACATTCTCATTCTAGACAACATTTGATTGGACAAAAATCTGTGCAGGATGAATCATAAACATTTTAGTCCATTTTCACAGAAGAGAAAGATTGTGCATTTTAATTATTTTCTTATCTTAATTTTGGCAAAATTTAGGAGTACACTAGCGAACAGATACAGGCTAAAAGCAATACTATTTTTCAGAAGCCTTGGTTCTGAAAGTATTTTTCCCCAGGAATTTGCCAAACTGACCAACAATGGATAAATATAAACTACTGATTCAAAGACGTTGTTATACATATAAAAACAATACAGTTTATTACAAAATGTGTATATAAATATTCAAGTAGTTTGACAGCATTTGGAGAATCTATTACCTAACTCACAATGCTTCATGGCAGTGGGCTGTTTTTGGCACAATCTGCTTGTCATCATTCTCTGATTGCTGGAGACTTCTTTACAGAATAATGGATGTAATGTAGTTTTTCACTCCTAAGTCAGGTGTTAAACATGATTATTTAAAAAGAAAAAAAAAATATTGAAATAATGCGGACTACTGGCTATAACAAGACAGAGCATCAGTTAACAACCTTGTAGCTCACAATAGGTCTTTCTTTAATCATTTATAAATTACTGTTAAAAATCAATTCCCCTATGGAGAAAATGAGTCAGATTTCTATTTCCGGATCTCAACTGTTGCACTCTAAACATAGAACTGTTTTTTTTTAACACTAATATATTTCCATTTACTAAAATTATATCAAATGACATATTATAACATATGACATCTGTAATATTACACTTGTGAAAATGCCATGTCTTCACATGCCCCATTTCCCTTTATGAATAATCTGTGTTATGACAGAATGACACCTTGAATGAGAAATATCCTTGTAGCCTACACCAAAAACAACATCCCTGTCTGCTGAGAAGGACACAGAGCACACAAATGTCAAACTCAACATTTGGTTGTGATGGTAATGAGTCTGACAGGTTAACACCATGGAGGAATAAATGTCACACACAATGCCTTCTAAAACATACCTGAATGTCTTCCATGGTAATGAGAAAATGCATTATGTATCAAGGCTCAGATTAAACCATCACATCCGAGCTTGCACACATTCCATATATGCATTAAAACAAAAGCAGTGTGTACACAAAGCTTGTTATTGTTAGACTCTAGTTTATCAGTAACCAGTGGCCTGGAAAATCATCGCCCTATCCATGCCACTCTTTCTCGCTTTTATTTTTCCCTTGTGCTGGTCTGTAGGCTACGCAATCTGAATCTCTATCTAAAGAACACAGGTAACCTTTGACCAAAACTGCTCAAACAGTTTCAGTTGTTACTCAAGAGAAATAAACAGAAGGAGTGGGTGGTTTCTGTGTTATTATTATTATCCTCATTCCCTTCCTCACAAGGAACACTAACTAATTGGTCAACAACCAAAAGTGCCTAACTACAACACAGCATATGCCTCTCTCACAGAAAATCAATGTTAACTACAGATAAGTCCACTGCTAAAACTAGTGTGCTTTTGTTTGTTTTCCAAGCCAAGGGATCAGTCGATATCAGGTCTTATATGTAGACTGGATAATAAGCAACCTCAGTTTCGTACATCGTCTTGAGAAGGGGGGCACATGTGGAGCTTGCATTAGCAGATGGCAGCCTGAAAGAAGCCCCTCTTGATGGCTTTAAGACGGTTAAGCCTATTGTGTACTGCCAACTAAAAACAATATTCAAGAAACGTATTCTAGAAAATTAATAATTCCATCTGACCTTTAAACATACTGAAATAAAACATCTGGTTCAACAGCAGCATAAGAAAATACTTTATATACATCCATGAAAACAAACCGCTATTAAACTGCGCTTCGCGGACTGGGTTGTTGTCAACAAGGCGTCGTTCAGTTGAAGAAGCCTCAAATTAAAATAAAAATACTAATTTAACTCTCCAAATGTGTGGGCATAACACGTGTGATACTTCTATTAGAGGCGTGTATAAAGTACTGTTATAGCAGAATTACATTTCATGTGTAAATGTACATTAGTGTTTTCCTATTCTGCTTGATACATGTAACGTTATTGTATAAATTATAGTAAAATAATTACAAATAAATGAACCTATTTACAATGAAGGTGTTTATTAACATTTTTTGTTCAATCAAATGATAATTTATTGTGTATGTAGTTGTTTTTAAATAGCGCCGTAGTAAATTTTGAAATTAGCGACGGTTTTTTGTTTTGTTTTTCAAAAACCTTTAACTTCGATTATAGTGACTACTTTCGTCAATTTGGTTTATAGTTGAAAGTACAGTTGAAACGGTAACATTATAAAACTCTGATATAACACAATCTAAAAGGTGGATGAAAACGACATAAGTTAAAGTATTTATTTATTTTTTACTTTTGAGGGAAGGTAACGTTAACGTTAGCGCGCGAGCCAAGCTCGGGAAAAAAAGACGAATTCAAACTTACCTGCGAGGAGAATAACATTGAACAAACAAAGGCAGGACGTCCTCAAATCCATTCCTCTGCTTTTAAACCACAATTTAGTAACCGGTGTGGGTATAAAAACAACTTTTCCCCCCGACTTGTGATGTTTCGTGTTCACTCTTCTTTCGCCAGTCTCGCGCAGCATCAGAAGTCCACTAGCTGAGCTCGCTCGCGCAGGTGGATTGTGGCTGGAATCTGCACACGTGATTTCCGGAGGTATCAGCTGGAGAACTTTGAGGGGGTTTTACGCCCTCTTGCGTACACATGCTCCAAGAGTCACTCCTTACATCGACGCATATTGAATGAATAATGTACAATGTTGGGAAAGTTAGGGGAGACTGGGGGCAATTGTAACATTTTTTTACATTTTCCTTCATAACTCACATACTACGTGAAATAAGCGTGTTATCTTTTGATACAAGAAACAAATATAGCTGCACTAATTAACAATACAATTGATATATTTTCACTAATAAGGACAAGACTATAATATTAAATTAAATGCAAGAAAGTCAGTGTTACAATTGCCCCCACAAAACACACAAGATACAGTCATGATAAAATCTGTATGCTAGCTTGCCACACCTACTGTATATTAGCATAGGTTTTTCATGTTATTTTTTTTATGAATAATCTAGAGATAAAATGTATGGATGTTCAAATTTGCAGGCATCTAAACTTTAGACGGCAGAAGAAAAATACTTTACATCCAAAAAAAAAAAAACTTTTATACCTCAAAATCAGTTTTCTGAGGAAAAATTCTGCTGAGGTGAAATAATTGTGCTCCTGAGCATGTGCATATTAAGTGTCATATCTCTAACTTGTTTCTGATTGAAGGAATTGAGTGTGTTACAATTGCCTCTTTGGAAATGTAATATGTTACAGATTACAAGTTACCCTTTAAAATGTAATAAGTAACTATTTCAGTTACTTTATTAAAGTAATATAACTGATCACATTTGATTACTTTTTGAGTATTTTCTAAATTTCTAAGAAATGTTTTCAACTGTTAATCATTTTGAAAGATTTAGGCAGGGTTAACCTTACAGTATTACTCACTATTGATTATTGTCAGAGTTCCTTCTTCACTAGAATTAATATTATACTAATTTAATTTTAAAGCACAGCCACTTTAGCGCTTCTTTTTACCTTAAGATCGTTCTGAGGTTAAATACAGATTTAAAAATATAAGATACAGTTTAATAGTTATGATACCGGTTTTGAAATCAAATCCTTGCAAAGCTATAACAGGAAACACTGGCATCTAACAATGCCTTGGAAAAAACCCAAATAGGAAACAAAACAGTTCTCAAATAACCATTAGGGTGGCCCTTACTTTTGAAATCTTCTGCTCTCACCCACTCAGTCAAATCCCCTTCATGAGAAACGGAAACCAGCAGAGATTGGATTATGTTTGTGTGCTCAACAAAGTTGAAATTCTGTCTTAATGACAATAACAGCACGTTATTAATTATACAAAACCATTAGTATACTGTGTACAGGGCCGTCGTAGGCAGTGCAACTGGTGGGGTCGCACCGGGCCCCACGAACGGACCAACACTCTTAAAAATAAAGGTGCTTCACGATGCCATAGAAGAACCTTTTTTTGTCTAAATGGTTCCATAAAGAACCTTTAACATCTGAAGAACATTTCTGTTTCAAAAAAGGTTTTTTGTGGTGAAAGAAGGTTCATCAGATTATTACTATTTAAACTAAACTGAGCTAGACAATGACATCTCTGAATTCAATAATGAAATGCCTTTAACTGAAAATTGAGTGTTTAATCTTATCATTATATATTACTGACACTGTCCTCCAATTTGATACTGTTAAGCGCTTTGACACAATCTGTATTGGTAAAAGCGCTATATAAATAAAGGTGACTTGACTTGATTATAAAAAGGTAAGAAAGAGATGATTCTTCAAAGAACCTTTGGCTGAATGGTTCTTTATGGAATTAAAAATCTATGGCATCGCTGTGAAGAACCGTTTAAGCACCTTTATTTTTAAGAGTGAAGAGGGCCCCACTCCCCGAGCCTGTGTCAGCTAAGGACAGCCCTGACTGTGAATTAGGTTTAAAAAGAGAACACAGAACAGTGTTGTTAGTCTTAACATGTTAAATTATGTTGGTGCCGATAGCCTTAACACTCTGTTGCACTTCAGGTGTCCCAAGTTTGAGTCCCGGCTCACGGAACTTTCCTGATCCCGCCCCCCTCTCTCTCTCTCACATTGCTTCCTGTCCACTCACTATCAAAATAAAGACAAAAATAAAAAATCTCTTAGATAAAAATTAAACAATAAAATAATAAATAAAAATCTAAATGTTATAAATAATATATATATATATATATTAAAGGTCAATTAAAACCGATTTTGTGGTTACTGAAGATGGAAGAGAGCACTGTACATTCACTCCTCCCACATACAATTCCTACCAGTACTGAAACTCGAATCCTCAAATTTCTGGTTAAAAGTCCAACTCTCTAACCATTAGGCCACGACAATCCCTCATCTTACATCATAGTCAAATTTTTATCAGTGAACAAAACATTCGCTAATATTACAAGTCAGATCTTGAAGTACCTGTTAATAAAAAGATAAGCATACCCTAAATGACTAATTATCTGGATGGTATTTTTCATACAAGTGGAGGTGGAGAAGTGGACAAGTGGAGAAACAAATCAGGGGGTGAGAGGTTAATATTTTCATTTTTTTTTTTAAAAATTACCCCCAAATAAGGGCCACCCTAATAACCACGTGTCCTATCCTGTGTCCTAAACTCCTGAAATATTGGTGTCTCATATTTTAAAGCAGTCAATATAATTTGGAAAAGAAATCAACCAAATCTGTGTGTGTTATTTTCATAACTAATTGTAATTGAATTTCACATTTTTTTCTCAGTAACTGTAACAAATTAGTTACATTTATTTTGTAATTAAATTACATAAATCTGTTACCTACTGTAGTTACTCCCCAACACTGATAATGTACCTCCTTTAAATTCATTATGTGTCTTTGGAGTAATTATTTCGATACATTTCAGAGCAATCCTTCATTTTACTCAACGCAAAATCAAATCTTAACCTGTAATTTTTGCTTGCTAATTCTACAGAGAATCTAGAGTGTCTTATGAGCACTTTACCACCATTTATTCTACCACTCATCTTTAAACAGTCTTTTTAGAATCTCACATCTCAACTGTACCTCCTTTAAATTCATTACGTGTCTTTCGAGTAATTATTTTGATACTTTTCAGAGCAATCCTTCATTATTTTCCACCTTCATAAGCCTGGCACAGCCCCAGCATGGCTTTTAATAGAGGCACATGTCAGGTATAATACTCATACACACACACTCAGTATAACCACATGAGGATATGAAAACAGTGTACAAGTATCACATAGGTTAATGATTTACTGCCATTAACATCATTATTACTTATTTTAAAAAGTAATCAATAGCTTAATAACCCTTACCCAAATGCTCTGTATAGAACAATAAGCAAAAATGCAAGATTGTGGTAGGTTTTTTTTACTGCAAACTAGACCAAAAAAAATATACATATGAACAGTATTCATAGAGAAGCTTATAGAAAAGCTTTTGACATTGTAGCAGGGCGAGGCACTCGATAACAGTCAGAAACCAATAAGAGTGATGCTACAACTGACACAGATCATACAACTGGAGTATCTGTCTGTTGAATGTCTTGTCATAGACACTTCCTTTTGAACAGTTAGAAAAACTTTTGAACCATCACAGCTGACAACACAACATCAGTGAACAAACAATACAAGAATGCTGCACTGATTTGCATTTATAGTGATAAAAAAAGAAGGTCAAATTGACAAGTCTAAATGGTAAATGTAAAGTATTAACGCTCCGGTGTTTCTAGGATCCAGATAATATGGACCCATCAGCAAAGCTGAAGTAGTTTAAAAATCAAGCAGAACTATTTCTCCCTGCATGACTTTAAGTATGAAGCAGCATCAGTGTAAGATATGGAACAATTAAATACTTCTTTCTAACACAGCCTATAGTTTGGTCATAATGAACTCATCTCTCTGCCAGCATACAATCGTACTTGCTTAAACAGAATTTGGCTACATCAAGAATTTAAAAAAATACAATAACAGGATGCTGTCTAATTTATTAATATTTGAAGTTTTGATTAGGTTGCTAACTACCGCTCAAACAACAACAAAAGGACATAATAATAGTGAGAATGACAAACTGTAGTGATGGATAAATTAAAAGCTATTTGGCTCTATTCCTGTAGCTAATGCATATTGTTTAATTATATCATAAATTCTTTTTATATATTTTTATGTTTCCAGACCGTCCCCACATCCATCCATAACCTCTACACAGATTGGCTCAATGATAATATTTATTTTCCCAAATTGTTTACAGTCCTCGTTTAGAAGGAGGCACAAGGTGATCAGGAAGATCAGCAGGTAACTCGTGACCTTCCAGTTTAACCTTGATGAGGTGGTTAGCTAGGGCAAACTCCTCGTCATCCAGGTACCCATCCTTATCCACATCAGCAAGCTTCCAGATCTTTCCCAGAACATTGTTAGGCAGCTTGGATTTGACCATCTCCTTCTTGGCCATGGCACCAGAGACCTTCCCGTTGACAGGTGACAGGGTGTAGAAGATCTCGTCGTAAGTTGGCTTGTCTTTCGCCACTATCCACTCCAGCTCATCAATGCCTTCACTAGCACCCTCTCCATAGCCATGCCCGAAGGGTCCATTCATGGTGCCGTCAAAGGCACCACCCTGGACAACCTGGCTGGGCATGGCAGCCTCCTCCTGCCGAACAAGGGTCATGAGTTTGGCGATATCATTGGCCAGCATATCCTCCACTGCTTCTAGCAGCTTGGGCTTCAGTCCCTGAAACTTAGTGAAGTCTTGACCGGCGAGGACTTCCTAATAATGAGGACAAAAAAAGATGTCAAAAAAGTATTTTCTATCCTTATAGGATGTGATGATAATTTTGAAACTAAAACTATTCTTAACTAAAATAAAACTAAAATCATTGCATAAAACAAGGCTAAATTGTTATAAACAACAACAACAACAACAACAACTGCCTCTCTTCGAACCTTGTACTTTATTATTGTATTAACAAAAATGATATATTAACATCATTTTCTAGGAGAGAGGGGACCATTTCCATACCTGCATTTTACTGAGTTTAGGGAAATCACCAGGAGAGATCTGATGTTCTTTTTCAATCCTTGCATAAATTTCACCCAGGTTAGCAATGAGCTCCTTTTTCTTATTCTCTTTCCCAAAAACATTTGGCATTTCTTTCTTCAAAGCACTGATTATGTAGGCATGAACCTAAAGTTAGAGAAAACCGTTTTGTCATAACATATAATATTTCAAATAAATCAGTGTCATAAGGATATATTAATTTGTCAATCTCTAAAATTGAAAAATCTTGAAAAACAATAATATTAAGATATTATCCAGCAAAAACAGTGATAACACTCATAAAAATAAGAAATGTTTCTTGAGTACCAAATCAGCATATTAGAATGATTTCTGAACACTGGAATAATGGCTGCTGAAAATTCAGCTGTCATCACAGGAATAAATTACATTTTAAAAGGTTATTAAAAATAAAAAATTAAAATTAAAATAAATAATTAAAATTAAAAATCCATATAAATCTATAAAAATTAAATATATAAGGGAAGAGGATGAGCAGGAAGAAGAGTCTTAGATTGTGTCTGGGGTGACAATTAAGTGATCACAAAAGGTTTTATTTATGAAGTGATCACATGAGGGCAGCATACACCAATCTAATCAAAAATCTTTAAAAAAAAAAAAAAAAAAAAAAGTACTTTCAATTTTAAGTATGTGTCCAGATAACACCCCCTACATTACTGTATAAAAGGCTTAATTTCTTACTTTGGCTAAACGGGCCCGTTTGATAAGGTCGTTTAGCTTGCGCAGCGCTGCATTTCGTGGAAGTCCCTGGATGTCACGGAAAAGGTCTTGTTCCTCTGCCTCAAACAGTTTCCTGTTATCTGGAACCAGGAGAGGCTGAGCCCAGAAAGAACCAATGTAGACTCGGATGACCTCTGGGGTGTTGACGATTTTACCGAGCGACCACATGAGGGCACCATACACCCGCATGAGCTGCTGGGTCCCGATCTGATCAGCTTTGTTGAGCACCACCCGCATCTTATCCTCATGATTTTTCAGAGCTCGGATCACCTCTGAGAACTCATCTGAGATGTCCAACTTGTGTGCATCAAAGAGAAGAATAATGCGGTCCACACGTTCAGCAAACCATTCGAGCACTGCAGCAAAGTCATAACCTGCAACAGAGATGAGACTTTTTATTTTTATTTTTTTCACGTTAATGAGTGTTTAATGCACTTAACAAGAAGTAATTTAGTTATATTACAGCTTAAGGAACTTGCTTGCGTATGCGAGCCTCTCTGATAAACCACAACCCAACACTTCTCTTTCTAGCCAAATAAAGAGCAGTACTACGGTCAACAGATGTGTAACCCTATACGATGACCCATGTGTTATGTGCTCATCTCTGGGTTGAATTGTGTGTTTGCTCCGCCTCTCAGCTGATTGCTCTCTGACGGGTTCATCGAGGACACCTGCTGTTTGTTTCCTGTCTTGCCTTTTAAAAAGCTGTATGACAACTGGCCTGGGCGTCTGCACTTTGGACCTGGTTTCATTTGGTTCTGCTTCTGCTTGGTTTTACTTTATACATCCAACATTACTACAGTCCATTACATTTTCATGCATTCACTTAACTTTACAACACTGATTCCTGACTATTTCATGTTATACTGTTTTTTCTGTATAGTTCTCTTTTGTTAATAAATTTTGTATATTATTCCCACTTTCTTGTGTGTTCCCGTTTTTGTTACGTCCTTTTCGAGCCATGGGGCGTAACATGGGGCTTGTCCTCTTCAGTAGAATTAGTTTAGTAGTGTGAGAATGATTGAAATATTTGATCAATTTGTTCGTTTCGTCAGGTTTTGGATTTCATTCATTCGTTTGAACACAGTTTGAAACTATTTGTTCGCCCATGATGTTTTGAGGGAAATTCTATTTGAATAGTTTGTCGTCACGTTGTAATTTAGTCATGTGTTAAGGGACACCTGAAAATTATTTGTGCAGTTGGTCGCCATTTGAAGTCACAGACAGATAAGTGGCTGTTGTGAAAATTTTTTTTTTTTTTTCCCGGTTAGGTTTAACGACTTGTTTCCTTTGAGACATGTTTTTGTAGTGTTGTGGTGAAAGCGGGTAGTAGCGGTTGTCTCGGGAGCACTTCCATAGTGTTGTGATTGTTGCTGGGTTAAGCGGTTGCAATTTCACCCATTGGGCTTATGTGCTTAATTTCCCCCTGCCGGTAACTGCATGAAGATTAGGGTTTAGTAAGTTAGATAGGTTGTTTATTTGGAAAAGGTAGATAGGGGAAAAATTTTGAGTGTTTGTTTGCGGTCTGTGAAGTGTTTATGGCTGATGTTGAAAAGTTTGTTAATTCGCCATCACAAGTATTATTGAATAAATGCACAAAAGAGCAACATTTGAGAATCGCAAAGTTTTATGAAATTAAAGTTAGTGACAAGAGATTCAAAGAAACTACTATTAAAATTGAGTTGAAAAATAAGCTGATGGAAAAAGGAATTTTACCAACTGAAATGGAGCAAACTGAAGACGTGCAGGCACCAAGCTTATCTGCTTCACAGTCGGTTTTAACTTTTGACCAACAAAAAGAGTTACTATTATTGCAAATGGATCATGAGAGAATGAAGCAAAAGTCTGAACAAGGTAAACTTGAGTTAGAGAAGGCAAGAATGGAGCTGGAGTACTTAAAACTCAAATTATTGCAGGAAAGTAAGAATACAGATAGTTCAGTGGAATCTGCTGCTTGTGGAAGTTTTCCACTTCATCAAACTTTAAAAGTTGTTCCTAATTTCAATGAATGTGATCCGGATGTGTTTTTTTCTCTTTTTGAACGTGTCGCTGAAATACAGAGTTGGTCCAAAACAAACTGTGTGTTGTTGTTACGGTGCGTGTTAGTTGGTAATGCGCAGTTAGATTTTTCTGCTTTAACTACTGACGAGTGCAAAGATTATGATACTGTTAAGTCGGCAGTGCTGAAAGTGTATGAGTGTGTGCCTGAAACCTATCGGCAACGATTTAGGTCTTGCAAGATGGTTCAAGGTCAGAGCCATTTGGAGTTTGTGAGGGATTTAAGGCGACATGTTACACATTGGTGCGCATCTCTTGATGTGGAAACATTTACTTGAGTTGATGATAGTTGAACAGTTTAAAACCTCCGTTTCTAAACAAATTGCGACGCATGTCAACGAACACAAAGTTCAGTCTCCTGAGGAGGCTGCTTTGTTGGCTGATAACTTTGTGCTTACTCACAGGACTACTGCTGTTGGGCAGACAAGGGAGGAAGCGAGCATAGCTCGTTTTACAAATATTACATCCCAGTCCGGTCGCATTTTTTCAAACAAATTTGATTCAAAAACGTGTAACTACTGTCGTGGAAAAGGACACTGGAAAGCTGACTGTTTGATACTTAAAAGTAAAAATAAACGTGCTGAGACCAATAAATTTAAGCCTGCTGCAATGGCCAATTCTGTTCACTTGGGTGATACTGAGATTGAGGTTAAACCTCCTAATGATTATTTGTCTACTTATGCTCCTTTCATTACAGAAGGTCGAGTGTCGTTATTGGATGGATCTGTGGAAGTTCCCATTAAAATTTTGCGTGACACTGGAGCAGTGGATTCTTTCATTTTAGAGTCGATTTTGCCATTTTCTTCGCAATCTGAAACTGGAGAGAGTATGTTAGTTCGGGGAATGGGTTTAAATACACTATCAGTTCCTTTACATAAGGTGAAGCTTCATTCCGATTTGGTGACCGGTGAGGTAGTGGTAGGACTGCGTCCTGTTTTACCAATTGAGGGTGTTCACCTTATTTTAGGTAACAAATTGGCAGGAGATCGTGTTTGGCCTAATGTACCTTTGTCTCCTATGGTTTTGTCTGAGGCGGATGTTATTCAGGTAGTTACAAAGGGAGACCCTGTGGCTGTTGTAACTCGGTCTATGGCTAAAGATGCTTAGTTTGTGCTGACAGATGAAGCTAAAAGAGTATCGAAAAAGAGACTTAATTTTTGGTCAAAGTTTGTGGCCTTTTGGCAAAATTCGGTTAAAAGTTCAGATTCTCAAAAAAATTTGCTTTCGTATGTTGATGGATTTCGTCAGCGATACAAGCAAGACAGCTGGACAGTGTTAAGCTTGAAAAGCAACAAAAGAATATGAAACGTTTGTATGATCGTAAAACTGAACGCCGCGTTTTTGAGCCGGGAGACCAGGTTCTTGTGTCACGTCTTTTGCAGTCTTCTCCTTTTGAAGCAAAATTTGAGGGCCCATATGTGATAAAACGTAGACTGAGTGATGAAAATGATATAGTAGCAACTCCTCATCGGAGGAGATCTACTCAGTTATATCATGTGAATTTGTTGAAGCCGTATTATGAGAGGCCCAAGTCAAATAGTGAAAGTTCCATTCCTTCAGTACTTCTTGCGGTGTCCAACGTTAAGAACTTTCCTTCAGAGGAGAAGGAGGGTTATGAACCTGATGATAGTGTTTTGCGTGGACAATTAACTAACACGGATTCTTTGGAAAAGCTTGTCACTGCTCTTGTTCACTTGCCACCCTCACAGTCTGTGGATTTGATTTATTTGTTACAGAGTTTTCCAGAATTGTTTGGAGATGTACCAACGCGAACTGACTGGGTTGAACATGATATTGATGTGGTTAATGCTTCTCCTATCAAACAACGTTATTATCGAGTGTCACCAGAGAAATGAAAGCTGATGGAAGCAGAGATTACATATATGTTAGAACACGAGATAGCGATTCCTTCGAACTCAGACTGGGCATCTCCATGCCTGCTGGTTGCAAAGTCTGATGGTTCTGTAAGGTTTTGCACAGACTTTCGTAAACTTAATAGCGTAACCAAGCCTGATTGTTTTCCACTTCCAATCTATTGTTGTTTACACGGACCACAACCTGTTGACGTTTCAGAGTTCTTTTCATTGCCCGAATCAAAGGCTCATCCATTGGTCTTTGTTTTTACAGGCTTACACTCTTGATATTCGACATATTAGAGGATCCGAAAATAGCGTCGTTGATGCACTGTCGCGTGCTCCTATGGGTAATTGAAGTACAGTTAAATATTTTGTTAATTTTGTTTTCTTTATCACAGGGATTCTTGATAGACCCCTGTCTTAAGGGGTGGGGTGTGACGATCCATGCGTTATGTGCTCATCTCTGGGTTGAATTGTGCGTTTGCTCCGTCTCGCAGCTGATTGCTCTCTGACGGGTTCATCGAGGACACCTGCTGTTGGTTTCTGTCTCACCTTTTAAAAAGCTGTATGACAACTGGCCTGGGCGTCTGCACTTTGGACCTGGTTTCGTTTGGTTCTGGTTCTGCTTGGTTTTACTTTATACATCCAACATTACTACAGTCCATTACATTTTCATGCATTCACTTAACTGATTCCTAACTATTTCATGTTATACTGTTTTTTTCTGTATAGTTCTCTTTTGTTAATAAATTTTGTATATTATTCGCACTCTTGTGTGTCCCCGTTTTTGTTACGTCCTTTTCGAGCCATGGGGCGTAACACCCTAGAACTTCCTGATCTGGCCCACATCACTCCACAAAACCAACTAGACACAAACGAGCACAAATCCCCAAACAGGCAAACACACACAAATACAAAAAAAAAAAAAGTGGCTTTCCCGTCCAAGTAACAGAACCTATCTGCTTCTCATCAGTCCTCTTGCATGACAACACTATTGGCTCATGAGGGTGGAGTACAGCTGGCCTTTCACATGAGGAAAAAATACAAATAAAATGATGAAGAGGCATCTAGTTCACTACAGCCGAACTGACATCACATCCACTCACGCTGACAAACAGGAAAGAGAATAAACTGTCCCACAGACACTCCTTCCTCTCCCATGGTTGGTTATTTTCTTGCATTTTCTTTAATGGTTAAAAGGATCACAGGGAACAATGGAAATCCGAGTCAAATGTTTAGACAGTAGTCAAGGAGATGACGATGTGTCAAAAATTATTTTAAGATGCTGTGATATGAAACGAATGGAAAAAGTATGTGTATGCCACAAAAATGCTAGAGATATTCTCTTGGGTATTTTGACATCAAGAAGCAAATCGCACAAGATGCATGCACATTTTACAACAAGGGCCAGCATAAATCTTGCTAGACTCCACAAATTCGGGTCACTTGCCAAAAAGCTGCTTATGAGATCTTGAGGGTAAAGGTTTAAATCTTCAGAGATTTCTCTATATGCAATGATACACATGCTAAAGCCAGGATTTCCGGCCCAACTCTCTTGCTTACTGAGACAGAAGTTACCAATTTATGTTTGGATTGTGTAGAGAGTGTGTGGAAGACAGGAAAGACTGCGTCCCAGCTCACAACAGTTGTGTCAACGTCAGCAGGATGTGAAATCTGGATCTGAATCCAACATGGGCGTGATCTTACTGATCCAGTGCTGTCCTTTATCCACTGTTATCCATCAAAAGTTTTATTTAAATTAGTCCTGTCAAACAATTAAATCGCGATTAAATCGCATCCAAAATAAAAGTTGTTTACATAATGTGTGTGTGTGTGTGTACTGTGTGTATATATATATATATATATATATATATATATATAAATAAACAAATATTTTCAAAATATATACTGTATGTGTGTGTATTTATATATACATAAATATACACAGTACACACACAAACATATTATGTAAACAAAAACTTATTTTGGATGCGATTAATCATTTGACAGCACTAATTGAATTATAATATATGATGCTATAATCCATAATATAAAATTTAATCTGCCTTAATCATTTAACACACAAAAAAACTGAAATGTAATTTAACAAAATGTAAGAAAAGAAGCAAATACACTGCACTCATAAGACCTGAACTTATTTGGTATATCTATCTAAAATGCATTTTTCTTTTTCCCAGCAGTTATGAATTTACTGTGGGTATATAAACAACAAAAGGTGGCTTAAAGGCTTTTTGTGCATATAACTCAGCATTCTTTCTCAAAAGGATATATTTTCTCTGGGAGTTTCTTTTTGTCCAAGTGTAAAGTTGTCTTAACTACACTTAGAGCAGACACTGATAAGCTGACTGTATGTATGCATGTATGTATGTATGTATGCATGCATGTACACACACACACACACCAATATGGCTGGTAAAGACTATGATAATGGCGGTAGCTCATATGACAGGTATTTTACTCTATTTTTCCCAAATGATATGGCTTTTCCAGTTCTTTGTTTGCTTTCCTTCTAATACTTTCCAAAAAAAAAAAACATATCCTTGTGTAAACTATGGGATATCCTTGTTTACATAAGGATGCCATAGTAATAATGTTTGTTCCTGCACTAAAATCTGTGCAAGTGGGCACACAAATCCTGCAATTAACACTAGAAAATTATTAAAAAAAAAAAAAAAAAAAAAAACCACATTGCTAATATCAAGACAATTTTATCAAGACTAATTTAATTTCCCTTTTGCTGATGCAGTTACGGTTAAACAAAAAAGTTGCATCATTCATTTATTCAATTCATGAACAATCAAACTAAAGCAAATGATTGAACAAACAACAAAGGCACAGATGAATGAATGAAGACAGACTGTCCATGCAGGAAACACTGTTCAGATAAGTAAATATAACTGTTTGGAAGCAGAAAACACACAAGCTGTCTACAAAGATGCCGGTTGTGTGCATATTATGTACAGTTAATACAAGGCCGGGACTTAAAGTTTACAACTAACACAAAGATCTTACCAACCACCCATAAATAGACATTTGGATTCATGCTGGTCTGAAGGTTGGACCAAATGTCCGTTTAAAAAAATAAAAAATAAAAAAAATAAAAAGACTTTGGCTCAGTATGGAGAGCTGTCATTTAGAACAAAGGCCAATCTTTAGTATTACCCCCACCCCGCTAAGACCAAATCTTGATATTGACCGACAATCTCTCACACATTACACAAACACATTATGAGATATTGAAGCATGCAGAGATGTAATTTAACAAGGTTTCAATAAAGGTTAACGGTGAAATCTCTACCTCAAGACCCTAGGAACAACTTATAATCTAATGCCAATAAATAACTGAAAAGGTTTAGTAATGGGAGTCCCTGCCCTGCAGCATCTCTGCAAAAAGGTTTGCTCATAACGTATTAATTAATAAGCAGCAGTTGTTTCTAAAACAGATGTTAATTTTGTTTAGCAGACATCAGCTGTATTAGCTGATTCACACCAGATGAATTGCTACAAACTGAAATGTCCTTAAGGCTTTGACATGGAAATGTCAAATTTCTTGCAGTTTCATCTTAACATTTAATATGAATAACAACAACAATAATAATAATAATAATAATAATAATAAAACATTTAAATACTCCTCAAAAGTCTCTCTTTGTAATACACATCATACATTTGACAGTACAGACTCCAGACGTAGGACCACTGCACTGGTGGTGCTATAATTTCAGTTAACTATTAACCCAACAACTGTCTTCATGATAACCGATCTTAGGTTTTTTTCCCCTTAATCCTGATCCAGCATGAGCATAGATATGACCTGTATTTGATAAAAGTCTTTAAACCCACTGATCTCCTTTTTTCCACCTTTGAAAACTAAATTAAACATACTTTTCATAGTAATATACCAGCAGAATGAATGTGATGAATATGGGAGGGGGCCTGGAAAAGCTGTGCGCATTCATTTGTGCTTGGAAGGAAATTATCCATTTCCAGTGCCAGCCCATTTAAATGTGGCACCTCCACAAATTCCTGGAAAGCACAGGGAGAGGAAGAATGTATAAAACTGAAATCTGCTATAATGATCTCTGTAAACAATAGCACATTCTCAAGGGATCTATCACACTGAAATTAAGTAAAAAGAAAGATCACTTAGGGATTCTTCATAAAAAGAAACTTTACACAGAAGATTACAGCAAGTAATTGTGACAAAAGAAATAATGCATGCCCTGAAAACTGCACAGCCACCTAATCTAGCCTACTGACACAAGAGGTTGATCACTCTCAACAGATGTGATTTCAGATAAATAAAAAGAGAGGGAACACTGTAATAATTAACCTAAGTCTATATAGTAAAGCATTATGGGAAGCTATCAGTGAGGAAATTCAACACCCAGCCAAGGCTACTCAGCCATGAAGAATTAATGCAGGCACTGTGTACAGTAAACAGGAGAGGTACAAGAATAGAGCCCTGTGGAACACCACCCAGTTTAAGACATGGACGGACACAGTGCAGCATTGTGCACATAAAGGAATCACCATGGAATTTGTGAATGTATGTTAATGTTAATGTATCTTAAGTAATTGATACTTGTAATATCAAAACCATCTCTAGTCTAGATAAAACAAGAAAAATATTGGGGAGGAAAAAAGACAAATACATAAGTGGTTTGGAAATAGCCCAGTATGAAGCAACCTGACTTAAAGTAGGCCTACTTATTATGAACATTCATTTTGAAGCGTCTTGTCGTTAACTACTTGTAAGGCCTAACTGAAGTCAGAGGGAAGGAGAATGGATGTAAAGTCAGCAGACTGTAGAAGATTATTAACTGACCTCACAAGGTTTATGAATAAGCGGGAAATTTTTGAGGGACAATGGCCGAACCTGTAAGATTGCAGGTTAAAAACATGACATATTATTAAAACTATTATAAAGTATGTGTGTATGCATGTATGTACAGGTGCATCTCAAATTAGAATGTTGTGGAAAAGTTCATTTCAGTAATACAACTCAAATTGTGAAACTCCTATATTAAATAAATTCAGTGCACACAGACTGAAGTAGTTTAAGTCTTTGGCTCTTTTAATTGTGATGATTTTGGCTCACATTTAACAAAAACCCACCAATTCACTATCTCAACAAATTAGAATACTTCATAAGACCAATAAAAAATAAAACTTTTTAGTGAATTGTTGGCCTTCTGGACAGTATGTTCATTTACTGTATATGTATACTCAATACTTGGTAGGGGCTCCTTTTGCTTTAATTACTGCCTCAATTCGGCGTGGCATGGAGGTGATCAGTTTGTGGCACTGCTGAGGTGGTATGGAAGCCCAGGTTTCTTAGACAGTGGCCTTCTGCTCATCTGCATTTTTTTATCTCTCGTTTCTCATTTTCCTCTTGACAATACCCCATAGATTCTCTATGGGGTTCAGATCTGGTGAGTTTGCTGGCCAGTCAAGTTCTTGGTAAATGGGTGCAGTGACTTTGGTTTTCAAAAAACAAAATGGACCAACACCAGCAGATGACATTGTACCCCAAATCATCACAGACTGTGGAAACTTAACACTGGACTTCAAGCAACTTGGGCTATGAACTTCTCCACCCTTCCTCCAGACTCCAGGACCTTGGTTTACAAATGAAATACAAAACTTGCTCTTATCTGAAAAGAGGACTTTGGACCACTGGACAACAGTCCAGTTCTTCTTCTCCTTAGCCCAGGTAAGACGCCTCTGACGTTGTCTGTGGTTCAGGAGTGGCTTAACAAGAGGAATACAACTGTAGCCAAATTCCTTGACATGTCTGTATGTGGTTGTTCTTGATGCCTTGACCCCAGCCTCAGTCCATTCCTTGTGACGTTCACCCAAATTCTTGAATCGATTTTGCTTGACAGTCCTCATAAGGCTGCTGTTCTCTCAGTTGGTTGTGCTTCTTTTTCTTCCACACATTTTCCTTCCACTCAACATGCTTGGATACAGCACTCTGTGAACAGCCAGCTTCTTTGGCAATGAATGTTTGTAGCTTACCCTCCTTGTGAAGGGTGTCAATGATTGTCTTCTGGACAACTGTCAGATCAGCAGTCTTCCCCATGATTGTGTAGCCTAGTGAACCAAACTGAGAGACCGTTTTGAAGGTTCAGGAAACCTTTGCAGGTGTTTTGAGTTGATTAGATGATTGGCATGTCAGTGCATTAGTGGGTTTTTGTTAAATTTTAGCCAAAATCATCACAATTAAAAGAACCAAAGACTTAAACTACTTCAGTCTGTGTGCACTGAATTTATTTAAATACACTAGTTTCACAATTTGAGTTGAATTACTGAAATAAATTAACTTTTCCATGACATTCTAATTTATTGAGATGCACCTGTATGTATGCGTGTATGTGCATGTACATAAGTATTATTATAAAGTACAATTTTATGAAGTTGAAGCAGTCCTCTGTGATTCACTGATCTGTTCTAAAGAGCAGGAGTTCAGAACCACAATATGGAGACCACATTGCCGTGAAGAATGAAGTGGGAGGAGAAACTACAAAATGTAGAAAAACAAATACAGAGAGAGAAAAGGACTAAATTAAAATAGCAAGCATGCTCATTCACTTCCAAAGAACAGCATAACTGTGGCTAGATGACCAAATAGCTGTTATTCCTAGCTGAATATCCATGTTTTTCAGATCAGTTACATATCCGATCATCCCATCATCCTCAGACAGGCCCAGATTTCCTTCTAAACTTATTGCTGTTGTATTATTCACACATGCCATCCATGACCCCTGGCTATATGCCAAACTACAATCCATGACCCAGTGATGACTAGCACTTTCCCTGTGTGAATGATTGTATGTGTGTGTGTTTCTTGCCAATTAAATGCTTTTTCTTCCATATATACTTGATATGAGAGTCAAATACTCACATTTTCCATGTTTAGATAATGACACTAGCAGGGCTTTCCTCACATTTCCCTCCGACAGCATTTAATTACTGTAACATTGGTAAAGAGGAAGCTTTGAACACAATAGAGCCGGAATCTTTAAATAAACGCATCTTGTGAAGAAACTTTCCATATGTACCACAAGCTTTGAGAATAGCTTTTATGGGTGAAATAAACAATTGTTATAATGGGAAATAACCCAAACAACTGAAAAGTATGCTTTTAATTATGATGAAACACACATGGATTAAATACATATAAGCATCATGTTATGCATGTCTAGTTCTTGTTTGTACATTTCTATAGTTCAGTCATACTTTCATAAATTATTAAACCTTTTAACTGGCCTGTTAACTATTTAGTAGAGCACATTTTGACTAAAATATTCTGAAACAATTTTTGTACTAAAATTGATTGAATCTCAATTGACCGTTTGTAAAGAGCTTGATTGACAGGCGATCTGACCAATCAGAACGCGGATATTATGTGCCATTCTTCCCTCCCATCATTCTTAAATATAACTAAATATAAATGTGCGGTGGGTTAAGCTGTGCTTTTGTTGGCTGCCATAGTAACGGCAATAAGCTAAGGAATTCCTTTAAAGTACTTGTTTTGCATACTAGAAAATCTGTCATGTTATCTTCCCACTCGTTAAACTATGATGGGTCCTTTACTGCAAAAAGACGGCCACTGCGACACTCTAAAAGTGATGAAACTAGCACCATGTGCTTTTTTATACAATTTTCATAGGTTTCAAGTTATATTGTCGCTTGTCGGCTCATAAAATATGTAAATGCACATGCCCAGTAGCCGCAGCTGTAACGTTATCCCTTCTATCCCCCACAAATCAGACAGGAGAGCAGATTAACTCTTCGGTGGACTTAAACTTGAAAAACGGTGTGTTCCGTGGTTGACATAAAAATAATTTCTGATGTTTATTTATGTTCATTCCGTGCTTTACGTAAATATGAAAAGACGATCGGTTCACGTGTTTGAACTGAGGCAATACAGTGATCTGTCACAACACATTGAAGAGCCACAAAACGTATTTATTGTTTGTATTTCTTTAAAAATTATCAAATTTAAGAGCCGAGAACCCTGAGACCTTGTTACATACCAGAAGTAACCTGCTCTGTATTGTCTGTCTGCACATTGTAAGTTTCCTCTTTGCTCTGCAATGTATTTTGTGAACGCTCAATTCTGGTGCTTTAAAAAAAAAAAAAAAAATTAAAAAAAAAAAAAATACTAATTTTCACTTCAGAATGCAAGTGCAAGATTGAAATCACTCATAACCTTAGGAAATTTTCAAGTAAAAGCATATTTTGTGTTTCAGAAAGTAGGCCGAACAGATCAAATCACCTCTGAATTCCTTCAGCCACCACACCTTAAACCATCACCATCATCACTATCAATCTTTATGACTTTCATTCTGCCTCAGAGTGAGGAAGAGGGCAAAGGGCAGCAAAAAGAGATTAGCCCTGGCCACCGATGTTACCTCTCTTGCTCATTTAATGAGTCGAAGTCATCATGACTCTCACACAGAGTATGAAAATCACTGGTGTAAGTTCAGTGTGCAGCACATGGGATGCATCTCATATACTATGATCTCACACGGCCATGTATCAGCCTGGAAATACTTTTGCCATACACTAATAATGTTTTTACACTGTCCAAGGCACTGTCAAGCTTTGGGGGTGGGGGGGGGGGGGGGAGTTTCTTATCAGAGGCCATAGGGTGCGGTGCATTTGAAAGCAAATCTAAATAATCAACAAATGAGATAAAGCTGTACAGTATGGAATGCAAGAGTGCTCTAGAAAACCTGGTTAGCGTCATATACTCATGTCTGCACTGCCTCATGGGGTTCACAGGCAATTCTCCTACATGTATCCCTTCACCAGATCACTCCCTTATACAAAAAAGTGTGCCGGTACCACCTTCACCTTACAGTGATGCATACCATGGTATTGAATGATTATCATAATCTTGAACATGGTATTTATATGGTACACGAACATACTCAAAGACTATCACTGTATGTGTCCAAAAACATGAAACTACCATTGTTTCACATCTAAAGAACATGCAAAAAGTTAATAATCTTCTAAACAATTAACTAAAATAAATTTTGCAAGTGTGCTCTTGATTGTCTTGTGCAGACAGCAGGAAAGCCACTCCAAGAAAGCGAACAAACAAAGTGTGCCGATGTACATCTACTCTCTCATATACTCAATAACACATAACTGAATCTTTGAACATGGAAGCATTCACACAGTCATTTTTACCGCACCCTCTCTGCTCTGTCTGTTTCCTGGCCTGAGCTGTCCCCCCTCTTTGTCAGACTGTTATCTGTAGATGCCACTCACCCTCTGATCACATTAACATGGTCTTCAGGGAAAGGCAAGTAAAGGCCCGCACGCACACACGCGCCATGGCAGATAGACAAGCACAGGAAAAGTCCTCAGCATGACACCGGTTACCTCCACACACAATGCTCTCATAGAGTTTTCTTGAATAAACAACATACCAACATGCTCCATTGTAATTTCTGGGCCTGTAACAGGTCCAGACTAGTCAAGTATACTTCTAGGGAAGCTTAAAAAAAAAAAACCTGAACCTTAAACTCCTGCAGTGCTCGATTAACCATTAAATACACTGCCTAAAGGATTAACTTACCATTTTTGCATCATTTTTGTTTTCAGTGAAGGCTTAGATAATCATTCTGGCCAAATCATAATATATGATGGGAATGGAGAGTCCACATTGTTACTATAGATTAATTAGGTTTTAAACTTCTCTTCCTTCCTACTGGGAAAAAATGGCTATGGGAGGAGCATGGGTTTGTTTTGCTCTAACTTAAACAGGAGAACTAAAAATACTTCCCTCTTAAGACTTCCATAATGCAAAAGCTAACTGAATTAACCTAGAACAAGTGCTACACACTCACAGCTGTCTATGTAAATGAAGATTGTATTAATAGTTGTGGTAACTCCGGGAAGGAAAGTCAGGGGATGGTAAAAGAAGAGAAGATGGTAAATTATAGAAAGTATTCAAATAAAAAAAACTAAAAAAAAAAAAAAAACACTGACCTCTGCTGATCCGCTGTTTCTCTCCGGACAGGATTCCAGGAGTGTCTATGATACTGATGCTGTCCAACACTGGATTTGGCATCTGAGCACATATAAACCTGCGAAAAGAGGATCACACCTTGAAAATGGACAAAAATTTGAAACCGGGCCTAGTGATCTTGCAGTAATGTTTTTAGTGGAACATGACTGATTGGAAGGAACTCCCTTCTCACTAGCCAAATCTTATCATTCCAGCTCTTACCTCAGCTTTTCCATTACTAAAAGCCTGCAGCTTATCTTTCTATGCGTTCCTTATTTATGTGCAAACCCATATGTTATCATTTTCATGTCTTTAAAATACCTGCACATTTTAGTCATGCAAAAACAATCCTCAGCCCCCCTATCACCGTGTTCCCCCTTGTGTATTTTACTTACTCCCTCCCTTTAATTTTTCCAGAAAGTGAGCCATCACTTATTCCTTCCATGCTGCTACCTTCACTACTGCCAATCGTATCCCACATTTCCCTTCTCCTTGCATTCCACTCGTTATAAGGCCTGCTGCCAGCTGACAAAGACAGTTTGTGTCATTTTGGCTAATGTTTTTATGTGAAAATCCTAGTATTCAGGGCCAAAACAGATACATGCTTCCTTGCATGTATCCAGAGATCCAACTGAACAAATATATACTTTTTTTTCCAAGAACTGAACAGTATATAACATTTAAAGGTTAACTGACGACATTTAACTAGCCTGCTTTCAACCACTTCACCTTTTGAAGTCAGGCTTCAGAGGTTCTGCAAATATCCTCCAGAAGTTAAAATTCACTTCCTGCACAATGCAAATTTATTCGCCAAGCATGTTTTTTTTGTTTTTTTTTAAATAAATTTATACTTTTAGTTAGCAAGTGTAAAACTCCATAAAAATGGACTACATATCAGCACTAATTAGCCTGTGGTGTAGAACACAACAGGTCCCCAAGGCAACAACAAATTTGAAGATAAATAATTTTTCGTTCTGCTGATGTAATATTCGGGGAGAGTAATTTCTCAACCTCATTTTCTTTGTCTGTAGTTTATTCAAGAAATATTTGAAATGCCAGATCCTTCCAGGACTTTATGTCCCAAGTGCACCCCCATTTTTAGTGACTCTTTTGTGTACAGAAAATTCAGATACCAAGCTGACAAGCACATAAATCCAAAAGGCTACACAAAGATATATATCAGAAGAAACTTGTTTAGCGAGATAGACAGCAGTAACGGAGTACAGTTTGTTGCATAACACCAGAGAACACCAACAACCACAGCAATAACCGTAAATTAATCTTCAGCCTAGTAGAGGTTAAAACACCATATAGGGCTTAGATACATGCAAACATTTGAATTTTGCTCTTGGGAAAACAGTTAAACACTACACAAACTAGAATCAGCTATATGATTCACAACAGGCCAGAGCCTAGGGAAAACCATGATAGCAGCTGAATAGGAGAAAGTGCATACTCAAGTTACACAGTCAGGAGTAGCAGGGAGAGTGGGAATGACAGCACAAAGGCGGGGCATCCATGTATTACTGAACTACTGGAACAGGGTTAATATGTAGCCTACTAAAATTCAGTGATCACAAGGCACACACCCTTGATACCTCACCAGTGACCTTCAATTTACCTTTGAACTTCTCCAACAAGGTCAGAGTGAAAACACTGAGGGGGAAAAATCATGCTGGATAAGCAATAAACAGCATAATATAAAGGAAGTTAGGGTCAGAGATGTGCAAACAGAGGACACTTTTGAGATGAACGCGCTGAAATTGCAGAGTCAGTTCCTAAGATTACTGTGCAGTGACTTAGCTGAGTCAGTCCTTTTTTACCTCTTGCTAACCTATAAAAAAAAGTCACTCAGATAAGCTCGGACTGCCAAAACACTAAAATCCTGTGTTTAACGACTAGAGCAGCACCTACAGAAACGTCTCGGATCAATTCATGGCTGCAACGAGTGTACACTGCACTCTCTCAAGAAGCCTTGATTTGACCTTAAGATGACACACACACAGTCAAGGTGAGTTCAGGGAGGGAGGAGCAATGAAACTATTCTCCTCCCATTCATGAGTGACTAGTCAACCTACTCATTACACAAACTGAAAAGCATTTTCTTTAAAAGGGCATTTTTGTGGAATAAATGCTTCATTCTGCCAGCCCAGGCCTGTTGGGGTGTGAATATGATCTGTGTATATGATTCCTCTTGTTCAAGCATTGACCAGCATGAGGTTCTAGTTAAGTGGGGCATTTTGTAAAGCTCTGGAAGTCTTCGTATCTACAACAAGCACAAAGGAAAAGTGTAGTACTAGTGCTTGAGCGAAGACACACCCACCTCTGCTCAACCGAAATCAGCCTACTAAGTCTGAAATGCACCACAGTGGACATATGTGACATGTTGAAAAGACAAGTGTGACCTGAACTGATGCACCATTGTAAAAGCCAACTCATCTCTCTTCATGGCATTCCTTATGGAGGGCCCCATTCCCAAGAGCTTGTTAAAAAAGACCCCTAAAGGCCTCAGCAGCTGTCAAAACCAGTGTCAGCTGACGTTCCTCTCGGAAGGGGGAACCAAAGTCTACGGAGCAAGAAGTTTAGTGCACACAAAATATGGCCTTAATATCTCTATAGTTTGAATACAATGAAAGATAAAATGATTTACTGGTATGCAGTAAAAGCTCAAACCTTTAATCTCAGACTCAAATACCTCAAGGCTATTTTTGGGTGTGACAGCAACTAAATTTAGAAGTGTAAGCTAATAAAAGTTTTCTGAGGATTATAGTAAGGCAAATCATAGTCTTCAAAAACTCGCAGACATACTGCATGTTTGCAGGGGGTGAACTTGTCAGGAATTTTACTACTACCAAAAGCTCCACCCTGGTAATACAAGCACTAGCTGACAACTCCTGCTTGCAGAAATAAACCTAAAAAAATGCAAGAGATTCAATTTTCAGTATAACACGGACACCCTCTTCATCCTTATGACTAGTTTTCGATGTTTCCATCATTATAAAAGTAATCTTGAGCTCATATGAACACAAAACTTCTTGACACATCAGGAAAACAACACCCAAACAGCTGCAACCCTTAGCAGAAACCTTAAGATAAAAACTGCAGAGACAGATCATTAATGAAAACACTGTTTTTGTTTATTTTTAAAAAGAACGGGGAAAAAAAAGGTTTATTAAAAATGAATGAAGATCTCACCTGTTTAGAAAAGCGTTTCCAAAGGCGTTGAGTTTTCTGAAGGGTTTCTTGGGGTCAACCACTAAAGCATTGCCCGGGATGAGACCCTCCTGATCGCCGTACATCACCGCTATGAATGAATCGGTGGTGGGTTCGGGGCCTATGCGCATCCCGGGGAAATCCTGCTCCATCAGATGCCGAATAAAAGTGGTTTTCCCCGTGGAGTACTGGCCCACTAAAAGTACCATGGGCTTGTTATCGAAATCAGCATCTTCCAGAGCCGGAGAGTGGAAGTCGTGGAAGCGGTAGGTGTCTTCCAGAGGAAAGAGTTTGGTCCGGTAGAGTCGCTTCAGCCCGTCAGAAACCGTCTGAAACAGTTCGGGGTCCTTTTTCTTCCCGTCCTTGTTCGCCCAGCTGAACATCTTGCACAATGTGTAAAATAAACTTCTTACTTAAAGAAAAAAATCTTTTGAGGTTGTGTAAAAGATCTTCTCTGGTTCTGGTTCAGTGTAATCCAGCGGTTCGGATAAATTAACGGTCCGGTGTTAAGCGGCGGGTTGCCAGCGTGGTGGGTCGGTCCCGTCAGCTGTTCAACTAACGTTAACTGCTGTCTTTTTATTCACTCATTTAATTTCATCTGACTTTGCCTTTTCTGTTGACTAGTCAGTCGCGACTTTGCAGCAGACTGTTTTCTTTTATATCCGCTGGAGAGGCAGCGCTCAGTTGCTCTCTAAAGTCCCACAGCCCGAGGCGAGCAGCACTCTGCGCGTGACACTACGAGCTCGCGCCCACTACATTTTAATACATTACTGTGGACCGGAACTTAAGGGAACTTCCAAAATAAAAGGCATCACACCCCCCAAATTGGGGATTTGTGTAACACAGCTGACGTTAATTACTCAACAGAAGGTTCAATATATGCTCATATAATAACGAAACATGTTTTTTGATATTCTTTAATGTTGAATTGAAAAAATTCTGGCATTCAAACAACTAAATAAATGAATGAATGAATAACTGTATAGACATTTACCTCATTCCATTCTTTATAATAATATAATATAATAATATATAATATTATAATATATTATTATATATTAGATTATTATATGAATATATAATTAATATAATTATGGACCCTAGACCACAAAGGGTCAATTTTTCGAAATTGAGATGTATACATCACCTGAAAGCCGAATAAATAAGCTTTCCATTGATGTATGGTTTGTTAGGATAGGACAATATTTGGCCGAGATACAACTATTTGAAATTCTGGAATCTGAGGGTAAAAAAAATCAAAATACTAAAAAAAAATCGCCTTTAAAGTTCTCCAAATGAAGTTCTTAGCAATGCATATTACTAATCAAAAATGAAGTTTTGATATATTTACAGTAGGAAATTTACAAAATATCTTCATGGAACATGATCCTTACTTAATATCCTAATGATTTTTGGCATAAAAGAAAAATCTATAATTTTGACCCATACAGTGTATTTTTGGCTATTGCTACAAATATACCCCAGCGACTTAAGACTGGTTTTGTGGTCCAGGGTCACATATAATATAATCCTTTAAAAGGTTGAATCAATGCCAACTGTTCATTCCAGAAATATAGTATGAATTTGACATGACAAACTTACTGTACAGTAAGTACAGTAATATTCCTGTTTTTGAGGATGTGGTGGGGGATTTTCTATTTTAGCATGTAACTGGCTGATTGCTATATTTGTCTTGGACTTTCAGGAGAGTGACAGTTGCTGGTCTGAGTCTGTGCCAAATTTGACACTGTCATAAGGGGGTAGTAGGAAATGACACTCGTCACCCGCTGCGTTCAGTGAAGACTCTGTAATGTTCTTTTAATCTGAAACTTTATGAAAAGAAAGATACAAATTAAAAATGAAAGTCTGCAGAATTCTCTGTGGTTTGCAGGGAGTTCCCAATGCTTTAATTGTGCTCTTAGAGAGTCAGAAAGGGATGCAGACAAACAAGAAAAACGACAAAAAAACAACATTATTTAACTAATTTTAGGCCTAATTTTTTTTTAAATCAGCCATTATAATCCAACATTTGCAATTACCTGTCCCATGTTGGTAAGATGTAAGCTTAGACCTATTCTTAGACCTATTCCTGTAAATCTAATACTCCCCTGATACTCCCCTGGGGGGGGGGGGGGGGATCTGGGCAAAACAAAACCGAAAGTGAAAGCAGTCTGACATTTACAGGAAATCAGGTTGTTTGTAGGTATATTTTGTTAGTGATCATATTTTCTATGACTCATTAAAATGTGACTAAAGGTCCACTGATACCAAAGATGTAATAGAAATAGAAGTCCACACAATATAACGATAACGACAGAGGAACAATATTGCTGGAATCACTTTCAGAGCAATTTTTTGACAACCAATCTGTATCCAGGTCGAGCATTTAAAGCAGCAGGTTTGCACCTATAATAAACAGAACTTTATTGTGCATTGGTGTCAACGCTAATATATTAAAATAGTAGAGTATTATTATATACTGTAGCTAATATATCATTATTTTTACCATTCTTGGCATGAATGGGTCTTAAGTCATGGGCAACACTGATTTTGGAAAACAGTGTAAATAATGTATAAATTAAATTTATGCAAAGATGGTGACAAAAAAACACGATATATATAATTAAAAGAGTGTGAGCAAAGGCACAACACAATTACATGTCCTGTGAAAGTCACATTTATTTAATATCAAAGAAGAACTTTATTTTGAAAGAATGTCATGTTTAAATGAAATTAAATACAGTAAAATAAAACAAATAAATATAATATCAAATAAATTATGTTGTAACAGCTACATCAATACATAAATGTTCCCCAAAAATATTCTAGTCCAACATTTATACAATGCCCTGCATTCTCTGTGCAAATCAGTGTGTGTTTAGTAGGATAAACAGGACAGTGGCCTACAGAACTGACAGGCAGCTGGACAGCAAACACTGGCTGTCAATTCATAGGTCATCACCCTGTGTCCTAGACCCTGGATTAAACATGCTTTCTAACAACATACATTAAGATTTACAGCTACATAAATTAAATCCGGATAATTAATTAAGACTGTATTTTCACGCAGAACCAGAGGAGATAAAGGTCACTATCTGCACGCAACAGCAGCTCCACTGGAAGACACAAACCTTCCACATGGAGTTGCTGTTACAACCAGTCAGCACCAAATCCCTGGAGTGCTCCCCCCTTGGACAGCGGAAGGAAGTGCACTTGTTCTCACACAAACGTTGCAGTCAATGTTCCATTCTCACCATATAGGGTACTTCTTCAAGTTTTCTAAAAATAAATAAATAAACAGAAATGAAGAAGATCCCAAATCAAGAAGCGGTGCCACCTGAAATGAAAGCACAGAGAACCAAGTTAGAGAGTTAAATCAGGATTCAGACAATGGCTAATGACTGCCATTAAGGACATGTGAGAGTTCCTCTGTTGGCTCATGACTTTGACCTCTTGTTTCTTTCTCATCTTTATGACATGCCATAGACACCATTATTGGCCAACAGCACGTCCAAAGTGCTAAGACTGATCTTGATAACAGCAATTTTATGATGGCAGTCAACATGAGGGTGCTTGGCAGAATTTGTATATGGGCTGAGAGAAAAAAGGGTGTGTCGCTCAATAATTTATGTGCCTTTATGTCCCTAAGTTTTAATTTCATAGATATCACTTCCTTTTAGTCATGAGTTACCCATCCCACCTTCTCTATCTTGTTCTTTCTCTCTTCTTGGTTTCTTCGTTTATATCATATTTTAGACTTTGCCTTGCTGTAAACCTTCCACTGATTCTTGCTACCCTTGGAAAAACAGCATAATAAAGCAATTAAAGGGTGCACTCAGCACATGAGTCAGTCTGTGTTATCCGCTCCTGTTATCATCTTTTGAATCCACCATTATCTTTCTCATCCCTGCGCCGTGTCCAACATTTGTGTAGGGAGAGAGAAAATCAATGGCATGAACTCATGTAGGTGGTTCATTTTTATGGCAATTCCCAATTGTGGTACTTGATATCGGAGTAATACTCACATGCATTTTATCAAATGTACTTTGTTGAAAAGAAAACAACAACTAAAAAAGTAACATGACAGTACATTAGTTTATGACTGTTGTATAAACATTGAGTCAACTTAAGACTGCCATTTATTTGCATC
This sequence comes from Acrossocheilus fasciatus, assembly GCA_036784905.1. NCBI lineage: Eukaryota > Metazoa > Chordata > Actinopteri > Cypriniformes > Cyprinidae > Acrossocheilus > Acrossocheilus fasciatus. The sequence goes on along the minus strand of CM071947.1, from coordinate 15,012,840 downwards.
TGAATTTCAGTAACATGCAACTGACTTCATTTAACGAAAAAAAAAAATAGCTGAAATATTTTCAGACTAAACTTACTCTACCCCCTTGTAACTGATCTTTGTAAGATCCTGTTTTTGGAAAGTAACGTTTGAAGGCTGAGCACAATCCTTTAGCATTCTTTTCTCTTCCTCTTTAAAAGCATTAGTTTGATTTTGTTAGACAATGCAGGTGTATTTACATTAGGATATTAATCTTGCCTTTTGCAAACAAAACAGACAGAAGTTATAGTTCTGCTTAAGTTCAGCGTAATTGCAGAGAGGCGAGGCAAAGATGTGAGCCTCACATGAATTTAGCTGTTTTTATACAAATATTTATACTTCTCAAAAATTATACATTCCATGTTCCTCACATGTGCACCCAGTAATTTATTTTCAATAAAGAGTTACTTACATTCACAGTTCTTCCTTGTGGGAGTCCATATCAGGAAAAAAAAGGGAAAAAAAAGAGAAAGAATGCAAACAAAAGAACAAAAGAAACATTAATCTGAATATAGAGATTAACAGAAGCATAGCAAAATATGGCTATAAAAAATTAAAAAGGAACTGAAAACAGCAAAGTTAGTGACAGCACGACGAGAGAGCCAGCGGGTGAGAGGGGAGCGTCGGTCAGCAGTGCTATGTCAGGCCGAGAGAGGCCAGTTTAAAAGTGATTTGGAGTTGAAGCATAGTTAATAATTACTCTCCTCGTCAATATTTAACAACTTTTTGGCCCTGCCCCTCAAATCCAACATCCTGGACTCCTATGGACTTACACACTTTCTATCTTAAGAATCTATTTTGAATGCTTTTAGGTACATTTATATTTTTAAAACACCTCAAAACAACACATTTCATTAAAATGGACTATACAAATGTTGTGGGCCAAACAGACACCTTGACAGTTTACTATAAACACAATAAACCACTAGAGGGCGCAACGGTTTAACTTACTTTTATTATTTACTATGTAAAGAATCAGAACGTTGTTTGTTGAATATCACGAAAACTATTATAAAGTCTTATTTATTTTGCATATTCATATGGTACACCTGCTGTGAGTCGCTAAGGCTTGATTTTCTAAATCAGAAAATGTGTGATGTAGGTCAACGTCTTAATTACTGGTAATGGCACAACATGAGGTAATGCTGCATGATTAGAATAGATAAAATAGACTATGGACTCTAAACATTGATCAAAGAATGAAAAAAAAAAGAGCGGGCTTTATAACAGGATAATAAAATGCTCATAAGAGAGGGTTAATTATTGCCATTGTTAGGTTAAAGAGCAGAGAAGTGCACAGTGTGAAGGAATTTCGATTGTCAAACACAAGAATGGCGCGTCAATTAATGTACCACGAGAAAATACTCCATCTAAGCACATAATATAGTACACCAGACAGGTGCAGTCTGGATGTAAAAGGGTCCAAATGTGTCGTGTTTCTTGTAACAAGAGTTGTGGGACTAGACTTACAGTAAAAAAAAAAAAAAAAAAAAAAAAAAAAAAAAAAAAAACAGAAAACAGACACAATCTTACATTCTGCCCAATAATCTACCAAAATAATCACAGGCCTGTAAGATAATGATGTGTAATGTAATGTCATGGTTATTTCTGGGGTTAATTTCAGCTATTTCCCTCACTTTAAAGGAGGAAATAAAGAGGAAATGAAATCTTTCCTGTGGTTGTGACCTTGTTATAGAACACAGGGTCAAACCACAAATATGCAATGTTTTATGGCTTTCAAATTTACCAGAACCATACAGGAAATTTTGCGGCTGTCGTCCTGCATAAAAGCCACGCTTCTGGGTTTTTTAGTCGCAAGTCAGCAGTCAGGAATACTGCCCCTCCACCCTGCAAGGTCTCAGAGTTCAGTTCAGGCTGTCATACTTCATCACCCCCTCTATATTTTATGCCCTTTGCTCTTCAGCTCCTTTAAAATGTTTCCATGGTAAAGTATGTGTCACGTTGAAGGTGTCACTTATTAGATGCACTAAACACCATACAATTCTTACACGTGGAAACCACATTTCATTCCTGGAAAACTGCTGTCTATAATCAGATCTATAAATACATTTACCTAACAAGAAGCTTGGACAGAATTTATTTTCTAATGTGATGTGATTCCTTGTTAGTTATAACAGTACTGTCGAATGTTATATTTTTGAGACGTACAGCTTCACAAATCATTAGCTAATAATGTTCTCATTTACAAAGTCGACAGTTTCAGTGGTAACCAAGATGCCCCTTATCTTATCTGAGAGGCTAGAATAGGGTGTGTTTAAGTGTGCATAACGCAATGTGTAATACACACACCCACACAAACACAGGTATGCATGGTCATTCACAGTCAAGTCAAGGTCTTTAGCCCAGCACAGATTCAAGATTCTATTCTTATCTCAGTAAAATGTACATGAAATTAATTGTGAAAAGGATACTATAAATAGGCATTAGGAAAGAATTTTAAATTCATATAAAGTAGTATTTTAGAGCCTTTAACAAATAACAAGCCAAAAAAATTTTTATTGGGGTTTCTGTAGAAAATATTTTCTGAAGTGCACACTTGTAATGTGTGTGACAGTGTGAGTCAGAAAATGATGCATTAACACATATTTCTGAAAGATTCTGTCTTTATAATATACAGAATCTTCATTAAATTCTGTTTAATACAGAAATACAGTGAGTAATGAGACAAATTGTTTTTATAAAAACTGGTTCACCTGTTCCAGTTAAGCAGAGTTTTGACACATTTAAAATGCAATTTTAGTATCACATTTAAGATGATTTCATGTTCAAATTCACTTTATGGACCAAAATATTGGCCTGCACCTGTTTAAGTTTATTCTTGGCCACTGCTGATACAGTTTTACTCAAGACATGACAAACTGTATATAAAATGATAAAAATGTCCATCAGAAATCACTTTACATCACTTTTTCACTAGTTTCCTTTTCTTTTTTCCATCTACTCCAGTAACAGCTGCTTCGTCTTTCTGGGCGGCCCTCTTTTTTGTCTTCTCCGTCACTGTTTCCATGGTATCCCAAACCTCATCTTCCTCTTCCTCTGCTTTCACCTCCTCTACATCTCCACTATCATCCGCACTTGATGACTATAAGAGAAAAGCACAAAAAGAGTTGAACGTTTAACAAAGCTATTAGGATGCAGTATAAATGCATCAGCGAGAAAGCAACTTCCATTGTTGTTACTGTTGATAGGCAGTTATATAAAAGCGAATCATCAAAATGATGCTCCCTCTGACACTGAACTGCCGCTTACCTCCAGTTCTCTGCTAGACAGCAGCACACAATTGAGTCGTGACTTCAGATATACCTGCACAGAGAAAATATGTTCATTTATTCAAACATAACACTGAGTGGGAGGCACTTCTGATTATATGGTACATGCAATCAGATGAAAATAAGAGGAGAGGGGCTATGCAGAAATCTGCAGAGAAAATGAGAAAGATGAAGTGCAGGGAGAATGGAGAAAGAAACCTGGTTTCTTGTGCGTTCATACCTTGTGCTGTAAGGAACGGTCCTCCAGGCTGTGTACTCTGAGAAAACGATCTAAACCACAAGAGGCCACCAATGGAAGGGAAGGATGGCACTGCAACCCCCGCACTGCCCCCGCCAGACCCTTAAGACACCCACGCACAAGCCCTGCAGGCAGAGAGAGAAGAAAATGGGGTCAGACAAAACAACACTCTTAAGAGTTCAATAATATTGCTGTGCATATACGGAGAACGGCTGGCCAAATACATCCTTTATACTTGAAACACACACAGATCCAGGACAAAAAACCCTGAGCAATGGAGCTTCAGTTCAAAACAACTGCTTTTGTACAGATCCAAACCTGCCTAAGAGAAAAAATAAACAGAGCATCCACCTACTGCTTACCTTTCCGGAGGTCAAGGATGGCAAGCTCCCCGTGAGTGTTGCCCACGACCACTGTGCCCTGGCTGGCAGGAAGAGAGAGCGCTGTGAGCGGGTACTCTCCAAACTGAGCCTCCAACACCGGCCTTCTCTGAGGCGTCGAGGGGTCATACACGCGCACCTGACGGAGGAGGAGCAGAACAGAGAGGGCAAGATATTTTGAGTCATGTTTGATCACAGACGTTTACCTTGAGACACAAAGGAAGACATGAATGAATACAATAGCAAAGGGTTAGGGACAAGCTGCAAAAACATGATCTGCTCACAATTTATTTCAGGATCTTTCATAGCTATTAAATATAACTAACAAACAAAACATTTTTGCATTTTAAAACAGCTGATGATGGCTTGAGGCTGTGTTTTACTAACACCATCCAATCAACTACAAGCTGAAGGTTTAGTAAACACACATAAATGAAATCAAACAGAAATTCATTGGTATAAACAGTGACTTCATATAGATTATTTTACATGATTTTGTATAAAAATTATTAATTACTTGATTCAGTTAAAACCAAATCACTACTTTGAACTGCATGCTGGTTTTGACGAAACAGCCAGAATTTAATTAAATACGCTATCATTTAAAAGTTTGAGATAAGACATTTTTTTAAAGAAATTAATACTTTCATTTATAAATACAAACAAACAAATAAAAAGGCAAAAGGGACATTAAAGACATTTGTTATTATTTATTTATTTTTTTTAAATAAATTATGTTCTTTTGGACTTTCTATTCATATAAAGAATCCTGAAGAAAAAAAAATTAAGCAGCACAACCATTTTCAACACTGATAAGGAGAAGAACTTTGTAGGATCATGTGACACTGAAGGCTGAATTAATGGCTGCTGAAAATTCAGCTTTGCCAAAGAAATACATTAAATTTTATAATACAATATTACAATATTTCACAGTATTACTGTTTATACTGCACTTTCTATCAAATAAATGCAGTATTGGTAAGAATAAGAGACTTTCATTTTTTTTTTTATTTTACTGACACCAAACTTTCAGATGATAGATTACATCATTTCAGGTGTCCACTGTTAACAAAAATTCAGATACTATATGATATTTCTAAAGTAAATAAGTTAATTCCAGATGGAACAAATGAATCCAGTATAGATACCTTGTAAGAAACAACAGTAGACAAGCATGCATGGATAAAGCCAGAGTAAAGACAAACCTGGTGGTGTCCAGTGCATGTGACTATTTTATCTGAATCTGGGATGAAGCCAATATCTCTCACCCACACGGGCACTCGCATATCCAACCAGTCATGGGCTACCTGATGGATTAAAGAAAAAAGGAAGAGCTTGAAACACAGAAATCAACTACTGGGGGCTAAAAAAGTTATAGTTTTCTTCTTCTGACTTACATTTTTGGCTGAGAATATTGGCTTATCTGGTCTCTCCAGATCCCAGACTTTCAGCGGGTTCTCTTTACCCCCTGTAGCCACACGATGGCGCTGTGATGGGTTCTGCTGCATTCTGCATATTCCATTTCCAACATTTACCTCAACCTAAGAACAGAGACAAATGAGGTTGGCTGAGGATCAGATTTACTATAAGTCCACATCTATCTTAACAGTCAAGAAAATTATTATAAAGATGAAGAGATCATCGTACATTATTCAATCCTAATCTACAATTCAAACTGTAGAAGCAGTACTACACAACTAGCTTTATAAGGAACAAGTAAAATAGTCAATATTGGGTAACTCTATGTGTTTTTAGTGTTTTAGAGGCAGAAAACAGCACAATAAAACATCCTCTCCCATTTCTTTTAAACAGTCAGACCCTTCATCTGACCTGCAATAAAATAAAAAATACAAAATTAACAAATATACATGCAATAATGGCGCAATTGTTAGAAACTCCTTTTGACTGGTTCATTTCATCATAATTAACATACAGTGATAAATTACAGTTAAAATTAAATATGTCTTTTTTGAGTGATACTGAGATGCGTATGGGATTATATTATGGGGACAATATCCTATTTTATTTTTTACTGTAGTGTACCGAAAGGCAACCTAATGGCTACTTTATCATTAACAAGTAAACAAATCAAGTGAAAATATAATGCATATATACACACACACATGTACAATCATTATAATCATTATAAAGTATATATATATACACACACACACACACATATGTGTGTGTGTGTATGTATGTATGTATATATATATCTATATGTGTGTGTGTGTGTGTGTGTGTGTGTGTGTGTGTGTGTGTGTGTGTGTGTGTGTATGTATGTATGTATGTATGTATATATATATATATATATATATCTATGTGTGTGTATGTATGTATGTATATATATATATATGAAGTCACACTGACTTACTGTTTCTGTACTGCCTTCCTTCCACACCTTCAGCAGTCCTGACTCCACACATGTGATCATAGAACTGGAAAAGAAGGAAAGAAAGTCAATCATTCCTACAATACATCTATGCAAAACAACAAAACATTCAGTAGTTCATCAGCCCCTGCAGAGATGAGCATAACATGACATTGGTAACCACCTGTCAGTGACAGCCAGTCCTGTGAATCTGCCCTGTGAAGGATCTCCACACTCTCTGGTCGCTGTGAAGATACCCTTATCTGTGCTGAAAGTTTTCACAGTGCCGTTCACACTGCCCACTAACACCTGCAAAGACATACACACATAGACAACGTCTGTCAGTCACTAAATCGTGGTGATGAAGTCTGTTACTCCAGTTCTCTCTCTTCCTCACCTCTGATTCTTGAGGATCTCCCCATGCCATCACACAAACCTCCTGATCTCGACTCAAGCAGCTCATCTCACAAAAATTGAACGCCTGCTTTTTGGTTAAACTCACCCCTTGAGATGAAATATGGATAATAACAAACCATTAGTTCAGTGGCCCTCAAGAAAATTAAATGGCACATATGTGTTGCCTACTCACGTGTACTGTACATGGCTAGCTAGCTAGTCAGAAAAAGTGTACAATATGTCGACAAAGAGACAAAAAACCCCTTACCTTTTAAGATTCCAGTTTCGGATCCAAGCCATATTGAGCACGTTTGGCTTTTAGCAGCCATTTGAACGCAAACGAGTGATTTTGGAGTTACTGACTAAATAAAAACAGATCTCCACGCTACTGTCGCACACAACTGCGTCCGGGAGGAACGCGCAGCCCGAGGACTTTGGTTCCGTTCCCCTCTGAGACTGGGACAGCAGACGCTAAACATCAGTGCGAGTTTCTGCATGTTGTCGCGCGATTATAGTTACTACAATTGGATGAAAGTATTATAATCTACTTCTATGTCTAGTGTTTATCCTATAATTTTCACTTAAACACAAAAGAGATTAGATAGCAAAGATAGGGACTTTCTAGGCTAGGCATTATGGGGGAAATATCTTCCATGGATAAAAGTCAGACAGGTTTTCAACAACATGAAGGTGAGTAGCTTTCTTTCTTTCTTTCTATTTGACCCCAAGATATTTCTGATACTTATGCTATAAAAGACATAGCTGCTCATTTTCAAACTTTTTAATTACAGAAATAGGAGTGACTATATATTAAAAGAATTCAACAAAATAATTATGAATAAGTAAATTCCACCATCTCAGTAATGTTCTTTGTGGTTCTACTTTGTAATTACATTGGTTTTAAAATGATTTTTTCACTAATAGCACTTTCTACCCAACCAATATATGTGACCATGGACCACAAAACCACTGGGGTATATTTGTAGCAGGGTGTTTCTTCAACTAGGGGCAATTTTAGCCTTGTGAAGTTGAATAAAAAAAACTTGTTCAAAAGTCACCTAACACAGTCTTATAAGTTTAAATAATTTGTCTAGTTTTAAGGTCTGTAAGAGGACAAACTTAGATTACAAGAGAAATTGTTAATATTTTACATTTTTCCGACCTGCAATGAACAAATGTCATTTCCACCACATCTCAATATACAGCTGTTATTTAAATATAGAATGATGATGAGAACTTTTTAAATATTTTTTTTTAAAAATGTATGGTGATAGAAATGACAGGGTGTTATATATTTATTAGAAAAAGTCTTAAACTCATCACAGTCATTAAACTCAATTCACAAAGTCATTAAACATAGCAATTGTACTTTGTAACCATAAATGTCATTTCCACCACAGAGGGCAGTGTGCTGGAAATGACATTTCTGTAGTTTTTTTGTGAAAAAATGGGACATAGCTTCACTGATTAGCTTTGAATTAATGCTTAGCATTTCATGTATGCAAAATATTCTTATTTAACTTTAATTTTTTAGCTTTTTAAAAACACCCTTGAAGGTACAGTATGTTAAGAAATTATGAATAAATAAATATATTAACTGCTCAAACAATATTTACCTTGATTTTTCTTATTTTCCTCCATGTCCAACATGTGCTCTGATGTCACTTAACATTGATGTCACTTAACATTTCCATTTTTGTGGAAATGACACCAATACTGTGCGACAGCTATATTTTGTATAAAAAGTAATATTGATAGTGGTCTCAAATTAAATACTATAATGTTTTTTAATTATTTTACTAGTGCTTAATTCAGGTACATTAATAGTTACCAGATAAGTCAAATTTTTAAACTGTATTTTCATTGTTGAAGTTTAAAAGTCTGGGTGTGCGACAAGGAGAAAACAGTGATTTTGACACCTATGAGGAGGTTGAAAAGTATGAAAAAAATCATAATAGAAAGGTAGTACAAAGTTTTAAAGGTGGTTTTATTGTTAGTTTGACAAAGAAAGAGGAATTTGTCCAAAATTATATGTATTTTTAGAAATATGACCAAAGAACATAAAAGTGCCCATAATCTAAGAATCACCCAGCAATAGCCAAAAATACACTGTATGGGTCGAAATAATTGATTTTTCTTTTATGCCAAAAATCATTAGGATATTAAGTAAAGATCATGTTCCATGAAGACATTTTGTAAATTTCCTTCTGTGAATATATCAAAACTTAATTTTTGATTAGTAATGTGCATTGGTAAGAACTTAATTTGGACAACTTTAAAGTCTATTTTCTCAATATTTAGATATTTTTGCACCCTCAGATTCCAGATTTTCAAATAGTTGTATCTCGGCCAAATATTGTCCGATCCTAACAAACCATACATCGATGGAAAGCTTATTTATTCAGCTTTCAGATGATGTATAAATCTCAATTTTGAAAAATTGGCCCTTATGACTGGTTTTGTGGTCCTGGGTCACGTATATTCATCATGAAATATATTATTTTGTGTGTTTTTTTTTTTAAATCTTTTTGAATTTTATAAGTCTAGAAATCGTACTTTTAAAATTTTCTCATACAGTTTATCCAAGTTATCCAAACTCACCCTGGTTCTTAAATAAAAATGTCAGTTGTTAAGGGAACAAATTACAATAAGAATGAGCTCAGCTTACGTCTTGATTCTTAGCTTATTTTATTAATAAAACCTTGTTTTATTTTAATCACTTTTAGTCATCTTGCAGACTCCTTGGAAGTGTACTGAGGCCCCCTATAGTGGGTCCTGGCCCCCTGGTTAAGAACTACTGCTTTAAAGAATTAGAAACACAGCTGTATTGGAATGCAAAAATATTAATTGCTTTCAAAGAGTTTCAACACTCCTTTCTTTATTTTGTAATAGGTCCTAACTGATCATAGATTGAATATAAATATCTTTAAAAATCTAAAACACAATATCAGCACTGAAGTAACTGAAATCACTTGCGGTTGCCCTAAAATAGCATTTCCTGACAGTAGAGAGAAGATGCTTTCTGAGTGTGGAAGAATCCACCAGATGGTACTCTTGGACTCCATTAGAAGAGCACCCACATGGCATGCTGGAAATATCTGTCAAAGGTGTTGTATGTGCTTTATGATATTTGTCAGTCTCCCTGAAAAACAGAGAACGCTGCCTATATGGCTGCAGTAATGTAAGCAATAAAAGCACATCAGAATCCTTAATGTTAGAATGATTCAGTCTCTTCTCCCTGGGGAGCATGTCAATCAAGTTTCAATATTTCCCACGCTTTAAAGAACACACAATAAACAAAGATGGAGACATTGTGGGGATGATTTGAAAACAGCTAATGAGAGAAGAAAAAGAAGATCCCCAGGGAGTATTCATTGAAAATGGATTTGACACCATGAAAACGAGATGGCAGGAAACCCAGACATATTCAAAGGTGTGATATATTACTATATGAACCTTTTTAAAGCAGGTTTCCTACAGTTATGGAAAAACTGGAAATAAGAAATAATTATGCATACTTTACTGTTATTACTATAGTAAGTGCATGTAATGTGTAACAAGAACATTGTAAAATAGTGCTACTTAATATATTATTATAATGAATAATAATATGACTACGATAAAACAATAATATTATGGAACATAATGGAATTTTTATAATATGAGCATAATTTATGTTCTACTGTAGATACATTTTTGTTTTACTGGAGATATTTGTACACTAATAAGTTATTATTATTATTCATCTGTTAATTCCCAGGATTGGTATCTGACTTGGAATATGAAAACTGCAACAATAGAATTTGTGGGAAACCTGTGGAAAAAAGAAGAAAAAACGGTATGTGAATGATATAAAATACCTCTCTACTCATGATATTTGAAAACATGACTGCAGATTTGACTACAAAGAAAGAGGTAGAATCAAACCTTACTTCATCTCTCCTGCAGTGACAGAGACGCACTTTCATCAGGAAGGTAACATTGTATGAGAGAGAGACAGTAAGAGAATAAAAGAGGGAGGGAGAGAGAAAGAGAGTGAGAGACAAACAAGGGAAGCCAAAGAAGAAAGACTCGGAGCTCCCTCTGCCCCCTCATATCTCTCTAGGGAATGAGAGAGTAGGGCAGAAAATAGAGGGACGGAGGAAGAGAAGAGAAGACTGTTGAATGTAGTTGAGCATCGCGTTCAGAGGTAATAACATCACATTTTAATTCTAATCAAAGAGATGGGGGGCGAGCGAGAAGGGCTTTTCCATTGGTTCTGCTTTTGAGATCAAATACCAGCGGGGAATGCTTGAATTGGTAAAAAACTGAGAGAGGCAGAGAAGGAATGAGAGCGGGAGAAAGCGGAGGGTAAGTGGGTAAGGCAGATGAAGGGGGAAAAAGAGAAAAACGCTAAGTTAATTAAGTGTCAGACTTCAGAAAGCTGCGCAGGATCAAAAGCATAAGATAAAACAGAAAAATACAGCTAGCGCATTCATGCATGTTTGGCTTTTTTCTGCTGTTTCATACCTGGTCGCAGAGCATCCAGCAGCCAATGAGAGACTGTGATGGGACCGACACTGACACCCAGAGCAAAGCAGACCAGAGATTTCTGACATGGTGTCGACCCAGATTGATGGGAGGAAAATGAGGGGAGAGAGGACAGACATAGACAGACTTGCGCCGCTGCTTCAGAAAACACAGGTAAATGCTCTCGTTCTTTGATTCTGTCGTGTACCACAGCTAACTTAGTTAACCATTCTTCACCATCATTTTGAAGATGTTATTATTAATGTGCGCACTGTTTAGAAGGATTGAACACCATTACAGTTCTGTAATGGATTCACACTCAACTGCAAATACAAAAATTGGCACATTTTACTTTTTTTTGTCTTGGAAATGCACATGTCTACAAAGCCTTGCATAGATTACTAAATTCAATATATAATAATAAAAATGCTTTTTTCTACAAATCCATGTTAAACATGCTTTGTTTATTTTTTTGGTCACACTTGCAGTCTCAATGACTCATTTTGAAGCCACAAATTCAATCCAAAAGAGTTTCATTAATGTGTTCATATATGCACGTCATTATCCATAATACCAAATCATCAGCACTTAAAACTGATCAATCATCTTTTATTCTAAGAGAGGATATGAATCATTGTAAGACCTGTCAATTAGATCCACATACATGTCCTGTTATTGATTAAAATGACAACGCCGTGTCAGTGAAAATGTGTCTAATTACTGTTCAACAGTCATTCATCAAGTTTATTACTTTATACACTCTTAAAAATAAAGGATCTTTATTGGCTTTGATGCTTTCGTGCAGAAACTTTAACATCCATGGAAGCTTTCCACTGCACAAAGGCTTTTATATAGATATAGATATATATCTATGTAATAATAATATAATATAATTTATAATATAAATAATATAGATTGTTAAAATATTCGTCACACTTAAAAAATGGTTCTGAAACTCCTTTTGGGAACCTTTATTTTTTAAGAGTGCAACTCGAATCAATGTCTGTTTTTCAGATTGTATACCGAGGACATTCATCCTCCGATGTGCCCACAAGATATTTTTTAAGGTGTTCTGCTGTAAATAAGGTGTGTGGACCCAGTGTGCAGCACTAATCTTAGAGACGGGGGAGGGGAGCCATTCTCCACATACATACAAACCCCCCTCTGCCAATCAGAGAGAAAGACAGAGAGGGAGAAGGAGAGCAAGTGAAGGAACAGGGGAGACGGCAGAGAGACTGAAAAGAGGAAACAGCTCAAGCAGTTATCTTAGGTGGACAGAGAGGAAGAATTACGCAGGAACACACACTGTCCAGCCACACGTTACAAGGTGCTCCAGCCAGCGGAGGCGGATAACCAGCCAGACGCCTCATATCTGCAACTCCAGACCAAGAAGATTCCTCTCGAATTCTCTTCCGACTTCATCCTAAGCTGGACTGCAAGCTTTAAGAGGAGAGACAGAAGAAGAGGGGAGTGCTTTGTAACTTCCTTGAAGGGGGTGAGAGTGTAAGGAGAGTGACAGAGAGAGAGAGAGAGCAGGGGAAATCTCCCCCTCGCCCTCTCTCGACCCAGATCACCGTCAGGCTGGCTGGAACAGCCATGGCCTTCACCTTTGCGGCCTTTTGCTACATGTTAACACTCGTGTTGTGCGCTGCCCTCATCTTCTTCGTCATCTGGCAGGTACGTCTGTAGTTTTACACTTTACTCAGTGAATGTGAATTTGTACGAGTTCCTGTTACCTGTAACACTGTCACACTTCCATTTCAACTGGCGTCGGAATCCATGCCATCGCCAAGTGTCTGACTGCGTGAGTGTGAATGTGTGTGTGTGTGTGTGCCAGTTTTTTGAGCGCAGAGACTGGTGTGTGTCTGTCCAAGCTGTCTCCCCTGCCCTTAACAAGAGGCCTTATCCATGAGGTGAATACAAATCGCGGCAGTTATTAATAGAGCAGACATTCTGAGTCATGGATGATTAATGATTTACAGAACAAGTAGACGGATACAGAAGAAAAACGGAGGAAGGAGGCGGGAGTCTACCTGTGTGTATATGCACACAAACACACACAATCAATAATGCAAATGTAAATTGCACAAAACCTTACGAATAATTATATTATGGAAAAAAATAAAATAAAATTATATTTTAGGAAACAGAAGCAAAGAGTGCTACACGGGTGTCTTTTATAAACTTAGGACCATTATTTGAGATATTAAGCACATTCATGTTAATCACATATTTATTTTAATTAAGCAAATAATCACATATCCCCCTTAATTCTCCATACAGTATAAATATATGTAATAATGTATATATAATGTATAAATAAATATGAGCTTTAAAAATGTATTTATACATTTTACATCATGGAAGTATTTGTTGAACTGCCTTTAACTTTGGAAGATTTAATTCTACAAAAAGTTGTATTACAGCAATTGAGTAAGAAAATCAAAAAGTACATTACATTAATGACAATCACCGTTGAAAATTATAGAAATAAAAAAACATAAAAAGCAGCTTCTAGATGCTTTATGGCGATGACAATTCTAGGGGAAAATGTCATGAAAATTATGTTACAACAATATCAGTATATTGTATATAATTCAAAAATAGTGTATATTTAATGTATTGTGGGTCGTGGGTTAAAAAATGTAAAAAAAATTCTATTTATCAAAAAAATGTTTTTCTTCATTTCATTTTGAGGTGTAATGTGACTTAGACATGTTTTAGTGAGATTCACCAATGCACACAAACACAGAGAGCGAGAGTGCTGAAGAGGAAGAGGTCAACAGCTCATTTGAACTCTACTGGTTGTTCTGTGCCAGCCCACTGTCTGTAGAATCACAAATGAAATTTGCACAGTCGCCGCCAGAGACTTCAACATCATCTGTATTCTTCATATTAGAGGCGGCATTCTCACAAAAGGCAACAGCAGACAAACACAATGGCCCTGAACTGTTAAAATCTGTCTGAAACACTAAAACACTAGAAAGCAGAGGTTTCAACATCTAAAACACAAGCCCTGAATGCCGAACCAGAAGTCAGGGATATTTTCAGATCGCCATTAGACTGCAGACCTTACTTGTAAGACGTTCAAAAGGCCATTAAGAAACAGACTTGAAATGACTGAGCATTGACTAATGACAGGAGTGGGAGAGATTCTAAACATGAGTCATTTGGTGTGTGTGTGTGTGTGTGTGTGTGTGTGTCTGTGTGTGTAAATGTATGTGAGAGAAAGAGAGAGTATGGAGACAGAGAGTGGGGGAGGCTGAGAGTCTGCGTATGCCGATGAGAAACCATGTTATTGAGAATGCTTATCAAACCGTAATTTGGTTCTGACACCCCATCCCCCTTTCCTCTCCTTCTCCCCCTATCTTTGTATGGCTCTTAGCCAATAAGAATGTGAACTCACTTCTATAGCAACCATGATGCCCGCTTAGGGGCTCGTTCGATCACCATAGCAACTGCATCTGTTTACAGAGAACGAAGTGAGGGGATGGCAGGAGATATGGATCTATATGGGGAAAGGAAGGAGGGGAGAATATAGCTTGAAGCTGTAGGAATGGCTAGAGAATGAGGAAAGTTAAAGATAAAAAGGGCCACAGATGGTACAATCACCCCTCATTGTCTCGAACCTCCAAAATGTCCAGTGGTTTTGTTTAAATGCTCGTGCAACACAAATTCTCTTTGTCTCTTTTCAAGATTATTGCTTTTGATGAGCTGCGCACAGACTTCAAAAATCCCATCGATCAGAGCAACCCCACCAGAGCGGTAAGGCTTTTCTTAGATCACGACTCCTTTCACACAGCATAAACTACACAGCATCAGTCTCCCAACTGTGAACAGCAGGTTTCAGAGACACTGAAATGGCATACATGCACGTATGTGAACACGCATGCAGAAACATGCAATCTTATTGCGCTCTTCTGTTTTTCCTCAGAGGGAAAGAATATTGAACATCGAGAGAATCTGCAACCTCCTCCGAAGGGTGAGTGAAATTGTGGCAGATCAAGTCAAGTGTAAGCATATATAAAGTGGGGAGGACATGCAAGAGAAGCTAGCTATTTAAAAAAAAAAACTTTATAGTAGAGATGCACTGATGGTACAATTCTTGCTTATAGTCCTAATGTATTCTGGCGGATACCCCTATGTTGGCTAAATAAATAAAAACTAAAACAATAAAAATTATTTTAAATGCTGCAGCTATATTCAGGCATTACAACATTATAATATACAGTATGAAAAATGGATGTTCATTTTAAGATTTAATAACATTTACTGTGTTATTAAATTAAGTAAATAATTAGTTTATAAAGATCCCATGTATGCATTAAATTTCCAGTGTTAGCTGATAATGATAAATCCAAAGTTCTGGCATGAAAATCTAGATGGCGCTGTCCGAATGGTCAAAATCAATCTGACATAATGCCATCATTATCACATGGTGCAGCTGATAGGTTCTTTTTGTATCAGCAGCCAATTAGCTTGCTGCTCAACACTTGCTCAGATACTTGGCTAGTGCTTGCGGTAACGTGCTTCAGAAACTCTCCACCTTCCCCAGCTCCACCTGTATAGATCTGCTACAGGGTGATCATGTATGCTCTGGGTTATTTCATGTTGTGTGTGCAGCAGCAGTATTTCTTGCTCACAGCAGCATGTTGTGGATGTATTGGCAGTAGCAAGTCTCGGTAATACCAAAGACTATAGAATACCCAAGACATGGCACTCCTTTAGTTTTGAATGGGGAAAAATGCAACGCTCAATATGGCCGCTCAATCGCAGGAAGCCCTGCCTTCTGAATATAAGAGCCAATCACTAATCGGTAAAGTCAGCGCATCACTGCAGCTGCCATTAGAAATCCCGGTTGCTATAGAAACAGTCAGTGTTCTGAGACGTGCGCTGAGGACTGCGCATGCGCACTGGCCGATCTAGCATGAAAAATAAGCTTTTTATAACGCTATTTGAGCAAAAGAAACAACATTTATGATACAGTTGTTGTCAGATTTCTTTGGTGATTTCAAATATGAAATTTAATCGTAAGCTTAGTGAACAGTTTTGGAGAATTTGATGAGATAGGAGCTGCACTTGGATGCCCAAGAGGCGTTTCAAAGATGGCCGCCGAGTGACATGACTTGTCTTAAAGAGACTTTGGTAATACCTAACACAATAATGTTGTCATGACAAGGGCGTAGTTTTGGTTTGAACATTGGGGGGGTTGAAGTGGACCCCGGGTCATGCTCCCTGTTAAGGTTTATTTATTTGTTTGTTTGATTGCTTAAATGTTTATTTTTGTAAAATGGTCTTTTGTGCTATCCACCACACATGCAAAGTTGGTTGATTGCATAACTGCAATAAAGTAATAGGCTAGTTAATTACTTGTTTACATAGGATATATAATGTATTTTATATTATTTAGAAACTTAGGCTAGTTTGACAGAATGTTCTAATTCAACACGCCATGGGAAGTCAATCTAACTTAACATTTTCTTATTTTGATTTTGTTTATTTCTTACTCCTTAACAGTTCATCAGGCTCTTAATGATTTAATCTATGCCATCATTGGGAAATCTGAAGGCCAGGTTTTTCCATCACTCATCATTAGAACCCATTGACTCTCGATTCTGACTTGTACTTGCTCTTATGAAAAAGTACCATAGTTCTTAACTGTAGCATTTGTTATAATAAGGCTAGCCTATTAATCATTACTAGGCCAATAATGACTTTTTTTTTTTATTAATCTATATTGCATTTGTTATGAGAAACAAAAGCCATTAGAAACTATCGCTACAACATGCCACAGTTGTAATAGAAATCTAGAGGGAAAATCTTTTCCCTTAACAGATTATCTATTATAAATTCTACAAGTTAGACAAAATTTACCACAATAAATAAGCCTACAGTAAAACGTGATAAATTACAAATAAATGCAGCCCTGATGAGAGTAAGAGACTTGTTTAAAAAACATTAAATCTTACTGACCCCAAACTTAATCTATCATGCCTTCATACTTTAATAGCTGGAAATGTCATGAAAATGCAATTTAATATATACTCTTAGAGTATATTCAGAGCCCTAGAGGCGACTGGACCCCTGATTGGAAACCCTTGTGTTAAAATATTCTGTATCTCCCAAACAAACACAAAATTGTCTACTTCCAGTCTTCCTGAATGTGGCATCACTGTATCTCTTTTCATTGCTCTTCCCACTTTTCTGTTCTTGTTCTGTACTTGGAGGCACACTCATATCTTACACATGCGCATAAAGAGTCAGAACTGATTGTGCAAAAGATACGTATGACGAATATGTGAATTCATGCTTACAAACATGACGAGTACTTGGAACTATCCCTACTTTTTTTGTTTATTCTCCAGCTGGTGGTTCCGGAGTATTCCATCCACGGGCTGTTCTGTCTGATGTTCATGTGTGCAGGGGAGTGGGTGACTCTGGGCCTTAACATCCCCCTGCTCCTCTATCACCTCTGGAGGTACAAACTGTCCCTCACTTACATCTACTTAACTGACATTTCAAAATGGGTCCCTGTAGCAATTCCCCCTCACTTTTTATCTCCCTCAGGTTTTTCCACCGTCCTGCAGATGGGTCTGAGGTTATGTATGATCCAGTGAGTGTGATGAATGCAGACATTCTGAATTACTGCCAAAAAGAGTCCTGGTGCAAGCTAGGCTTCTATCTTCTCTCCTTTTTCTACTATCTGTACAGGTAAACCCTCCTCATTCATATATTATCCACCCATTTAGATATCCTGTGTTATGAGATCTTATGTTTGGATTTGATTGATGGCATTACTATTACATACTTCATCATCTGAGAGAAACAATGGACTTCTCAAACTGGAGAAAAGACATGTAAAACAAGAAAAGAAAGAAACGAAAAAAATCAGTTTTCGTCATTTATTATAATAAGAAATGTTTCTTGAGCACAAAATCTGCATATTGAAATGATTTCTGAGTGATCACATGACACTGAACACTGAGTTTGTCCCAGAATGTCTTTTCTCAATTAAGATGGTGAAAGTTTGTTTAGTATATCTCTCTTGATTCATTTCTCTCTCTCTGTCTCGATCTCTTTTGCAGTATGGTGTATGCTTTGGTCAGCTTCTAAGGGATCAAACGAAGGACAGATGATTGTGAAAGGAAGGAGAAAAACGACAGAATAAAGACCGAACTATGTCGCGCTCTCCTCTCCCTCATCCACAGACCTTGTTCAGCTCCTCCTCAGATCTCCTGGGTGGGGATGGACGATGGACAGATGTAGAAAAAGCTCAAGACAAGGAGGCATTAAAAGCCGTCAGCGTAAAGCTGCCTCAATTACTGCCATTAAAAAAAAAAACAAGTGGAGATGTAGACCAAAAGAAAACGAGTGCAATAGAAAGAGAGAAATATGGTGAACAAAAGACTCAGGCAGTGTAGATGTTTTGTAACACCATTGAATTTCTCAAGGGCTGCTGAAAATTTCCGCTGCTCATAGCAACATGTCTACAAAGAGACACGTAAAGTGCTACTGAGGCCATTACAGAATGTGTTACCTTGAATTTTAAATCCATAGACCGTGGACTTTGTCTTTTTCTTCAGATAACTTGTTATGTCAAAGTATTTAATAACTGCTAAGTATTTGCTATTTCAGTATTTGTGGTAGATAAATGTACCCTGTATGTAGAGGTACGATATAATAATTGATTAAATTCTGAATATATGGTTCAGTTGTTGCAGTTCGGTCAGGGTAGTTCTATTAGTGTCCTTAAACAACCGCACAAAAAGTATATTTTTGCGTAAAACCTGATGGCGACGTTTACATAGACATTTCAAAGCAAATCAACCAATGAGATAAAGTATCACAAACCGGAGAAACTGTTTGAGCAGCATCACATCTGAGGACTGACACCCCATGTTCTGGATTCATCCATCATGGGCTGCGGTGAGGACGAGCGGTCAAGCAGAACGGCAGACTCTTAATTGAGACGGGCGTGCAGGACGGGCCGTACCGGAGGGAAGAGAGATCCGACCCCAACCTCTGCCGGAGTTCAAATACTCGATAGACTGTGACAAATCATAAAAGCACTTTTGGAATGCCAACAGATGAACTGTAGCAAACAACAGAGGAAGACTCATTTGCGTTGAGTGGGCTGATGTGCGTGAGACAGCCGGACACAGCGGACCGTGATGCAGATGATGGAGATGATGGTGTCGGAAACGTTCGCCGATGATGCTTTGGACAACAGACCGACGATGACGGTCTCACATCGAATACAAACTTTTCAGGCAGTCTTCTGTGTTGTTAGACTATATCTGACATTTAATGCCACTCTGTTCCGTGTATCATAGGGCCTCTCGATTTGCCTCACCTGGAGCTCCTGTGTTGTGCTGTGTCCATCGGTCTGCTAAACAAGTAGATTAATGATTATTTACCTAAGCTGTGTGTAGTTCTGGCTT
The DNA here is from genome assembly GCA_036784905.1 of Acrossocheilus fasciatus. NCBI lineage: Eukaryota > Metazoa > Chordata > Actinopteri > Cypriniformes > Cyprinidae > Acrossocheilus > Acrossocheilus fasciatus. The sequence continues at coordinate 14,993,197 of CM071947.1, read as the reverse complement.
TGTAGATGAATAGAGTGGCTGAACGCATCTCTCATGAGCCGCTTCACAAGCTAGAACGGCTTCAGATTAGCCTACACTTAAAAGCAAGCCATTTAATAACGACACGGTCCGAGTGCTTTTTGGCAACACTGCCTATCTGGTTCGAACTCCTGGGTCTTCTTTCCATCTTGGCTTTGACTTGATGTACCCTCAAAAATGTGAATATATATCCTGGACAATCGCTAATAGCACAGGAATGTGGGCTGAGAGACAGCTGACTGGGTCTTCATTATAGACGTCATCACTGAATGTCTTTTTGTGATTTAATATTAGTTCACATGCAGTATCTACATTTAAGAATACCTGCATGATTATGTCTTTTATACATGATTCATTAATGTACGCTACAGCACCTTTGGTAACTTTATGGTCTGTATTCAGATGAATACACCCGAATATCTTATATACTCCAAAAGCAATTACACATGTTCTAATAAAACGATGTTGACAAAAAAGTCTGTTTGTTGATTTGCATTTTGGGGTTGGAGTTAACCTTGGATTTAATTAGCCTTTTATTCAGCAAGGGTGCAATAAATTAATCAAAAGTAACAGTAAAGACTTTTATAGTTTTACAAATATATATTAAAGAAATGCTGCTATTTTTATGCACATCAAAGTATAGTGAAAAATATCTAAGATGATTTTTTTTTACAAAAACATAAGCAGCACTAATGTTTTCAACATTGATAATAATAAGAACTGTTTCTTTAGCAGCATATCAAAATATTAGAATGATTGCTGAAGGATCATGTGAAGACTGGAGTAACGGCTGCTGAAAATTCAGCTTTGCAAAACAAAAAAAACAGTTGTTTTAAATTGAAATACAGTAGTCAACATTTGAAGTGGATCAAAAAAGATCACCAAAGTTGTTATAAGACAAGAACACATTTTGATTTTTAGGTTTTAGGACAACTTTGATGAAAGGTTTTGATCCATGTTGACTGCTATAATATTTCATAACATTGTTATCAAATAAATGCAGCCTTGGTGAGCATAAGGGACTTCTTTCAAAAACATAAAAAATTTTTTACCAATCCCAGACTTCTGAGTGGTATAACTTCATCAACATGTTGCAATCTTTAAAAATGTTGAGATGAGAGAGGGTATTTTTATTAAAATAATAATAATAAGTTGGTCTGCCAAAGGAGGAATTCCACCAAAAAAAGAGATAAGTAAATTGAAAAGGGATGAAACTGTGATAAGAAGAAAAAAGATCAAGGCAAATGATGAAGGCCAGAGATAGAGAAAGTTTATAAAGAATTTGAACACATTCTTGCAAGTCTCAAGCAAAAGTAAATGTGAAAAAGTGATAATGAAAGGGAGAGACAGAAAAAGTGCGAGTGCACTGGAGTCAATAAGAGGCTAACACAATTTGGTTGCCATGGAGACACAAAAGAATGAAATGCATTTTATGTTAGGTTGTCTCTCTCTCTCTCTCCCTTGCTGAAAATCAAAACCAAAAAGCCTGTCCAAAATAGGTTTTCTGTCCATGGCCGCAAAGCTGAAACATTTGCCAAAGCTTTGAAAAGCAATTTGGTATGAAAATGGAGCAGGAAAATAGAACAGAGTAATAAATAAATAATATAAGAATGGCAGCAAACCCCCAAATTGCTGTTTTGAAACATGAATTTTATCAAAGAGCAGCAGAGTGCAGTTTATGTGCAGTGCATGCAGAAACATGCATGTAATCACACACACTCCATTGCCAAAGTCTAGTTCTCTTTCTGCTCTTTCTCTCCCTCTCTCTTCACCTCTTGAGAGATGTTGCTATGGAAACTGGTTACAATTGATAAGTTTGAAACATGAGTGAGCCACAGACAAGCTGCTGGTACACACACACACACACACACACACACACACACACACACACACACACACACACACACACACACACACACACACACACACACACACACACAGTGTTGCTGTCTGAGACAGCTACACTTGTATGGAAATGGTTCTCTGTTTGAAGAGCTGCTTTTCAAAACACCAAGATTTTCCATTTGAAGGAAATGAAATGTAGTAGGATCACCAATTTAACCCTTTCTTTATAACACTTAAGATACCTTTTGTCAATGATGAATCAACAGCAAACGACATAATTTAGTCTGATGTCTAAAAGCCTGTCGCTGCTGTTGAATGCACGAGAACATCTCCCTAAAATTGGAAGAGTCATTTCCACAATATGATGAAAAGACTGACAGAACATTAAGAAGGACAGTGGGAGACATGAATTATGCATCGCTGCAAATCTCAGTACGGTGAACCTTATCAGAATTAAGATGAGATTTAAAGTTAGAGGGGAAAACGTCAAATTAGAACAGTGGGGTGAGAACTAAAAGTTAGAATGGTAAATGGGGTCGAGAGAATAAAGATTGATTGGAGAAGCTTTGGACACTAGACAAAAAGTCACCTGAGTTTGCTTTTATTAGCACAAATAGGATGGACTTAGGTAGAATACACATACACAGAGAGAGAGAGACAGAGAGAGACAGAGAGAGAGAGAGAGAGAGAGAGAGAGAGAGAGAGAGAGAGAGAGAGAGAGAGAGAGAGATTTTTTTAATTAATCATGGGATCATAGGCATCATAGGAAATTGTTAGCCAGAATTAACAATTGTTGATTATACACCGTTAAAAAAAAAAAAGAAAAAGAAAAGCTGAGCGAACTTAACAGATTTTTGAGTTTGCTCAATTTATTTTTGTGGGAGATTCTCAAATTTTTGTTGTATAAACTTAAAACGACAAGTTGAGAAAACTCAAAAATCTGCTGAAGCTGGTTGCCTTAAAATTTTAAGTTGGCTCAACTTGTACATTAAAATAGTTTTTAATTAATTAATTCAAATTACTTTAATTATTATTTGAGAAAAAGGAGTGTGCAGTGATACAAGAGACATGAAATTATCTTTTGCCTTGAGCAACATTCATTAATTGGTCATTAAGCAAAATTATTAAATGGCACACCTGTGCTTGACCAATCAGAATTGAGTATTCCATAATAGTCAATAAAGGACCCTACTGAAACCAAGCAAAATTACTTTCAGAAACATACTGCTTTGCTTACCTGATACACTTCTAATGTATTAGCACGTTAGCATGGTTTTATACAGTTTATATTCTTTTTTTTTTTTTTTGGAATGGCAAAAAATAAGCAAGCTTACATTTACAAATAAGACTTTAAAGGTATGCCAAGAAGGATTTCAAATTAATTAATAAAAGAATGAATACCTTTAAAACATTAAAATATTCTAAATTACTACATTACAATATTTAAGTTATTATTTAAAAAGTATTTAGATTAATGAACACATTAATAAGTACATAAAAACAACTGCAGAGTTCAAATTATAGTTTAGCGGTCACTATGCAAACTTTTTTTGGATCACACTTTATTTTAAGGTTCAATTCTCACTGTTAACAACCATTAACTATGACTTTTGCCTCAATAAACTTAATTTGCTGCTCATTAATAGTTAGTAAGGTAGTTGTTAAGTTTAGGTATTGGGATCAGGGATCCAGTATATATGGTCATGCAGAATATATGCTTTATAATATTTTAATAATATGCATGCTAATAAGCAACTAGTGAGAATTGGTCTCTATACTAAAGTGTTACCCTTTTTAGACAGCAAGCCTGTGATTGACCATTGACCAATCAGAATCGAGTATGACAGAAAGCCTTTTACCATTCCTTATTGCACCCTACTGAAACCCAAATTACTTTTTACAAATACTGCTTTGCTGCAACACTTTTAATTCATTAGCTTCAATTTATGTTTTCCTGTATAGGCTCAAGATAAACAGACTATAAACAGCACTTAATGGTCCTGTTTCTGTAAAAGCTCAAGATGGAAAGGTCCGTTCTGCATAAGGCAGAAGCTATTTATGCACTTGCTTTACATTGTTTTACTAATAATGCGATTATAATTGACATTCTCTGCATTTGGGGAGTACAGACGTTAAGGTATCCAAACACACACACACACACACACACACACACACACACACCACATTTCCCCTTTCCACAGATGATTAGCTACGTACAACAACACATACGCAAATTGTAAGTGTGAATTAGTATTTGAAATTCCGCTGTGAACTGTCAGTGGGCTCTAGTTCCCAACGCCATCAGAGCCATGATTAGCATTCATACTGGACGCGCTGCTGTGAAATATCACACAGGACCACACAGGTGTTGAGAGGTGTAAAACGCTGTTATGAAAGCACTGTATAAATAACAAACTATAGAACAGAAAAGACCAGGGTGCACTTTAAGCGGTTAAAATGCACAGGCACACCCATAATCACGCACAAACCGCTGCAAATCGAGGGTAAACCACACACACAGTCTACATACACACAGACACGCACATGAATATTTCCTTCAATGATCAGCGGTGCACCTTCGGGAAAAAACGGGTGTCATGGCAACAGGAGCAGGCATCTGCAAGCGTTACTGTAGCAATCAGAGAGGAAAGGCAGCCAGGGGGTTGGCGTGAGAGGTGTCATTATAGACTGAGTGATTTGGAGGGGGTGTGGGGGGCGCGAGAGGCAGGAAACGATTAAATATTCAAGCAATAACGCAGCCAGAAGAAATTACCTCGCTTTCTGCTTCAGAACATCAGAAGTTTAAACCTTTAGCACGTCTGGAAATCAGAACAGGAGGAGTGAAGGAATCTGTTGCGTGCTCACAACATCCACCTGGAAGTTCAGAAGGTGTCTGTGATGAGGAAATAAATAATAATATTTTCTGACAAGACAGCATTATTCTGAGTAAAATAGACTTTTAGCTCAAATATTTTGCAACCCAAAGAGAACGCACTTCAAATCTTTTCATCCATTTACATCAGCACCATAAACTGCAAACGCGACTTCTGTTGTAAATGTGTTGCAGCCGGTTGCAGCAGTAATGACAGATAATGATTTATTTTTTTTTTTTAAGACCGAGCCATAGTTTTAGTTAAGCATGGTTTCATAATTTTTTTTCATTCCCTCTGCTGTACTGAAAACATAGCCTACCAAACCGAGTTACCAAACCGTCATTTTTGTGGGTTATATTTAAAAACACAAACAAACACATAAATAACATTAGCCTAATCTTTTCAGCTAAACTGAATCATGGAGAACTCAATTCTCTAAATGAGGGATCATGCACATTTAACCCTTTAGACGATCCATGCGATCCACTTCAATTTGTTCGCTTTCATACCACGATTTCCACTAAAATGCAGGCTGTTTTTGCTCTAATGAATATAGCATCTTCTTTGTTACATGAGGCTTTTAGAATCATTGTGTGATTTTATCTACTTTCTGGCAGTGGTGGATAATAGCAAGTTATTTTAGTTGCATTGTAGTAACTCTAGCTATAGCAAATGTGGTTTTTGTGCAGAAACTAGGGTTGCCATGGTAATGTTTTATAAGGGATGAACAAAGCTCTACATGTGTTCTATGGATCAGGCCGAGAAAATGTCGCTTAAAGGGACACTAATGTATACCTTCCGTTCAAGCTATCTATTTTGCACCTTGATTCTGATGGACACACATTATCAGCACTTATGTGCTTTCTGCACACCCACTCACATAGCCCTCACTGAGTCACACACACACACACACACACACACACACACACACACACACACACACACACACACACACACACACACACACACATGTTGGTATTTGCGGTTTATGGGGACTCTCCATAGGCGTAATGGTTTTTATACTGTACAAACTGTATGTGCTGTTGCCCTACACCTAAACCTACCCCTTACAGAAAACTTTGTTCATTTTTAGATTTTCAAAAAAACACCGTTTAGTATGTTTTTTAAGCCCTAGGCAGACATAGGCAGTGTCCTCATAAACCACCTTCAAATTGTAATACCTCTGTCATACCCCTGTCATTAAACTAATTTGTGTCCCCGTAAACCAAATACCAAATCCCCCCCCCCCCCCCCCCCCAACACACAAGAACAGTTACATTTAGTCCAGATAGTATGTTAGAGCCATCTGGTGGACAGTATAATTAACTGCAAATGTTGTGTGTTCTGTTGTGTTATTTGCTGTCTTGCATATTTAGCCAGTGTGCAGCTTTGGAATGCATTCAGTTGACCCTTGAAGATGACTAATATTTCAAAAAGCTGTATTTCATAATTGGTGTTGAAGTAATGATCTGTTATATAGTCAATGATTAATACCTGACCCATTTTACCTCATCATAGCACATTCCACAAATAGTGTGCACTTTGGTGTCAGTGACTCTTTTTTAAATCATTAGATGCATTTTTTTTGTGAGAACCATTATAACTATCATCTAATATACAGTTTAACCTAGCATGTAAAGTAGCTAGCCAAAATTTAATTTTTTTTATCAGAATAGATTTGAATAAATTTAGCGTTACATCACTTGCTCACCAATGAATGCTCTGCAGCAGTGGTTTTCAAATCTGTCCTGGAGGACCCCCTGTCCTGCACATTTTCTATGTCTCCCTAATCAGACACACCCAGTTCAGTTCTTGCAGTCTCTACTAATCGGGTGTGTTAGATGAGGGAGATATACAAAATGTGCAGGGCAGATTTGAAAACCCCTGCTCTGCGGTGAATGGGTGCCATCAGAGTCCAAACTGTTGATAAAAGCATCACAATAATCAGTGTTGGGCTAGTTACTCAAAGAATGTAACTCACTACTAGTTACTCCTTTCAAACGTAATATTGTTACTTTACTTATTATTTTCTGGCAACAGTAATTAGTTACACTACTAGTTACATTACTTTTTCTTCACACCCCACAGAAGTATACACAGAACTGTGTATCTTCCAGATAAAATTCTTCTAGAATGCTACTAACAACATATTTCTGCCTCATCATTTCACCAAAATCCACACTGGATTGCAGTCAGAAGTTATTACAAACACTCGATAGTGATTGATAGTGGCATTCAAGTAGAAGTATTGTATTCATCTCATTAATTGTCATGTGTAGCTTGAAGTAATTTTTCCGTTACGTATATACAATTACATTTCGTCATGTATTTTATCAAATCAAATGAGTTTGTAAGACACTTTACAAAAATATTTTTATAGTCGTGAAAATTATGAAAATAGTCGTGAAAATTATGAAAATAAATCTAGGAATTATTTGATTGTTAGATTTTAAATCAGCGGGGTTGAGGCATCAAAAGTAACTAAGTAACTAAGCTATTTTATGGAAAGTAACTGTAATATTATTACTGAAATCTTATTAGTAATTAGTTACACTACTAGTTACTGCAATATTATTACAGTAACTAAATTACTAGTAACTAGTTACTGCCCAAAATACTAGTCCATAATCCATATGTTTTTATCAGCTGTTTGGACTCTTGTTCTGACGGCACCCATTCACTGCAGAGGATCCATTGGTGAGCAAGTGATGTAATGCTATTTATCCAAATCTATTCCCATGAAGAAAAAAACTCATCTACAAGCTGGATGGCCTGAGGGTGGGTACATTTTCATCAAATTTTTATTTTTGGGTGAACTGTTTTCTTTTTTTTTTTATGTCATACAACCACATATTGAACCATGTCACATATTTTCCACATTTCACATCTATTGAATTAATATTCAGTTGTTTGTAAATTCAGGGAAAAAAAGTATTATGCTTTTAACCAGAAATGTTATATTATACTGCATCCAATATTTTGTGAATCCTGTTGTGGATTTTTTTTTTCCTCTTTCCAAAAGGTGTTTGAAAGAAGGAACATTATTTGGATCCCTCCAAACCATTATCATTCCATTATATATATATATATATATATATATATATATATATATATATTTTTTTTTTTTTTTTTTTTTTACGCAAATTGTTGTATTGAATTAATTGTAAAATAAATAAACAAATAATATTTAATTTATGGGAAACATAATATTATCGATTAACTGCAAACCATCCCATAATAATAAATCTTGAGTGAGAGTTAAACGGACTTATAAGAAGGTCACCTGTCCGTTTCCACTATCTGCCGGTAACCGGTTAAAAAGTTGTATAATAAAGGACTCCCACAATGCACTGCATCGCGTAAACTGACAGTGTGCTGTGTGTTGCATACTGTCTCGCGACCCGGGGGAGCGCGATCATTTATACCACGCGTGTAATTAGTGCGTTGGACGCTCGCGTTGAGCTCGTGCACACCATGAGCGGTTTGAGGACCGTCCTGGCCTCGATCGGGGTGGTCGGGCTCGTCGGTGTGGGCTACGGCATGTGGGCCATAATTTCACCTGGAGAGGAGAGGAAAAGGGAGATGTTAAAGGTACTGAAACGCTGCAATTTTATTAACGAGAAACATAAACCTATTTGATTAACTTACGTAATCGTGGGGTGTTGCTGTCACGACTCGTGTCATTGTTTGTAAACAATCGGTTTCATGATGAAGTAGTCGTGCAGGGTTTCACACGATCTCTTATTAACTGAGGGTAACGAATCCAATTAAATAGGATCGTGTTTCATTACACACCGATTGTGATATTTACTCCCTCTGGTCACTTTTACGCCTCCTGATTAATAACAGTGAGAGAACTACATTAGCAGTATCACATGTTGTTTTTATCCTCTTCATGGATCACACATCTGTGTAGAATATTATAAAAATAATATGATGTTTTTGTATCGCAGCCGATATTATAATGTGAAGTTGTAAACAACTGATTGAGTTGTGCCCTGATCCATCTCTTCATCTATTTTTCCAGAATCTGCCCGAGGCCAACCCCGTCCGAATGGAGGAGACCAGAAAGAGAAATGCCCTCATGCTTCAGGTTTTAAAGGATGCTGCAGAAACGAATGATAACATCGCACGTGGACACGGAGGCCAGAAATGAAGGAATGTGTTTGTACAAATATCAGACTTTCACATGCCACTAGCAGTCTGTAAGTGCCTGGGAGTTAAAATATGAAGCCAGTGGCTTGTTTAAAAATAAATGATCTTCAAATGCACCATGTCATATGGTAATCATCACTTGATGGACACGTTCTGTAAGATTTGCTATGCTTTTGTTTTCCTTGCTGGAAAAATCCATCTTAAAATGGTAGCTGTGTTTAGGACCAGGTTCCAAAAAAAATAAGCTGGCACGACCTGCTTTGTGGCTGGCCCAAAATTGACCACATTGTTTATTTATATAAATGTTTATGGAGATTGCATCGCAAATAAAACTGCAAAAATGCGTTTTACGAATATTTCGCAATTTTCTAATAAAGTATACAATACGTCAGTCTTGAATAAGCTAAATGATGAGTGTTACACGCAGTCACGCACTGTTATCGCGTCTGCGCAATATTTGCACAGCGATGACTTGCACGAATGCAAAAACAGCACTATCGCTAAACGCTTCCGGTGTTTAAGGTCATTATGACCCAATATTTCTCGCACTGGATCCAAAATCGTTCATAGCGATGGAATTGGTGGACGGTTTTCTATATGGTCGTTAATAATGTTATCAGCGTTACTTTTTAAAAACTCCAGATACCAGTACAAAGGAGCTTTGGCACCTTTATCCGCTTGGATATTACACACTTCAACCTGAGCATGTCAAGTCCACCGCCGCTACCGGAGCAGTCGAGTCCGGTCACACCGCAGGGGACTAAGAAACCGCTGTTTGGGGACTGCTGGGGCTGCCGAGTGCTCTCGGGCGGTGGGCTGCTGGCTTCAGGGGGGTATGTGGGCATGCATGCGCAGAGATTCATGCGTCAAGGCGGACCCGCGTCTTTGGGCACAGTGGTTCAGATTATGTTTGCAGCAGGTGAGCTCGTTCATAACCGCTCTGTTATTATGAGGCATGAAATCATAACTGACTCAGATCTGCTCTCTCCACAGGTCTGGCTGCCTGGGGCATGGTGGTGATCTTTGAACCAGCGGGGAACAAGACAAGAACTTCATAGCTTTGCATTTGGACTTTTGAATGAATCACCGAAGCCACATTGGCGGAGTTATTAAATTCAAATAATTATAAGGATGGAGCGACAAATGATTCAACCATGTGTCATTAAATGTTTTTATTTGCAACTTACAAAACCTTTCTTTCTTTCATCAAAGTGATTCAGTTTTATTACATAGTCATTTATTACATCATTGTAATGACATGCTTTTCAAATTGTAGCATATAAAGTGCCCAAAATATTTAGTTATTATGAATCACTTGGCTTTTACATTTTTTTGCCCATCAGGAATGTCCTACTAGTCAGCCAAAGTGATACTATTCAGGAACGCAGTTAACATTGACAGTCATTTTGAAGAGCAAATTATGAGTTTGCATTTGGTCCTTTCTTTTTACCAAATGTTGGGACAACGTTGACAAACCGTCGGTTATACTGAATTCTTCTCTTTGCCCTGCCGGTCTTTTTCTTTTTCTTCTCCTGCTTGTCCACCTGGAATAATAATAATAATCAGTGAACAAAGTCAATAAACCAGTACATGATATATTTTTTAAATATGATGGGATATGAAGATTGTTGACATGTATCTTACCTTGGGAGTCTGTCCTCTGACTTTGCCTGCTCGAGCCAGGGAACCATGGACTTTGCCTTTGGGTGGGAACAGGTTATATTTATGAAAACATCCAAACCAATATAAATGTATCATAAAGTGGCCAGATATCAATTACTCAAAAAAAAACTAGAATATTTAGTTGCTTCTGATTACTGTCAGCACAAATGATGTATAATTATGTATGTAAAATTATGAAGTATAACTAAATTCATCAGAGCTGGCTTTCACCAATGGCATGATAAATAGTCACAGGTAGAGGGTGGTATAGTTGATCTTTACCTCCCAACAGCCTCGATGTGACCTCAAGAGTGTTGAACTCCTCAATCCCAGACTGACAAATCAGTGTGTCGTCCTCCAGAGGAGCTCCGCAGAGAGAAATGATCTGGTCGTCACATGCCAGGCCCTCCAAAGCTTCAATCTGAGCCTGGAAAAACAAGTAATTAAAAACAATAAAACACATCATTACCAAATCTGTCTAAATTAATTATGTATAAAAATGTGGGCTATTTACTATATACAAAATTCAGAACAAAGTACCTTGATTTGGGCAACAGTCTCTGAGCCATTCAGATGAATAGAGTGCAAAGTCTGGCCACGAACAAACAACTGCATGATGTTCAGTCTTCATAAAACAGAGAATTAAAATATGTAATCCGCTTGACGGAATAGTTGCAAACAGCACAATACAAACAATATCATTATATAAATAATAAAAACACTTACCCAAATCGCTACTGATACCAGATATGAACGCCAAACACGACATCAACATCAATGCTACGCGATTCTAGAATGTTTTTCTGCGCATGCGCACTTTATTAAAACCACATAAAAGTCCTCTGGACAGCTTCTAAAACACAGGTTTATTGTAATATTGCGTTTCATTTTTATTTTTTACATCGAATTGAAAATCACATTGTTAAAATGTAGATTATAGTCATCTTTGAAAATATATTCCTTACGTATTTTTCTGTTGTTGTCAATAAAGTTTTCTCACTCAAACCCATGACTGTCCTTCCGCTCTCTCAGAGGAAAGAGAAATGTCCGCCTCCGTGAGAAGCATGTCTTTGACAGTCTGCCGAGCTGCGAGAGTTGCTTACAGAGCTTTTAATCCAGCCACACGTTCACTGAGTACTGGAGCTTGTTTAAGAGTTAGTATTACTGTATAATTTATTCAGGTAGTGTAAGAATCAGTGGTGCATCAGCGGTCACAGTATAGATTTGCATCGGATGATTTGTTCTTGAAATGTTACTAGCGTTCTAGCTTGATACTGAAACATAACTGAGTGATTTAACAAAATGGTTTGGTCTCATTTTAGACAGAAAGCAACCCTGCTGAAGGATCAAGGGGCTTTATTGAATCCACAGAAGAGTTCAGGTTCGTGGAGAGACTTGTTCCTCCTTCACGCATCCCAGCTCCACCTGAACATGAAGGTCCTGCACCGTCAGGATGGATCCCACCATCAGGTGAACGCACTTGTATTTTTGCCTTACATGGAAAAATGCATTTGATCATGATATTGGTGCCTTAGCTTTAAGGGATGGATGTGGTTTAATCTTTGATGTCAGGAAAGCGTTTTGTGAGATTCTCATACATGGAGTTCTGTTTTTATTGTCATTAATTATATAGCTACGCCACCTTCACTGCCTTACATGATCCGTCGCTCCAGAATGCACAATGTGCCGGTGTACTCAGACATCAAGCACGGGAATCAGCACAGCACTCTGCTCAGAAAGATTGAGGGAGACATATGGGTGAGTGTAATGGACAGACCTGTTTAGAAGCACAATGTGCAATATATTAGTCCAAATCTTTTATTAACTGACTATCGATTATTTCCAGGCTCTGGATAAGGATGTTAAGGTATTCCTGCTGGGGCTTACAGGCAAAGAGCCTCCAACACAGGTCAATGAAGTGACCGGGACCATCAGAATCAAAGGGCAGTTTGATAAAGAGCTGAAGGAATGGTTATTGAAGAAGGGGTTTTAAATTTGATGTGGGCACAGCTAATGAACTGAACTGCAATACAGAGGCTGAGAGGAAATGTACAGCGTGTTCTCTCCTCCTTAAACAGGTGGACAAACTGTAAATTATTATTAGTGTACAATTTTCAGTACCTGTGTTTTGCTGTTGTATTAAAGAGCAAACATGTTTCCATGTTGTCCCTGTTGTTTAGGATTGAAATAAATGTAAGGTATTAACTAAATTTGTAATACTTTTATCTGGAAAAAAAAGTTTAGTTATACATGCACTTTTGTTCAAATGCAAACATTACACAATTATGCATACAGTAAAAAAAAAAAAAAAAAAAAAAAAGACAACCATTACAAAAATAAATAAGTGCCAAGGAGTCTCTAATACTGTCTACCTATTACTTCAGTCAACAAAACAAATAAAGCTTTTTTATTTGTAAACTGAATTTATGAATGTGAAACTTCTGAATTTGGTCAAAGCGAAAGTGAATTAATTTAAAAAGTATTTTTAAAAAAAAAAGAATTACTATAGGATGATCAGTGAAAGCAAAAAGTACATTTTCTCATAAAGTGAGAGAACAGTTTTGAGTGCTGCATATTTCATTTTTTATTGATAAAATTAAAATAACTGGTTTCATGGTAGTTCTTACAGGAAATACGTTTTTTTTTTTTCTTGCCGAATAAACTATCCATCCATACATCATGCGCAAATATCGCGCAGTCTTGACGCATGAAGGGCAAGGGCATGAACGCGTCATCATGTTGCGACGAGCGACGTTATTCTAACGTGACGCTTTAGTATGAAAGTATAGTATGAAGAAATATCTGCTATTTTTTAATATGTGTTTGGAAACAAAACGCGCATACACAGAACTCTGTCAGGTAAGATAAACACTATAATACGTTTATTAGGAGAGATGTTGATGTGTAATTGATTTGAATCTGATATTATGTTTTTGTGAAGAGTTAGACTTTTATCAACATTAGACTTAATTATTAAAGAAGATTTTTTTCCTTTTAATTACAGATCTGAACATTAATACCAATGCAAATTAACTGCTCATGGATCCCGTTGTTAGACGTAAAATCCCTGCGTGCGTTCGTTCGTTACTCACTGATATTGCACCGAAGGAGGAGGAACACCTCAGCGACTGGCCTGAAACAGACTCGGAACCAATTACCACCAAAGATGGCATCGCACTCCCCCAAAGAGGGACTTCTGAAGCTCTCCTGACACCTGCTGATGGGACAGAGGGTGGATCTACTGCATCAGTCAAACCATGTGGGCTGTGTTTATCCAAACCCTCCTGTTACACTTGTCCGCGGTGTAACGTCTCATATTGTGGCTTGGCTTGTTACAGGAGTCAAAATCACTCTTCATGCTCAGAGGAGTTTTACAAAGAGTCTGTGCTGCAGGAACTGAAATCCCAAGGTGTCTCAGATGAGGAGGGCAAAAGCAAGATGCAGGAAATTCTGCTCCGGCTCAGACAGAGCGCAGAGAGCGAGGGAGGAATGGAGAATTTACTAAGGAACCTGGGAGGAGATGAAGCTAGTGTGACCGAAAAAGACGCACATGCTCTGGAGCTGCTTTCTCGGTTAGCAGAGATTCAGTCTAGTGGGGATGAAACAAGTCGTGAGGCACAAGAAATACTAGCAACACTCAGGGATATTGAAGATGGGAGTGATGAAGAGGAAGCTGATCTAGCTGAAAAGATAGCAGGCCTGGATATTGACTCTCTTTCAGAGGAAGAACTCTGGTCGTTGTTGTCAGCCCAAGAAAAGGAGAAATTTGAGAGACTGGTGAAAGAAGGTGGCAGTGGTGGACTTGTTGTCCTGTGGCACCCCTGGTGGGAACGGCATGAGAAAGATACTAAAGCACTTATCGAGGAACTTCAGTGTGAGAACGATGAAGAAATGCACAATGAGAATGTTAAAAAAGTCAGTAGCGATAAAGTCAAATCGGACAAATCACTAAAAAGCTCAATCCCTCCAATAAGTGCCAAAATTGCTCCTCTTCACACACTATCTTCAAACCCATCTCCTCTAGTGCAGTACAACCTGATCAATGCTCTTTATGGATACACTTTCTCGCTGTGTCTCTATAATGGAGACGTCTCAGAGATGTTGCTGGAGTTCTGTCAGGCGGTGCTTGCCATCTCAGAGGGTCTGGGTGCCGGACGGGTCTTCAGCTCCGTCTCTGAGGCTCTCGACGCTGGAATGAGAGCTGTATCTGCAGGAGCATACTTTGATTGCGAGGACCCTTTAGCTTCACTTCGAGCTGTGGAAGCAGTGGCTCATATTCTGACTGGAGAGAGCAGAGAGGACGCTGTGGGATATTCGCTGTCCGCTCTGTCCCAGCTGCGCACAGCTTTGAGCAAGGCGAAGGCTTCTATTCCTAAGGAAGACGAGCAGATGAGGCGGATGCATTTTCAAGCTGGAAAGAAGTGCGAGTTTTTTCAGTCTTGGGTGAAAGAGAATTCCAAAGCTTTGAGGAGTCTTGCAGGATGTGTGTGGATGGACTATGAGAGGAGGGAGGTGGAGAGGATGAGACTAGACGGAGAGAAGAAATGTTTGGAAAAGGGACGGGAAAAAAGTAAAGGAGCTTTGATAGAAGAAATTGAGTGATTGTGTTGCATGTATTTGTAAATAAAAAGTCATCATTTAAAATAAAACTATTTGTGTCTGAAGAATTAAAAATTTTGTTGAGCCTTTAAATGTCATTAATGCTGCAGTCCACACTTGAAGATTGTACTGAACACTGATGATAATAAAAATGTCTTTAATAATACAATACAATATATTTTTTTTCATTTTTGGAAAACATTTGAATGAATGGACAGCAATGTTGTGATGCAAATAAAAACAATATGCACAGTATATTTTGTTATGTCCAGTTCTCTGCACTGTTTGCTCACAGCAAGCTGTCAGTCTTAATAAATGTACGGGATTATCCTGTAGGGCACTCGTCTGCAGTACGTGTCCCAGGCCAGTCCGTATTTGGCTCTGCATTGTTTCTCATCTCTGGCCTCTCGGTGGATGAGCAGAATGGTGAAATATATGACATAGAAGTAAGGCAGAATGTGTGACATTCCTAAGAAAAAAAGTTGGAATGATTAATTATTAAGTTATACTGAAATCATGATTTGATGACTTGAAGAAAAACATCAGTTTGAAAATCATTAACAGTTTGATGATTTGCCCAGGGTTCTCGCAGATCAATAAAAAGTATTAAATTGTTTTTTTCTTTTGTCTGTAAAAAGTCTTATTTTTAGCTGAGAGTCACATTTTAGATGACACTAAATACTTAACTAAATAACTATTTAATTAGCTTTATATGATTTGTATTATTCTTTGTTTGTGGATTTGCTTATTCATGTGACATTTAGCAGCATTTACAACAGCATACAACATAATGTCTCCTGCACGCAAAAAGAAAGAAAAAGGAGTAGCAAATGGGTAAATCTAGTTCATATTATGTGTGCAATTACAGTTTTAACACTGTTGTTTTAACTGACATTGAGTTTGTCACTCATGCTTTCACTGCGTGATGTATCCAGTTATATGCCCCCAAAATTCAAGATTCACAGGCATTTTTGCACCGATGACATATAATTATATCACAATATCACAGGAGCAAGATTGCTTTTTTTCCCCATTTTAGCAAAATATATATTTTTACAACAGTTAAATAAGTTAACATTGTAAGTTACATTTTAGACATAATATTGTCAATATTAATATTGTTTGTTTTCCTTTATTTTGCCAACAAAAAAAGTCAAAATGAAACCACAGCAGATCCAAGTCTCCGAGCAATACACAGCGGTGATTCATTACAGAATGAACAATCTGTTTTTTTTTTTTTTTTTTTAACAAATCAGTTTAATGATTCAGTCGCCCCCCAAAAAATAAAATAAAATAAAAATAAATAAATGAATAAATAAATAAAGGTCACTTGGGTTGTTCCTGAATGAATCAGCTGTTTGAATGAATCGGCTGAATGAATGTGATTGAAATAAATCTGAAATAAAATAAAATAAAAATATTTGATGAAAAGTTGAAAAAAAACTAATTATAAATGAATTAAATAACTAAAATGACTAAAACTAAAATCAAATTTAATTAAAGCTAAATAGAAATATTTAAAAATATGAAAAATGTCCAAAGCACATTATAAAAACTTGAAACTGAAAATATAAAATATGGTTAATGAACTTATATTAAACATTTAAATGCAATTGCTTTAATTTACTAATTTCATCTCATATGAGGGCATGAACTGAGGTTTGATTCATTTTGCTATAAAGTAAATTTACTTACCTTTAGTTTTAAAAATAAAATAAAATTACATAATAGCAAAATAAATCAAATTAAGTTAATTAATTAACGTCAGTGCTAAAATAACACCAAAGTCACCGCAATTGCGTTTTGCTTTTGAGGAATGTAACTTGTATGAGTTTTCATATGATTTTTTCATAATAGTATGATGCCATCTGAATTTTAGAATGTTCAGCCTGTAAAAGAAGCAAAGCTGTCAGATTCTGAATCATTTCTGACTGAAGCATGTGACTAAAAGCATTTCTTTGTGGATATAGCAGTCACGACAGCAATTTTTACTCTGCATTTGTGTAGTTCCACACAGCGGTTTGTTTTGTACCAAGAGCTTTTTGACAAAATGACCATGTCATATGGTTTAGCTGAGGTTAACGGTGAAAGAGACCAGTCAGGCCCATTGTTTGTGGGTAATCTGTACCCACTCGTGACCGAACAGGTGTTGCTTTTAACCTTCCTCCCATTTTGACCAATCTGTTTTGTGCAAGTGTGCAGAGACAGAGCAACCAACCTTTCTCTTGGGTTTGTGTATTTTTTTTTACTTTTGCACACCGTCACAATGCACAAAATGCCCTAGATACTTTGATTTTTTCTGAGCTCTTGGGCAAACCAATGTGTATTATGTGGGCTCAACACCATTCCACCATTCAAACCTGCCATACAGCTTGGGCGGCGAGGTGCTGTGCTCCTTGTTTTCTGTGTTTGGATATGTGACTAGAGCAAAGGTTATGATGAACAACAGGAGCGTGGGTTATGGATTTGTTTCATATTCCTTGATTATTGATGCCATTATAGGTATATCATTAATGAATGGCTAATGTTAGCAACCAACCACTGAAGGTTGATTTCTCCCATTAGTGCTAAATGATAACAATTCACAATTATGATTTGGGAAGCAGCCTGGAATTGAGCCACACCATGTCGGTCCATCTGGCCAGAGGAGAACTGCAGGAACTCTCGAGGGCCAGAGCTGCCTAAACCTGGTATATTTATTTTATATATGCGAATGGTGTATTTTTTTTTAGTGATATAAAATATTTTGATATTTGGGATGTGTTTGATTGGTTATTGGGCTAGTTTTTTACCCAGACCTGGCAACCCTGGTCAGCATAAAAATCATTATCATGCAGGAGCGCTAAAGGAATGATAACTACGCAACTGAAATGAGTGGCATCAGTTCAAATAATTTGCCTATCACTTACCACAAGGCAGGGACCACGCCAGAGCCATGAGAAGGTCCCCTAGGTAGTTTGGATGCCTGACAAACCCCCACCACCCTGAAACCAAGAGACGCTTTCCTGTTGCAGTGGCGATCGTTTCCAGGTCTACAAGTGAAAAGAAAGGATGAGAAAAATCCTCATTTATGCTAGTCTGGAAGCCATAATTTGGTCTCCAGTTAGAAATTCACCCTTTTCTTCATTTTAGATCCTAATAAACTTTTCTAAAACAATGTTCACTAAATACAAACTTAAAGTTGGTAGCATATCAAAAGACACGTGATTACTAACGTGATACACTTTTATTTGTGGGGTCTCTTCTGAACTGATTTTTCTGAGAATTGGACTTCCGGAAAATGTAATAACCAATTCCTGCAAAAGATTAAATATAGGTGAGTTAGGTAACATTAAACATTCAGATTGCTGCAAAACAGGCTGTAGATTACCATTTAGAAGAAGAATCCCTGCTGCTCCGAGAGCACTAAGTGACTGTGGGTGCACAACCAGAAACATGGCCTGAAGACCATACGTGAAGGGAACCCATGCCAGGTCGCCAAACGCCAACATAAACCCAAATCCATCATGCACAATGTCCATAGTAGTAAGCACAGCCTCCTGCAGACATGAGGAACATGGTTATGTTGTGTGTTGTGTGGACTCAGTCTATATTAATTACAGAATAGACTAGTTTTCTCATACTTCATTCCACAGAGCATCTGTCACATAGAGGAGCTGGAAGCCATTGACAAGCAGCATGGCAAGAGATGGAGAGCCTCTCAGCTCTACTTCTTTCATTAACATCCCCAGGTTTATTACCACCTGAAAAACAACAATGCAAAAGAGAGAAAGTGTGTAAAAATACTTTGGTGTTTCAAATGAGATATTTAGCATATTAGAATGATTTCTGAAGGATCATGTGACACTGAAGACTGGAGTAATGTTGCTGAAAATTCAGCTTTTTATCACAGGAACAAATTATATTTTAAAATGTAATGTTTAAAATAGAAAACAGTTATTTTAAATTGTAATAATATTTAAAAATATTACTGTTTAAACATACCAATGAACCCCAAACTTTTAAACAATAACACATATATTTACATGTTCATGTAAACATCTGTTGAGACTCTTACCCAGCCTATTAATCCAGGTCTTAGTTCACAGAAATATTTCAAATCGAAGTCTCCAATCCGAGGGTTGAGCTCTCGGCCCATGAAGAAGTCATACAGAGGATTTCCTACAAATCACAACGTAACTGCATTGACAAATACTTCAAAGAAGCAGCTTATCTGGAATATCTGACAATAACTGTAAATGACCTGTAAATATAAAGACTTATTATCTAACCTGTGTTTCCTCCAAGTGATAAAGCATGCTGAGGTGCCCAGAAAGAGCGGATATACAGGTACATAGACAGCAGGTAGGACACACCGATGGCACATACAGCCAGAGGCAAAATCAGCTCAAACAGATACCCGAATGGCATTCCCAGCCAAAGACATACTAGCAACAGGATAGCAGTAATGCTCAGGGCATGGAAACCTAAGAAATAAAGATGTAAAAACCAGGTCACAATCATATCTACAAAGATAAACATATAAACTACCTTTCAAAAGGTTTAGAGAGGTTTTAGTTTAATACTAAGCAGCACAACTGTTTTCAACATTGATAATGACAAGATATGTTTCTTGAGCACCAAATCTGCATATTAGAATGATATCTGAAGGATCAAGTGACACTGAAGACTGGAGTAATGATGCTAAAAATTCCCCTTTGTCATAAGAGGAATAAATTACATTTTAAAATCGATTCAAATAGAAAACAGTTCATTTAAATTGTAATAATGTTTCACAATATTACTGTTTTTACTGTATTTTTGATTAAAAAAAATGCGGCCTTAGTAAAAATAAGAAACTTCCTTCAAAATCTTACTAACCCCAAACTTTTTAACAGAAGTGTACATGTATTATTGTTCTTTATAACTGTACTAAATATTATATATACACATACATTTTTTTTACCTTTACATTTTTTGTAAAAATGATGAAACTAAGCTAAACTAAAGAAATGAAGCACTATCCAGCCATAAGGGGAAAATAGAGTTTACTGACAAATGGAATTTGAACTCTTCGTACTTTGTATATAATAGGCGGTAAAACCAAGGACAAGAGGTCAAAGATTATCGTGTCAACAACAATTATCCTGTTTAATTTGTGTCAAAGGCACAAAGACATTAAATGTATTATTTGTATAACATTACAAACAGGTAGACAGCATACATTACCATTAATGGGATATTTCAGTCTGGATCCACCTCTGAGGACCAATCCTTCAGAAACCTGTAAACAAATAAATCAGTTAAATATCTGACATACATTCTTCAAAAAATAACCTAATTTGTCATTCAAAGAAACAAATGATACACTATCTCACCTTCCCTATGGGCAGTAGATAGAGAAAACTCTGCAGGGTGATCCAGCCTACAATCAGAACCACGGCCAAAGGGTCCCATAAGTGTGCTGCGGGGGGTAAAGGAGGAGGCCACTGCAGGACACTGGCTGCTGGAGACCGACACACGCTCAGCAGGTACAGCACCGTCAGAGGCAGGAACACAGGGATGCAGGTGGCTCCTGGACAGGTGAGGTGGACAAATTAACTCAAATGGCACAAAAGCCACATATAGTCACACAGTGACACATACACAAACATATGCATATATACAAGAAAAAAGTAGCTCACCAAAAGCACCTCCAAATTCCCTCTCAGCTGAATGTGTTGCTTTGTGCTTGTTAGGCTTCATTTTGCCTATTTGGGACAAAGATGAGGCCTTAGCATGGTTGGCAAAACAAATATAGTATACAAGAATAGTGTATTATTTAAATTTCAGTGCGTTTGTTAAATGCAGTAGTTGTTTACTATACGCATTTGTAACGTCACGATTATTTTCAGACTTCACTGAATGAACCAAATAACCCTGTAGTAACTTATTAATATATACATTTAACATATATACCGCATTTTTCTCTTACCTCTGTTTCCCACAAACTTACTGTCGAATTGTATGGAAACCGCTCATCTTCACTGTGGATGCCTGACGTGACGCCTGCGCTCAGAACACGCTGTTTGCCTTTGCGCCGTCTGACCAATCAGCGCGAACCGCTGCTATCAGATGAGTGGGGAGAGACAACCAGGGAACCAATCAGAATCAGAGACGAGCGGATGAAACCGCCCCTAATGTTTTCTTGACCAATGGCGATAGCGTCTGCTCTGGCTTCATGGTACGGTGCGGAAGGATGCGGATTTTTCCTCCCAAGAAACTGGGACGCAAAGTTTTCCTTATGTAACATTACATTACGTTTATTAAATATACACTATCCATTTAATACAGATTGAACAGCCTTCACAGTCAATGAATACAGAAATCAACAATAAAAGACAACTTTGAACTTGTCGATTTGGTTTTTATAGACAGAACATTTTACCTACAGTGATTAGAGTTATTTAATAAATGGGTTCATTTTGGGACTTTGACAAGAGACAATAATATTTCAGCTTTTAGCACCCAATGTCTACACACCCATAGCCTTTAATCAAATAAAGGTCAAAAAAGCTTTGTTATCTCAATCCAGCTATAATAGGGTTCAATCTGAGGTCACTGACCTTATATTAATTGCTCAAATTACTTCATTGAAATTGATACTCCATCAGTTAAATACAATAACTGCAATAATATATAAGTATTGGTATTGTCCAACAGTTGATCTCAGTTTCAGTTATGTGCATACTTGTTTGCCTATTTAAGGAAGAACACCCACTCTACCCCCTCTCACAGATGACCTCAATGACACTTTGCTCCATTGGAGATGGGTCCAGGCAACGATGGGCGGCACTACCCACAATCTCATCCAACAGGAAGTGTACTAGGTTCTCATCAGACACAAACCGCCACAGGTACATCTGCAAGTAGTGGCAGTCCACCTGGATTTGCTGCAGTCCGTATCTGCCGAAGGTACGGAGACGGACACATTCGAGGAATGTCTTCAGACTTATCTTAATGATGCCAGTTAGCACAGAGACCTAGGATAAGATTGAAAACTGGTCATACAGACTGAAAAAAAATCTTAAATATTAAAATTTGCATTGGTGAGTTTGTTAAATGACAGAAACCATAGTTAGTTAACATAATCTTGTTTTCTACCTTGTTGAACTCCACAGGGCTAAAAATATCGATCCTCTCAGAAAATAGCTTGTGAATGTTACTGAGCAAGTTTGTGTCCATTGGAGCACTGGAACAAAAAACAATTATAAACAATATCCTCTGTGTGACTGTTTGTATTCCATTACACCTTTACAGAATTAAGACATGTGATCAGCTAAAGAAAAAAAGAAGGAAAACATAATACAATGGTAATAATAATTCTAATAATAAATAATAATCTAAATACTAAAACTTCTCTTTTGTTTAAAATAGATTTATAAATTACTCTCAATTTTTGGAAAATGTTTGGCACTTTTTCTTTTATAATTCTCATCATAAAAAAGTTCTGATTTAAAGTCAGTAAAATTAGTGAAGTGATTGTGCACCTGGGAGTGTAGCTTGGTGCATAGCGGATCTGCTGTCTTGAGCTGCTGTACACAGAGAAGGTGCGTTTGCTGGAGTCACTGCTGTGTGCTTTCCTTACTCCTTCCTCATAAAGCAGTCCCACCTAGTAAGCACATATGCAGGGCAAAAAAAAAAATTGGCTTACAATTACAATCTTTTTTTCATGGATTCAAATGGTCTGTTACATGTCTAGAATCTTTTTTGTATGTGAAATGTGAAACATGTTTGGTGCATCACCTGTACATCAATAGAGGTGGTATCTTCCACCACTCTCTTCATTACAGCCCGGACATTTCTAGGTTCAATGGTGTTCACCCAGTCTCTTGTTTCCACGCTCTTCCTCAGCATCTGACTGATTATTAATCCCTGAACCTGGATCAAAACAAAACCTGCTTAACAAATGTTGTCCAACAGCAATCCTAGCCCGAAATAAAAGACTCTGTACAGCTGAACTTAGTTTTCACTTAGTTACCTTCACATAGTGGTTTAGTAATTTCTGAGCAGCTTCTCTGGCCTCTGCACAAAGTGCTGTAACTGGAGTGACTGGAGTGTGGTGCTGTTTAGAGAGGAAAGGTCAATATGAATAGTGTATTTAGAGAGTTTATTTCAACAGAATATAATGCATATGGAATACCTGTACAAGAAACTGTTCATCTGTGAGCGTGAGGATGTAGGAGATGGTGGAGGTCTCATAGTCCAGACAGAGACGAGAGAGCAACAGAAGAAGAGCAGGAGGCGTGGATCCTCCTCTGTCACCTGCGCTCTCACAGTACTGACGAGACGACTGGCAAATGAACTTAATAAAGCTCACCACCAGGCCCTCACGCACACCCTGACTGCAAAACTCACCCTGAAAGAAAAATAAGAGAGGTATTAGAAAAGCGGCAAATCATGGGAACATACTTGGTTATTTTAGGCCGAAAAAATTAAAAACTTATATACAAAGCAAAACTATAATTCATTCACAAATCTTTGATAATGTCTAAATATATATCCAAATGCAAAACGTTATGGTAGTTAAGTCTGAAAATATTCTTATAAGCAACTAGGTAATACACTGCACACTCATTCTCTCTCGCTCTATATATACACACATTTTTTATATGTATATGGGTTTACAGGCATCAAGTGATTAAACCATAATAAACATCTTATTTTCTTATATTTTTCCAACCAGATTGCACAAGCTTGTCTTTCACGCATTGGATTTTTAAATACCTTTGCTCTATTTTTAACTTAAACACATTAAAAATTTTCTTCTAATTTTGTAATTGTTTTAAAATTAAATCAGATTTATTTTAATCAAATAAATTTTTACATAATTTATAGATTAAAATTGTCTAGTATCATAAAAATTCTCCTTAATACAAAAATACTAAATATTTTTTAAAAATGACTGAAACTGTTTTAACCACCGAGGATCACAAGTGTGACCCCGAAGTGAGGAAAACCAGAGGGTTACTGTAAATAGAAGGTCCTATACTAAAATGTCCTATACTTGGTACTTTTATATAAATAACTTGGATATACACACTTTATTCTTTACCTTGAAATAGGGCTTGTTGGAGAATGTGATGTCCTTTGCTGTGAAGAGATGCACTGATGCCAATACAGACTTTAACTGATTCAGAATAAAGTTTGATAAAGATGTCAGCAGTTCTGGCAGACTGGGTGTGGCATCTTTATTTGTAGCCCCACCTCCTGATGCACTGGCCCCTCCCACTGGTAGACGAGGTGCAGCCAAAGCCTGTCTTACATCAGTAAGGCTGTCATGGTAAAAGGTTTGTAAGGCGGACAGGTACTGTTTGATTCTCTCTCTTGCCGCCCGCACCACTATCTCAGTTCCTTGGCTGGGCACTGCCGACCCCGGAATTAGTTTGGATATGGCCTGTAATCTGCGATGGAAGCGATCCAGGGCTCTCACTAACAGAGAGTTATCACCCACTCCCTTCTCTTCCTGTATCCTTCGCTCCACTAGAGAGAAGTATCTAGCAGCCAGAGTGTCCACAAACACATGTAGCTTGCCATTAGCCATCTCTGGGATGTTCTTGGAAGCTAATTCGCCCTCCTGTGGACGGTTGATGAACAATTCTTGATAAGAGGCAATGACTAAACAGAGATTGCTGACAAACTCATTACACCCTCGATCTATGAACTCAAGAATGTCTGTTCCGGCAGAAGGAGAGAGGAACGGATTGGTCGTAGAAGAACCAGAAGGAGATACAGGACTTGTTTTTTGGACCAAGCCTCCGCCGGTATCAGTAACCGCAGAGTCTTTAAGCTCCGCCTCCAGTCCTTGGAGATCCGCCTCCAACCTAGACTGGGCATGGCTGAGGAATTTGTCACAGAGCTCTTCCGCTGGCTCGTCTAACTGCAGAAGAAGCTCAACACATTCAGAAAGGTCTTTAGCACTCGAACCTCCATCCCTGCAAGCAAATATGAATTAATAAGTTACATGAAATCAGATTTTATGGGAGGCGTTTTGACTCAAGTAAATGATTTTTAAAGGGTTAGTTCACCCAAAAATGAAAATTCTGTCATTAATTACTCACTCTCATGTTATTCCAAACCCGTAAGACCTTCATTCATCTTTGGAACACAAATTAAGATATTTTTGACGAAATCCAAGATTTCTGACCCTGCATAGACAGCAACGCAATTGACATGTTTAAGGCTCAGAAAGGTAGTAATGATAGCATCGTTAAAATAGTCTATCTGACATTAGAGGTTCAAACTTAATTTTAGGAAGCAACAAGAATTCTATTTGTGTGCACAGAAAACTAAAATAACGACTTTTTTAACAATTCTTCATGCATGCATTGTGGTAATCTTGTGAACACGCTTCGAAGACCAACTTGGAAGAGAAGAAATTGTTAAATAAAGTCATTATTTTTGTTTTCTTTACGCACAAAAAGTATTCTTAAAGCTTCATAAAATTAAGGTTGACCCTCTGATGTCATATGGACTATTTTAACAATGTCCTTACTACCTCTCTGGGCCTTTAACGTGGTAGTTGTGTTGCTGTCTATGGAGGATCTGAGAACTGTCGGATTTCATTAAAAATATCTTAAATTGTGTTCCGAAGATGAATGAAGGTCTTACGGGTTTGGAATGACATGAGTAATTAATGACAGAATTTTCATTAACCAAACCAACTACAAAATCAAAACTTCAGATGCTTCTCACTAAACGTAACAGTTATTGTGTTTTTTTTAAACTAACACAAATATGCCATGACATCCCAGAAAGCACAGACCTGAATTTCTGCCGCAACTGTTGAGCGAGCTGCTCCATAATGACATGGCAGTCATCTTGGATGCCCCTGAAAGAGGGCATATGACTATACTGCTGCAGTACACAGCGTGCCTTCCGGTGGGCGCTCACTGCCTGGGCATAGGCCTGCAGCTCCAGACACTTATTGAGCCTTGCTGGCAGCTCAAACAGGAACTGGAGCTTACGGAGGAGAGTGTGAACACCTATACAGAAGATGAAAGATTCATAGCTTATGTGGAGGCAGAAATCAATTTCACCTCTAAATCATATATATATATATGAATGTACCTAATGTGGTTTCAAGGCATATTGGATCATTTATTATATTACTGTGATCCATTTATATGACATTAATATTCACACCTGATAGTTTAGTAATCTGTGCATGCTGGTCCTGCAATGTCCCACTAATGCGGGCACTAAACTCTGTGATAGCGGCCATGTTCGCAGACAAACAGTCCATTTCATCTTCCATCTTCTTGAAATCATTCTTCATTTTTCTGATTGTGTCTGTGGAGAGACAAATAAATTAAATAAAAGCCATACACTGCAACATTCTGTGCGAATAAGAATAGCCAATAAGCCTATGAGTTCATGGTGACTTCAATAGTAAAATCTGAACAACTTTCATCTATTCACTAACCTGTAGCTGAGATGAACTTATTGTAGTTTTCATAAACCAGGGTTTGCATGTCACTGTCCAGAGATCTGATCTGCTTCACCATGCAGCTCTCATGATCCATCAGCTCACCCAGAGAGCACTCCTTCCTCAACTGAAACACAAACAAGACATGTCAAAGACAAACCACAGTACATTTTAGCCTACTAGCATAAAAATACAGTCACATATGGGTATCTATGGGAGAATAATTCATATGTGGCATAAAACCATAGAGTGACAGCATACTCATTGCCTCACTGCTAGTGCTAACAGATGTGTGCACCCGCACACATTAAACAAACACTTACTATTTCTCATTATTCATCATCACACTACCTTATTTAAATAAATCTCTGGGTCGAAATGCGGTCCGTTGATATCACACGGATCCAGAGAATCGGCTTGTTCTGTGACTTTTCCTTCCTCATTCAGGCCGTAGTAGAGCTTCAGCATACTGTGAACCTGCCGTCGCCGGGTCGGGTCCGAATCCGGTGGGGTTGTAGCTGAACTCATTTCCACTACAGTTCAACTATAGCCTAATGTCAGAGCGAGAAGGACTTTATCTCATGAATGAATGACAGATGTCAACAAAACATCTGTTGCAAGAGCTCTGGTTGCAACCTGCCAACTCAGTTTGTTGATGGGGCTTCTGATCCAAAATGGCGTTACTGTAGACAGTATTTCAAAATAAAGGTCCGGGCGTGAAATATACTGTATGCATATAATGGTAAAATATAATTTTTATATAATAACGAAAATGTAAATATTAAAAGCTTAAAAATAATGAATGCTTGTCACCGCTTCCATGCATGAAAATACACAATATTTAGTTTGTTACATTTATTTCGTTCCTTCTTTTTCTCCTCAATATGTAATTCTATTACACATCAAAGATCTTATTACAGGCATAGTTCGTTTAAATATAACATTAATAAAAAATCCATTATACAGAAAATTATTTACTGATAGGTATGCCAGAAGTTAGTACAAAGCGGGAATACAAAGGTTTAATGTTGCATATAAATGGATTTAGTTAATTTTTGTCACAAAAGTAGTGAAATTTGTGTATAAAACCTCATAAACAACAAAAGGTAGTGGAGATACAATTTCAAGAGACAGATGACAGAAAAACTCTAGCAACAGATTGAATGTAAATGTAAAAAAAGGCACTTTAAATTAGTATTGACAGATTCGATATTTCTATAACACAGATGTGACTATCTACAGCACAGTTAGTGGGTGCAAATGTGTGTGTGACAGATGTTCAGATTGAAATATAAACATGGGATTAGCTTTAGAGTGGAAAATATAATATGGTACAGAAAGTCTGGGAATAAGCATTTCAGGATTAACATCATGACAAGTGTTTTGCATAAATACAGAAATGCAGTGGGTGTACTGATCGTGCTGCACCATTCAGATGGCAGTTCATTGTCCACACTTTTAAACGTGATCGAGTGTAAGCAGGTAAAGAAACATTCACAGAAACATGCACACCACAAAATCAATTTAAGACAACAGATGTCATGCAATGATAAATACAGGATTGTGATTGCTAACTGATGACCTGTTAATGGAGGGCTTGACAGGTACTTGAACGTTTAAGAACAATTAAGTCATTTGTTTAAAAAAAAAAAAAGCAGTGCATTTACATTAACTACCAAAACAGGAGGTATAATGAACTAATTCATTAATTAAGTAATTCTTCACAATTCAGACCATCAGCAAAATTCCCAAATTGTTTGGTGATGATGCCAAAGGGTAAATAACTGGACGTTCAGGATCAGAGGCTATGATTAAATAACTTCCTTTGACATTTTTCTTCTAAATGTCCTGGACAATTGTTAATGTCGGGCCCTATTACCGTTATTTTTATAAAAAATCATATACATTTCATGTAGTTAGGTACATTCAAGCTCTAAAAGACTGGAATACAGTACAACGCTTAGGGTTTCATAGATTGTAAAAGCATTGCTTAATAGAAATAGCAGACATACATAACCTATTGATCACCAAGCACCTACACAACTGGTGATTCAATGTATTAAAGTTGTCTCTGCTTTACAAATGCAGATTATGCTCACATATGACCTGGACTGTTTTCGGCAGTGCATTACATGCACACCATCCGAAAGATACGATTCTCCAGAGCAACAAGGTAGTGGGACCACTACTACAGTCAACTGCACAATGTGTCGAGTATCGATTTACCTTTGGTCACCACTGAACACAATCAAAAAAAAAAAACATCGTTACAAATAAGAAGTCTGCATATGCAAACAAGCCCTGTAGTAAACAGACAGCAAAAACAATACACACATTCAGCAGACAAGTAGCACAGAATGTCATAATCTCAGTCTGTGCTGTCTTTGCAATGCTTTGCCACAGACAGCAGCCCTGGTTTTGCGTATAGGAGCGGTTGTCCTATACTAGAGGCATTGACTGTTAGCTTTGGTGCAGCAGGTCTAGTTTTAGCAGTATTAGTGACATGGACTAAAGTGCTGGACTACTGTACTCTTGGTTTACAGCCACTGGGATGTAGTTTGGTTTGATGGTTGCATAGTAGAATCTACATTCAGAACAGTGACCTTAACAGAGCTTTCGGATTGTGTCTCAGAGTCTCACACTTTAACAGGACAACATTACTAAAGCAAATTTCACATTCGTTTTTAACTGCCAACAGAGAAAGCTTTAACTTAAACCTGTGACATAATGCACAAATTATCTATAAATACTGGTTTAGCTCTTCAGTCTGTGATCTTGGTCCGATCTGTCCATTCAGATGGTTTTGCACTGTGTCTCTGAGGATCTAAACAGGCAGATGTAGTTTTGGTCACCGGGCAGAAGAGGGCAGTGTTGAAGCCGGGGCTCACCCTTGCTCCAAACTTTCGGTCACCTGAACAGCCGAGTAAGTGGGAGGCTGAGACTGTCGCGTGAAGAAAGAAGCAGCTCTTTTGGGCTTCAGACGTTTAATCTCTTTGCCTGAAACAACGGAGGTAAATTAAAATGAGCTTTGTCCCAGTTTATTATTTCTTCATTGTAGACGATAAAAGTTGATGGGTAGAACACCAAGTGTGTCCATCTCACCAATGCAATTTTAGTCTCTTACCGTCATCAACGTAGTTGATGGTGTTGAGTGAATGGACTCGGCTACAGACCACACTGCTCTGTCTGCGCAGTTTCCCCTGCCGACGCTCTTGGGTTTTCTCATTGGTTTCCCGACGCATAGGTTCTTGGGAAGGTGTAACTTCACCGTCAGTACCAGCGGCTGCTGACTCGCCAACAGAGCGCAACTCCACACAAAACTCAATCAGACCACTCATTAGTTCAGCCTAGAGGACAAAACAAAGTACTTGTGTAATAGCACTATACAAGTATAATTGAAATATGTATACGTTATACATAAGCATATCATAAAAATGTACATGCATAAAACTGTTCTAAAGTTTGTGGTCAGTAATCAAAATATATAGTAAAAATAGTAATATTGAGAAAAATTACTAAAATTTGTTTTTCGATATAAATGCAATTTATTCCATTACTGTAGTCTTCAGAGTCACATGATCCTTCAGAAATCATTCTGATTTGCTGCTCAACAAACATCTCTTATTATTAAACATTTCTCAAGAAACATATCTTATTGAAAACCGTTATTCTGCTATAATTTTTTTTTTCAGGATTTCTTGATGAATAAAAAGATGAACAGCATTTATTTGAAACTTGTGTTACAAATGTCTTTAGGTCCATTTTGTGCAATTTAATGTATCCTTGAATGAAAATATTAATTTGTTTGATAAAGAAATATATTTATGGAATATAACTCATCTGATAACATTAAAATGCAAAAATTATAATTGTATTTGCTTGTATTACTTATTTTATTGCTACAATACTTGCTTAGACTGTCAAACATATCAACATTAGTCATTATGTGCGCACCTGTTTTGAATAAATCTTTAATAACTTGTTGACAGGCATGCCAGCCTCCTCTCCATCAAACTCCAGCCAGAGTATATGTGAGTCTCCCTCTGTCTCTGGATAGCTGTGATCCCAGGAAAGCTCACTGAACTTGAGACCCAGGAGGACATGCTTCTCTTTCACATCCATGACATATACTCCTTCCAGACTGATGCCCACACTCACAGCCTTACGACCACCTCTGTGAAGGAGGCCCTGGGCTGGCTTGTCTATCTCACCCATGAAGAAAGCACATCTGCAAAAATACACATATGTAAGGCTCAGACACTTCATATTTGAACAACTTTCCACTTGCAGTAATCGTACCCGTAGTAAGGCAGGGTGTGGCAGCTCCTGAGGTACTGGTGTAGTAGAGCAATGGGCTCCAGACTGGAGCCAGTGGCAGCAGAGGAGATGACTGAACGATACTCCTTTATAAGATTTTGCTCCATCTCTGCATTCCTCCCGCCTCTCCCCCTCAGTGTGGAAAGAAAACCTCCTCCTCCTAATGCAGCATGGGCCGGTAGGAATGAGGACAACTTCTTCTCTCTGAAATTGAAAGCAATTACCGCAAATTATAATTATTAACAAATTATACTGCAATAGTCAGCTAATTAATTCTAGGACGGAACGCTGAAAACATAATAAAATTCTAAAAATTACATTTAAATAAGAGTTTTTATAATAAAAACAACTCAAAACACAATACTTACACATGTACTTAGTATAGTAACAACAGTAACTATAGTTACAGTTAGGGCTGTGCGATATGACGAGATATATCGGATGGATGAAATAAAGTCTATCGTTTCATATTATGTTCTATCGTTTATTTCGTGGTGTCGCAAAATACACTGTTTATGGTAATAATTTTTAATCATTTGGATGACTGAGATCTTTACACACCACCACGGGGCGTGAAGGGGAGACAGAACCAGGTGGAGAATGACCAGAACAAAACGAGGAGCTCGTTCCTAAATGAGGGACTACATCTGTAGATTGGGCACGCATTAAGCACTGGAGTTTTAAAACAATTGATTTTAAGCCGTTGAAACACAAACAACAGAGCTATATGCGTGCGCCTTCTCTGTTTCTGTGTGAGAGGACCATGCATTTTTTTTTTTGCCGCTTTATTGGCTTTGAACGATTACATAAACACACTTATATGCGTCAGAATCCCCGTCTTGTCAAGTATCCTCATAAAGACAGCGATTTAGGTCTTAAGAGAGAGGAAAAAGCTGAAAGAGAAAACGCATATGTAACAGTATATTGGATCCGGACTTCGGTCTTAAAGGGGAAGCTGTCCAATATTCGTTCTGTCTGCCATTCATATTAATCACAGCACACTGCTAGAAAATCTCTCACTGCTCTTGACTAAATCACTTTTGTAACTTTAATAAGAAGAAATAATAATATATATAATCTATACATAATACACGTGTTAATTATATCTATCATAGATAGATAGATAGATAGATATAATTAACACGGTGAAGAATAATTCATTTACACAATGTATGTAGCATTTCTTATTTATTGTAGTTTTTTTGTACTATTGCTTGCAATTAGTTTCTCATACTTATTTCATCACTGTTTATTTATTTTCAGTGAGCTTGAGTTTTTTTTTTTGTCTATTTTCAGGCTTGTATTAGTTTGATATTGACATTGGTGATGAGGATTATGAAAATTCTATGGTATCAAAGATTTTAATATCATAAAAACCTTTTTAAAAGAAAAAAGGTTACTATATCGTGATATAAAATTAGTTATATCGTGATATAAAATTAGTTATATCGTGATATAAGATTCTGGTCATAGCGCCCACCCCTAGTTACAGTAACTTGTTTCCTTATCTAGTTATCAACTAAATCTGGCATTGTGCATTACAGCTAATTTTGGCTCTTAGATGAATTACTCTGTGCCTCTTTCGTAAGTTGCTTTGCCTAAAAGCATCTGCTAAATACATAAGCATAAATGCAGTAAATTATGCATAATATCAACCAAATAACCATAAACCAAACCTTGAATTTACATGTTGTTTTAACATTACTCAGTACTTATTTGTGTCAATACCTCAAAATAAAGTGAAACCAAACACTGAAAATAAAAAAAATGGACAAAAAGGGAACTGAAACCTCAACTTCACATTATAGGGACAGTTCACCCCAATATGAAATTTCTGTCATTAATTACTCGCCCTCATGTCGTTCCAAACCCGTAAGACCTTCATTCATCTTCGGAACACAAGTTAAGATATTTTTGATGAAATCTGAGAGCTTTCTGACTCTGCATAGATATACTCTCGTGAACGCCGGTGGACGCTGACACGGAAGAGAAGAATTGTTGAATAAAGTTATTTTTGTTTTCTTTGCACACAAAAAGTATTCTTGTAGCTTCATAAAATTACTGTTGAACCACTGATGTCACATGGACTATTTTACCGATGTCCTTTCTACCTTTCTGGGCCTGGGAATGTTAGTTACATTGCAGTCTATACAGGGTGAGATCGCTCTCTGATTTCATCAAAATATCTTAATTTGCGTTCCCGAAGATGAACGAAGGTATTACGGGTTTGGAAAGTCATGAGGGTTAGTAATTAATGACACAATTTTCATTTTTGGGTGAACTAACCCTTTAACTATTTAATCACTGATGTAGGAGCAGAGAATGTCACCTGATTGCCGGTGTTAGAGCCTGGTCATCAAGCCCAGTCCCCAGCTCAATGGCACAGGACAAAGCTCCCAATGTCAGCCAGTGTTCTGGGTCACAGGGGTAACGACCCTCTAAGATATTCATCTTGGCCTCGCCATAAAGTAGCCTCAACACTCCTTCATCTTCAATCTGACATTACAAAATATAGATGTTACACACATAAATTCGCATCATGGAATCACAAAACAAATTTTAAAATGAACTTATTTAATATAATAAAAATGAAAACAATCAGCTTTGCCATAACTGAAGCAGAAATACTAGAAATACCACAGGCTACATGGGGCTTTGAGTCAAAAGCCTGGTGCACACTGTATGTCTGAGGTAAACATAAGGGATTGTAAAAGATTTTGCATGTCTATATGATTGATATTTAACAAATCTCTTTAGGAAGCTTTATATTATGATCGCTGTGAAGAATAAGTGGTCCATGACCTCCACTGGCTAGCCTAATAACTCCAGACACAAACGCCCAATCAAGTCCAAAGTCTTTGATAAGATGTAGAGTGCAGCGTTGCACAGTCTGACATGCAAGGCATCTGACATTGTACGTGTGGCTTTGGCTTTTGCGCAATATCTCTCTGGGGTCATATTGCATAATCTGACAAGCAAACATCTTAGCAGACAAAGAAAAACTGTGTGCACTGGGCTTAAAGGGATACATCACCCAAAAGTTTCATCATATACTCAGCCTCATGTGGTTCCAAACCTGGCTTACCTTCTTCAATAAAATATTTTTTAAAATAAATGAATGAATATAATGAAAGTCACTGGGGTCCAAAACTGTATTGGACCCTATTAACTCAAGATATGAACAAAAAACACTGAAACATTCTTCAAAATATCTTCTTTTGGGCCCCACTGACCTCCGAAAAGAAATAAGTCATACATGAGTTTGGAAATACATGAGGGGGAGCAAATAAGTGAATCTTCATTTTTTCATGAACATTCCCTTTAAAACACTAAAAAACACACCTGAAGTTCTTTTGACCTGGGATAAAATACATTTCTCTTGTACAGAAGACAAGGCTCATCTGAAAAACACAAAGATTTGTTATTATTAAACACCTCAAATTTCAAGTGAATCAAAATGTGCAAAAGCAAACACACAAGCATACCTTGAGAAATGTCTTCTGGGGGGGCCTCGGTAAAGCGGTACAGCAGGTCCTGCCACTGACGACACAGCTTATAGGGCAAATGTTTCGGCTTCAACTGCAGGTCTGTTCAAACATATCACAACAAAATGAGGCTAAAGGTGGGAAACAATAAGGAGGACTCCATAAAAAATATGACAATCAAACGCTAGGTCAGATTTCATCTGTTAATCAATAAGACTATATGTCTAACTAAAGGTTGGAACAGAACACACAACTTTTGCCCAGAATTTTGCCCTGATATTTAGTATGGATGAGTTGACACTGGTAGCCGAAAGTCAGTGCCAGTCTGCAGATTTTGGGCAGACAGAGTTGACAGATAACACAGAGGTTTTTTTTAAATGCATATTGCTTTCATTTGTCATGTTTTCCTCTGTATCCATTACAAAGCTGGCAAGTGTATACTGCCTAGTGTTTTTAAATCTGTACCAATTATAAAAGCCATGTAGTGCATTCCAGACATTAAAAAGTAAAAAGCTGCCCTTGTTTTAAACGACACCAAATAATCCACAAATGCCAGCGGGTGACTTTAACGCCCTGAGCACTTCCCGATGTCCCCTCCCAACGCTTCACTTGCAAATCAGCCAAAGGGACTGTAAATGCCATCATTGTGCTTGCCCTTCTTCATTACCTAAATACGATAAGGTCATAAATTCTGTATCAGTCTGACATCTGACCAGAGCACAAAAGAACGATAATTACCAAGCAAAGGAGAGCAGAACCAGAAAGCAAACACATCTACGGCAGAGTTGGGAATGTTGAGGGCTTCTCGGACATTGCGGCCGAGCTCTTGCGCATTCATACAGCCGAGACCCTCCAAAGTCAAGTGCACTGCACTGTCGCTTGCCAAGTACACCAACAAATCCTGAGCTGGAGAAACACAAGATGGACAAACGATCATGTCAGGTCAAGCATGATGAGATCAGGACCTCCAGATCAGATCAAGACAGGAGAGCTAACCTCTGGTGACTGAGGAAGCCACACTTCCTCTCTGGGAATGAGAGTGCTCTGATGGCTCAGGGGGGAAGTCGTCATCATCTCCCTCCATCTAATCCAGAAACAATCACAAGTAACGTTACTGAGTAGGAAACACGAGGCATTTTCATTGCTTTTTGTTATTGGTATATTCTGTACAAACTAAGCATAAAAAGAAGAAAAAGTCATCATTTGGATAGTAGCTTTCAGAGTAAAATTATCAGTCATAAGCATAAACAAGTTTTAAAAAAACATTGAAGGCTAACCCAGCAACTTTTAAATTCCTTGAAGCATTGAATGTTTTACAGTTTGTTTTCACTATTTATACCGTAAATCTCACCTTGTTTACTATACTTGTTGGTTAAAATACGGTAATACTGTCAAAAAACTAAACAAACAAAAAAAAGAGCAGGGAATTAAAAGAAAAAGACAGCTGACGTCCGTATTCTAACCGGCTAACGTTAGCTAGCTTCTCCAGTAACAGGCTGGACAACAAACAACAAACAGCAACGTACCGAGACACTGTCCTTCGTCTCAGAAGCTTCTTTCGTGATGAAAGCAGGCAGAAAAAACAGCAGTATTTGGGGGGATTAAGTTACATAAAAGCTGAGAGTATGACGGCAGCAGCAGCGCAGCTGGATAATGTTCTTAAAACAGCGCCCACCAGAGAAATCAGCAACAACCGGGAAGACGCTTCAGGACCGCCGAAGCGCCGCACTAGCGCCGCCGAAAGAGGGCGCGCCACAGCCCAAAGTGCAGGTTTTGCAGTTGACACTGGGAAATTTTGTACATTTATCCTCAAAAACACTTAATTAAACTTGAATGTTTTATAGTAGCAATGCATTTGTTTTTTTTTGTATAGTAGCTATGCATTTGGATATGGTCATTCATTCATGTATGACTGTTATGTTGAGTAAAATAATTTTATCTCTTTGCTGATTTATGAAGTAAATGGGCTTCAGAGGACTCTCGTCTCCTCCTGGCAACACCAAGTCTGTCAGGGTTTGTGGTACACGTGATTCATTCTCATCATTGGCAAGAGTTAATGCCATCTGCTACTGCTTTGGGTTGCATAAACCGAATAATAAAGATGTTTTTGAATTGATTTTAATAGTCACTGCATACAGCCAGCCTAGTTGCATTTTGAACTGTAAATCATACATTGTTTTTCTATTCCGTTATAAATTGTTTTTAGTTTTACAAATTGGAAAACGGGAATAAAGGAATATAAAATGCCGCTGCAAGATTATTCTTTAATGAGCCGAAAATAACGCAGGTCACACCTCTGTTCATCAATTTGCACTGGCTACCAATAGCTGCTAATAAAATTCAAGGCATTAATGTTTGCCTACAAAACCACCTCTGGCTCTGCACCCCTTTACCTAAATTCAGTACTTCAGACCTGTGCCCTCTAGAAGCTTGCGTCCTGCAAATGAACGACGCTTTATTGTGCCATCCCAAAGAGGCACAAAATCACTTTCACGGAGTTTTTCATTAACTGTTCCCATCTGGTGGAATGACCTGCCCCACTCAATCCGAGCAGCGGAGTCCTTAGCCATCTTCAAGAAACGGCTAAAAACACATCTCTTCCATCTTTATTTGACCGCCTCTAAAGGTCATTGAACACCGAGTACGAAATTTCCGCATGTTAAAAAATAAATAGGACTTCACTTTGTATCATTCACGTTTACACACTGCCTCCGAAACTTTCCTCCATCATAAAGAAATTCGGATCAGGTTCGATTTTCTGCGTTTTCGCATCTGTAACATGCATTTGATATATAGGACAGGATGTGGAATACGAAAAAACGCACGCGGACTCAGTGTGCAATGACCTTAACTCTAGCACTCTCTATTCTAATTCTATTTTATCTATCTGTCCTCTTTAGACTTCTATTGTTTTCATACTGACCTAACAATATTTTCTATTGCCCTACACCAACCCTACCCCTAAACATACCCCTTACAGAAACCTTTTTGCATTTTTACATTTTGAGATAAACTTCATTTAGAATTTTTAATAATTTATTTCCCTTGTGAGGACCGTCCTCACAAGTAAAAAATGTCAAGTTTTGCTATCCTTGTGGGGACAACTGGTCCTCACAAGTATAGCAAAACACGCCCCCCCCCCCCACACACACTTGACCCTCTATTAATTGCATATTTACTCTAACTGCTAGCTATTTATTTGTTTGGCCAGTGTCATGGGTTTTGGTTTCGACCCTGCATTTTGGACCAAAAACAGAGAAAAATTATTTTTTATCAATGTAGTGCATTTTCAAGCAAAATACATTCAGATGTCATATTCTTTCACCTGTAAATAATTATATGAATAATTGAAATTGCATTCAATAAACAGAACACACATATATAGGCTACTGTACACACACACAGAGAGAGAGAGAGAGAGAGAGAGAGAGAGAGAGAGAGAGAGAGAGAGAGAGAGAGAGAGAGAGAGAGAGAGAGAGAGAGAGATCACGCACACACACATATACATAACAGTTATACATATTAAGATCGACGGGTTATCGGTCTGTCCACGACACAACCAGAGATTTTTGTGTCTGTAAACGCATGGATTCACAATGGTGAAAACATGATCTACATTTTCTGATTCTTCCGTTTATGGGCCTTTCTTCAACTAGGGGCACTTTTAGTCTTGTGAAGTTGAATAAAAAAGCTTGTTCAAAAGTCACGTAACACAGTCTCATAAGTTTAAATAATTTGTCTAGTTTTAAGGTCTGTAAGTGTCACGAATCCTGTCCATGCACTTCCGTTCACTCACCACCAGAGGTCACCCGCTCATCACATGGACTCTTGCACTGCACTACAACTACTGTTGCATTTCACCAGACTGCAATTCCCATCATCCATTGTACTCACTGATTGCACACACAGCTGATTGCACTGATCACACACCCTACTTAAGCCATGGACTTTCTCTCCCTCACGGCCGAGTATTGTCTGCATTATCGCTGTCCTACAGAGCCTCGTTAGTTTCCGTAGTCTTGCATTTTTCGGATTGTGGTTTCCCCTGCCTGGACTCTCGCTTATGTTTTGGATTACCTCTGTTGTCAAGCCCTTTTGATACTGATCGTCGACCCACGCTTGTCTTTGTATACTTTTTGTCTCGCCCTTGTTATACCTGTTTGCCACTGCTCGACCCTGCCTGTTATGACCACGTCTCTGCTCATTAAAAGCTTGCATATTGTGGTGTATTTGGATAAATGTGATTTGTAATTACTTGATTGATTGTCTGGCATCTTATTGGTTCCTGATTTTGGAAGCCAGTATTTAAGTCATGTGATGTATTGTAGTGTTGTCGTATGTATTCACCCAAGTAAAGAGTGTTGATGGCATTTGTTGGTGGTTTCCCTCCTTAATATATAACATAAATTGGCGACGAGGAAAAGTTATGTGAAAGAGTATGGCCCAAATCGGAAGATTGGAGGAGTATAAACCAGAAAATGAATCCTGGTCTGCATATATTGAGCGAGTGGAACTCTTCATGATTGCTAATGATGTGGATGATGCGAAGCAAATAGCGACGTTGCTGAGTGTTATGGGAGCTTCTACTTACGGATTGGTACGGAATTTGGTTCAACCGCAAAAACCAAAGGATAAAACATTTAGAGAAATTGTCAGTATCCTGCAGGCCCATTTTGAACCAAAACCATTGGTAATTGCTGAACGCTTCCGATTCCAGCATTGTGTACAAAAGCCCCATGAAACGGTCCCAGTATGTTGCTGAACTCAAACAATGTGCGTCGAAATGTGATTTTGGAGCAAATTTGGACGAATCCTTACGTGATCGCTTTGTTAGTGGAATTCAAAGTGAAGCACGCCAACGGAGATTGCTTTCGGAGGACGCGCTCACTTTTGCACGAGCATTTGAAATTGCTTTTAGCATGGAAACCGCTGATCGGGACACGCAACAGCTGAGGAAAATAGAGGATTCAGCGGCAACGGTGCATAAGGTACACGAAAAAATTATCCACCAACAGAGATCTGCATGTTATCGTTGTAAAGGCAGAAATCATAACGCTCAAGAATGTTATTTTAAGAATGCTAAATGCCATCATTGTGGAAAGATGGGCCATATAAAAAAAGCGTGCAGAGTAAAAGAGAAGACACTTGTGAATAAATCGCATGAGCAACAGAATAAGCACAAAATTACGTCTTATATGTATGCTGAGGAGCCAGAATTGGAAATGTTCTCTCTGTTAAGTGACACTGAAAAACAAAGGTTCCAGGTGAATTTTACTGTGAATCAGCAGGATTTATTGATGGAAGTTGATACAGGAGCTGCTGTGAGTATTATGTCACATGCAAAGTATAAGCACTTATTTGGTCATGTGCCACTGGAGGGAGCTCGAGTAAAATTAAAAACGTATACAGGTGAAAACATTCCAGTTTTGGGCCAATTCACAGTTACTGTGCAATATGAAGATCAAGTGAATGAGTTACCATTAATTGTAGTGGGAGGAAATGGACCAAATTTGTGTGGAAGGAATTGGCTCCAGAAAATTAAGTTGAATTGGAAAGAAATTCGATTTGTGAGTCAAACTAAACAGCCTGGATCTATTCAAGAAGTGCTTGAGAAGTATAGTGAAGTTTTTAAGAATGAATTGGGCACCCTAAAGGATATTAAAGCTACCATTTCAGTGAAACCAGAGGTTCCACCTAAATTTTATAAAAGTCGTCCTCTACCTTTTGCTATGAAAGAACGTGTGGAGAAAGAAATTGATCGATTGGAGGAAGCAAATATTATATCTCCAGTAAAATTCAGTGAGTGGGCTGCTCCAGTTGTCCCTGTGATTAAAAAAGATTCTACAATTCGTTTATGTGGGGATTATAAAGTCACCGTTAACCAAGCTGCCAATACGGAAGTGTATCCTTTACCACGAATGGAAGAAGTCTTATCCACTCTCAGTGGAGGAAAGGTGTTTTCTAAGATCGACTTTGGCTCAAGCTTACCAACAGGTTTTGCTGGATGATGATTCAAAGAAATATACAACAATTAATACACACAAGGGACTCTATGTTTATAATCGTCTGGCATTTGGCATTAGTTCAGCCCCTTCTATTTTCCAGCGGATTATGGAAAATTTGGTAAAAGACCTGAAAGTTGTTGTATACTTGGATGATTTGCTAATCGTGGGTAAAGATGAGCAAGAACATCTAGTAACCCTCTGTAAAGTTCTACAGCGTCTACAAGACTCAGGATTAAAAGTGAAAAAATGTAAGTGTGAGTGGGGGCAGACACGAATTGAATATCTGGGTCATGTGATCGATGGAAGAGGAGTGTATCCGACAAAGGACAAGGTGAGGGCTATTCAAGATGCACCAGCACCTTCAAATGTGAAAGAACTGCGAGCTTTTTTGGGCTTGGTAAATTATTATGGACGTTTTGTACCACACCAGAGCACCGTGCTTGCACCACTGTATAGGCTGTTGAAAGAGCAAGTGGTTTGGCAGTGGGGAAAGAAAGAACAAGGTGCTTTTGATAAGTGCAAAGAACTGTTAACCAGTGATAAAGTGTTAGTACACTATGATCCTCAGTTATCTTTGACTTTAGCATGTGACGCTTCAGCTTACGGAATTGGCGCAGTGCTGCAGCATACTATGCCAAATGGTGAGGAACATCCTATTGCATATGCTTCCCGTACCTTGTCTCCTGCGGAAAAGAAATATTCACAAATTGAGAAAGAAGTATTGAGTGTCATTTATGGAGTTAAGAAATTTCATCAATATCTGTGGGGAAGATCATTTAATCTGATGACTGATCACAGACCGTTAGTGACTTTGTTTGGGGAACATAAGCACTTTCCAATGATGGCTGCGGCTCGTATTCAGCGGTGGGCTATCATTTTGTCAGCCTATGATTATCACATTTGTTATCGTAAGGCAGAAAATCATGGAAATGCTGATGGCTTGTCAAGAGTTCCCTTGCCTGAAATCACGGATGTGGGCACAGAAGCCATTTCAGCACATATCAACTTTTTTCTGACTAATCATCTGCAAGAGGCTCCCCTTAATGCATCACAGATTGCCAGAGCGACCAGAACAGATCAAAAGCTTTCTAAAGTTTACCAGTATGTAATGGAAGGCTGGCCAAGTGAAGTGTCAGAGGATTTGAAAGTTTTTCATGCTAAAAATGATGAATTATCAGCAGAACAGGGGTGTGTGTTATGGGGCACACGAGTGATTGTCCCATTCAAATTTCAGAAATCAGTGCTGCGTGAAATTCATTCAGGACACCCTGGCATTGTTAAAATGAAAGCTTTGGCTTGTAAATATGTGTGGTGGCCAAAAATCGATTTGGATGTAGAAGGAAGTTGTAAAGAGTGTGTGGTTTGTCAACAAGAACAACGAATGCCAAGTCAAGTTCCTCTTCATCCGTGGGAATTTCCGGGTGAGTGCTGGAGACGGTTGCATATAGATTTTGCTGGTCCTTTTCTGAATAATATGTTCATGGTCATAGTGGATGCTTATTCGCAAATTACCTCGCAAGCTACAATTACCAGATTGAAGAGATTATTTTCTGCATATGGATTACCTGAACAAATAGTGACTGACAATGCGACTACTTTTACTTCTGATGAATTTCGAAGATTTGTGAAACAGAATGGTATTTTGCACACTACTGCTGCACCCAGACATCCAGCCACCAATGGATTGGCTGAGAGGTATGTCCAGACATTTAAGACGGGTATGAAAAAACTGAATAATGAACAAATGTGCATTGATGATAAGATATCTTTATTTTTATTGCGCTATGGTACTACCCCAAATTGCACCACAGGTCAGTCACCTTCTGATCTGTTCCTGAAGAGACATGTCCGTACCAGGTTGGATTTTCTTAAACCAAACATTCATGAAACTGTTCGCAGGAAACAATATTTGCAAAAAAATCTACATGATTATCAGGCACGAGAAAGATCTTTTGCTGTGAATGAATCTGTTTTCTTGCGCAATACAGTGGGAGGAGATCCAAAGTGGTTATCTGGAGTGGTTGTGCAGCAGACTGGACCTGTGTCTTACAAGGTGCGTGATCCATTATCGGCCACTGTGTATAGACGACATGGTGATCAATTGAGACCACACCATTCCTCTTCAGAGATTTATGATGAACAACTGAGGTTACAAAGCTCAGTGGAGACTCAAGAGCCTGGAAAAGAGATGGTTGAAATTAGCAGCCCAGATTCAGGGTTGGTTGAGACATCAACAGCTGCATGTGAGCCTGAACTACCAGTGGAACCACTTGAATCCCGGGTTGCAAGTCCAGTGGGTCTGCGACGTTCAAAACGGACTATTAAATTACCACAACGTTTCAGAGATTAAGTAGAAATTAATTAATGTATGGGTTAAGGTGGTGTTAACTTTTAAGGGGAAGGTAATGTGGTGTATTTGGATAAATGTGATTTGTAATTACTTGATTGATTGTCTGGCATCTTATTGGTTCCTGATTTTGGAAGCCAGTATTTAAGTCATGTGATGTATTGTAGTGTTGTCGTATGTATTCACCCAAGTAAAGAGTGTTGATGGCATTTGTTGGTGGTTTGCCTCCTTAATATATAACACATATGGATCCGCACGTCTCACGTCTCGTCAGCCCCTTAACAGTAAGAGGACAAACTTAGATTACAAGAGAAATTGTTAATATTTCACATTTTTCCGACCTGCAATGAACAAATGTCATTTCCACCACATCTCAATATACAGCTGTTATTTAAATATAGAATAACTTATGCCACTCAAGAATTGTCTAAGATCATTTTTGTAACTACTTTCCCCAGTTTTTACAGTTTTTCCACTGTACAATAATTATACATTTGTCAATGAGATAAATTAACTGACCTAAGGACCAAACGCTGAACTGTACACCTGTCACACTCTGAAATTTAATATTGTTTTGGGTAAGAGCTTATTAGAAAATAAATAACTTGAATTTTTATATTAAGTAGAGCATGATCTCATAAATTGTGGATACATTTTTAATGTGTGATGAGAACTTTTTAAATATATTTTTAAAAATGGTGATGGAAATGACAGGGTGTTATATATTTATTAGAAAAAGTCTTAAACTCATCACACTCATTAAACTGAATTCACAAAGTCATTAAACATATCAATTGTACTTTGTAACCATAAATGTCATTTCCACCACAGAGGGCAGTGAAAAAAAAAAAAGGAAGATTGCTTCACTGATTAGCTTTGAATTAATACTTAGCATTTCATGTATGCAAAATACTCTTATTTAACTTAAAATTTTTAGCTTCTTAAAAACACCCTTGAAGGTACAGCATGTTTGGAAGTGACATAGAATAAATATTAACTGATCAAACAATATCTACCTTGATTTTTTTTCTTTATTTGTTGCTGATGAAAATTTAAATTCCCTCCATGTCCAACATGTGCTCTGATGTCACTTAACATTTCCATAGAAACCACCTAAACAATCTGTGCGACAGCTATATTTTGTATAAAAAGTAATATTGATAGTGGTCTCACATTAAATACTATGATGTAT
This sequence comes from Acrossocheilus fasciatus, assembly GCA_036784905.1. NCBI lineage: Eukaryota > Metazoa > Chordata > Actinopteri > Cypriniformes > Cyprinidae > Acrossocheilus > Acrossocheilus fasciatus. The sequence goes on along the minus strand of CM071947.1, from coordinate 14,949,253 downwards.
TTTAATTATTTTACTAGTGCTTAATTCAGGTACATTCATAGTTACCAGATAAGTCAAATTTTTAAACTGTATTTTCATTGTTGAAGTTTAAAAGTCTGGGTGTGCGACAAGGAGAAAACAGTGATTTTGACACCTATGAGGAGGTTGAAAAGTATGATAAAAATCATAATAGAAAGGTAGTACAAAGTTTTTAAGGTGGTTTTACTGTTAGTTTGACAAATAAAGAGGAATTTGTCCAAAATTATATGTATTTTTAAAAATATGACCAAAGAACATAAAAGTGCCCATAGTCTAAGAATCACCCTTATGCCGATAGTCTTGTATTCGCACCCGGACGACCCGGAAATCTCGTAACTCATTCAGTTACATGCGCTAGGGCTTTCCTTACCGTAATATACCTAGAACACGGATTGCCGTAAAAACGTATCTTTGGCGGGAAGCGTTGTTAATTGATGAAACATCTCGTCAATGGCGGGGAAAGAAACATTAACATTTTCACCCTCCTAAAATCCTAAACTTAAGGCCTATTCTACCTCTGCAGAAGTAATAATAAATTTTTCCTGGAAGAACAAATAAAATTGTGATCGGGGATCGACTTCCGGACGGCAGATGGAGTAAGTTAGAAGTGTTTGCACATATTTCCCGCTCTAACAGTTTCTTTTGAGCCACTCCATGAGTTCATTTCACCTGTAAACGGATCATAAGGACGAAATGCATACTCTTTTGTTAACATGACCACAAAAGCGAGTAAACGAAGTAGAAAAGAAACCAAAACGGACCCCCATTCCTGTGAGCCCAATATGGCGGGGATTGTTAAACTGTTGGATGAACATCGCCATGGCTTATCGGCCGATATTAAATCCTCACTCGAGACCAAGATAGACTGCGTTCAAACTGCAGTATCAGATCAGATCGATCTGATCAGTATCATTCATCCAAGATTGCTTCTCTTGAGTCCAATGCTAATGCTCTTGATGAACTTTGCACCACTCTGTCTGACAGCAACGCTAAGCTGTTAGCTAAAGGTACGGATCTCGAATGGCGCAGCTGCGGTAACAGTGTTTGCATGTTGCCGGAATCGTCCTTCTGCGTTCTTTCACAACTCCTATTTGACATCCTGGGAAAGGATGTTTTGTCTTCTCCAACGGAGATTGACCACACGCTCTCATTGGAAAACCCGCGCCCAGAGAAAAGCACCGCTATCAGCAAAAAGAGATCATCCGTGAGGCTCGAGCAGTGACTATTAAAAAAAAAAAAAACACCTAAAAGGCAAACTGATGTTCCAAGGTAGCCAGATCGCCATATCCATGGGTACCAAAGACGTCACTTCTGCTATGCTCGCCACCATATGAGATTTAATAGATAATATTAATTAGCTAGCTTACTACACAATCTGAATAATGTCAATTTAGCTAATATTAGCACAGTTTATAATTATTCATTCTTTTTGGACAAATTACTGTTTGAATTGTGAACGTAGCCGCTTGATGAAGGCTTTAAGACAGTGGTCTCAAACTCAATTCCTGGAGGACCACAGCTCTGCAGAGTTTAGCTCCAACCAGCTCCAAATCACAACTGCTTGGAAGTTTCTAGTGATCCTGAAGACCTTGATTAGCTGGATCAGGTGTGTTTGATTAGGGTTGGAGCTAAACTGTGCAGTTTGAGACCAGTGCTTTAAGAGTTTGAAGAATCCTCTCCCGACTGGTTGCTCCTGCTTCACAGCGAGCGAGAGTCGGCGATTCCCTTGTCCGTACACGTTTTGATTTCAGCAAGTCAGTTTTGGTGAATGCAAACAACGTGATTACTGATCATGAGCCCAACATCCAACAAGCCAAGAAAACATGCAATCTACCTGAGGGAAGACGTCTTTCACTTCTAGTGTATTCTTAAACTGGGATTTCATTGTTGAAGCACCAATTCAGGCATCAAAAGCAGCCCACACTAAGTTCGCTTTAATTAAAAACATGCATTTTCTTAGGCTATATGGCTGCAATAAAATTTTAGTTCAAAATTTTGCCTTTGTAAGAAAAATGCTTTACTGAGCATATACGGAAATGACATAGCCAATGTGGTACAATACAAATATTTTAACGTCCTTTATTCTCCTATAAAGAATCACAATTGTCAATTATCCTTTTCTGAAGTTGTCAACCATACGTTAGCTGCCAGTGGTGCCTTCTGATTTAAGCCAACAATTATTCCCCCGATCTAACCTCTTTGGGATCTAATAAAATTGTAGGCTTTTCTGATGACTGTTGTTACAGCACAACATATCCCAGGCATACTGTAACCTTGTGAACCTTCTGGGAGTGTTTCGTTGATCTTCCTCTGGTAGTTGTGGCTGCTGTGACCATAGACTGACAGGTCGCGCAGCTGTGACTCGGACGCAAAAATGGTGACGATAAAACACTGTGACGTCACATGGAACCTATGGATATACAGGGCTCTCAATTACATCTGTTAGGGGAGGAGCGGCTCCAAGGCCAGCCATTTTCACCGTCACAATGGATGATAGCATTCTGTCCCAAGCCAAACTGTTCCTCGTTTTGGTTTTGTTCAAACCCACCATGGAGAACACTGTGCCTCTGCATTTGAGTGGGGAAGCCACAGTGCTTTATGTGGGATCCTTTTACTCCTGTCATCAAGCCATCAAAATGTGCAACAAACACAAAAAACAACAACAACAAAAAAACATTCAGTTGAAATGTGTACTCTGTGACACATACATGCTCAGGGCAAGTATACAGTATGCACATTGAGCACTGCATGAGTTGGCTCATTTGGGGCCAAAGAGCAGAGTTGGTCTAAGTCACAAATAGGCTACAGTATCATCATCACCCATCAAACGTTAGTTCTCATATTTGGCCCACAGGGCTCTCAAGTCTCATGCATTCACTGTGAGACACATGCATTTCAACCAGTTCACACACTCACACACATGCCAAACCTTGTATTTCTCACACTGAAGAGTAAGGGATAACTTGTTCCGCTATATTCAATTAAATGTCAAGGCACAGGAATACAGAGGGAATCTCTGTCCAGTTCATAGCTGTCTCGAGTTACACAGACCAGCCAATCAGAAATTCAATATTGTCGTTTCCACGCACCATGTCTTAATATTAAGATCTATTGGAAAGAGGGAAGACTCATTTTAGTGCTGTCAAATGATTAATTGCAATTAATTGCATCCAAAATAAAGTTTTTTATTTTTGTACATAATGTATTTGTGTGTACTGTGTATATTTATTATGTGTATATATATATGTATATATATATATATATATATATATATATATATATATATATATATATATATATATATATATAGAAAGACACAGCATATATTTTGAAAATATTTACATGTATATATGTATATAAATATATAAATATATTTAATATATTAATATTAATGTATATATGCATGTGTGTGTATTTACATATACATAAATATACACAGTACACACATATTATGTAAATTAAAACTTTTGGATGTGATTAATCAGCACTAGTTCATTTATTTTTATGTATTTATTTATCTTTATTTGCTTATTTTTTCTATTATTTAGTTCCTTATTTATTTATTCATCCTTTTTAATTTTTTTTCTCTAGTTTCATATTCAAACGTTTTTTGGGTAGGAGGGTTTTGAATGGGTTTGTATTGAGACGATCCGTAATTTATTATTTTTCACTGAATGCACCATGTATGGTCTTGTTAAAATACCAATAAAGGAATAAACACGAACAGATCAAGATAGTATTTTATTTAACATAGATACACAAGGTTGTTCATTTCAATCATACTGAAAGAGTGTGTTCTAATGTTCTTGCTACTCCAAAAAAATCTAGAAAATGATAACATGATAGAAGTTTGAACAAATATTTTGTTTGACCACTTCTATTATTTTTTTTTTTTAAAGCACAAACTTAATCACTACAACTATTGTATGGTCCATTTAGGTGAAACTGCTCTTTTGAATTTTTTTTTTTGTGCATTATTTATTTTTCTCACTGTGACAACTTTGGGCAATGCTTTCTTTTATGATTCAGCAGTGCACTTGACTGACAGAAGGCTCTCTCACATGAAGGACAAATGTATGGCTTCACTCCTGTATGAATTCTCTCATGTTTTTTCAAAGATCCTGACTGCGAGAAACTCTTTCCGCAGTGTGAACACTTGTAAGGTTTCTCTCCAGTGTGAAGTTTTTGGTGGTCTTTCAAGTGGCTGGCTAAATTAAAGGAACTCCCACACTCAGAGCACACATGTGCTCGCACATTGGCATGTAATTTCTGGTGCTCTTTAAAATGGTCCATCCGCGAATAACTCTGTCCACAAATGGAGCACAAGTATGGTTTATCATTTGTATGGATTCTCAGGTGTCTCTTCAGGTGTGCTGCAAACATAAATGCTTTGCCACACTGATCGCAGTAAAACGCTCTTTCCCCGGAGTGAGAGAGCTGGTGATCTCTGAGATTTCTTGGATCTGTGAAACTCTTGCTGCACAGATGACATTCGAAAGGCTTCTCTCCAGTGTGAATCCTAAAGTGAATCCTAAGGTTTCCTTTTTGTGTAAAGCTCTTTCCACACTGAGGGCATAAGAATGATTTTTTGGCTACCGTTTTGTTGTTTTCAGCCTGTGAGCAACTGAGAGATTGTTCTGTTGTCAAATGTTTCCTCTCTCCCTTGTTCAGTTCTTGAGTTTCCATCAGGTCTAAAATGAGCACATCATTCGTTAATTGTCTAAAAACGAATTCAAATGTGAAATTAAATAAAGTGAAAGTCTTTTATGAAATTTTCAAGTATGTAACTTCCATACGTCGTGTATTTATTGTTACATCTTTGCTTTTATAATGATCCACTTAATGTTAGAAGTTTAGAGAATATTAAGAAGAATGGACACCAACCTTGCTCTTCAGTATCTTTACTTTTCCTTCTTCGTACTTCTGCATCACTCCTGCACACATTTTCCATTCTTGTAGTTGTAATGCGCGCTGATTTGTTCTGAATCTGATGTAGAACAGTCATCGCTTTTAGTAGTGAATTGCTGTGGGAGTGGCTTGAAGCAAGGTGTGAATTGGAGGTATTCGAAACGTGTAAACTGTTCTTCAGACCACTTTTACATAAACTATCACAGTCAATTCAGTGCATCCATTTAAATGAGAATAGCCGTTTACATGGCTCTAGGAATGATTGACTATGTGTGCGTGTTGCGACAGAAACCGATGTGATCCAAAACGGCAGTTTCAGTTTACTTTTAAATAATAAATTAATTTTAAATGACCGAGTTGTCATGTAATGTAATGTTTTATACACACACACACACACAATTATATTTCGATTTAAATGATTATTTATTATTTAACTTTTTAAATGAGCAACACTATAAAAAATAATTGGTGGTTATTAGGCTACCTTCTTAACACATCATGCTTAATAAATAATCATAAAAAGCTATCTAGCAGTCCCACTGACTCTGAAATGCACTATTCACTGATATTTTGAAAAAAAATTTTTTAGGATGCCACTGATTTGAGATAAAAACATCGTCAAAATATGTTGCATTCTGCATGACGAAAGTAAATCATACAGACTTGGAGCAGCATGATGTGACATCAGTTATGAGTTTAATTTCTAGGTAAACTATCATTTTAAGCTCCCTTTATATATGATAATAAAGCAGTCACAGGCACACACACAAACGAAAGTAGAAGCAAATAAATACACACAAAACAACATTGTTTATTCTCACAGAACCACAGTAAAACTCCAAATGAGAATGTTGGAGAGTCCCTGCTTTAACATGCTGATGTTTAAATGCCAGCAATGACCACTCAACCACTTGATCTTCTTAAAAGCATGAACAAGAAAAGGCACCACTTTAACGAGTTGCAAATCCCGGTTCATTGTTTATGAATTTTCATATGATTGGGTCAATTGTGAAAGTTAACAGCTATCAACACAGTGATCTGGACATTTTCACCTTCATTTTTCAGGCAAGTACCTGAATCAGTGTGTGCCTGTGCTTTAATCTTATATTCAAACACAACAAAAATGTGGGAAGAGCCATGAAAGTTTTTGTTAAACAACAGTAATGATTTCAGACTTTATTGAGCACCATGTAGGATATAGTCTGTCGTTAATACCCACATTGGCCACCTCTACACAATACTCCTCAGTGTCCAGTCCTGCTCATCACTCTCCCTGAGAAAATATGACAGTGATCTAACAGCACCCGCTGCCTGACTGTTGCACCGGAGTGCTTTCGATTTTAAGATCAGGTTTCTCTGAACCCCCTGAAGCCCCTGGTCTCATGCGCTTCTTTATCTCCTCTGCCATGGTCATGAAGGCCTGCTCCACGTTTGTGGCATTTTTGGCACTCGTCTCAAGGAAAGGGATGCCAAGAGAGTCAGCGAACTCCTGAAAAAAAGGGTGGGAGAAAGAAGAATAGTCTTTCTGTAGAGAATAGTGTTAATGGAAGTTAATGTATAACTATAAAGTGTTTGGTGGTAAGATGACCAATAGATCCTCTGCAGTGAATGGGTGCCGCCAGAATGAGAGTTTGATAAAAACATCACAATAATCCACAAGTAATCCAGACAAGATGACCTTTTCACTGGGGGAAGCATTATTAAGTCTTATTAAGTGGTATTTTGGCCAGAAGCAACAGTTTAAAAGTTAAAACATCTTGATGAATATCTTTCTCCAAACAAACAGTTTTTCACTTCAGAAGACATTAACTGATGGATTGGAGTCGTGTGCATTACTTGTGGATTATTGCGATGTTTGATCAACTGTTTGGACTCTCATTCTGACGGCACCCATTCACTGCAGAGGATACAATGTTAAACTTCTCCAAATCTGTTCCAATGAAAAAGCAAACTTATCTATATCTTGGATGGCCTGAGGGTTAGTACATTTTCAGCTAATTTTCTTTTTTAGTGAACTATTCCTTTAACTAGTCTAAAAGGAAGTTCATTATTTCTCTACCAACCAACCTTAGCTGTAGTGTAGTCCACAACCTTTTTTGTAGTGAGGTCACACTTATTTCCTACAAGTAGTTTGTTGACATTCTCACTTGCATAGCGATCGATTTCTTTCAGCCACTGTTTCACATTGTTGTAGGATTCCTGAAAAAACACCAGCATTAAGCTTTTAAGAATGTGTGCAGTTTTGATTACATTTGAGAGGTAAACCTTTATTGTAAGCAGCAGCCATAAATGTTTGAAATAAAGATGTGAATTTTTTAGAAAGGAGTCTCACAAACCTGATCCGTGACGTCATACACAATAATGATCCCATGAGCTCCTCTGTAGTAGCTAGATGTAATCGTGCGGAATCGCTCCTGTCCAGCGGTGTCCCACTGAAACATTTACATGACCCATTTAACTGCTGATTCACATTAAAAGGCACACTTAAGCTGAATTCTAAAGTCTATAAACTCACTATCTGCAGTTTAATAGTTTTTCCATCCAACTCAATAGTTCGGATCTTGAAATCCACTCCAATCGTGCTGATGAAACTCTCTGTGTAGGTGTCGTCCTGGAAAAGGAAAATCAATCATATTTCAAGCACACACGGTCAGAGATCATTCATATCCAAAGATGCTGTTAAAAAAACACAAACACTTACTGCAAAACGCAATAGAATGCAAGATTTTCCAACTCCAGAATCTCCAATCAGAAGAAGCTTGAATAAGTAGTCACTGTGGAAATATGCAAAAAACAAGTTGTTCATTTTATATATTTAATTCATATAATACCAATATTAAATACTATAATATAATTATCTGATAATAATGTTAATATAATAAAAATAATTACATTTTATATATATATATATATATATATATATAATACACTTATCGTACTTCTATTTACAGAGCAACTATTGTGCAGTCTGCAACCATGACAAACGCTGTTAGTGCCAACCGTAACACAATTCATACTATTTGCTCTTTAATTATTACACAAAATAATGAACACCAACTGCATAGGAAATTTGGTTGACCTGCCAACGAAAGGTTAAAGGAAATTATGAGAGGTTATAAATGTTCATAGTTCTCATGACTTACTATTCAGGGTTCATGATGTGACAGCAGAGGGATTGTTATTGTTTGTCCAGCTGGTAAAGCGCTCTGGGCCGCCTACTGTTCACCGGCTGACCGCAAACTCTGAGCCAGTATTTAGCCTGGAATAGTAGCAATAAAAAGAGGATCTCTGAGTTTTGATAAGCCTTTGTGGACCGTTTCCAGACCTCCTTGTAAAATCAACCCAGCCTGACTTTACGCCTCCTCTCTCCTCTCCTCTCCGGTTTTACAAGCCGCGCAGGTGCGGCAGTGACGGATGATGATGCACCGCTATTCTGACCCGCTTTCGCCGCCTAGTGGTGGGATCCATGCATATGTAATTATGTGCATGTTGCCAGAGTAAACTGTAATGTTAAGTTTGCTTGTGCTTTGTGATTATAAAATATGTTGATTTTGTAGATGAGCTGATATATATATATACACAGATAAAACGTCTGGCTGTGTGGTGTTTGCCCCGACAAACCGCCATGGCTTTGAATGTGGATTCCAAGGCGTTTATATGTGGTTGCTTGAGGTTTATATAATATAATATAATATAATATAATATAATATAATATAATATAATATAATATAATATAATATAATACATTTTTATTTTTAATTTACATTATAAGCTAATTATGTGTGTGTGTGTTCTCATGTTTTAGGCAGAAAAAAATAAATAAATTAAACAGAAATTCAAACAGCATCAAACTTTATTGAATAAAACACCCTAAATCTTAAAATAGGAATGAATAACACATTTAAATATCAAAAAGAGTACAGACGGACAAAATACTTTTTGTATATCTATAAAACAATCCTTAAATATTTTTCATTTTGAATTAGCTTTTAAGGTTTAAAACAGAAAAATACAGAATGGCTTCATTTTATATAAAAAGCCCCTTTTCAAAAGGTATTAAACCTCTAAAGGCACTGCAATGCAAAATAACTTTATGAATACATTCATTTGGAGACATATTGTCAGATGAAAGATCAGAGAACATACTTTGCAGATAATACAAGACAAGCCCAAGAGAGACATTTTGGCATACCAGGAAATAACACACTTAAATAAATAATGTAAAAACAGCAAACTTTGGCGCAAGTCTCTTTGTCTGTTCAATATACCTTAAAGACAGTCAAATTGTCTCAATCTTAAACATTACATTTCCAAAAACAAACATCACAAACATTACAAAGGAGAGAAACCCCTGCTTGCCTGCTCAGACTGTAAGAAATATATTATTTATTGAGCAGTTTTATTTGGTTCAGGAAAAAAAAAATCCTGACCAAGTTTGTGGGACTGAAGTCTCAATAAATATTGGATTTCTTGCAACCAACAGCAGAGTGCTGGATTCTTCCCTTTTCTTATTATTTCTTGTGTTCAGTTCAACTGTATCCAACCATTCAGGGGTTCATTCAAGCCTGTTTGTTTTATCGTCCAATAAAACAATAAAGACCTTCTTTTAGATTTTAAGATTTAAAGTAATATTGCTTAAAATACTAAACTCTCGACCAGTGAAAACTGGAAAAACCTTCAAAACATTGTGCAAACTTTCAATGAACAACTTGTCTGATCTACACTGGACATGATTTATATCCCACTGAGATCTTTAAGATGTTTTGAGAAAGGGCTTCACGTTTAAGCCGAATGTCTTTGAAAGTTAAAACAAGGCACACTAATGTCCTGGTGTAGTCCAAGTCATTTGGGATCATCTCTGGTGCAGTGAGCCACGGCTTTCAAAAGAGTTTAAGTTTCTTTATTGAAGAACACATTTTTCCTTATTGCTGTATTTTCTACGTCTTGCCTCCAGACCTCTCTCCAGTCTCTCATCCTCCTCCAGAGCCCTGCACATACAAAATACATTCAGTCAGCGAAGTAATGTAAAATTTAATTTCCAGTGCAACAAAACACACTGTGACTAGACTCACCCTCTCTCTTTTGCATCCATGTCTCTGACCAGCTCGTCCCGCTTGTTGACCAGTGACACCAGTTCCTGTAGCAGTAGCTGTTCTCTGTGCTGTTGGGCCTGAGTTTTCTGCCAGTCTGATGGATGAAATATGGATATTATTGTACAGTGATGAAATACTGATAACTACAGCTTCAGCCATAGAGGAAAATAGGTAGGTAAAAGTTAAAAGCATTAATAGACCATATATACAGGCTGATATTAGATAACTATGCTCATTATTTTTACATTTATATTACCTTGGCTGCTCAAGTTATGCTTAACATAACAGTTAACAGATAACACGGCTTACCTTCAATAGCCATCATGGCTCTGAGCTCTCGAGTTAGCAGCTCAAATCTTCTTTCTAAATCCTGCTCTTCTTGCCTGCAAGGACAAAACCATGAACATTTATTGATGTGGCTGACAGTGTGCACTGATTGCGTCTTACATATCAATACATACAGCAGCTCCAGATGGTCTTGTCTCCTGATCAGAGCATTCTTCTTGTTGACCAGAGTGAACCATTCCTGAATCAGCTTCTCTTCTTCATCTTTATCACTTCCTGTTACACAAATAATGTGGTATATCATGCTGTATTTCAAGAGTTCATTTGAAATCAACTGCATTCTCCCTTTCCTTCTATATGAGTGTTTTTCTTACCCGTCTCCATGAGCTTTCGGAGTCTTTTCTCCATGACTGCAGCTCTGCTGTCTATGTGCTTCTGTTCAGTTTCCAGGGCCTGAAGTTCACTCAGTACATATTGATTGGTGTCCTGCAGACACTGGCCAGGAAGTACCACAGGGAGACATACATAAAACCAGACAAGAGCAATACAGACAAAGAAAGGAAAAGACAGCGAAAAGGTATGGAGATTGAGCGAAAGAGAGATGGACAGAGCCAGATACAGAAAAATAAAAGACCAACATTGATAAGACAGAAACAGACAATGACGCACAAAGATAATGGAGAGGAAAGGACACGCTTGATTTTACTAAAAGATTTATAAAACAAGGAAATTAAACATGGGATGATAAGAGCTTGCGAGTCAGGGGCCAGATTCTGAAAATTCTTCTTAAGAATGAAGTAGTTCGTAAGAATGTTCTTGCAATTCTGGAAAATTCTTTTCTTCTCTATTTTCTTTTTTTTTTCTTAAGCACAAAATGGGCAAAGTTTCACTGATCAACTTAATGACTTAACGACAAACACCTCTCTGTCTTTTTGCATTGACTGCAGAGTACTGCAATTATCATAATAATGTTGCACTGTTTAATATTTAAAACAACCCACTGAATAAATGTAAACATCTCACCACCGGGGCTTTAAGACAAGTTGGAGGTTATCCTAACTTCAGGAACTAATTTACAAGGATACTTCAAAACATTCTTTTCAGGAATTCTAGTTATTTAATATCCTTTATCTTTAGAACAATCTAAAAAAAAGAAGATAAGACAAATATTTCATAACCTTATTCTTATTCTTAAGAATGTTTCATGAATCTGGCCCCAGAACTGGAGAATTCTGATGATTGTTTTAAACTCACAAAGATATTTTATAAATTTTTGACATGCAAATGAGCAAATGTTGTTTTAAAACCACAGGCTTTGAAGTTTAACCCAAAATTACACTTGATGAAAGATGAAAAACTCCAATTGTCTCAAATACTGAGGGCATACTGACCATTGTCTCATTATCTGCTGATTTAACATCTTGGTTTGCTTCCTGAGGTTCTGCAAACACATTAAATGGCAAAAAAGTGCAAATCAGAGTGTAAAATACCAAATCTTTCCAAATTCAATCATTTTTTAGATAATAGGAAGCTGTTTAGGAAGGTTACCAGTTTCAGCACTTTCTCTGGCAGCTGTTGAGCCATTAGTTCCTTCAGCTGTCAGTTCACCTTTATCTGACTGTAGGGGGTTAGTAGAGAAAAGACAACTAGATCAAATATTAACACACACAAATGCAAGAAAAGGGTAAATTTGATGTCTTTTACCTCCTTTGAATCAGTCTCATCCATGGATTCGCTCTTCAGTCGCGACCGCCGTTTCTTCACCAGATCCGCATCTCGTATGTGCCCAAAACCTGATCTGGAAGCCGCTGAGTTTGATCGTGGCGGGGCCACAGGACTCTGCGCTCCTCCCTCTGTCTCCTTACTGCCCTTCTCTTCCACCTTTCCTGCACGTTTAGTCCGAGGTGGAGGAACAAGAGCTCCGTTTGGCTTAGCCACACTGTCACTTCCCTCCTCTCCAAGCGAGTCTCCTGACAGAGCTCCAGCCTGGAGTCTCTCTGCACAGAATTTGGCTGCTGCTTGTACATCCGGCCCTTGACTTGGCCTGGCTACTGCATAGCTGGACTGACTGTTGTTCTGCTCTATCTGTAACACACTCAGCTCCTGCCCAGTGAAGTGTGCACGGATTTGGCACAAGTACGTCATGACAATCAAACGATCTGGCACAGAGAGAAGCACCATGTCTGAGGGCTCCAGCAGACGAGAGATTCCCAGTGATGCAAAACCATCAAAAGCCTAAAAGAGAAGCAAAAAAAAAAATGGGTAGCACAAATGATGAGGTTAGGTTTATAGTTAAAAAACATCTTTTATGTGGAACATCTGCTTAAATCAAACTTACAGCTTTGTTGTTTTGCTTTATGTTGTGAGGCTCCAATGCATCAAAGTCACTGGAAAACAACAACTAAGTCAATACACAATAACAAATCTAAAAAGTAATTATTTTATGACTAATTCCAATTATTTCAGTAATAATTCTCACATTATGAACAATAATAAGCTATAAATGTACAATACCGAAGTTGTAATTCTAAATGATGTCTAAATAAACTGTATATGAAAATAATGCTGAAATCAATTATTTGAAGTTTATTTAGGTATCACAACATTATATTGTAAAGTATGAACAATGATATTCATTTGTTTTTTACATTTTTTCTAAATATTACATTTAACAGTATAATTGAAATATTATTAAGGCAAAGGTAAATTAAACAAAAAATGAGCAAATGCACATGCACAATTAAATATCTAATATCAACTCATTTCTGTAAATGTAAATATTAGTCATTAAATGATATGGTCAGTGATACAATGTGTATCGCTGATTTGTTTGTACCTGAAGCAAATTATATTTTTTAGGCTTGTGCACATAAATTGAATCATACTAAGAAATAATGAGTTTGCTTTGAGCTAGGAATGAATGACATAAATCAGAAACTAACATTATCTCAGGGTGGAAGTGATGTAAGATGGCACAGAATGCCAGACCGTTACGCCAAGAGGTGCTGAAGTTTGTGATTTTTACACCCTTATAGTTTTTAGCGATCTCTTGACACCAGTCCAGCAAGGACTGACTGGAGGTCACCAAACCAGGACTGGGCAGTGGACTGGCAAACTGTATAGTGACAAATGGAAAGACAAACAAAAGCGTGTTGGACAGCATTTAGAAAAACTGATAAACAGTCTACATTTTAACAAGTACTTTACATATGAGACAAATTCCACATACATTCCATCCAGGCACTGCTGAACCCTCTTTACTGGATTCATCCATTGTTTTTACTATTGCAAGGTCCATTGGTGGTGGAATTATTTTCTTTTTACTGCGCATTGGAGGCACAATCACATGGGATGAGTCTGCAGTGGTCTGGCCGTTAACCTGCATGCTGCCTGGGCTCCTAGATGGCGTTTTGCTCTCTTTAGCCTCTGGGGTTATATCAGAGGACTCCTTTTCCTGAGGATGACCAGACCTATTAAAAGGACAGAAACTATTAGACATACTGACGACTTGCAAGTTTCGCCCCGTTATTATAAATACACAATTCCTCATCATTAATTTTGTTTCGCATGGTTTTGAATTAAAATTTCAAATTCAGCATTAAAGTAAAAATGAAATAGTTTTGCTAGGGCTTCCCTTTCTGCAATGCTTAGAACATTCTGGGTTGATTTGAGGTTAATGAAAAGACATGCAATTATTATTATACACAGTGTTATTACACTACTGCTCAGAAGTTGTGAGATGTTACATATACATATAGATATGTAAGATTAAAAAAAATAATAATACTTTTATTCAGTATTAGGAGATGTTAATTTGATCAAAATTGATGGTAAACATTCATAATTCTATTCATTAAAAAGAAGTCATAAACAAATAATTTTTCAAATATATGCTGTTCTTTTGAACTTTCTATTCATCAAAGAATCCTGAAAGAAAAAAACATACCACAGTTTCCAGCAGCACAAATATTTTTAGTATTGATAATAATAAGAAATGTTTCTTGAGCACCAAATCGGCATATTAGAAAGATAAAGGAGTGATCAGCTTCGCCAGCACAGGAATAAATTACATTTTAAAATCAAACAAATTCAGTTGTGATTTGACTTCTTTCAAAAACATTACAAAATCTTACCAACCCCAAACTTTTGAACCGTAGTGTAAATTGTGCACAGAGGTGTAAAATTTTAGGTATCAAACTTTAAAGCAGTAGATGGCGTTCCAGATTTTAAGTCAAACAAAATAACATGGCAAAATACAGTTGAATTTTAGACTTTACACTCCACTCAGACACAGACTTACAATTCATCAGGCACTGGAGATGGTGGTCTATCCTGCTCTATTTGCGCCTCTTCACTTCTAGCAATACTTAATTCTGGTTCTTCCTTGTTCTCAGTTTCAGCTTCTGTTTCTGTGTTCTCCGTCTGGTTTGTGGGCTTAACAGCTGGTGTATCCTGGCACTCCCTTTCAGCTCCCATACATTCCAGCTGAATATTTTGTTCTTGCTTGTTTAACTGGACATTATCATGTAAAACAGCATTTCTAGGATCGGCTTCTCTGTGGCTATCATCTAACTTAAAGCTCTCCAGCGGCACAGAGGGAGTCTGAGACTGACTGATATCAATCTTCACATCCATCTTCTCTGGAGAAATCACTGATGGTGGAGGTCTGAGTGTTTTTGTAATCTCAGCCTGATCTAAATTTGGCCTCATCTCATCCACGGGCGTTTTCATGCTCGACTTTAGTTGCATGGGAGGAGATGGAGGAAGTTCAAAATCAGACTCGCAAGGGATCAGACGTTTTTTAGTGCGTGGAGCAGGAGCTGATGGCTGTGTCGTCTCTTCTTCGGCCATCTGACGAATCTTTGCTAACAGAACGCTCTCCTCTGAGAGGTCATCCTCCTTTAGACTGGAACTTTCTGTACTTTTTGAGGGCTCATGGTGTCTTTCGAGTTTTGGAGAAGGAATTGGCCACGGGACCACTGAGCTACTTGGAGAAATGTCCTTCCCGGAAACAACGTTCTCATCAGCGTGTATATCTTTCGGTCTATCTGTGGCTGCTACAATAATAATTTCTGATGCCTTGGTGATGACTGGGCTGCTCTCTTTTTCCATCTCAGCTTCTGAAGTGTTGTTTATACACATGGTTTTTGTATTGTCTCCCTCTAGTGGTGACAAGTTATTCTCATTTTTCTCTTTTGCACCATCTTTGAATATCTCAACATGAATATCAGTCTTTACAGCTGCTGTCTCTATAGTTACATGTGAAGGAGCGGTTCCTTGTTCATCGCATTGTGGAACCACATGCCTTTTAGCAGCTGCAGAGCTACTATTCTGATTGATGGCATCAGGGCCGACTTCCTGTAAAGGCACTGGGGGTGGTGACTGCATACTCTTGTCTTGACAGGGAGGGAGAACTTTGCTAGCAGGTTGGGAAATAGTTTCCGTTGGTGTAGTGTCTTTTAATATAGACCCAGATTCTGGTGGAAAGGTAGTGTGAGGTGATTCCGGTTTTTGTATGGCTGTGAAATCTCTTGGTGATATTGGTGGTATTGAGGATTCCTCCGGTCTGTGAGAAATGGGACACCAGAACATGAGATCAAAATGTTGCACCATACCAACTTGGTTATTATAGCGTGCAAAGGTTTTTCAGTAAAAATGTAATCAAGTGAAAATGGCACAATCAGTTCCAGCACAGGGATACAAACAGCAGCATTAGCCCACAGTCACTGTGTTTTCTGCTAACAATTTTTGCAAGCTTGCAGCAGCAGTTGCAAAATAGGCAAACAAGCGGAGAAGTTGCTGTTTAGTCCTTTTTGAAAAACCACAGAGTGCCCAGAATCAATTCAATAGGAACCAACACAATTTGTTTCATGCTCATAGTACATACACTCACCACCTCTCAAATATTTGAGATTGGTAAGATTTTTCAACATTTGTTTTAAAAGATGTCACTTATGGTCACAAGGCTGCATTTATTTGATCAAAAATTATTACAATTATTACAATTTAAAATAACTTATAATATATATATATATATATATATATATATATATATATTTATTACTGTGTTAGTATCATTACTCCAGTCTTCAGTGCCATATGAGCCTTCAAAAATCAATCACATATACTGATTTGGCGATCAAGAGACATTTCGTTTCTAATATCATGACTGCCTTGACTCTTTCTTGATCAATTTAATGCATCCTTGCTGATTAAAAGTACTAATTGTCTTGCCTGACACCAAACTTTTGAAAGGTGGTATGTCTACTTAGAAGTCTAGTTGCCCTGTTGAAAAAAGCAATATGCCGGTTGTCTTTCAACAGGGTGGCCATAGGAAACAGGACATTAAATGCACTGCTTGATGTCAAATGCAGACTCCACCAGCCCTTGTCACAGACACATACAAATAACGTAATGCATCGGCTAGAATGCTCAAATGTCAGCCAGACGGAACATTGCCAAAATCGTGCCGTTCGTGTAAAGAGGGTCATAAAAATGAGAGGCAGTGCAGGCAGAGGTGATGTCCCATGCACTTACCCTCCATCCATATATAGCTCAGCAGACCACACTGTTCCTAAGTCTTCCTGACCCAGTTCAAATTCCAGATCCTGCTGTGAACCCTCCGACTCCGCCATAGGCCTTAAATCTGTTGCTGTTATCTTGCCAGGCAGAAGTTCTTCATGTCCATTTCTTTTTGGACTTTCATGCATTTTTATTTCCTCAAACTCTACCTCAGTCACCAGACCATCTGTTTCCACAGAGCTACGGTTTTGCACCTCTTTCTTAGCAGTTATGTCTTCTTCTTCTTCCTCCAGAGGTACGCACGGCTCTTCATTCTTCTCTTCATTTGATAGCACACTCTCAGACTTCAATTCCAAAGTCATGCATTTGTCATTTCGTATTGGTGTCAGTATTTGGGTTTGCTCATTTGCCGCTTTCTGTTTAGAAGGGCCTCCTTTATCCTGGGTCTTGAAATTCATAGATCTGCTTTGAGTTTCTCTGGCTGCCAGTTTCAAACACTCCACCAGGCTCATGGCTACAGGCTCGGAGGTCTGTATATCTATCTGTAACTCGCCAGAAGGTAACAAATCATGGATTATTGATTCCTGAGGCTCATCGTCAGTTGGATGCTCAATTCTGGTGTCAGAGAAGGCCTCGGGAGGGAGAATTTCAACCACAGATCCATCGTGATCATCCAAAATTGTGTCATCTTGAACATCTGTTTCAGTTGTGCTTGGCTGCTGTAGTATTGATGTCATGGTCTCATAACTAAAGGATGAGGACATTTAAAAATGATTACATTACATGATAAAACAAATTCTTTCCATTTGCAAAAGGGCTCTTTTTGATATGACCTCCATTTGTAAAATGGCTCTTTTTGAATCACCACCCAGTATTCAATCCAACTGGCAAGCTCCTCGTTAAGCTAAGCTTCTCATCAGTAAAAGGACACCATAAATGTGGATGCAAAAGCTTCCTCGCAAATGCACAATCACACCTAATAACAACCTTTCAGTTTTTCAGGAAAACAAAATTATAGCCATGCAGATGCCGTGGCAAGAGAAGCTCTGTGCAAGCCTCAGAATCGTCCCACACTTACCCTTTATACAGAACACCAAAAATCCCCCGTATGAAGCCTACAGATACTTCTTCCTGGTCAGAAAGTGAGTCATGTTCCTGTTTGCAGGTGTCCACGTTTCTGTCTGTTCCGACATCAAGCTCATGGGCAAGTTCAGTTCCTGAACAGATACTGACAATCTTCAGATCTTCTTTAGGTCCAGCTTCAGTTGTCCAAATAGTCTCATTGCCAGTTTGAAGCATCTTATCATTTGAATCTTCCTTTTCAGTGGTCTTCTTTTTACTGTCTTCCCTCTGACTTTCTCTGTTGGCATATTTATCTAGTTTGTGGTGGAAATGGGACAAGGTAAAGGAATCCTCTTGCTCCTTAGGCTTGGTTTCTGGTGTTTCTTGTCCATGTTGGCTGCCATGGACCAAAAAGTGTAAGAGACAAAAATATTCTTTGAAGATCAATGTTCTCTCGCTAACATCTCAACTCCCAGCAAGTAAAACAGATGTTTACTTTAAGTTCTAATAGAGATGCATTAGAAACTTAGGCAGAGTAAAAAAAAAATGTTGAAGTTTTAAAAATATCAATAAACACAATTGATCAAACATCTGGGGTTGGTAAGATTTTTTTAAAAATCTTACAGACCCCAAAGTTTTGAACAGTGGTGTAGATATGGACAAAACATGCAAGTCCAGATAGTCTGAAGTCCACACAAAACTCCATGCAGTGAGGTTAACAAACCTCATGCACTTACCCCCTATCCAGAAGCTCTTTTTCTGGTATCAACTTGCCCAAACTAACACCTTCATCACTTTTTTCTTTTGTTATCTCCTCTACTGCAGCCCATAACACACTCTCTTCCTCAAATGTGACCTTTTTCTTTAAATCACTTTCATCAGATTCTGTATCCAGAGACAGGCTGGGCGTCAGAGGGCAAATTTCCTCCAGATGCACTGAAGTTCTTTTGTCCTTTTCCGTTACAGCAACAGCAGGGGAGATCACAGGAAGCGGAGGCTTCATACGGACCGGTATACTGACTTTTACAGCTTCTTTTTTCTTCTCCTTGATAGTCTCAGCTTGTTGTGGTTTAAGGACAATGGAGGGTATCGGCTGTTGGGAATCTGGTTCATTTAAACTGAGATTTTCAGCATCCTTGACTTGGAGCACGGCTTTTTCTTTGCTGTGAGGTAAGGAATAGGGCTTGTCACATTTTACTTACCTTTTTTTAATCAAACATGCATTAACAAACCTGCTATAACGCTGGTATGAATATGAAGCCAATTTTAGCACACGTTTATATTCAAATCATCAAAGTATGACTTGCTGAAACTCTCTTATTGACTCACGAGAGTGTACAAAACCCCAAAAAGACCATTTTAACACACTTAATTGTATGAGTTGTGGAAGCATGCAAGCACTTGGCCATGGCTGAACATTTGAGACCAACAGGCTCTTACCCTGCTTCAAAAGATTTTTTTGAGGACATTTCAGTTTTATTTTCTTCTTTTGGCATCTTGTCAGTTGTTTTGTGCTCATTTATTTCTTCATCCATTGCGTTATCCTCCTGATCTTTTACTTTCTCTTCCAGAGAACACCAGATTGGCACTTCTGCTTGGGCAAGTGAATGAATCTCCACACCCTTCTGCGTTAACACTGTGCCATCTGACTTCTTCACAATCAGCTCTGGTTTTGCTGGTTGACTGACTGCTGGAGTTTGTTCTGACATGCATTTAAGGACTTTGGGCTCCAGGGGTTGGGGATGAATGGGAGGAAGCTCTTTGGGCAGATCTGATATTTGAGGGGCAGCCGCTTTGAGGCTAACGCTAGGCCTTTCAAGTGGAGTGAAGGCCATTTCATTTTGACTGAGAGAATGACAGAGAAGAGAAGAATGAGACAGGAAGAAAATTGTTACAAATAAAGGAATGAAGATAATTTAGTATTTAGTAAAAACTTTAGGAAGGTCATCTATAGCTTTTCTGGAGAATGATGTCGATGATGTAATTCTACAGAAGTGCAATTTTGTGGTTGGGAAGAAGATATAACCTATCTATTCATACTGAGGCGAGTTAGTATATTTAAAATGTGTTATCTAGAACTGTTCATGATGCCAAAGTGAGTTTTATGTGCCTAAGTATTCAAATGAACACCATTAGAAGACAGATAAGAGTTTAAGGAAACAGGAAGTGGCCCAAAAAAGGAAAGTTCCAGTTTCCCACAGTTTGAGAGTGTAATAGTGCCATGCGAGCAGCACACTCACCTTTCCTCAATAGTAAAACTCTTGTCCAGATGATCCGTATGGGACTGTTTCTCTCTCAAACTATTGTTGGACTTCGATACAAGGACTTCTTCCACCCACACATGGCTTTTTTCCCTGGGAACATCTATAGGTTCTTGCTTTAGAGGTGATGAGCTGGATAAAATGTTGGGGATATTGTTTTCTGTAGGGGTAACCACAGCTGAGGCAAATTTCTTGATTATCTTGTCCTCATCTGACTTGTTGAGGTCGGCACAAAGCAAAGCACCCTTCGCGTTCTGTACATTCGGTTCCTCTTTTGGAGAAACTTCCCCTGATGATTCAATTTTTGTGTTTTTTGGTTGCTTTAGTAAGTCATCATCGGTTATTGAGAAGGTTTGAACCAAACTAGACTTCATTGGCTGTTCAGTGTCAATTTTGAGTGGTTCTTTCTCAGGGCGTTTCCCAACAGTAACATCTTGAGAGGTTATGATCACTTTATCGAAATCGGCTACTTTAAAATCCGGCTCTTCCTCAGCCAGTGGTGGTTTCTCCGCAATAAAAAGTTGATTTTTCTGCATATGAGTGGAAACCACTGATGAGGGAGCTGTTGTTGCTGGAGCTGAGAATGGGTGTGGAGGAGGGACATTCCCGATGTCCAGTTCCTCAGATCTGGATGCTTCCACAGGCTGTACTCCAGATGACTTGCCAACAGGCACCGGACTGGGGGACAAAGATATTTGGTGTCAAATGGTGGCAAAAAATGGGGTGAGAGGCCAAAGCATGGCAGTATTTGTCAAGATTAGACGCAGCTTTTCCTGAGAGAGAGCACTTCGTGCCACAGCGATGTTAGTGGCGAGAAAACAGGACAAACAAGATAAACGCAGGATTGAAGTGGTGAGGGAAAGCAATGGAGAGTTTAAACATTTGCACAATGTAAACTGACAGCTGGTGTAGGCAGATGTCATGGTCTGTTTAAAATAGGCTTATCACAAGGTCATGCATTTCCCTATTGTTATTAAGGAACCGTTTTTCTCATTAAAAGGGTTATATTTGGATTTGTGTCCATATGAAGTCCAAAACACATTCCTACAGAAACACACAAAGTACTAAATGCAAATCAGACTGTGTCTGCAAAGGTGATATTACATTTTTTAATTTTAATGATATAGTTAAGATTGATGTTAGTGAATATGCTTGATGCCAGAGCAACTAATAATGTTTAAGTGCTCACTTTTTCACAGCCATGGCAGGGTTGAGCTCTTTTCTTTCAGTGCTGATGGTTTCAGGTTGATGGAGGGAGGAAGGAGATTGTTGATTAGCAATGCTAATGCTGCAGACAGTCCGAGAAGAGCGATGCTGCTCTGTTTTGGGCTCTGAGTTCTTTAGTTCTTCAGCAAGTATATCTGATGAACATAACAGCAAACTGAATTAAAATGAGTAAAAGCTAATCAGTCTTAATTTTATTTTCAATCATTTTCAGGTCATTTACTTCATTAAATCACACAAATGAAGAAGAATACTTATTCACCTTGCAGAAACGGGTTTGTTTGATCCTCCTCTGTAAGTGTGTTGAGCTCCCTGGGTATCTCTGGGTAAACAGTTGATATACAATCATTTTAAATACTTTTTTATTCAGTTTTGATTATTAAATTCATTTTTAAAGACAATTTTTAATTTGAAATGACATGAGTGAGCAAGGTTGTCATAGAGTTTTATGCAAATAAGCAGCAGTATCTGGAAAGAGAATCTGGACCAATGAGAGTTCCCTGTGGGTGGGACTATCCAGCACTACATAACCAATGTAAATTAAAGCAAATAACAAAATATAGTCTAATATTTAATCTAACATAATCTTGTCAATTGTAGTGGTCGCTAGTTACAACACAACCTATTAATCATAAATGTGATTTAATCACAAAATAAGTCTCCTAATACATCATAACTGTTAGACCAATCACCAATCACACTAGTTCTTTTAATGCAAGCAACAGGCAGTTTAGTACCTGAGCGAGTAGAAGAAGATTGAGTTGAACAGCAGGGAGCGGTTGTGTGGGCATCGGTGGTTGACAGTGCAAGAGCAAGGGTAGAGGAAGAGACAGCTGCTGGGGTAAAAGAGGCAGGTAGGGGTTTGCTAATGGAGTAAGAGACAGGGACAGAGGGAGGTAGAGGTGGCTTGGGGAGTTGACTAGAAGTGCAAGATGTTTCGCACAGAGCTTCAAGATCTGGTCTGCTCAGCAAAGGAACAAGGGTCACAGATTCATTTAGAGGGACACTGAAGAAGGAAGATGTAGAAACCTCCATCATCTGTTCATTTAGCTGTGTAGATACTGTGAGGAAAAGATGGGAAAAAAGATATATATATATATATATATATATGTATAAAAGAAGTAAAACAGGCAATGGAAGTTTTAGAATTTGAGATAAAGTAACAGGCATTACTTGATCAAGGGTTAGAGGTTCAGTTTGAAATATTTATTGTGAAATTTTAAAATTTGAAGCAAATATTGATTTTAACATCAGAGCAGGGGTTTTCCAACATTTTCAAAGACAACCAAATATGATGATCCCTACCTAAAATATAAAGGCAGCCTTATACTATTTAAGAAAAATATTAATATAATTTATTTTTAGTTTTTAATTATTTTTTTCAGATTAATTTTTCTTAATGTTAAAAAATTAATGCTGTCATTTTTTATTTTTATGATTTCTGAACAGTCTTTAGAAAGCGGGATTAAATATATTACATTTATTTTAGTAATATTAAATTTAAATTTGAACAAATAATATAATAGTTAACTGTAATTAATGCATTAGTTAACTGTACTTTAGTACTGCTGCTTCTACTGTTTACGTGCAGTCTGGAGGATTTCTCAATACCTGGCACAGTGCCAGCAGATGGATGCTTAAGCGTGTCAGAGAGAGAGAGGGAAGAAGTTTTGGGCTCGAGGAGGGGGACAGGAGTAGGGGATACAGGGCGAGCACCGGGGACAATCTTGGGCTTAAAAACATTGGTGCGAGGTGCTCCAAAAGAATCTGAGACAGAAGTGCAATGACACAAAAAAGAACGCAGACCACGTGAAAGAAGAAGATTAGTCAGAGATGCAGGAAAAGTGAGAACAAGAGAGACAGTGGCTAAGAGGAAATGAATCGGACTTCTCCAAAAGCAATCTTAAAGTGTCAAATTTGGTTAACATACTGTTCCTATAAGAATTATAAGAAACATTGAATTGCTTGTAATCTTTAAATATTTAGGAATAATGAGTCTGTACCTTTCAGGAACACAGTGGGAGGAGAGGGAGAGTGAGAAAGGAACGGATCGGAAGGAGAGGAAGGAGAAGCCCGAGGGAGTTTGAGCAGAGGACAGTCAGAGGTCACGGGACCCTCCAGAGGGGCCTCGGAGCCCGACAGTCTTCTTTGAAACGACACGGGAGCTGGACACAATCACAGAAGGAAAAATAGACAGAGAAACTATATAAGAAGTCCGGGCTTTGTTGAGAAATACACAGATGCATAAGCACTTTTACAATGGTAATTGTTTGTCTGGGAGACGTTTGTAAAAGAATATATGCATGGGCCTTCTGTGATAAAACTCATCCATGTGGATGGTAATGAATTCACACTGCAGCTAAATATGACTGTTGCTTATCTTAAATGTGGTTGTCACTCTTCAAACTTTTCAAGGTGTATGTGGCCTCAGTGATTTTCAGTTCTCAATTTTCTGAAAGAATTTCTTTTAGGCCATATACCCACATAACAGCCCTACAGCACTTCATATGATCAAAGAGATTTTCCAAACAAAGTTTTGGCCATTTCCTCCATGTAAACACAGGGGTGATGACTCAGATGGGAATGAAAGCAAAACCACATCCCTTGCGTTTGTCAAAAAACAGTAGGTCATTTAGTCAGAAATTTGCTACTGGCTGGCGAGAGAAAAATACAGATAAAATCACAGACCAGTACCGGTAAATGTGGAAATGACATCACTTTTCAAGTGAAACAATTACCATTTGGGTAGGGCTTTAAAGAAAAGTAAGACTAACAACATGCTAAATTCATTAAAAAACACTACCTTTCAAAAGTTCTGGGTCAATAAGAATACGTCTCAAGTCTATGCTCACAAATGCTGCATTTATTTGATCAAAATACAGTAAAAAATTCAAATTGCATACTTTGAATAAAATGTCATTTATTTCTTTGATGGCAAAGCATTCTATTTTGCTGATTTGCTGCTCACGAAACATTACTTATTAATATTGAAAACAGCTGTGCTGCTAATATTTTTGAAGAAACTGTGATACAGAGTTCTGTAACATTATAAAAGTCTTTACTATCACTTTTGATCAATTTAATGCATCTTGCTGAATAAAAAAAATCATTTATTTGAACAAAATGAATCTCACTGAACTTTTTAATTGCAGTGTAGCTGAGATTGTGGTTTTATTAGAAAAGAGGAACTTAAATCTCTATTTGAAGGCTGTGCACACTGTTGCCATAGAAGCAGTATAAACATTCATACAAATAACTGTAGTCAAGTAGGAATGCCAACTAGATACTAATGGTACAGCGACTTGCTGACTTCCAGTGGTTTAATTTAAGTCTGTCTGTAATACCTGAGCCAGGGCACGGCTGGAAGATTTTGGGCAATGCTGGAGGGAGCAAACCAGAAGCGTTTTGCTCTGTGTGGGAGTCAGGTGGGGCCTGTGGCTGGGAAATGGGTGGTGGACGTGGTGGTCTGGAGCGGGCGGGTGAGGGCATGGTGCGAGGGGTTGGACTGGGTGGGGTGGGTAAAGGTGGACGTGATGTCAGGTCAGGGTTATGAACAGTGCCAGGCACTGGGCGTGAGAGGACACCACCAGCAGGCCTGTCCTTACCACTGACTGAGGTTAAGATGGTGAAAAATGGTGGGAGAAGGACAGCAAAAGAAAGAAAGAGCAGAGAGAAAGGGATGAAGCAAAAGAGAAAGACAGAAAAGAGAGAAAGGTCAGGAATGTATCATGAAGGATGAGGTTGCAGCGTCATAAAAGACATTTAAAGGTTGATTTCACCCTCCCCAAAAAATCATTGTTTTCTCACCCTCATGTTATTCCAAACTTGCATGCTGTTATTTTTCTGTGTAACACTAAAGGGGGAAACTGTCAAAAAAGTGGTGCTGTTTAATATTTTTATTCAATTTGTGATGCATTTTTTCAAACTTTTTTATAGAATTGAATTGAATGCACCCTTGCTGAATAAAATTATTAATTTATTTTTTTAGAAATCCACCAAGTAGTGTACATTCATTTCTTTAAGCCTGAAGTATTATTTTGCCACTATTTAAGTAATGCAAATCGTCTTTCCAATTGCATGTAATCGGTGTCATTTTTGGTAATAATTATGCATTATTATTAATGCTAAAATAATCTAATCAAATCGAAACCCAATTTCAGATTTTACATGAATTAATCCTAACTGAATTGTTGTCAGAACTGAACTGTTTACACTCCTACTGGCCACTATGTTTTGTTAAGAAAAAAATCCTTTTGTGTTTGTAAAAACACCATAAGGGTGAGAAATAATTTTTGGAGGGGTGAGCTACTCCCTTTAAATTATTAAATAGTTCAATGAAATTCATGATGAAATGCAAGTCAAAGCAATGCAGGACAAAGGATGAATGTGATAATCATATGCAACAAAACCACATCAGTGAAAATTCATAATCCTGGATTGATAGAAATAATTAATTGGATGTGGATTCATAAGAAATTCAATTTTAAGGAAAAAGATATGAAAATGATCAGTGATGTGATTAAAATGAAAAGACTGTAAAGAAGGAACATGCAAAGAACACAGGTAAAGGTTGCTGTTACCTATTGCTGAAGGGCTCTTTAGAGATGCGGATCTCTTTTCTTGGGAGTGTGTTGGTCGAAGAGGAAGATGGGGTGCTGACAGAGAGAGAAAGAGAGAAGGAGAAGTTGTAGCATGTGAGGAAGTAAGGGTTACTATAGTTAGAGAAAATAAACATGCATCATTAGTGATTTACGCAAGTCCTGAGTAAGTGGACAGAGGAATAGGGATGTAAGATAAAGAATACAGTAATGTGTTTTATCTATACAGTGGGCTCATAAAGTCTGAGACCACTAGTGAATATGCATTTACACTATTTAGCATTTGTATAAAGCTTTACCATTTTTAACGCTTCAAGTTTACATTCCAAAAGATCAGCATAACAATACTGCATAGAATCTAAAATATTAATTATTCATTAATGTTTGCACAACATGGGTTGATTGTTTTGTTTTTTTAATACCTGGAGCTGCAGAACTGAGATTAACACCGGCACTAGATCTTTTATCCTCTTCTTCATCACTCTCATTAAAGTCATCTAGGTTCCCAATATCTGTTGGCTTTACACTCATCAGACTGGCAAGACTTTGCATGTCCTCGTCCCTATGGAGAAAGAAGTACAGGTACATGACTTCACTGAAAATGTTGTGAAAACTTTCAGAAAAGCTTGCCAGACGGTGATATGCTTTCCATTTTCATGCCTAGGAGACACCTAAATGTCTGAGATTGAGACTTCTTTTAAGCCTCTGTGTCTATTTCTGGATGATAAGTGGTATTGTCTCAACCGTTATGGGCTGTTTGTTTTAATGAAATCAATACATGTATAGATTTAGAAGCTCATGAACAGGTTATCTGATAGATGTTCTAATGGAAATTATGCACAAAATTCTATTGCATTACTTTATCCTAATGCAGCATCTCTACAATTATGCTCAAAGCTCAAATGGCAGTATTTTAGATGCTCAGGCTGTGATCTGAGAGCTCGCTGTATTGTTTCGGAAAATTCTGCTCTGCTTCTTGACCTGCACATGTCAGGGAAGAAACCCTCCCCAGTGTTGAACAGCAAACCCCTGACAGGGCAGGCAGCCACTTCTCTTTTTAGATTCAAAATGCACTCCAAGTATTTGTAACTGAAATCAACTTTCAATGCGGTCACAAAATTAAACTTTACAACTTTAACACATGATTAAATCTAGATAATTAAACACCACATGAAAAGTGCTATAACTTCTTGAAAAAGAGCTCTATGTGGATGACTCACGTAGCTTTCCCCTCCTTGAGGAACACACAGGATAAGGAGAGCTTCAGCGTGGCCTCCACCACCTTAACAGACAGAGGTTTCATTTTGAGCATCAGGTCCGTCTGTGAGTGTGTGGCGCTGGCAAACTTCTTCATGTTCAAGTCCACAGATGCCAGAACTTTCCGACTGCCCTTTGCTGTCTCCTGTAGAAAATTCAGAGATAATAAAACAACATTCAAAATAAAAATAATAAACAATTATAAACAAAAAATAATGAACAATAATAATAAAAACATTCAAAGAAATTTCACCTTGATTTGAATAAACTCACATTCTCAATGAAAAATGTCCACTCTTTGTCTTCAAACTCATCTGCATGTGGGTCCTGTCAAATAAAACCATAATTAAAATTTACTGACAAACTATCAGTTAGTATTCTTAACAAGCTATGTATTGCATATATATTTAATGAATGCAATATATTCTATATACATTCTATAGCTAATAATAAAGTGTGACAGGTCTCCTACCCTGTAGAGTGTGACCGTAATGTCCACATTCTCAGGTACAGGCCACACCACCATTCCCCTGTAGGGGTTTTTGATGCCTGGCTGCCATGAATGAAGCTGATGGGAAAATAAAAGATAATTTCAGTAATAATAATCCATATTGTATAGTAGTTGTAATCATTTTAAGCACTTGTAAATCACTGTAAATAACACATTGTTATACATGATCATTTAAAATGTTAGCACACTGTACTGACTGAAAACTTTGGGATTAAATTACACTAGCAAATAGCAAATCACTTGCAAATAATCTGAAAAAAAAAAAAAATCTGAATCCAGATTTATAGTACATATTATTTAAAAATAATATATATATATATATATATATATATATATATATATATATATATATATATATTATTAAATATGTTTGTCAATTAAAACATTAATTAATATAAAATAATATTACTTTGACAAATATTTTATTTGACAACTACCTTTGAACAAATGCGTCTGTTCCTCCGTGTCCACACAACTCTCAGTTTGTCTGGTTGCCTGTAAAATAATAAAAAAAAGTTGAGTAGGAGCTTACAAGTTCAATGATAGGCTTGGTCCTTTAATTACTATTGATGAAGACATCTACAGCAACTCTTACTGTGTGTGCTTAAAATATCTGGATATAAATATAAAGCCTATACAAATTGATCTTGAAAGAGACACTGTGGCATTTCTGGTGTGTGTCTCCAAAAAGCTACAGGCAGTGAAACAGATCTTGTGATCTTGTCTCCCAGTGTTACCTCAAGGCAGAAAGGAATCAATAAATGCTGCCAACTGTTTCAAACCCCACACAAAACAAGAACACATGATGCAAGGCCTTGCATACAAGATAAATCCAAACTAGAGAAACGTCTTGTTCACAAACAAGCACACAAGAACAAATAATCGATTGAGAAACTTTCTGTCTTGATAGATAACCAAGTTTTAATTTGGTGTCTACTGGAACATGTGGAATCTATTACTTTTACTGCCCTGCATTGCTACCTACACTTTGTAAAAACATTAACGAAACATAGTTTTTAAAGAGTTCCTGTCTGTTTATTAAGGGCACAGCACCATGTAGACCTAGATAAGACCTTATATCTGATATCCAGAACATTATGATGACATACAATATTGCCAGCAAAAATGCAAATCAACGTGCAGCTTAAAACAAATAAATGGAAATCACCTTTTCCAGGTTTGCACTTTACATGTATGCATTCGGTCCCTAAATAAACTTTCCATTTAATAGTGAATTGTTCTAAAGTGAGCCCATTGTACACTTCCGAGCTGTTCAGTCAGTGTCATGCTTGCTGCATTAAGAATTGGAGGAAACTCAGCAGGGTCACATGACCAAGCTGAGTTTGGCTCACAGCGCAAGGGGTGTTGGCCTCTGATCTCCAAACCACTAAGTCTCACTGTGTTTACAAACAGCTGTTCACATTTAATAATGGCAGCTTATTATTTTGTGATATAAAAGCTTTTATTAAGCTTACACAAACACTGAAGGGAACAAAAAACAAATTTTACGATTACACATAAAAGTTTGGGGGTTGGTAAGATTTTTTAAATTCTTTTGAAAGAAATCTCTACTGTAAAAACAGTAATATTGCTAAACATTATCACAGTAGAAAACTATAAAAGCTATACTATACTAAAACTATAAAAATCATTTGTAACATTATAAACATCTTTAGTGTCACTTTTGAGCAATTTAATGCATCCTCGCTCAATAAAAGTATTCATGTTTTTAAAAATAAATAAAAATAAACTGAAATAATAATGATAATAATAATAATAATAATAAATACTTTCAAACAGTGATGTATTTACTCTTATGATGTTCCAAATCTGTGTCATTTTCTACATGAAACACAAAACTATGTTTCACTACATAGCTTCAGAACATTTGGAATATAGCACATGAATCACATGAACCACTTTTATGGTACTTTTGCTTCCTTTTTAAGGTCTCTGTTCATTCTAATTGCATGGAAACTCATGAATACTGATTTCTACTTTATCGTTTCATAAAAGAAAGTCAAACAGGTTTAACAGGGAATAATAAATAGTATCCCTTTGAACATATCAAAATGATTCTTAATGAACATGACCCAAATGTCACAGTCCTCCAGTGATGTTCACACTGATGTCTGCAAAGGTAAACTTAATATGTGTGTCAGCAGCAGCATGAACCGCTACACAAAGAGAAGCAAGACCCAGCTCTTACTCAGGTTACAGCTAGTAATAGCAACAGGGCAGAACGGTCTAAAAGGATAAATTAGGAGGAGAAGAGAGGGCCGTGGGTAGAGCGCATATGGACGTAAAAATAGACTGCCAGCCTGGTTGGAAAAATGAGAAATTTTCTTTCTAAAATGCAGTCCTTATTTTTTCATGTCACTTTGACACGTGAAACAAATGTCAGAGATAAACACACACATGCGCACACACACAGTTCAAGTTATATTACCCCGTCAGAAACTCAACCGCTGTGTCATCTTTCAGCTGTCTAATATCTCCAGCTCACACCCTTCTCAGCTATGGCGTAACATCAACAGACTTTGACCCACTGGCAGAAATGGACATGAAAATCACAGCTGTACTGTAAATCATCTCACAAGATGATTCACACAAGATCTGACGTGTTTACAGAAATGCACATTCTTTCTTTCCTTTCTCCTTTTGAAACACTCTAACTGCTCTATTGCTTTTAAAAAGTCGTACTACAATACACATGTTAAGGTCAGCAAAATAAACGGCAAACGTTCTTTCCTCACAGTGTTGCAAGAGAATCTAGGACTTTCCACATCAGCTGAAAGCTCATTAGGTGATAACAACAATTACAACTGCTCGGGTTTACTATTAACCAAACCTTTCTTTCCAACAACAATGGTGAAAGGTTAAATATGTATTAGTATTAAATAATAAAGAATGCATAGTATATCGAATTTAGAATCGGTGAAATAGAGATCGTTACATCACCAGTAAAATGATGCAGGCTATCTATGATGGAGACAAATCTCAGATAGTGCTTAACACTAATAGGCAGAAATTACAATGAGTGTTTCAGTTTCTCCTGCAGGCAGATGACAAGCCGTTGCATAACGGAGCGTTGCTTCATTTACCAGGCCACGACTTGTTCAGAGAATAATGCCAAAAGTCAATATCACCAAAGTGATGAAAACCTTCAGTTAAATGGAAGCGCTCTTGTGCACTGTGAAATATGTTATTGTGTATATTGTGTGTATACTGTGTATAGTGGCTATTCTGTTTCTTATATTGTCTCAGTATTGGTGACCGATGCATCCAAAACTTCCACTCACTGTAGCACTTGTGTATATGCTTTACTAACGATAAAGTGATTTGATTGATGTGATTTAAAGACACACCTTTTTGTGTTTGCTGTATACTTGTGATTGAAAACCAACATGCTTCTCAAATCCAATCAGACTGAATTTCTGCTGATCACACTGTCTTTGATCATAGATAAGGACAGATAGATAAAGACACGTATCAGTAATGAATGTTAGGAAAGAAACACTCCCTGTCAGTGTCAACAGCTGTCTCTTGATCAAGACTTTACAGAGACAAGTCTCTGTAAAGAAGATAATATTTAATTATCTTCAATTATTTAATCCTGTCACCTCAACACTGTGTTTACATGGAAAATATGAACTTTTAGGGAGGGGGGAAAGAACTTAACATTAAAATAAATTAAATTGCATAAAAACACATAATCTAAGTTGTAATGTGTTTAAAAAAACAGCAATAAAGTATTTTATGAAGTACTTCATGTTCCGGGCTATTTAAGGGTGAAGTCATGAGCAATGCACTTTAAAGCTCTCACAAAATAACACATGAATAAAACATAACCGAACAATGACAACACTTAAAACAGAAAGGAAAAGCAACACCACCCAGTTTAAAACACTGAAACAATATATAGATGCTCTCAACGCAATAAACAGTTTATAGGAGTCAGGTAAATAAAACTCAAAAGAAGCAGCAGCACTTAATTGTGCTTAGGTGAGTATGATGGATGTTCATAATATCTTCAGTGTTGACAGCACGAGTGATGGAGGCGGAAGTGGGGGTGTGTGACTGTCAACGTTCTCCACTACATTTCAAATACATTCTTAAAATCGACTGCTGTGTTAATTGTTCTATTCACAATCATTTACAAAAACAGCGCTACAATAAAATAAGATACAGTGTGTGCGCATGGTGCTGTTTCAGTCAGAAGAACCGCCCTTCAGCACTGCGTATTTAGGAAGCACGCGCTATAACGGAAAAGAAATCATAACTTACCATTTCTTTGTACATTCCAGAACAAGTTCTTGATACGAAGCCACGAACTGAAATTTAGTGGCCTTTTTGCCAACTCTTTGTAATCTTTTCCACACTGAAGTCATTCTTCTGTAGAAAATGCAGTATCCGCGAATGAAGTCAGGCGCATGGAAATTCTATTTTTTTTTACAGTCCCGCCAATGAACAAAAAAGTAAAAAGTCCTCAAATAGATGGCTGTCAAGTGGCTCGTGGAGTGAAATGTTCCTGCTGAGGAGCACGAGCTGCACCTCATGCGGCTCAGTACCATCGAACTGTCGCCATCGAGTAAAGACCATTTACGGAAACCACTGCATCACGTTACACACCAGAGTGAGAGAATCTCAGTGTATTGCAATTAGTTGCCTTGGTGCAAAAAACAAAACAAAAAACAACACTATTTGTGCATCTAGAGACTTATTCGGTTTTATGTCATGGAGCTTCACGGGATACGAAATGCTTCGGAAAAGCAGCTGTCTGACAGCGAACTGATGAAAGTGGATGTAGAAGTGAAAGATAGGTGGGAAGGGTTATGCAAACACGCCTATGATGCAGCAGTATGCAAAACCTCCCTTATTGTATTCAGTACAGTACTAAAGGTACTTTTGTCATGACAGGTCAGGGGCTATATCCAGTCAGCTAGGGGTCAAAAGAGAATGCACTGTATAATTATGCATCAAAATAATTATCATATTTTGGTTGCAAAATTACAGATAGAGTTAAAAAGTAAGATTTTGGGTAAAGCAGCTTAAAACAAACTCAGTTGTTTGGGAATTATTTGCAATACTGTACACCAGTAGGTGGCCCTATGAAACGAATGCTCTTTGTTGGGTTTGCAAAAGTATGTAAAATCTAAATGGTAGACTTGTAATATGCTCAATAAAAATTAGTAAAATTGGTCAATGTGACTCTAGAACAAATTTATCCCAAGGTTTGAGCATATTTTTCTTATATGTATATTTATATTTATATTAAGGTTACAATGGCTACCCGATAAACACAACCTTTTAACTATGGGCTACCATAGACATTCGTGCAATAGGAAAAATGCTTCAAACAAAAACATTATGCACCTTCAGTGCTTGGCCCTGTGTTCAGTGCATTTATCAACATAATGATCTGGAGCAGTAATGCGGGGCCGTCCAGTCCTTGATCACAGTGGGTATTTTTAGTGAGTGGAAATTGGCAAGGGGATTTTTCAAGCTACACAGGATCTATTTTAGATGGCTGAGAGCGAAGGAATAAATGGACAGAAGCAGCTGGAGGGATGGATGGAGTGGTGCCACTTATGGGGGGAGTACAAATGTTTAACTCAGCTGATGACCTAGAATCCAAATCAGTGACCCCCTTAGTCATATTCCTGTGTGACACTAACCTCTTCCTGTCTGGAGATGCCACTCACTGCTAACCCCATTTTAATTATATGTTTATAAAAACATTATATAACAAATATTCAAATATATTAAATAAATACTTTAAGAAATAGAAAAACCCTTTGATGTTATATATTGTATCTTATATGGCATTTCAGAAAAGCTCAGCACAGGTGTTTAGTGACGTGTGGAACTAACTAGCAGTGGTTTGTTTTGAGATTTGTTAAACACAGTTTGTAGTCTAATTTCAGGTGCGCAGCTCATGTAAAACTTACAAACAGACTTAACTCAACTGAGAAACTCAACTGGTGATTTGTGGTTATGACTATGAGTTTCCAAATCAGGCCCCTCCCTTCACTGGACATCATAAGCTGGGTTTGTATCCGGGTAAGACATGAGCTCACTCGTAATATATGCTTACTCACTAGGTGGATCAAGAAATGCCTCATCCTTATAAAGACGTGCCATACCACCTTAGGGTACACAAGGCATAAAAACAAGAGCCTCATTTAAACTACAACCACATACAGGCCAGCTGATCAAAAGTTAGGAATTTGACAGAAATTAAAGTTTTATTCAGCAAGAAGACATTAAATTGATAAAAAGTGAGAGTAAAGACATTTATAATGCTACTGAAGTTTCTGAAAAATACTGAACGTTCTATTCATCAAAGAATGCTGAAAAAATCCATCACAGTTTATAAAAATAGTCAGCAGCACAAATGATTTCAACAATAATAAGAAATGTTTCTTGAGCACCAAATCAGCATATTAGAATGATTTCATATGACACTGAAGAGTATTCAGCTTTGCAATCATAGGAAAATAATATTTTTTAAATATAGTAAACTACAAAGGTTATTTAAAATTGTAATACTATTTTACAATATTACTGTTTACACTGTTTCTGACTTTCAGAAAAAAACTAAACAAAAAAATCTTACTTTTGAACAGTAGTGTAATGTAGATCCAAAATAGGCTAAACGTTATCCAAACCCTGAAAAAATAAGTTTAGAAAGATAGGAATGGCTTTTAAAAATGTTTAGTTAAAAACAGAGTATAAAAGTATAATTTCTGCCATAATATTTATCAAAGGGCAGAAAATGCATATTTTTGTGTTATTTATATGTGATTGAAAAGATACATGACCTTTAGTTTGAGTTTACTTTTAATAGACACCGCGTATATCCAACAATATCTTGTACATCTGTGTTGTATTTATAGAGGCATGGGAGAGCTTTCAAGAGGAATGCCACATCCTTCACCACTTAATCATACCAAATATGTGCACTTTATCAGACTGTAAGAAAGATGGTCTCACTGAAGAAACAGTATGCAGTGTGGAAAGTACAGTGGGAGTGTTTCAATGAGTCAAGAGCAAGGTTTTGACACATGAGTGGTGCTTGTGGCATAATGACAAATGCTCAGCGCTGAACAACTGCCCAGAGCTTTGTCTACCTGCAAAGACCATTTAGTCAAGAGCACCAGACGGAAACATTTAATATCCGTCTGCTTTTCTTCGGAGGACACACTCTGACAGCAGCTGCAGTGAGCATGGAGATCCTGACCTCCCCGAATGGCAGAGTTTAGACATTGTGGTTCATCCACCTGCTCAACTTCAATAATAAATGTCAGACTTTCAACCAAGGTTATAGAGCATATGGCACTGAGTTAAACAATTAGTAAACTGATATATACATACATAGACTTGATAGAATAATTTCATGTGTGCAATAGCCAAAAGTATATTAACTTTGAACTAAACTTTAAATTGCTATAGTTCATGTTAAAATTTCCATATAATGTTGATATATATTAATTGCTATAGACTTGTTTATAGACTTGATAAAGCCTAAAGCACAGTGTAATGGCAGGCCATGCATTCACTGTTGCTGTAATTATAGTAGTGATGGGAAGAGTTTTTAGTAATGCCTGGCCTGTGTCTGAGCTTGTTCCTCCCACTTCTCCCAAATGCAAAAGTAGCTAGCAGTATTACCTAATAAGCACAAGAAAGTCAGAACCATTTGTTTATACTTGCAGAGTAATGAGAGAGTGATTCAGAAAGATCTGAACAAGCCCCAGTCCAAACATTCAAATTTAGAATAATTGTTTTAATCAGATGGCATGTATCTGGTAAGACTCAAAGAGAAACATTAGAGAGGAATCTAGCAATCTTCTTTTGCGCTAAATGGTACCAAGACGATAAAGAGTGCAGATGTTTCCCGAAACAGTTATTTTGTTTACTCCAATACTCCATGCATCATGACTCAAAACAACATCCGTTGAGAAACTTTAGAAAGGAAATGAGTGCCACCTAATGGCTGATTTAATCATATCTGCACTGGACAGCTGTTTTGAACACACTGAGCACTTATTTTGAGACAGCAAAATTTGAATTGTTTTATTTATTTTTGTACAGAAAAGCACATTCCGCGTTGTGTTTAACTTACTAATGAAAGACAGAGGTGGAAAAAATAATACTGTATAATAAAATAAACAGTATCGCAAATGCTGGTATGTGATAGAGAAAATAGAGTGATAAGTGATAATATACAAATCTACATAATATAATGAAACAGTGACCACAAAAGACAATAGTATGTAAGGCATGTGTTTTTTTTTTTTTGATGTATACACCCTTTACCGTATGTAGAAAAACATCCTTGACCACACTTGTTTCTGGCTACAAGGCTACAACATCCTCTTCCTGTCAATCCTCATCCGGTCTTTATAACTTCACAGGCAGTGAAAAGGCAGTTTTTCATAGTTCCCTTGAAACAACCTTACAATCACCATTGTAATAGTACCCCACAAAAATAAAGGTCTTGTTTCATTTTGATGCTAACGGAATCCTTCAAACAATGGGGTCATGTTTGTCAGTTTATAGTGATGAGGATCATGGGAGATCAGATCCATTCTGTAGCTGAGAGAGCACATGCTTCATTTAAATGGGGATGTGGAAGGAGTCTTTGATCCACTGGTCTCGAGAGTTCTGAGTGGGCTGAGGAAGGGACAACAGCGTCTCCCCGCTCTCTCTTTCATGTTCATCTTCATCTTCCTCCTCTTCATCTTCAGAATAACCATTTTCGGTGTTGAAGGAGCTCTCGCACAGAGAAGAAGAGATGTCCTGGAAAGCTCCTTTGTATTCCTGTATGGACTCGTATAGAGACCACAACTGGCACAGCAGGGACATGTCTAACTGTCGAAGTCCAACCTGTGAAAGACACAAGAACATGAGCTATGTGTATTTCAAATATATAATTTAATAATCACCATTAAAGTACAAATATGTATATTGAAAAAAAAAACAACAACTGAGTTTGCATAATACAAATTAAAAATTTAGTAGGGAAAGAGATACACTCTGTGTAATTTTTTTAACTGAATGTTTTATTTTTATTCATTCATTTTTAAATAAAACTGTCAATGTATTTTTAATGAATATATAAATCAACTTGTTTTAATGTATTAAACTATTCAAAATGCAATCCAAACCAAAATGACTGTACAGAAATGTTTTCATACAAAATATTATTTTACATGCTTTTAAGGTTTTACTTTCATTTTTTTCAATAAATTTTCATTTTAATTTTTTTCTTGACCTCAAATCAAAATGTATAACTGACCAGGAATTTAAAAAATGGTCTAACCAAAAGGCTGAAATTATAAATGTTTTACTATTTACTATTTGTACTGGTATTATTTCCTTTCCCCCCCCCCCCCAAATAAGTAGAAATGTTTGTTTAAATATATCATATATCAAATCAAGGTCAAAGTCATTACGTTTTTTAAAAAAAAGAAAAATCATGTTTTATTTAGGTCAAAAGGTGTAACTAAAAACTTGATACTCATGTAATGAAATGTTTTTCAAAAATGTATGCAAACACAAAGCATACCTTGGCTCATATTTTAAATATACTTTTTACAATTTCTGACATGTATTTGTCATTGACCCATACATTGTCAGTTGCCCATTTTGCACACACTGAGCGACGATCAGAGCGGCACGGAGTCAGGCGTGGTCTCGGACTCACCATCTCTTTGCGCAGCACGGCCAGCGCTGCGTCAAGGCTCGCTGGTTTACTGCGGCCAAGACAGTCGCTCACTCTGGACTTGCTGATGTCCGCCTGGATGCGCGTCCTCTTGCTGTAGACCTTCTCAATGTCCCTCCAGGAGCCTCCGCTCGAGTTGAGGATACCGCTCAGTCCTTTAGGTAACGGAGGCAAGCCTTCAATAGAACAGACGCTTCCAGCCGGACAATCCGCTGGACCGGACTGAAACCCGTTCATTTCCGATTGCACTGTTTTCGCTTTTAATATTAAATCCTGGTTTTAATCTTTTCTATGCCCGGTGTTGTTATTTTTTTCATTTATTTTTACCACCATGAAAAACATCCAACTCAGATGAAACACACTGTCTTTCTTTAAGAAATGGTACGAAAGGTGAGCGCGCACGAATGACCTTAAACTGCAGCCAACTGTCACGTCCAAAAACTAATGTCTAGAAAAGTGATATTCTATGCGCAATTCTCCATATATAACCGCTGGTTTACACCGACTGTAACTAGTAGCTCGTTTACAAGTTAACAGAAAATAATTTCGCTCTAATAAACTCTTTGACAATCTCTGTTCTCTCAGGAGGTGCTTGATTTTACGCTCTTCCTTATTTGTATTTCGTCGTAAAGCAGCGCATATATCTAATGCTACATATAAAATCAAATTCCTACCCTTAGATATAAGCAAAACTGGACAGTAGATCAAGGAGCCCCGCTTTGTTTTCGTTTAACGTTTTCTTTTGTCTTGTACAGCTAAACCTCGCCCACTGCATCTCTCCGCCCAGAGACGATCTGCCGCAGCGAGGCGCTGTTTCTCATTCACAGCAGCATAAACCGATCGTCTTCTCTTTTAATGTAGTTTCTTGACTGTCGAGGACTTTTCAATTGCTCAAATTTACAATTGGGGTGACGGAATGAGTTATTGTATTTAAAAATGACAGTATAAAGGAATAGAAAAAATGCAAGGTCTATAGACACTAAACACCACTTTTTTTTTTTATTCAATTCTGAGAGGAAAAGTCAGAATTGTGAGAGATCGACCTGCACTTGCAAGGGAAAAGTTGAGACAAAAAGCAGCAATTCCCTTTTTTTTAATTTTCGTTGTGGAGGAGAAAAAAAAAAAAGGAATTGCTAATGCAAACTGAAAAATTCAGAGTAAAAAAGTCAAAATTACAAGATGTAAACTAAGAATTTAGAGAAAAAAAGACTGAATTGTGAGATATTAACTCACAATTACCTTTTTTTTTTTGTCCCCTATAAAGGAAACATGCATCCACAAAGCGCACTGCTGTGGAACTCAAAGGTTTTTCGATGCAAAAAAAGTTATCTGTGACAGAAGAACACATTTGTGCATTTAAAAATTGTGATCTATGGGAATTGGAATGTGGAGGAAAAGCATTCCACTGCAAAAACATGGGAAAACGGTGAAATAGAATACAAAAATCCTAGACTTTAGGCAGTGTAATAAAAAAAAAAGAAAATCTATAAATACTTTCTTTTTAACTTAGCATCTAGAGTGAGATGCAGCAAAAGGCACATATGCAATGATTGCTGGAAAAGCAATAGGAAGTGCAGTGGAATGCAAAATACATTGTGTGAACGGCCCCTAACAGTA
The DNA here is from genome assembly GCA_036784905.1 of Acrossocheilus fasciatus. Lineage (NCBI taxonomy): Eukaryota > Metazoa > Chordata > Actinopteri > Cypriniformes > Cyprinidae > Acrossocheilus > Acrossocheilus fasciatus. Next base: position 14,910,170 of record CM071947.1, on the reverse strand, counting down.
CCACTTACAATGCTGTTATTTGTTACCAAAACAACACTAAAAGCACCACAATGGATCTGTTTCAGCTTTGAAAAACTTCACTCTGCCACTGTAATTGATCTAACATCCTCACAACACTTAAGTCGGTGCTTTCATAAAATTTGGATTTTCAACCAATTATGAGTTCATAAAGCAGTGGAAAAACAACTTGTAACTCAAACAAATCAAGGAAAAAGAAACCAGCCTTTGCAGCTCAAGAAATGTATTTCAACACACGACACAGTCACATACTCAGCTGCATTAGAACAAACAAACACAACTGAAACACTCTGAGTATGTTACTAAATATATATACATACACACATATACATATATATATAAATATATATATGTATGTATTAGTGCTGCTTATATTTTCTTATGCGTGTGTGTGCTGTTACAGCTCCATCTGTGCTTCAGTCTTATGAGAGCTGCAGTTCTTTCAAGCTACGCAGGGATTCGGCACAGCCTCGGATCAGACTGCAGAGCTGGATGCTGGCCTCCACTGACACAGAGTGCTGGAGCTCCTGTGTGGCCCATCTGAGTTTATGTAGCACTGCCTCCTCTGCGCTTGACAAGGCTGGGTGGTTGAGGAGGGTGTTGGCCACGGACCCTAAAGGAGGTGCAGTCTGGAGAGCAGGGGTGGCTGGTGGCAGGAAGTTGGAGCTGGCAGTGGGGACAGAAATAGGGGTGGACTGTATGGCAGGAGGGGGACCTCTCAGTCCAGACGCAGCCCCTTCGCAGTGCTCTGGCCGGGGCTGGCCCGTGATAGAGAGAGGGGGTTCGCTGGAAGAGGCTTCGTTAGATTCAGGGAGAGGCTGAGTCGCAAGCTGACGCTCTCGTACCTGTGACAAGGCTGCCTGGGCGTTTAAAGCTGAAAGAGAAATCGAACAAGTCAACAGAGATACACAAGACTACATATTCATAAATAATTCACATGCTGCATTTAAACATACCTGGGTTGTCCTTGTCCATATCGGAGTCCAGCTCTTGACAAGCAACACAGTAATTTTTCTTCTGCTTATCTTGCATCAGAATTGTCTGCAAATATATAGGACATTCCTTAACTCATACACACTTCAATCTATAATAAATATTAATTACTATAATTCCAGTGAGGTCCATAAACTGGAAATCCTTTTTTGTTGCTTTTTTCCCATTAGAAGTTACAATATCTGCATAACAATTTTAATGAAAAGATGACCTGTCATTTTCTAATTATTTAAAAATAAAAAAAAATGTTCATCTCCAGGTTTAAATCCCAGATTTTTGGGGGGGATCTTTTTTTTTATTTTTTATATTGATATTAGCAGATACATAAATTTGTCCATAAACTGAAAATACTTTATTTTTTGCTTTTTTTTTCCATTAGAAATGACAATATCTGCATACTTTTATTGAAAATATGACCTGTCATTTTCAAAATTATTTGAAAATAAAAATTTGTTTATTTCCCAGAATTTTTGAGGGGATCTGTTTTTTTCTAAACCTTATTTTTTTTGTATTTCATACTGTTTAATACAATGCTGTGATGCTTTAATTTGTAGCTGTTGAATTTCATTTATAGTATACATTTATAGTAAAAAATGACTAAATAAATGTGCATATTATATATATATATATATATATATATATATATATATATATATATATATATATATATATATATATATATATATATATATATAAACATTTTATTTTAGATATATTTTTAAACATGCTTTATTTCTGTTAACTTATTACTCCAGTCAGTGTCACATGATAGAATATGCCAATTTGGTGCTCAGAATAATTAATATCTTATTATCAGTATGGAAAACACTTGCGCTGCTCAATATTTCTGTGGAAACTATGACTTTTTCAGGATTCTTTGATGAACAAAGTTCAAAGACCAGCATTTATATAAAAACACTATACATGTCTTAACTGTCACTTTTGCTCAGTTTATTAGGGCTGCACGATATATGGCACGCGCATCTCGTCAGTAAAGCCGGTTCCGTGATTAGTAGTAAATCTCCATCACCTGTTTTCAAATGGAGCACGTGCGATATATCTTGCAGCCCTAAATTTAATCCATCCTTTCAAAATAAAACTATTTTCTTTAAAAAAATAAATAAAATCTTACTGACTATCTATCATTATTGGCAATAATTTAAAATCTACAGATATCTTACTGCACATTTAGTTATTACAATTTACTGAAAGGCTCTTGCAGGTGCGTCTTTGACTAATAAAACACTCATTTTATGAAGTCTGAGATGAACGCATGTAACACGTGTTTCTCTCTCACCCCACACAGCTCACAGCAGTCCCCCAGCATCTTGTAGCCCTTCAGCAGATAGTCTCCCATCAGCTTGCTGATCTTGTCCTGCCGCTCCCGGCGAGCCTGAATCACCTTCATCTCCGCCTCGGAGGGAGGCTCCCATTCAAAGTCCTCATCATCTACATTCATCAGAGCACAGATTCCTCATGTGTCAGGCTCATTGATGTACACAGATCAGAAACAACCAGCTAGCGTCTATGTATATGGTGCTTCAGACAGTTATACGACTTTAGGGTGTCACTAATAGTCAGTTACGCTAAATACATTGCGAAGAGTTAGATATTATGAATGAAATAAAGCCATACAGACAGACACCGAAGCGCTAACCTGCTAGCCTGAAGAAGGTATTTTAGCGCGGCTGCAAGTGCACTACTTTAGCACGACGTAAGTAAATGAAGTAAATTAAGATTAATGAAAGATAAATATAGGGAATTCAGGAGCAGAATAAGTAGCTTATTCACAATTTACCTGCGTTTAGGGCCATGCTTTCCTCTTCAGCCGCCTCACAACACAGATAACGTTTCCTGCTCGAAACTTCAGCGGTGAAATGTACAAGTGCTGTGAAATCGGACTGGCGCCATCTAGCGAGCTGAATGTAGGACCTGCAGTTTTGTTTGCACTTTTATTGAAAATGACATATAATGTACATATAATATGACATAATGTATTTATTATAATTTAATTACTTCATAAATTTAGATTTACTTTATCTTTCAGCTTGTTGCCATGACAAAATTTTCATTTAGATTAACTTGATGTAATAAATTAACTAAAATAAAAATGAATGAAAATATATAAGTACATGCAATGACATTTTAAAAAATGTAAATGTAAAAATCAAAACAAAATTACAGCAATTTTTAACTAAATTTAAAATGACAATGGAAATTATGAAAATAAAAACTAATTTAAAATATGATTTATGTGAATTTTTTTGGCAAAAAAGTTTAGGATTTTTACACATTAAATAATATATATAATAAATACAATTTCATTTAATTATTACATATATTTCTGTTACAAACGCATCAAATGTATATAATTGTTTTTTTGTTTTTTTTTTGTTAAAAATGCAAACTTTTTAGCCTTTCATTTTATCTTTAATAAAATTTTTCCTATCATCATTGAATCTGATGTTTCAATAATTAAGATGTTTTGAATATCAAATAACACCTACAGACACAAAACAGAACTACAGTATGAGTAATTACATTTACTTGGACACACAAAAGATTTCATGATATTATCACACCAACACTCGAATCAAAATTTGCTCATAATTGGCTCAATTGAGTGTCATTACAGCTGGTTTGGGTTTTGCTCTTGCAATCCCAGCAGTGTCCATTACAGTCTCCTCTCCAACTATACTGTCCTCTCGCCAGTTTCCACGCCACAGTGTGCTGAGCCAGCGCAAAGTGCTGTCGTCCCAGTTTTCTGGAAGCTGCAGCATGAGATAGCCTGCTGAGATGATGCCGGCTGCCGCCGCTCGCACATGGCTCATTTGCAGAGTTTCAGTCACAAATGCATCTACAGCTTATGAGTGAGAAAAAGAGAGCAATAGACTTGACAATTCCCAAGATGCAAAAATTAAATACTACACATCAGATGCTTAATCACATTCACACATCCAGGCCTACAGAGTGCTGCAGGGATGACATATTTTTGTAGGCCAAACCCAGAAATCAGTTAGCATTTTAGCACTTCCTGAAGTCAGTGGGTTTCTTGAATGAGTTTTCTTTTTTTTCATGTTTCATTCTACAACATAAAATACATTAGCAATAGCCCCTTTTTCAAGTAAAGTCAGTTAAGTCACCTTTATTTCAGCAACATAGCAGAATCAACCATGGAAACCGTTCAGATTCTGCTGTAAAGCAGCTCTAAAGCAAGTCAATAGCGTCAATATTGAGCTCAAGTCAGTTCAGTGCTGGTTCAGTTCAGATGGGGCCACATTATTAATTGTATGCATTTCTGCGTCTCTTGTGTTTTTTGTTATCTTGCATTGGTAACAAGCCTCCACATGCGTTCATGTTTGTGGTTGCCAGATTTTGAGAATTGAAACCCCCCACACAGAGCTTTTATTGTCTTGAAAAAGGTGGTTGCTATTTATAGGCTGTGGCTAAATGGGCCTACATAGGTTGTCAAGGACATGAAATGTCATCACACCAAAAAAAGGAAAACTCATCTACTCACTAATCCACTTTTATGTACACTGTTTATATTTGGGCTCTTGCAAACTAATCTAATGCAAACTTTCAGGGAAAATGTTATTAAATAAATACTGAAAGAGTTGTTAAAGTCATGCCTACATTATTTAGCTCTTTACTTTTGCTGATTGTATATAGGTTTCAAAATTCATAAAAGTTGTGTTTATGTGTGAAGTTTATCACAATGAAGCAAACTTCATCATAAGCGTTTTTGGTCACAGAGCTTTCCTGCAATAATTCAAAAAGAAAAAATCCTATTGGGTTTTTGTCCTACAAAACTACATCATCAGTGCAGCGCTCTGTTTCACATGTCTGTGAGGCTTCAGGTTTATTTGACAGCTTATTTATAATCAAATACATACCTGCACTCGCTGGGATGGTCAAAAGAATTCCCAGAGAAATTAAATTGGGGTACGTGAATATTCCTCCCAGATTTACCAGCACATTGAAAACTTAGGAGAAAACAGGACAGGAAAATTAAATAAAAGGCAAAAAAAAAAAAAAGTTAAATATTGTTAAAATACCATCGAACATAAAACGTAAGCCATTTTAACATTAACTGTTTGTAATCATTATTTCATAATTCATTAGTGGAAAACAAAAGCATAAATTACCGAGCAGTAAAGAAGCCATGACACAGAGTTTATCCCAGGGGATGTGCTGAGAGGGAGGCCAGTATTCCACGTGTGTGAAATAAAGCAATACACACACCCAGGAGTGGAGGACAAAACTACACAGACCCACACAAGACAGCAACACACTGGCAGCACCTGGCTGGATATTTCCTGCACGCTTTCTGAAAAGCACCTGAGACGAGAAACCATCAACTACTACCACAAAACTGCAGACAATTACATTTGACAATTACACAAATTTCAAGCAAAGACAATTAATATCATATCGGTATTACACTGTTAAAAAAAAAAAAAGTTGAGCAAACTTAAAAAATTTTTTTTAACCAGCTTCAGCAGACTTTTGAGTTTGCTCAACTTATTTTTGTGGGAGATTTTCAAATTTTTGTTGTATAAACTTAAAACGACAAGTTGAGAAAACTCAAAAATCTGCTGAAGCTGGTTGCCTTAAAATTTTAAGGTGGCTCAACTTTTTCTTTTTACAGTTTATAGTAACTTGACAAAGTCACTGAATGAATCACTGTTACAATTCTGAATGAATCTTTTTAGTGAACTGATTCAAAAATGTCACTGGGATGAATTCAAATCTCCACCACAAGTGCTGACCTTGAATAAAGCAGAAGTTGAAGCTGAGCCAACTCCCAGTGCCACTCCTGTGATTGAGTCACTATGGAAACCATCCCCATAGGCCAACATAACAATGCCAGTTATGGACAAGATGGCAGCCACTATCTAAATACAGAATAGACAAATATGAGAAAAAAAAAAGATCACTTCAATATTGGGGGAAAAAAGCAATAATAAAATCACTCTCAAAACACTATATATCCTATTTGATGGCTCACCCTGACACCCATGAAGCGGTCCTTGAGTCCAATCCATGAAAGGAGGAAAATGAAAGCCTGACTGCAGCAGAGGACGGCACTTACGTCCACTTTGGAGATGCGGCAAAGCGCCAACAAGTACAAATAACCAGATAAACTCCATAGCACAGAGAACGGAGCGGCTCCTTTCAGAACACTCCTTACAGTCAACTCTTCACCCAGGAACTGGCTGCACTTTCTGCAACTCAGAAGAGGATCATAATGTACACAGCATGGCACATCCAAATGCCATTAAGCTTCAAACAATGCAGGCGCATAACACATTTCTATCACATATTTTTTTAAAGTAATGAAATCCGTTGCCTTACAATTATTAAGTAAATTTTAATTTAAAAAAATAAGTTAATTGTCAAGTTCACTTAACTTTTTTTTTTTTTTTTTAATTATTAGTTACTTAATCATTTAAAGGCAACGGGTTTCCTCAATTTTTTGTTAAGTTAAGTCAACTTCTCACTTTTTACAGTTTAGGGTAGACTGGGTTGGGGCAAGTTGTCACAAGACCTTTATCTTAGCAAGTAGTTTTTGAGTAAAAAGTCCAGTAACACAAACGTGTATTTTCTCTATGAGAGGGTTTGTAAAACCTAATTCAAAAACCTCTTAAATCAGAGCCAAATTGTCAAATATGTTTTCAAAGAATGAATTTCTGATGTTTTAAAATGTAGGCTATTACGTAAAATATTTATTTGTCAAAACAATGTCTCATTATCAGGGCATGTTGTCACAAAAGAGTAAATGTGTCTTAAACTTATCCTTGACTGTCCAACGTACATGAATCTAAAACCTGTGCAGTAAATATAAGTATATACATACTTATCTGTTTCTATTATTTGCATTATTGATATGAAATTAGCAATATATTTTGCTATCAGAAACAGATCAATGAAAAAACTGTTAATTTCTGACACATTAAACTTTTGTGACAGCATATTTATGTACATAGGGCTGTGAAACAGGATGTGACAACTTGCCCTTTTCACCATATGAGTTAATTTAAGGAAGTATTTTGTTCCATGTTAATGTTCTGCAACAGAAACCAATATTCGCAGATCTTTAACTGGTAAAGATGAATGCATGCAGTTTTAGTTGGCTACCTTATGAACAGAAAACTCTAAACCCATGTGAAAAAATACAGCTTAGTCAGGACTCTGTGCATGCACACTGTAATTTATAATAAAGCTGCAGTCTACCTCAGCTGATATTGCTGAAGGTTTTGCTGTTACATCAACAAAAGCCAGCAGGTGTCAGTGACAACTTTGCATCGATAATGGGCTGCTGGCCAGGCATTGATTCATTAATGAAAATTTGTCACTTGTTTATCTGTACTAGTCGCTGAGAGGATTAGAGACTGAAAGCAGCTTGCACTAAACAGCTTAAATTAAAATAAGATTTATATACATTAATGATTATTTAGATTTAACTTGCTTTAATTGCTTCTGCACTCAAGCAAATTAATATTGCATGAAAAATGTACTGAGGTTTGGACTGCAAAACATGCATCCTGACACGAGCAAGTCATATATACCCTTAAAAATAAAAGTTAAAATTATATATGTAATGAATGCAATGTATATTAAAGATTCTTAAAGAACCTTTATTTTAATGAGTGTATTTAAAGCAACATTCATTTAAAAATGCTTTCTTCTAACCTGAACTCAGTGGTTGGCAACTGCTTCTGTTTCTCCGTGAGAAGATGACACAGATAGTAGAATGGGAAAAAGAGAATGTTCCAGATACTACAAAACCAAATGATGAAGAACGGAGCGGGATGTCTTATCAGAGTCTCCTTAGCACTATTAGTACCCCAGGCCCAGGAAACAGCCACACAAGCCCCTAAAATGAGCCCACATGTCACCCTCCGTACAGCTCGGAATGGACATCTAGCGGCGCAGCGTTTAGATGGTCTTTCTGCAGCAGATTCATCCTGAACTAAAGTCTGCTCCTGAGGATTCTTCTCACTAGCTAAGAACAAAGACAAGACATTTAATGAATTACAAATGCTACTATAATAACAGATTTCCATATCAAAAGAAAGCACCAATAGACTATATGAAGAGCTGAAAAACATTACCTGGTGTGGACAGGTGAAGTGTGACAGGTTGGGGTCCAGAGGAAGGAGAGATCTTGGCTGAGAGTTTGTTCATTGCTCGCTGTGCTCTCTTAAAAAACCCTAACCTTCGGGTCAGGGGTTTGAGCCCCTCTCTATGAGCTCGGACTCTCATACCAGCAATATGCTTTAAGTAAACACACATGTTAAGTGCAGATTACTACAGATCTACCTGTGATTAAAAATCTCAGGTTTAACAGCTTACAGTCTCACTTGCTAAATGATGCTAAATCACAGTTAGTGCTGATGTTGGTTGTTCTCATGTCGTGGGTATAAATAAAAAAAATAAAAAAATAAATTTTGACTTGAATTGAAAAATTTAAATGGTCATTAAAAAAAAGTCAAAATACAATAATACAAATATGTTTTTGTGTGTGCAATCTACAAATCATCCACAGTGCAGAAACAAAGTGCACAGCAATGAAAGAGTGACAACATTTTGCCTGACAACACTGCACAGTAACTAAGGAATACACAGCACCGAATATAGAAAATCTGCCTCAGTTTAATGGATTTTTAAAAACATTTGCTCTATATTTTTATCTTAAATACTGCATTAATTGAAAAATTGTTATTTTTTAAAACATTTTATACCAAAAATAGTCCATAATTTACATATGAATATTAATTAGTAACATGAAATACACTAAAAATGCAAAATATGAAATAAAAAATATTATTGAAACAAAATATAGTATATTCATTTCACAAAATTAAAATAATTACACGATTATGGGCTCTGGTCAGTTTTGACTGTGAACAACACAAGACTGACTCCAAAATGAACAATACCAGAGGATTAAACAAAATTTAATTAAGTAAAATGAGGTTTGTATTGATTGTTTAGCATAATAATATACATTTATCGATACTAAACTTAACAAATGATAACCTGAAAATGTCTAAATTATTATTTTTTTTCCAAACCATAATATTTATACCAATAAAGAGTCAAAATAGGCAGAAATGGCTGTTTAAGGTAACAATTGCACTTTTTACAATTTGTAAATATGATGGAATGAATATCTCAACCCATAATTAAATTAATTATCTGAGCTAGTTAATAATACAGATTTTGGCAGATCATCAACACTGGCCCTTCAAAAATTCTGATGAGATTGTTATAATTAAAACTTAAATAAAGCAAGAGAACTTGGTTATGTAATCTCCGAGAATCTCCAGTCTCTAAACTAGTTGTAGACGCACAAACCTAACTTATTCTAGCTAGAATGTTATTTTTCCGTTTGAAAAAGTGTCAAGTAATGTTTTTCATTAAGTCATTAAGAGAAGATATTCATATAGATTTCTGTCACTGGATAAAATTTAGACACGAAAAAAAAAACTTGTTTAACTTACAATGATCTTTTGTGACAACTTGCGCCAGTAGCTGAGTTCTGACCAACAAATAGTGTGTCTGAAAATCATTGAACAACTGCAAGTTGTTGAAATTGCTTAATTTTATAATTTCTCCAAAGTTTAAACTTTTCATATTTTCTGATTTATAGAAATCAATATAAAAACAAATGACAATGACAGTTTTATTGGTCTTTTATTTGGTTTAATGACTCAGGAGTCAAGATTTCCACACATGACAAAACAAACAATACACAAAATCACATGAGCTGCTGTAATTCAAATGTTGCTGGTTTAAATGACTCTAGACTCTACGCAAGACAAGTTAACACAAGCATACATAACGAGGTGATCAAACTCCATACATTGAAATGCATCGCTCAGACACACATTGTATTCTACGGGTTCAATTATAGGTAAGATGACGACCATTAGGGAACACTTTCACAAAGAAGAGTTTTGTTATTCCTGGACTGAGAACCTCAAGGCAACTATTCACCCTATGTTATCAAGTTGGATCTCTGCTTTAAACTGTCATTTTATTACCATCAGTATGACCTAGTGACTTTGCTCTAAGTGGTAGTGATTTCTGTGTTGTGAGGTACTCCTGACATTGTCTGAAATGCCTTCTTTGCTTATTAGGGAGCGATGCAGCTTTGCTTCTTCTGTCTTGCTGTGAAAGTGCTGAGGGAATGTACTCGAGGATAACATCTGTCCTGTGGAATCTGATACGGGCATTCAGTCTGTTATAATCAGAGAGGGAAACACAAAGAAAGGGAGTGAGATTATTCATGGTGATAAACATTGGTTAAACAATCGTTTAAAACTTGCAGTTGGCAATGGCTATATTGCTGAAAAAGTTAGTATACCTTTGGGTTTAGGGTGCATCAGGGTCAGAGGCAGCTCTACTGTCACATCACTGCATGGAGAAAAAGGTTAGATAAAGGGGCGTTCCTGATTTCTCATAATGCATTTCAGCAGCATTTCATTTTTAATTTACCTTGCTGTCAAGCCTCCCAGCAGACTGAAAAATAGAGAAATAAATATATAAATAAAAACGTATAATTGTCCTTTATTTATAAATAGCCAGTTTAGCACAAACTGGACAAATCTGTCAAAGAAAGAGAACCTTACCCTCCTCCTGATACCATGAGGTTAACCTTGATCTTGTAGGACACAAGGATTCCCAGCATCTCCTTGTCCACACCTCCCCTTATTCTGAAGAAGTGAATGTATTGTAAAAACTTGATTATGAGCACGTTTACTTCATTTTTATGAGACATTCTGTAAAACTCTTTATGAAAGTTTGTAAAGCTGAAACAAACACTCACATAGTGGTTGAGGCCAAATTGGTGTCTTCATCTTTCAGCCTGCCGTCCAGCGCCAGGCCACGTTTCTCCTTGTTGTTTGCCAGCAGAGGAGTGATTGGGAGGGTTTTTTCAAAATTTGCATTTGCTTCTACACATTCCCTGCAGAGAGCATTTAAATTTAGAGAATTGATTTAGTGAACTTAAGACTTATCAGTGAAGAAATCTTCACTATGGCTGGCATATATCACTGTCGAAAAAAAATAAGACTCACCCAAACTCTTCACACAGCACATTCTTGGTGTATTTGTCAGCTGAATAGAGAACGACGTCTGTGGTTTGGTCAACTATGAGAATAATGGATGCAAAATCAGTTATATATATTGTACCACCGAGTGTAATACTCTACTCTGATTGGTCAATGTCTGCATTCTGCATAAATGAATTATAATGACTACTAAAATATATAATTAACTTATCCCTGGCACCTGATTTCCTAGATCTGCTCATTTTATTTGGAAGTAGTCAAGTAATTAGTTGGATACTAAACAGTCAACCACTTAACAATAAGCTACATTATTTGTTATATATACATCTTTTAATCTCACCTGTAACCTTGATTCTTTTCACAACTTTGTTGGTCTCATTCTTGATCTTAACAGTGACTGGGATGGGATCGCCGTGGTAGTAGATCTGTTATCAGAACAAAAAAGACACGTGAGTTTCTTCTTGATTTGGTGAACATCAAAGCTTGAAATGCATCAGAGGTTACATACTTCCTTGTCCAGAGAGGCTTCCAGAAAAACAGGCTTATCAGACATCATAAAGCTCTTGCAGAGCTCAGCTTTCTGTCCAGATCCCGTGTTATCAGGAGCAAACTGGATTTTACGAATGACAAGACGAGCGGTGTCCCTGTGGAGGGAGAGGACAGAAAAAATGATAAGTAAAGTTCATTGAATTTTCAGTGTTTTAACATGGACTGATTGTACAATGACACTTACTTCTTGTCGACCTTCTCATCGGGGTCATCAGCTGATTGGGCCAAGTAGGCCTTGACCTCAAAGTCAACACCACAAGCCTGCAAGAACAGAGCCGTGAGCAAGTCCATTCAGCGCATTTCTATTTGAAGATAATATAAATCATTCAGTCCTATTTTCATCTCACCTTTCCTTTGTCATCTGGGGCAGGCTGAAGTGTAACAGAGCAGGGAAGGTTGGTAGGAATCTGAAAGACAGATCATTTCAATTTAAGTCCTTTCAGTTCTATGCAAACGATTTTGTAATAAATAGTAAATAAATAGATAAATGAATAGCATAATAAAAAGTGACAAATAATAAAAAAGTGGAACAAGAGAAAATATATATTAAATTTTCTAGCAGATGCCTTACATTAAAAGTGAAGGGATGACCCTGCTCTCCAGCTTTCTTGAGGAGAGTGTCGTGCATCTCTGTCAGGGTGGGTTTGTGGCCTGCATCAGGATATAGCTGTATGTGCTGAATCCAGATGTCTTTTCTAAAGGAAAGCCCAATCACGTCCAGGTCTTCGCGACCATAGCGGAAAGCGCAGGCCAGCTGAATCCAAACTGCATGAAGCAAGAAACTGGTCAAACATTGGCTAAACTCTATCATCCTAAAGTCATTTTGACCTCTCTTTCAAATAAATAAACAAACAAGCTATTATTTACTATTAAATATTGTTCTATTTTACTGAGGCACATTGATAGTGACAATACCTTTTCTGTCTCCAAGGTCTGCAGGATCGATTTTCAGTACACCCTCTGTTTAATAATAAGAAACAATTCCACTTTAGTTGTTGGATATTACCAGTTTTCTATGTTTCAATAATAAATCCAGACAGTTTCTCACCAACGGCGTCAACTGTGTCAACGTGGTCAACATAGTCTCTCTTCCCCAAGTAGAGAGTGAGCTGAAACACAAACAGTGCATTACATGCATGTATTGTCAAAATGTAATATGAATATATTATACTACACATAATGTAATATGAAAATTCAAAATGCATCTGTGGCAATATATTAAGGAACTGGCAAAACAGCAAGTTGTCAGCTGAGTTCAGTCATACCTGGCCATTTCCACTGGTCTTTTTGAAAACTCTTTTTGAACATGCAAAAAAAAGGAAAATGGGGAAAAGAAACAGTAAGAAATATGATTTGATAAAACAAGATAAAGAGTTTAGTTAGTAAAAGGGTGGGATGCAAAGAAGAGTGAGATGGGGTCACCTGTCCTATTAGGCCTACACCTCAGGTGTTAACCTCTTCAGCCACCTCTACCTGAGCACTGCGTTTGCAGGTTTGACCTTCTCGTCCTGAGCATTTATCAAGCTGTTAAAGCTTAGTATTTTAAGACACTTCAAAGCCAAGTCCTGGACTACCCTTTGCTAATCCAGGCTCCATGAATGGAGGCAGCTTGTGTTTACTCCAAACGAGATGCCTGGTAATTGATTGTGACTGCCAGCTTATGACACATTCATGTTGGACTCCAGTGAATGTTTCCACCTGATAAAATCTATTCTAAACTTACAAGAACGTCCTCACTGACACATGTAATGGTTTTTTAATATGTGCTGCTTCTACTGTTGAATTTCCCTCAGGGGATTAATAAACATACCAGATATCTTATACTGTTTTGGTCATTGAAAAGTACAACAAGTGAAATGACTAGAAAAAAATAAAGTTTAAAAATGAAGTTTAGAAAAAACTATTTGGCGGCTGTTTTCTGTATGAGAACAGTATCAATTTTTTCAAAGGTGAGGGCAAAAAGGAAACAAAACTTACTTGTCTACCATCGTAGAAGGATTTTCCTGAAATAAATGAAAAAGAGAATATTATCAACAGGCTTGTTGTCAAGGTGACAAGACTGTGAGTGTGTGAACTGAAAGCACAAAAGACTCTGCTTTATTATCTGATATTAAATAAATTGAACTGAAATTAAATACATAACAAATCTGAACTTATTTTATTTCAGCTAGTTACCAAGGCAACATTTCCCATTTTCATTTAGATTAACTTGCTGTACTAAAACAACTAAAACTAGAATAAAAATTAAAACTATATAGACATATTTGTAAAAAATAACATCTATCCCTAATCTTTATTTCCTCTACATCACTATGTGTGTATAAGAAGCCATGATGTGTGTTTGTCTGTGTGTGTGTGTGTGTGTGTGTGTGTGTGAATGAATGTAGAGATTAATCTCTGAGAATGAGATTACAGCCCCACTTTTATTTTTCTCCAAATATAATACCAAAATACCAAATACCAAATTTAAGATAAGGCATTGCTCATCCAGTGAACTCAGATGCTTTGCTGTAAACCTCTCTAAATATGCAAAGTTTATTTTTTTTCATGCAAATCACATGGATGGAATATATTATGACTAGAACTAAAATGAAGAGAAATCAGAAAGGTTGTGTGTGCAATTTACATTTAAAAAAAGAACTGATAAAAAAAAGAGACATTAAAAGGTTGTCAGTTACTCTGTACATCTTAAAAACACAGGCTTTTATAAATGCATTAAAAATGAAAAGAACCATGTGGAAACCTGTTAAAAGGTTTAAAATCCCCCCCCCCCTCTCCATTTGTTTTTCTCCTCAAAAACCAACTGAACCAATACTGTCCTGTAATGTAAAGTCACTGAGCTCTTACCTTTTCACTGGTAGGGCGATAGGGCGATCTGCTCCCTCTCTCTGGTAATCCACAGCCTGTCTGTTGAAGTCAGAGAGTGCAGATGACAGTCAGGAGCACAGGGTTTTATACTCAGACCTTTGCTCTTCTGGCCGATGCTGCTCTGTTGAAGAAGCTGCTGTCTTTCTGTCAATCCAATTAAACACTTAACCTGCTATTTAGGGCTACAACATGTTTATAAATAAAAATGGGGAATAAAACCAAAGAATTACAGGGAAATGGTTTAGTATAAAATGTATGACGTTTTTATCCGTGGAAATGAAAACATGTTAAGGAAAATTATGATAGAATAATGTTTTGGGACAATATATATATATATATATATATATATATATATATATATATATGTATGTTTTTTTTTTTTTATCTCAGTATAGTCCGATTTACAATAAGTCCTGTTTTTTACTGTTCTAAATCAAAATGATTTGTCATACCGCTAATTACAGTAGTTTAATAATAATAACAATAAGCTCATTTCAGATTTTTTCAGAAGGTGCAGTGTGATACATTGATGTGTTCTTTGAAAAAGTAATGTTCTTCATTATAATAGGACAGAGCCAATAAAATACAAACTGCAGGTAGTAATGAAGCATCTAAATACATTTTGGTAAAATGCATATATATATATATATATAAAATAATAAAAATTTAATTAACATTTTTTAAATATTTAATATACACAGTGCACATAGTCTTCATAGTGTAAAGACAGGGTATTTTGTGTGGAATAAAGATCAGAATAATAAAAGCATTAAGTCAGCTAAATTCATGTCTCTGTGTTAATCAGTTAAATAAAAAAAACTGTAGTAAATGAGGTGAGAACCTCAAATTTGATCCTATTAAATTTTCTTGCATTCCATCATTACCTAACTGAGCCACTAAAAATGCAGATCTTTTTATTTAACATGGCCTTAGAAAATGTAAATAAATGTAAATAAATGAAGTATCCCTACACAAATGGAAATAGCTGAAATAGCTTTCCTGTAGCTCAAATAGTAGAGCATGGCGCTAGCAACGCCAAGATCATGGGTTCGATTCCCAGGGAAAGCAAGAGCTGATAAAATGTAAACACTGTAACTTGAATGCAATGTAAGTCGCTTTGGATAAAAGCGTCTGCTAAATGCATAAATGTAAATGTAAATGTAAATGGTCTGCAGTTGGAACGTGAGCAGGACACTTCAGCTTCAAAACAACCGTGAGTGATGTCATGGCTAAACATAGACCATGCACCCTGTACAGTAACTCATTAAAGCACTGTACATATTGTATATACACAATTTTAGTTACAAAACAGTGTGTATTTATATATTGTAGGATTTCCATTATTAATCATTTATTTGTCCTTTTTCTCACAAATAAGATTATGACTTAAAGTACACTTAATTAAGGAAACCCAAAAAGAAGGATAAAGTAGGAGTCTCGCTGCACCAGATGGCCAACAGGCTAGAAAATCCAGTGACCCCTGAGCAATTTTCTTAAGCCTTTGACTTATATGAAAGGTTTTTGTACTGAGTGGTGGTCATTAAATAGTTTTCTTTATTATTTAAATTATATACTTTAATTATACGCTTATAGTCTTTATTTCACATATAAAGACAAATATGTAACAAAAAGATACAAAAATCTTTTATTTTTGTTTAATCAGATTGAGCTGTTATCTTCTAAAGTTTATTTGTGTGCCAATTATTATTATTTTTATTATTTTTATTTTTTTTAACACACCTGTGGCAAAATGTGTAGCGAATAGTTAATTACAAATGTAATTATATCCCTACATATTAAAGGAGCTTCTTTGCACAAAAGGTGTATGTAAGCTTGTTATGAAATCCCCCTTTGCCCAACACAAGTAAATCTCTTAGCGTCAGTTAGTGTTCACTGAGATGGCCTTTGCTTCCATCTGTTCTCTCCTATCAGGTACCAGCAGTCCAATGGCATCATGTTTATCTAAAGGCTCTGCACCAATCCCAGAAGCTCAAGCAGTCAGGTGGCGCGTGTCTCACTGGTGCGAGATTTGGCACCCTAAGGACATTTCTTGAGCGTAATCCACTTATTGCTAAGAATTCACTTAAATAGCTACAGTCGAGTCAAAACATTTAGTTAAGAATATATGTCTTTATTTTTAGGAGATAATAAATGGCGACGAATTATCAATGCATTCGACAAGACGTTAATTGATTTAATTAAAGCGAGTTAAAACTGTCACACAAACCTCTCTTATATGGGGACATTTTATTGATGCATAAGAAAAAACAACACAAAATTACACATTTAAGATCATAAATTGCATTAGATACGTTGTGGAGGCTGATAATTATAAGTAATTTAAAAATGGTTTAAAAAGATCGTAGTCTTTCACTTCTAATATCTAAAGTCCATTTTTAGTTCAAAGTGTGAAGACTTAGGATTTAATCCAAAGGTAATTACTGAGGAGCTCATGGGCGTCTGTAATTACACTTTAGGGAGGGAGTGGGCAGGCTTGTTAGAGAAAAAGGTAAAGCCCAGGTAACAAAGTGTCAAAGACTGTAGTGCACATATAAACACAGATGTACTTATTTCTAAATAACTTCTAAATGAATAATCAATGAAAATATTTTAGAGTTATTCAGAAAAGGATTTGAACTCTTGTATCCATCGTATACAGGACTGTTGAATATTTTTGAACATTTGAAAATTTTCTGACTCAACCAGCGACGGGCACTTATAATGTAGCGGCAGATTTGCTTTTGAAACATTTTTGAACCTCAAATAATTTATGATCCAAAACAATGTTAATCAATGATTCAAAAGAAGTCTACCTCACACCTTCTAAATATATGCAAAGCTACACATCCTCTCTAGATCTGTATCATCAGCGCTTGCATTAGCCGAACTTCCATATAAAGGTAATTTATTGATATCAAGTTAGGTTCTGGTGCTGTTGGCCCATAGTTGGCACAGACTGCTTCAGAGTTTAATCTCTCCTAATCTGTCTACACACCAACTTTGTCCGTAATGGGATTGCGTCTACTGAGCGCGCAGGATGGATTCCCTCTTTATTAGAAAGTGTTTGCAGTCCTCTGTGACAAAACCAATGTCACTCAAACGAAGTAAAGACCTATGAACTTTGGCCTGACCTTTTTTAAATGCCCAAGGATTCCAAAGATCTAGACGGTACTCAGTACCTCTCTGGCATATACTCAGGCTTCCACTTGATTAGGCTTTTTAATCTTTGTTCTGGACATTCAGAACAAGAGTGACCAAACACAGTTTTCTAACATTTAGTCTTTTATGCGTTATTGCTTATTTAAGTGTTCTTGAAAATGCACCAAATGACTCTTGAATTATGTATAAAAAATTTTTTTATAAATTTGGTTAAAACTTGAGTTAATTTTGCTTGGAATTGTAAAAATGCTATCAGTGGTCTTTATTAAAAAAAAATTAAATGCTGCCTAAAGTAGTATAGTAGAGCTCAAATAGTAGAGCATGGCGCTAGCAACGCCAAGATCATGGGTTCGATTCCCAGGGAAAGCAAGAGCTGATAAAATGTAAAAATTGTAACTTGAATGCAATGTAAGTCGCTTTGGATAAAAGCGTCTGCTAAATGCATAAATGTAAATGTAAATGTAAAGAATGGATTGAAGAAGAGTTAGTGTCCCTTATACAGGCTTCTGCCTATTATGTGCACCACAAAGTCGAAAAATTGTGTGGGTGGCAAATGACAAGTGAAATGGGTCAAAATTTGCGTTCCTAAGAGCAGAAAACCGGGCACTCGTTATTTCTCATGATAACAAGGCTCTGAGAATCTTTTAATTCAAATTCATAACTTATCTGCATGCTTCCAGTAACAATAGAAAGTAATATTTACAATAATGAAGCTTTTAAAGTTTTGTTCACTCTCATTGTGAATGTCCAGAACAAAGATTAAAAAGCCTAATCACAGTGGCTGGCGATAAAAGCCCTGTAACATGCCAGGAACGTGTTGAGCACCATCCAGATCTTTGGTCAGAGTTCATAGGCCTATCCTTAATTTGATTGACTGCCAGCATTTTCTAATATCTTTTAATGGAAGTCTAGTGTAGTTATATGGTCATCAAACACATCAGAGACATTCATACTTCTCACTCTTCTCATCCATAATCAGTTTGAAAAGTCTATTATATCTGAAATCAAAGTCTAAAAACTTAGGTCACCATCTTTACCCTTATGGTGGATAAATGTGATCACTAGCAATATATATGCTTTGCTATACACTCTCAGAAAAGAAGGTACAAAATCTGTCACTGGGGCAATACACTTTCAAAAAATACACATTTGCATATTTGAATAAATATTTGCATATTTTAGTACCTTTTGTACATTTTTTTTCTGAGATATAAATATGCATGTATGTATGTATAATATAAGTATATAAGTACTGTTTTTGTACCCTTTTTTCTTAGTTTCTGAATATATATATATATATATATATATATATATATATATATATATATATATATAAATATATATATACTTCATAACTTTATATCTAAAACATGTGCATGCTATGTTTTATGTAGATTCAGTCATATTAAATGATTTTAACCAAATAATATAAAATCAACTTTTTAAATAAAATTATATATTTTTTTAATAAATTATGTTGCTATTATACATTTATATGAATATTTATTTTATATATTATGTAATTTGTTACAAATCAAATTGAATATAAACATATCTATATTTACTATATATAGATACATAAATACATACACACACATTAATGTGTGTGTGTGTGTGTGTGTGTGTGTGTGTGTGTGTGTGTGTGTGTGTGTGTGTGTGTGTGTGTGTGTGTGTGTGTGTGTGTGTGTGTGTATAATGTGTGTATATAATGTAATAATGTTTTACCTATAGTCAGGGAGGTTGAGTCATATTAAATTAGATTTTAGTAAAAATAATATATAAGCGGGTAATTTATAAAATATATTAAACATTACCCACTTATTACATTATTATAAATTTCTGTAAATATTTATTACATATTTATTATGTAATACATAATAAATATTACTTTATAATAATATTTATAAAATATGTATTGCATTCATATAATATTTCATTTTTATATCACATATACTTTAGGTGTATATTATGTGTATGCATTTGTATGATTATTATATGTGAGGTAGGTGGGAAGTAGGTATATATGGCCGGATTACTGCACGAGTGCTTATCAACCTCTGTCCATGGTGCTGGATTTGATCATTCGTGCCCCTCACTAGAGTGTGACGCTTGCAATATTACCCAATCAGATCTGATTCGAGCAAATTACACAAAACTATGGTTTCGTAGATAAATTTTGTTCTGCGTAAGAGGGCCATGTATTATAGGTGTGACAGTAATGAGCAGATAAGTGCGGTCAAGGTGTCGTCGGCACTGCAGCATCCGCTCTGCGGCTGATCGCTGCTGCTGCTGCTGCTGCTGCTCACAGTCCCGCAGACAAAGTCATGGAGGGAGGGAAGTTGTGAGGCAAAGAAGTGGGTCTACATCCCTACGAAACGGGCAAATTAGAAATAATGGCGGAGGCTAATCCGCTCAGGGGACTGCCCCGGATCCAGAGGGCTGCGGTAAGATGGATTCTTCTCTGTTTTGGACCGGGTTCATGCTGCAGAACTGACAAACGCTAATGCAGGGCGGCGGGTGGGAGTCTGGTTTGCTTTAGATTAATGAGAAACTATAAACAAGACTATAAACGCGCGCGTTTGTAATACTGACTATTAGTTAGGATCGGAATAATTATTGCAGTCAGCAGTGGTGCGTTTTACATTTGATTACAGGCATGTGCGATGATCGGTGTTTGAAACAGCCGACCACTTCACTTGAGACTCCGTGTATGGATAATGACTAACGCAATAATAATAGACTAAATAATTCTTTTGGCTGTGCATCTGTGTTTTATTACTAGTCATTACACATATGCACCACAAAGGTATGTTTTAACCCCTGATGATGAAGTAAACTGCAGGACTACTGATTATGGCAGCAAAAGTATCTCTTATGAGGCTTACTGATCATATATCAATCAAAAGGGAGAAGACAGACAGCTTACATTGACTTTTCAGCATTAGCAGTTAAATAGAGTCAGCCTTGGATTTCCATGGACATTGATTGTCTTTAAGGGTCTGAAAAAGTGCATAGTAGTTGCTAGTTAGATTGAATTTCCTGCTTGAATCAGCAAGAAAGGTGTTACAAGAGGTGTTAGCTTCACATTTTAGTATTTTGAAGGCTAAAAAACACATTATAATTGTACTTCGGGTTCTGTCTTTGATGTTTCATCTGTTTACTTAATCACAATTTAAATATGTACATTTATGGACGTAGGTGGGTGTCTGACCTAGATTTCTACATCTGTGAACACATTAGAAGTAGGGGGATGATATACAAGCAGCCACCCTGCTGTTTCTGATTAAATTGTTATGATATTATTACTCTTTAAATCATCCGGATTTATGTGATTGGATGTGAGTTGAATGTGTCCATATGAAATATCATATCTCATTTTCAGATGTCATTCCCTGGACATCTGCACTTAGTTCTAGTGTTGAGACCCAAAACCCACCTGCAGACCACTGGAACAGACCTCGGTTTCCGCTTCAGTCAGGACGACTTTGCTCTCAAGATGCCGGTAAGAGCTGACGAGATTCCTCTGTGGTGCAAAAACAATAGGTTCTTTATGATATAGTCTTGAGAAGCAAAACAAATATCAAATTGTATAATACTGAGTCATTCATTTGAATGTCCACTGATAATGTGAGACAACATTTGATATTTTAAATCTATTTCTTTTCAACTTTATTCATCCATAATAAGGCCATTAAAGGAATAGTTCACCCAAAAATGAAAAATGCTAAAAATTTACTCACAACTAGGCCATCCAAGATTTGGAGGATTATAATTTTCATCATTAACTCACTAATGGATCATCTCCAGCGAATGGGTGCCATCAGAATGAGAGCCCAAAAAGCCTGGATGGAACAATAGATGTTGGCCATAAGCGATAGTTTAACGTTAAACACCTTACAAACTTGCAGCTTTTCACTTCACAAGACATTAATTGATGGACTGGAGTTGTGTAAATTATTTATGGATTATTGTGATATCGGCATCTCATCAGTTGTTTGAACTCATTCTGACGGCACCCATTCACTGAAGAGGATCCACTGGTGAGCAAGTGATGTAATGCTAAATTTCTCCAAATCTGTACACTCTCAGAAATAAAGGTACAAAAGCTGTCACTGGGGCAGTACCATTTCAAAAGATACACCTTTGTACCTATTAGGTTCAAATATGTACACTTTAAGTACTAATATGTACCTTTAAGGTACCAAAATGGACCCTTTAGGTACAAACATGTACCTTTTGAAAAGGTACCGCCCCAGTGACAGCTTTTGTACCTTTATTTCTGAGAGTGTATTGATGAAGAAACAAACCCATCTATATCTTGGATGATCTGAGTGTGAGTACATTTTCAGCAATTTTACATTTTTTGTGCACTATTCCTTTAAAAGGCCATTTCACCTTTAAAAGGTTAACCTGCTTAACGAATGGACTCTTAATCTTATTTAACACAATTTTCATTAAATATACCATGCTAAATTATTTCCCTGCTTCTTTTCCTTTATTCAGATGGTAATGCTGAGCTCCCTGACAGACCTGCTTCGCTTCATTGATGAAAATCAACTGAGCACTGAGTTTGGCGGTACGCTGGAGGAATGCCATAGTGACTGGATAGTTCTGCAAACGGTAAGCATTCTGTTGCACACCATAGCAGCACATTGATTTCACGCAGGGAAACAACAAGACATTTGTACTGTAACAAAAAATGGCATTATATGCTTCACAAATTGAAATTAAATCACAAAATCGCATTGCATGCTTCACTATTTAATAAGATAAGAGAAACATCACTTACTAAATGATATCTGTTTACTTGGATGCTTTGACCTACAGTTGCAGCAAATGCTGAGTAATGCATATTTTTGTCTGTGCTGCCCCCTCCAGGCCATAGAGAGTTTTGCAGTGACAGTGAAGGAGATCGCTCAATTACTGCAGACATTCGGCACAGAGCTGTCTGAGATCGAGCTGCCTGATGAAGCCAGCGGCATTGAGTACTTACTCAGATCACACACTGAGAAATACAGGCAGATGAAGGTATGGGGATGATTCTGCAGTTATGTATTTATTATGCACATAAACAATGGGGCCTGACATTTTTTTTTCTAATTTAATGTAATTTTATCTAATGCATTATATTATCAGCATAGTTTTTTTTAATATATATATATATATAGAAAAATAATCTGAATTTTTACAGCATAATGTTGTTATAATTTAAATACATTTTGGCAGTTTTTTAATCCTAAAACTCATTCCCAGGTTTAAATTAGATTTTGAATCCCATACTCTCAGAATTTTGGAAAATCTATTAAATATAAAACACAATAACTGGTAGGATGATTTTCACAACAGAATATTTCACCACTGATATACCAATACCAGACAACTAAAATAATATAAAAGCATCCCAAGTTGCTCACACATTAAAAGAAGGCTATAATACTGTAAAAAAAAAGCATGAATACCTGTATGAATATATATAAATACCTAAGTTATATTTGAATTAGACATATGGTTTGAAAACTATTACAGGATGACATTAGGTCAGTTATGAGGGAAGGACGTCAGCTTCTCTCAAACCTTGAGGCCTCAAAAGCTGTGGAAGGTGCTGCAGCAGAAGACAGGGACATCAGTCAAGACAAAGAAAGAGTGCAGAGGTACGTAGGCTATTACTCACCAGCAGAGGAAGTAAATCATTGTCATCAGCTCTTTTGGGTAGATGAATAACTCTCTAAGGAATTTTAATGTGATTCAGGTATTTAAAATCATGCTGTATTTATTGCCTCTTTAATATTTCATCCTCCAGTATTGGATTGGTTGACATCCATTTAACTTCCACTTGGTCACAATGCATCTTTCTGCAAAAATTGCAATCAACTTAATTTTCTTGATAGGTTCTGTGTATGAAAAGTTCCATCATGTTCCATTTGTTTCTTGCAGGCTCGTGGCACAGTTACGGGACATGGAAATGGCTTTCGATGGCTTTTTTGAGAAGCACCACCTCAAGCTCCAACAATACCTTCAACTGCTCCAGTACGAGATGAGCTTCCATGAGGTACAGACCAGTGTTGGAGTACTAAAAATAGCGATTGTACTTTTAAAATACTGCTTTTCCAGCTTTTCTAGAAACAAGCAACTTTTCCCCAAATGTTTGAGGATGGTACAGTGCAACATTGCTGTTTTCAGTGTCACTGTATACTGCAAATGATACTTTGCACAAGTTTGCTACAACCAGACAAAGTAAAAACATTCTCCGCTCTCTCGCTCTTAATGCTACAAAGTCAGATTTATTTAGTGATTTGGTTTGCCAGAGAGCGTTGGAAGGCCAGAGAGTCATTCTAGTCTTAAGTGGTCCATTTTTTCATGTACAGCATTGGAAAGTCCAATTTATTGTAATGCATCGGTTTATCCCAAACAGTTCATACTCTCATGTGTAACCACCCAATTCATTCAAGTGAATCAATTTGTCTTTCAAGGGTCCTCATCTCTGTCATGCATGGCATTGAGAAGCGCAAGTCATTTTACTGAATCAATGCACCATTGGAAAGTTCATTTGGAGGATTCTTGTAAATGAACAGAATAAAAAAAAAAAATCACAGATTCGAGTTGCTATGGATTTTTAAGTGTTATGTTGATTACTACACCTTTGACTACATGATGACTCTACTCTCACTGTATATTAAGGATTTAATATAAACAATTTAAGGAAAAACCATTCAAACTTTTTTTGTAATTATACCAATGTCACATCTGCTGTAATAGTTTTTTTTGTGAATGAATGCATTATAAAATATTTCTTTTAAATGCATCAGTGAACATAATTATTTGGTTTTGGTCTGTGCACAGATGGAAGCCACTCTGGAGAAACTCAGTGCACAGGAGAAAGCCATTGCATCTGTGGGGACAACAGTGGCCCAGACGGAGCAGCTACTCATAGACCTCGAGATGCTTGAAAACACAGCAGAGGTTTAATACGTTAAAGATTAAAATAATTGACCTTCTCTTTTTTACTAGTAAACATGCCTTTTTGAACACACCACCAATATTGATTGATATTGAAGTTGATGCTAAGATCAGTTTGACCAGCCTTTTAACTGATACACTGATTAAAAGCAAAAAGTGCTCTGTTGTTTTTGCAGGAAGAAATGGGCCGTGCTCAGATTATTATTCTGCATGGGCACCAGCTGGCAGCGAGTCATCACTACGCTCTTGCCCTAATAGTTCAGCGCTGCAATGAACTGAGGCATCACTCTGACACTCTCACTACAGCTCTACGTGCCAAACGGGCATCTCTCACGCGTATACGAGACCTGCTGTTGCGGTTGGAGGAGGTAATAACTATGCAAATGCAAGAAATATGTGATATATGCACTTTATGCAAAGCACATACAGACTCTGCATATCTTTGTATGGGCAGACTGTGCGTTGGTGTGATGAGGGGGCCTATCTGCTGGCTAACCAGCTGCTGGATAAGTTTCAGTCCAAAGAAGGGGCGCAGGCAGCCCTGCAGGACATTGAGAGACTGATGGAGACGGCCCCCTCAGTGGTGCGGTCTAACCCGGGCGTTCTCAGTCTGGAGTTTGAGGCAATACTCACACCACAGCTGCAGGTACGGTTATGGAATAAAGCACAAAAACACCGTAGTGAAAATGCATATACTTGGCATTTTTCTTATTTAATACATTTTCATTACAAATCATAGTAAAGTAAAGAAATTCTAAAATACATTTTAATTACATTTTCTCAGATTGTAATGCAGTTTTTTAAAGTGGTCTCATACTTTTGGACCCCCCTTTATAAAAGTTTTAAGGATGTGCTCATTCAGCTTCATTTGTTCTATAGTTTAAATAATTTATATAATTTTAAATTATATCATTGGACAATTACAAAAGAGATTTAAATGTGTAACCCACCCAAAAAAAAAAAGAAAAGAAAATTCTGTCATCATGTACTCACCCTTACGGTGTTTCAAAACGGTATTGCTTTCTTTCTTCTGAAGAACGTACATTTTCAGAAATGTTTTTTTTTTTTTGGTCAAAACTGCTTACCAACATTCTTCATAATATCTTCTTTTAGTGGTTCATACAATAAAGAAAATCATATACAGGGTTTGGAACAACATGAGGGTGAGAAAAGATGACAGAATTTTCATTTTTGGATGAACTATCCCTTTAATATCTTGCAGTATCTTAGACAGCAAGACAATAAATGGAAAGATAAAGATATTTAAGCTTCCACATTAAATTTAATCTTCCTAGTAGAAATGCACCAGACGAAGTTTATACTAAAATCCAATAAATTATTTTAATGGAAGCCTGTTTCTGCCATGTAATAAAAAAAAATTAAAAGGTTATTGTGACTTTTTAATCTCACAATTCAGACATTTTTTCTCTTCTTGTGAGATATAAACTCAGAATTGACTCTTTTTTTGCAGTTTCAAGTTTATATCTGACAATTCTGACTTTTCTTCCTAGAATTGCAAAAAAAAAAAAAAAAAAATGAAAGAATTGTGTGAGATATAAACTCATAATTGCGACAAAATTCAGAATTGTGAGATAAAAAGTTGCAATTTATCCTGTGGCAGATAGATCTGAGCTCTGAAGAGTATAGACACTGGAATGCATCAATGCCATCTCCCTCTTTTTCTACAGTGTGTCCTTACTCGCACTCTATTGATCAAGTGCCTATTTTAAGTTCACCCCATTCCTTTCTTGTTAGTCTCAGATAGAGGCTGTCACAGAGAAGCTATCAACAGTGCAGGGAATGATCCAGAGCAGACAGGCCTGTCTGAGGAAACTGGCTGATATTCAGGTCAGACCCATCCAGCTGGTCGCTCCAAGGCCCGAGAACTCGCCACGCTGCAAATCCCCTGCATTCTCTCCAAAACACAGTACGTTTATCTATTTCAACCACATTCGCACATGACAAACTTCCTGTTTCCATTTGTCTGAATGTTTCTTGTCTTTTTCAAAGGTTTTGACGTAAACTCCAGTTTAAGGTTTTCTTTTGATCTCGCACTTCCTGGTAAAAGGGGCTCACGGAAAGGTCCCAGCACTAAAAAGGTTTGGCTGGCCATCCTTGTTCATCTCAAAATCCTAAACAAAGCGCACTTCGTCTGCTCGTTGCTGACAGCTTTAGGAACTTTATTCTGGTTCTTGTAGATAGAGGTCATGCACGACTACGAGGAAAACCGCAGCTGTCTGTCTTACAGCCCAGAGGGAGTTGAGAACCCCGACCAGCACAAACGGTGAGCATTTAAGCAATATCTTGACAAAAAAATATGTTCTTGAATCATGAATTTCTTCTCAACCTCCTCTCTTTGTCTGTCTCTCACCAGTCTCTTTCCCGTTCTGTCCTCATATCTTTCTCCCCCTCTCTCCTCTGTTATTGCCCATGCATCCCTCGCTTCTGCAGCCACGTAATGAAGGAGCTGATTGAGACGGAGAGAATCTATGTGGAGGAGCTGCTGTCTGTTTTGCTGGTAATGTCTTGACCGAATGACCTTGAAATAATTGGTCTGTGTTTTGTTTTCCCTCATCCCATTTGCCTCGCAGTGGTAATATTGTAGATGACCTTTGGATGCACTCATTTTGAAATCACATCTTTCCTTTCACACTGTAGTTTATAGTGTCGCAGTGACTCAAAGCCTGATCGTGTAGTTACACACACATTTGACTCCGTTTTTGGTGGAGACTGCCAAATAAAAACTAAATAAACTGTGTTAGGTCTGATTTGGCACAGTGAGTAAAGACTCAACATGAAAAGTGTATAATTAGAGCTATAATGTCATAGTTCTAAAAAAATGACTGCTCTGTGATGTTGTGACAGGGTTACAGGACAGAGATGGATAACCCATCTCTCTCTAATATACTTCCATCTGTACTGCGAAAAAAGAAAGAAGAGCTGTTCGGAAATCTGCCGGAGATCTATAAATTCCACAGCAGGTGAGAAATATGCCCACACACATGGACGCATGAATACACATTCATGCTGATCCTGTCTTTGTTGTGCAGGATATTCCTACAGGACCTCGAGAGCTGCTTAGAGACCCCAGAGAGAGTGGGAGCTCGCTTTCTGGAACGGGTGAGCCAATCTTACATATACTGTATATGTAAAGACATTTATAATGATGCAAAATATTTTCTATTTCAAAACAAATGCTGGTCAAGAATTCTGAAAAAATGTTTCAAGGTTTCCACAAAAATATTAAGCAGCGCAACTGTTTTCAACATTGATGAAAATAAGAAATGTTTTAGACTGCAAACTCACATTCACAATCTGATTTATTCTGCTGCTGTTCTGAAGATTGGGTTGTGACGGCATAGAAAAGTAATAAAGGAACCACTTATCTGAACCCGTTAAGAGTTCTCTTGTAATTAATGTATTTGCAGAAAGAAAATTTTCAGGTGTACGAGCGCTACTGCCAGAACAAACCTCGCTCAGATGCCCTCTGGAGGCAGTGTTCAGATTCAGCCTTCATACAGGTATTGTTTAGATATTTTTATTATATCACACAACCATACTTTAACAACTGATAAACATGGTTACAATAAACAACACTAGCAGATATTTATAAGGATAGATAGTGATTAGTATAATTTTTTAGAGTTTTAGATTGTTTATTTTGCTAATTTGAACTTGTTTCTTATGTAGGAGTGCAAAAAGAAGCTGGATCATAAACTAGGTCTGGACTCATATTTGCTGAAACCTGTTCAACGTTTAACCAAGTACCAGCTTCTTCTGAAGGTGCTTAACTATGACAAAACGCATCCATGCTTGTTATAGAATTTTTTTGCCCCCACCCACAGATGCCTATTATACTAAATGCTGTCTGTCTCTCTGACTAGGAACTACTAAAACACAGCTCAAACTCGCAGTATGCATCTGAGCTGCAGGGGGCACTAAATGCCATGCTGGACCTCCTCAAGTCTGTCAATGACTCCATGCATCAAATTGCCATCACTGGTTATGAGGTGCGGCCAAGAAATGAGGAAGGATAGAGGAGGAATGTTAAAGAAATAGTTCACCCAAAAATGAAAATTTGCTAAAAAAAAAAAAAAGATGAGTTTGTTTCTTCATCAGAACAGATTTGCAGAAATTTTACATCACTTGCTCACCAATGGGTCCTCTGCAGTGAATGGGTGCCGTCAGAATGAAAGTCCAAACGGCTGATAAAAACATCACAAAAATCCACAAGTAATCCACATTTCCAGTCAATCAGTTAATGTCTTGTCTCTTTAAATCTGGTCTGATGAAGAAAAAAACTACACCTACATCTTGGATAGCCTGAGGGTGAGAAGAATTTCAGCACATTTTCATTTTGAGTGAACTGTTCCTTTAATGGTTGTATGATTATCGTGACTGACAGTTCGCTTTTCTCCATGTCCTCTGTATCTAGGGCGAATTGAGTGACCTGGGCCGCGTCCTTATGCAGGGGTCTTTCAACGTCTGGATCAACCATAGGAAAGGGCCAACGCGCATGAAAGACATGGCTCGCTTTAAACCAATGCAAAGGCATCTGTTCCTTCACGAAAGAGCTCTGCTTTTCTGCAAGAAGAGAGAGGAGAGTGGAGAGGCACATGATCGGACAGCCTCTTACAGCTTCAAACACTGCCTGATGGTCAGTGAGAGATCAACGGATTTGCTATTTAAATAATAATTCTGAATGAACGTCACAGTAGAAAGATGCTTTTTGCAGGCAGATTTTACAATTACGACATCCACCAAGCAGCTGACCTGCCAACTTTGACCTGTTTTATACACTTAAGCAATTTTGGAGCATTTTGTGTTGCACAGATGCTGAAGATAAGCACCTGTTTATTTATTCCAGCTCTATTTTACGTGTGCTCAAAGAGATGGAGGTTTTTATGAAAGGGCTTTTAGGATTAACTCAGATTCCATTGGCCATTAAAAAACCCACAAGGTTATTAAAAAACGGCATTACTGAATTTCCAAGTGAGATCTTTGACCCCTCTGTTTCATTTGCAGATGAGTGCTGTTGGTATCACAGAAAACATCAAAGGGGATGTAAAGAAGTTTGAAATTTGGTATAACGGAAAAGAGGAGGTGTATGTTGTTCAGGTGAGTCATTTTATCAAGGTTAAAACTCCACAGTGTGCAGTAGGTAAAAAGTTACGAGTGCCTCTGTCATCACTTAATAACGCCTCCTCAATACCTCCTCGTTGATGGAGATACATCAAAAAATGCTTGTTCACAGTGAATGTTAATGTCAAGTCCCGAACATAAAATGTCAGTTTGTTTGCACAACTAAAAAATGAGTGTTTAAAAAACACTTCAGAGGAACTAATTAGCCATTTTTAAGACGCATTGTGACCACATTGAAAATTCAGGATTCGAAATCTGATTTAAAACGGATAGTTTTAGGATTTAAAAAAATGAAAAAAAAAAAAATGTAAGTGTATGATGGGTTCACTTTAACTTTTTATTATCATTATTATTATTATTATTTTTTTTTTTTTACTAAAATTGTTTTGATAATAATATAACTTTTAATTAAAATAAAATTCTAAAAAAAATCTATTATATAAAATTATATATATAATAATTATATAATAATAATATATATATAATTTTATATAATTAACAAGAAATTATTGAATAAGAAAAAAATTACGGTGGAAAAAATTGATTTGTATTTTATAATTGTTTTATTTTACAGGCTTCAACTGTAGATGTGAAGGTTGCATGGCTCACTGAGATTAGAAAAATCCTCAACAATCAGCAAAAGATTGGCAAAGGTTTCCACACTGCATTTCCATTTCTGTTAATATCAGTGTTAAATTAGGAATTGTTATGCCTTAAATAAATCTGTCATGTTTAGTGGGTCAAACTCTGTTTCACTTTCTCAGGTGATGCTCACCCGGATGGTGAGCAGCCATTATCTCCACCCTTGGCTGACAGGTGATCCTTACTTCTATAGTATGGATGTAAAATGTATCAACATTCATGTTTGCATATGGAAGGATATGAACAAAATTCAACAGAATTTGTCGAACAGTGTTGCCTTATATAAATCACACACATAAAGACCGTATGCTTTGAGCCCATCTGCTTGATTGATATAGTACTAATCAGTACCATTCTGGCATGGAAAACATTCTTGAAGCGCACATTCTTACCATTTCTGAAACCTACTTTATAGAAACATTTGAGCTTTGGAGAATCAAACATAAAATGCTACATGCAGTAAATGACTGTCTAATAAATATTATGAACTATTTTCAACATCATGCTTTTTAAACATTTAGTGAAGCATTTTATCCTAATTGGACATTTAAATCTATTTTAAATCTAAGTCATGGGATAATTAATCAGATAGTATGCAAATCTGTGATTATTTTGATGTGATTTTTAGGATTATTTATGTGATGGATATTAGGCTACTTAAAAAAATAAATAATTTAAAAAAAAAACTATATACTTCACCCTAAATTAATAGAATGTATTAAAGATACAAATATAATTTTACAAAAAAAAATTGTAATAACAGTGAAATTTATAATTAAATTTGAGAGGTCATTTACAGCACATAGTACTTTATATTTGGGTTTTTTTCAAAACAATTTATTTGAATGTTGTTGTTCATTGGAACAGGATTGGGGTCAATGTCATGTCAACTCCTGAAAATTACACTCACATCATTAATATTGAGCTTATTTGCCATTTTACTCTATTGACCGCAGTCCGGTTTCAGATTATCCTGTTTGTTATGACGTTTGATGGATGTTGTTGTGTTTTTGCCCTGTGTTCCTTTGACGCCCTTGTTTCTGTTCGTCGGTTCCTTGGTTCATCGCTTGGTGGGTCAGTGTGAGGCATATGTCCGTATGCATGCCCTGGACGTCCACACAGATCACTGGCTGCTCAGGTTGTTTTGATGTCCTCCCTCACAGCAAGCTCCAGGAGGCGTCCGTCAGCTCGGAGGAGGCCGATTCAGGCCGCGTGAGTCCGGTTCTGACAGACCCAGTCATCGTTTCTCCACGTCCTCGCCACCACAACCGGCGCAGTGAGTCAGAGGCCATGCAAAGGCTATTTTCACTGGCATTTAGTCTAGTTGATAGGATCAGGAAAATTCACTATGCTATCAAGCATAATAGGTTTTTGAAATGGGATTTTTAATATGTAATTTGTAAATTGTGGCACATTTATTTGTATGAAATTGAATGGCGTAATGGCAATGCATGAAAAATTTACAACCCGTTTGGGGAGAATGTCATTATGGTTCGGCTGGTTGTGGGTTGCAGGCTGGCCAGGGACGTCTCACTCAGTGGACATCTGTGAGGGTCTGGAGGACTGGACCACTGACCTTTCAAACATCTCAGACTCTGATGAAGAAGACGATGTGCTGCTGGTGAGCTCGGACCTTTAGATATCACTAAGATTCCCAGTTATTTGGGGAAAACTTCATCAACAATGAAGGATTTTGTTTGTACGTAGTCTATATATGATGGTTATAACCTTGTTCTATGCTGGTTTGTTTGTTGTCTTTTAGGTTCCTGGAAGGTATAGAGCAATGGTGGACCATTTAAAGTGTGGCAAGGATGATGTAATCATCAAATGTGGTGATGTCATTCACGTGTTGCAGGAGAGTGCCATGGGGCTTTGGTGAGTCATTTTTTATTTTTAATTTATGCTCAAGTAGCAAAACATATAAGACATGCTCCGGTCTTAAAATTCTGGCTGACGTTGATAACTATTACTATCATAACCGATATTAAAATAGTATTACAGTATTTTTCATCATATATATATATATATATATATATATATATATATATATATATTTTTTTTTTTTTTTACAAAACATTAGCATGTTCTACTTAGCCACCTGTAAAACTAGAATTATTCCCTAAAATCTGGTTTCAAAATTCTGATGCAATTTTGCATTTTTTTGCTTCTGGTATAGAACATTGATTAATTGCAAGAACACATTAATTTTGAATCACTAGTTACACAACAAGAATCACTCTAATTTCAAGTTAATGATCAGTGTCACGCTATAATTCCCACAGGCATGTTAAGAATTTGACTCGTGGAGGTGAAGGAAAACTCCCTGTTGATACACTGCTGAGAATGCTGGGAGATGCAGGCAGAAGTCCCTCCATTAAATCAGGAGGGGGACTTATGGTGAGTGAACTCTACAGGCCTAATGATTTTATAAGAATGCTATATTCTAAAATGTAGCTTACATTAACATGTTGAATATTTTATTTTAAAGAGACAAACTGAATGTGTTTATTTGATCAGATCTGAACATAGAGTACTGTACTGCAATAGAAGCTTTTCTTTCTCTAAAGCACTCCGGTGTTGTCTCATAGGTACGGGAAATATAAACAGCAGGACGCCCAGCAACACCTAAGTACATAAACCACATGTACACAAAGCTCACACCATGTGACAACCCTAAAGGCCATTTCTGTCATTCAGGACTGAGCCCAGTCACGCCAACCTGAAGCACACAAACAAACACCAAGTCAGGAAAACAGAGCTGCCTAGCTGAGAGAAAGTTTCCATCTGCCATCAGTGGGGGATTTTTGGATTATGCTGGATTTAAAGACAAAAAGGGATTCCTCTCTCTCCTCGAACGAGCCAATGACCACACCTACAACAATACAGTCTGGAAATAAAAGGAGCTTTGCAAAGCACTTTACACTGATCCACTTCATCCCTGGAAAGTACCATCACCATGCTGTGCCATAACTTGATATAAAACATGTATTTGTGTAGTTAGCACAGTATTTAAGTGTATATTAAAAACAGGAAGGTTTATGGCATGGGGTGTAAACTGGCTTGAGAGAATAGCAAACTATTTTTTTTTCTCCTCGGACACTTGTTTTAAAAAGCCATTTTAGTGCTGGAATGGATACCAGTGCTACAAAGAATGAAAGATATACTAAACATTAGTATCTAGTTTATGTGCCAAAACCTAACATTCCATTCCCAAACCTCCCCGGTTGACACTAATTCCTCTTTTTTTATTACTCTGACTTTACTTTTGCATCAGTATTTCTCCTAGAAATATTTCAGAGAAATATATGAAAGAAATATTATTTCAGAGAGTACGTGAGGTGAAAACTTTACACATCAGTAGTCAGCAATGTGATTGTTTTATTGCTACACAGTTATGCTTAAAAACATACTGCTCACCTTCAGATGATCCATGTTTATATTCATTCACTTTAAATCAGTTCAAATATGGCTGTTCTGGACTACTTAGCAAATTTTCTTAGTTGTCAAAGTGTTTTTGTACGGGTTTACTGTAGAAACAGCACTTCCACCATATTTGGGTCCATTTTGTCATTGAAATAAAACTTGGTGGTATACATCATTAGAACGTCCACAGTAAACTTGTTCGTTCTAATAACTTTTTCTGTCTTAGAAACCATTGAGGTGAATTTATATTAGCTAACCGCATTAAAAACAGCAAGGAATAAATACAGTACCGTTTAAAAGTTTGGGGTCAGTAAGATTTTTACTAAGATTTTTTTTTTTTTCTGAAAAGAAATGCATACTTTTATCCAGCAAAGATGCATTTAATTGATCAAAAGTGAAAATAAAGGCATTGATAAGTATTTCTATTTTAAATAAATGCTGTTTTCTCAACTTTCTATTCATCAAAGAATGCTGAATAAAATCATGGTGTCCACAAAACATCATATTTAGCAGCAGTTGTCAGCATTGATAATAATAAGAAATGTTTCTTGAGACCAAATCAGAATATTGGCATGATTTCTTAAGGATAATGTGACACTGAAAACAGGAGTAACAGCTTTGCCATCACAACAATAAATGACATTGTAAAGACACAGTTATAAAAACGACCCCAAACTTTTGAAAAGTAGTGTACATTTGCATGTCATTATTTTAAAAGAGGGCTTGACAAGAGAGAAGAAAAGTGGATGCGGTCTGAATGGGTTTCATGTGTACTTCAGTTTGAAGTACACTTCTTAAAGCCATACACTTCTAGTGTATAATATGTACAGAGTTACAAAGATGAAAGTGACCTCATACTGCTTTGTGGTATATCATGTATGAAAATAATTTCACTAGATGTACAAGCACAAAGTGTAAGATGGAAAACTATATTTTTTTCTTGATTGTTACAGTATGTCTGTTGTATGATGACTAGTAAATATCATCTGTACAATAATGTCTGTGAGCTCCAATTCTTTCCGATATGTGTTTTTATGATACTTTTAAAACAAACTTGCACAAAGGCCTAACCTAATTCCAATTCTGTTGATCAATATTGGACACATGTCCTGTTCTGATGCCAGTAACATTACTTATCCAATACATATATCTGGAGATACGGGTGTAGATGCCATACTTTCCATCCTTAGCGCACTCCTCGCCCCAGCTGACGATACCTGTGAGGAACCATGTGTTCAGATAGCGGGTGGCATGGGGTCCTCCGCTGTCCCCCTGACAGGAATCCTTGCGCACCGCACTGTAACCGGCACAGAACATGAAGCGGGAGATGGTGTCGGTGCTGCTGCCTTTGCACTCTGTCCGGTCCACGTAGGGGAGCTCTACTTTCTGAAGTGTTTTAGATTCCATGCCCCCGTACCGTAGCCTCCCCCAGCCGCTCACCAGGGAGTTTTCTGCACTCCTGAGCAAGTTCTCTGTGAAGTCTTTAGAGCCCAGGCAGATGGGCAGGGCGTAGTCAGAGAATTTGACAGGTATCTTGAGCTTCAAGAGGGCGATGTCATGATTGTAAAGACTCCGTTGAGAGTTGTAGCGTGGATGGATATGGTACTCCACTATGCCGTGGTCACTCTCTCTTCCTTCATTCTTTGAAACATCATGTTCCCCTACAGAAATATAGTAACTCATTGACAATATGTGTGATATCACATCACATGTGCTCTGGAATACCCAGCTGTATATTTTTAAGAGACAGTGAAATTAATAATAAAATAATAAATTATATATACTACTCACAACTGCAGAAGTTTTTTTTTTATTTTTTATAACCAAATAGCAATAACAACCATGTGACAGTGTAGTTGGTTTCTCACCCACTCTGATGAAGAAAGATCCCACCTTTCCTTCAACACAGTGGGCAGCTGTAATGACCCATTCTTTATTGAGGAGAGAGCCGCCACAAAATGCAATCTTATTCACCTTTTCCATAAAAACCACCTGCCAACATGACAAAGAAAAAACAGTCTAAATTTCCCTCAACAGTTCTGATATTACGGTTTTTATTGTAATGTTCTCTTTATAAGGTTCTGTGGATTTTTCGACACAAACAAGAGAAGATTATACCAGCCTTGCTTCATAAGGTGAGGAGAAATCTTATGATTGTTTTATTTGGACACACAATTCATCACTTCACCTACCTGCCATGGAATCTCCCCCGGTGTTGCCTCGTTTCCTCCTACAATACGATATTCATTGTTTGTTGCATTTTTGATGGTGGGCCGAGTGGGAAAGAATGAGGTGATGTTTTTCGGTGTAGGTTGAGGTGTGCTGGTCCCGTTCACATCAGGAGGATCTGTAGGACTGGACTCTGTTGTATTGTGTTCTGTTGTATTGATGTGATTGAGAGAGTGACTTTGATTTCCATTCTCAGCACTGACAAGAGACCTTGAGTTAAGTGTTTCAGCAATATTCGCTCCAAGACGTCCACATGGGTACTGCCCTAAAACGAAAATGGAATTTTTCATACCAATGAAAATGGTATTTAAAATATGCTACTGCATAGGATGAAAGGATCGCACAATATAAGAAAAGCTTTGAGCTTTTTGAGATTGAAATACAGTGTACGTCCTGGCTTAATGCAGATAAATGGCATGTAATAAGTGGGAATAGGATTATAGTACCTGTAGGTTCACAAGTCCTGCCATCCAGAGCCAGTCTGTAACCCTCGGCACAGTCACACACTGCCCCATAAATTTTATCCACAACGCAGAACTGCATGCAGCCTCCATTATTTACATTACACTGTTTTGCCATTTCTGCACCAGAGCAACCCATGAAAGATGAAATAAGGTTTTAGCAGAGGAAGACTTTAAGAGTCACAAAAGCACACAAGGTTAACAATTTCTTTTTGACAAAGTACTAATGCAGAGATATTTGGACCAGAGGTGGAAAGTAACGAATTACATTTACTCTCGTTACTGTAACTGAGTAGCTTTTTGTGTACTTCTACTTTTTAAAGTAATTTTTAAAATCTGTAATGTTACTTTTACTTAAGTATATTTTGTTTTAAGTATTGTACTTTGCTACATTTCAAAACACATTAATTACTGAGTAAAAAAAAAAAAAAAAAAAAAGCTCCCTGGAATCTACTGCAGTAATTAATGGGCAAGAGAACAACCTGGCGCTAAAAATCACAAGAAAGATGCAGACGGACATGACTAGTAGATTAGAGTGCCGCGTTCTTTCACTGCGTGATTCAGTCTGTTAAAATGGATTTAGAATGATCACAAAATTGAAGATATAGGGGCAGAAAATGTATATATTTATATAATTTCATATAGTAAATAGTAAATCAATACCACATGAAGAGTGCCATTTTTTCTCCAAAAATCAGCATGATTACATATAGGTTTTTTACAACAGGTCAAAAAATAAGAAGTTAATTAAAAAACTTGCGTTTTAGACACCACATTG
Organism: Acrossocheilus fasciatus; assembly: GCA_036784905.1. Classification (NCBI taxonomy): domain Eukaryota; kingdom Metazoa; phylum Chordata; class Actinopteri; order Cypriniformes; family Cyprinidae; genus Acrossocheilus; species Acrossocheilus fasciatus. The sequence goes on along the minus strand of CM071947.1, from coordinate 14,872,869 downwards.
CCTGTTTTCGCTCTATTTTGACAACAAAAATAATTCCAAACACAGCCACAGCACTGTTTTGCGTCTCTGAGCAACATGATGGTGTTTCGTTCCTGAATGAATCAACTGTTTAAATGAATCGGTTCAATCGCAATGACTCACTTATTAACAGTGACTTGCTGACACCTACTGGCGGTTTTAATTTCACATTTAAAGTATCTTGGTTTTTTAAAAAAAATTTTTTTTATATAATTTCAAACGAGTATTCAACATTTTATGTCTTATATATCAAAACATTATTTCTGCATTTGTAACTGCAGGCTAAATGCATTCATGTTCTGCATTAAACCGTGTGTAAATACATCTATGCCACTTCAGCTTCTGTGTTTCCTCTGCATTACAAAGATGAATTTAGTTGATACTGATTTAATTTGCCTGGTAACAGCCTAAATGTCTTATTATTCTAAATAACTGATTCCTTTAATTAAAACAGTTTGAGATTTATAGGCCTATCCCAGGGGTGTCAAACTCAGTTCCTGGAGAGCCGCAGCCCTGCAGAGTTTAGTTCCAACCCTGCTCCAAACACACATACCATGTAGTTTTCAAATAAGCCTAGATGATTAGATTATCTGGATCAGATGTGTTTAATTAGGGTTATATCTAAACTGTGTAGGGCTGTGGCCCTCCAGGAACTGAGTTTGACACCCTTGGCCTATCCCATTTTTGCGTCCCTCCCACTGTTAAAATGTAACTAAGTAATTTTTACTCTGAGTAAATTTTAAATGAGCTACTTTTTACTTTTACTTGAGTAGATTTTTAGACTGGTACTTTTACTTGTACTTAAGTCAAATTTCATTAATGTAATGGTACTTTTACTTGAGTAGAATATTTTCGTACACTTTCCACCTCTGATTTGGACACATAAAAAATAAATAAATAAATAATAAAAGATTAGTATATTATTTATTTGATATGAAATTATGATATTTATATTCATTTCATGATTGTTTTTACGATCTGTGTCTAAATATATACATGTTTGTGTGTCTATCTTAAAATTTCATAAGCTTACAATATTCAATTTAGAATAAACATGTAAAAATACACAATTTGAAATAAACTTAAATAAATATAAAATAAAACTAAAAACAACTAATTTTGGCATATTTATTAAAAAAAATGATGAAATAGAAGATATAATATTAAAACATTTGTTGTATATTTTCTTTACACAACATATTTTAATGTTCACATAACAATCACTGACTTTCTGTGAGGATCGTGGATCTTACCCAACTCACAGTTCTTCCCACTAAAGCGGGCTGGACACCAGCAGGTGTATGTGTTCATACCGTCCTCACATTTCCCTCCATTCTGACAGGGAGATGACTGACACTGGTCTCCATCTGAAAGGAGGAGAGGCCATAATCATGATATTAAGAATATATGCAACAATGTTAACGTAAGGTAAAATTAACAGACACTTTATGGACAAATTAGAAAGTACAGAAACATACAAACAGATACAGAAAGATTTATAATCAGTGTTCTAAATGATACATGTATCAGAAAGAATATTTATGCTCACCCATATAAGTGATCCAGAATTTCATCTGAAACAGAGATTGGAAAGTTTTTAAACTCGCAAACAGAGTCCTAAACATTTCGAGATAAACATGTGCTTATGTAACTCACGGTTTGTTCTTGGTCTTCAAAAACCTCTCTGGCCTCCTCTAGATTGCAGCGTTCTTCGAAACATTCCCTTTCCAAATTATCCTTCATCATCTCCTCAAATCTACCTGTGTTATAGCGTTTCTGTCTCTTCAGAAGAGACCCCGCCAGATCCCTCGGCAGAAACACTGAAGCTACGTGCACAAAAGAGACATGCTGAAAAATCACAAACACCAAGGTCTGTTTCTAGGACACAGATAATGTAATTTGACAAGCATTGAAGATTTGGCAAGGGAATATTGTTTTACTTTGAAAGGCTTTTTATGTTGAGTTTGAACAGCTATTGAAATCAAAGACTTACATTCTTTTAGTTCCACCATGATAGGAACAATATGATGATTGATTTTTTTGTTTTCTTTATGTTTTCTCACAACACAAACCATGAAAAGTCTTCTTGTGTTAAACAGTTTCTCTCTGTACTAACTCTAATTTGTCTATGTTTTCACATTTCAAAAGACTGCATGTAACAAACAAATACTCAGTCTTTAATCATTAGAACAGATTTTACATTGACCAGCTCAAACTGAGAATTTTGACAATTCAGTGTTTCATTCTAAAAAAGTGTATTAAAAGTACTGATTTCCAGGAACGTACATAAACTAGATAGGTTAAGACAGATGAATGTTAACTTACCTTCAGAAGAAAGCCAAGTTTCTAGCAGCAAACTGCATATCAAAATAATGGGATACATTTTCACCATTTTCTCTTTGATTATTTCCCTTCAGGCAGAAATCTTTCCCAACAGTCTAAATACCTTCATGTTCCGCTCCAAAGTTCAGGACATACGTGTTTGCACTTCATGCAAACAGATATCTCATTGGGTGGGTGTTTTTGCCTGCACCTGCAGTGTTTGTGGGTCGTTGCACTGCATTTTTATTCCATTTTTCATAGCTGATGCGATTGAAATAGTTTTATTTGATGTAATGTGTGGTTTCATGAGAAAACATCCCGATGTTTGAATAATGCGTTTTGTACCGCTTCAGACTTCATAACAGAGCAGTATGAATATATATGTGGATTATACAATTCTTGTGGATGATTTATACGTGCACGGATACCCATTCTCATGTCTGAGTCATTTCAGTCTATTAATTTATTTCTGCTGAGTCAGAGAACTTGGTTCAGACTTGGGACTCAGCAAATATTGACAAGACTTGGCTGACTAATACTGCCCGCTTAACAGACCTTCATAGCCGCTGAACAAGTTAATGCTTTTAAAATTAAAGTTAGGAAATAACAAACACTGACATAATGTGCTAAGGGAAGTGCTATTTGGCAAACAACTATAGTCTTTGACAACAAAAACTGAAAAAGTCCTTTTCCTCCAACCATCAGTTCTCCTTTAGTGATTCAAGGTAAATAAGCCAACATAAGTTTCTCAACAGAAACTATGTGAATTTTTGATTGATAGTATCTAGTACTAAACATTTAAGGAACCGGACAGATCTAGTTTAAAAGTGTAGAATTTAAATATTTATGTAGTGTTCATATCCGACAATATACTTGCTTCATCGTTTTTATATAACACGATTTGTGACTTCTCTGTGGCAGTCAAACAGGAAGCTTAAACTACATAATTAATGCTGCTCTTGGAGGGTGGAATGAAGTGGAAATTACAGTGACATTCAGGGTTCAATTAGTCAACTTCTGTATTTCAGTGGCATTTCTATAGGGATTCATCTTGCTCAAACAAGAGATATTTTCATGCTATGGTTACCTCCTCGCTGAAAAAAATTGTTTAAGGTAAGTGGTCGCAAACAATTTATTTTAGCTAAAAAAAATATGTTGAAAGTTAGTCAACTAAATTTGTTTATTTAAATGTGGCTAAAATAAATTGATTGCAACCACTTACCTTAAAAAAACCTAGTAAATTCAATGAATCATTTTTTTTCAGTGAGGTGAGCTCATTTCTCAGCAGAACACAATTACAGCAGACGATAATTTGATACCTTTGTAGTTAATATAATTACCACCCTTTATGCAAAATCAAGCAAATATAGCCCAAGTCCCTTTATTCTATAGTGTTTGATATAGACTAGCATAAATGAACTATCCAGTCCATAACCTGTTGGAATACAGGCATTTTTTGTTCAATCTTGGAATCATTGTTTAACAGATTTTCTTGCTTATTATTTTTGTATTTTAACTTACTGACCTGTAGCTACTCTTTAAATGAAATGACCTTTAAATGACCTACATTTGCGGTACGTTCAACTAATGAATGACTTTGCGTAGATGTTCTACGTCATGTTTGCCAGCTCGAGAGTTTTCTGACGAAGCATCACGACGTCACGCGTCACGCGACTGGGCTCCACAACGCGACCTCAATAGTTGCGTAGCGGGGTGATACACCGCCATGTGGTCTGATTGATGTGTCAAAGCACATCATGAGCGCTCGACTTGTGTTCTTGCACGCTGAAAACTGAACGACGCTGAAACAGCTTGGCAAGTGGCCTTTTACATTTTCATTTAATCTTTTTACAATTTTTCACGCCTTGCTTTGCTGCCTTGTCTTTTGTCACATGGAACAAAGCGCTATGCACACCTGCCAGAGAAGACAATAACGACCAGCAAACGGTAAGGATTCAGCAACATTAAAATCCACTGCATTAAATTCATCTATTTAAACCTCTTATTTAGTTATTTGGTTTATTTGATAAGTGTGATTGGAATAGCATACATAACTGGTTTATGATGAATGCCATGTATTCTTTGATTTAAAATATATGAAAAACATAATTGAAAAGACATGATACAATGGAAAACCGTTATAAACAGCGCTCTGGTTCCTTTAAGGGGGGGTTGGTCACTGTTTAATAGAAGAGCCAGTTTTAAATGATCGGACCGATTTGGTGTGAGTTATCATCTGGAATTCTTCATCAAAACTGGGATCTATGAGCGGGAAAGCATTACTAAAGACGAAAGAAGACAAGGATGCAAACAAGGGTAAGACATCACTTCTATCATTTTGCTTAAACCTTTTTTCCTTTCCATGTATTGATATAAATTGGGTTGTTTATGATTATGCAAAAAGGGCGCACGATCTGGTTATGCAGACGGTTACAATTAATGGCCCGATGTCAAGCATCGCACGGAAAATCATTAAAAATCGATTCCCTCGGCGGTAGTAGCCACCGATCTATTAGGCCTCTACAAAGAGTAGCTTAACATGAAACTATATAAATATGGCGTTTAAGCTTATAGATATGTGTGACCAACAAGTGTGATGTTTATTTTGCGATCATATTTGCGGTGGCGCGGTCACTTTAAATTGACTGTAACAGCCGAGTGCGCTTCACGGGAAGCAAAAATAGCTTTCCACTCTTCTCACACTTTACCTCAAAATAACAAAAGCTTTAATTAAAAACGCTTTATTTAGATAAAACGTGATGATAGCAAGAAAAGGGTTATGCATGTATTTTATCTCTTTTTCTTGAGCATGACATAGGCGCTCTCCGCGCTTCAGTTCACGGATGTAGGCTGGGTACCTATTGCCATGGAGACAAAGAGGCTGTCTCATTAAAAATACATAGCATGCTGTATAAAGCAGATGTATTCTGTTTTTAGTGTCTACAGTGGTTCTTTCACTGGACATAAATTGCATAACATTTTATATAAGGTCAACAAGCATTAAAGTGCATGCTTGGTTTTTAGTAATATGTTCTAACATGTGTGTTGTGTGGTTGGGTCTGTCCACAAACCCTGAGAGGGATGGTTGAGCAGAGGATTAGGTTTGATTAAGTTGTAACAGGAAAAACTCATTAAAGTTCATTACGTCATGGAAAAGTGAAGAACAATCTACACATCTACATTGAGGCCATATAAAATAAGAGGTCATTAAAAAGACACAGCATTTAATTATATTTAATAGACCTGTGGGGATTCAGCTTAAACAAGAGATTAAGCTTCTTTGGAGTTTTAATTGAACGTTTAGGACACATTCATTACTTGTTTAATTCTGGTCACTGTATGTCACCACTCTGTGTCCATGTTTTATAATAGTGCCCTTCAAGATACATCATACTCTGTGATGTTGATACGAATAAAATTGATTTGTCACGTTGAAGCCTCAGTGATTTACAGTTTATAACCTCATAAAAGTCTCCGTGACAAAAATTCATCATATGTAATACTTGACACATGTGTAAACAAGACGACTCCAGTATGTGGCTATAAATTAGATATAATACTATAAAAAATAACAAACATAATATAAAATTCATTGCAGATATAAAATTGCAGTTAAAATGTAATTAAAAAATAAATATAAAAATGTAAAATAAAAGACTTGACTAGTTTATAAAAACTAATACTTTCATTTGTTTGTGTATTCAGCTTAGTCACTAATTCGTTTATATTCGTCATTTTTGAAAACATGACAGTATAAGTTTAGGCTATAGTATAGAATATAGTATAGAGTTCACTAAATCCACAGCTTTACCACCAGATGTCAGTGTCATCTTTCTAAACTCATTTGGCCTCTCTTTATGGCTTTCGGCCTCCCGCTGTCTGTGTGTGTGTGTGTGTGTGTGTGTGTGTGTGTGTGTGTGTGTGTGTGTGTGTGTGTGTATGTGTGTCTCTCTCTGTCTCTCTCTCTGTCTCTCTCTCTGTGTGTGTGTCTGTGTATGTGTGTGTGTGTGTGTGTGTGTGTGTGTGTGTGTGTGTGTGTGTGTGTGTGTGTGCGTGTGTGTGTACGTGCACGCTCGCATGAATCAGTATCGAGTAAAAATGATGTCTAGGCTATATTATGTCATACCATAATTTTTCCTAATATTTGTTGTTCTGTCATTATGTTTAAGTACACACTGTTCAAGATGGCAAGGAGTACATTCTGTTGCGGACGGAGTCAACTCAGTCTGTTGCTGTAGATAAGAAAGAAAACTCACCCTTTCATAGTAAATGTCAGGAACTCTTTTGCTGTCCATTCTGGAAACTCTTCTCTCAAAAGAAAAATGAAAATACTGAAGGTTTGTCGAGATGAGAAGTTTATCAGTTCTGCCTGACAAGCACTTTCAATGTTAATTTCAGATGATAAGCAAAGACTATTGCTGTTGTTTTATCATCAAGAACAAAAAAAGCATACTAACACCGGAAATAACATGCGTTGTAAATGTTTTCTATGGACCCTTCTTACAGACTGTGACGACGCGTTCCCACAGTTAATAACATCACAAATCTAGTAAAGCTTTTCATTTTTACTGTAAGGATATATTTATAACTCTAAACTGTGTTATATTACCCAGGCGTTAAAACTAGCTAACGCTGCTCTGAGAGATTTTCTAACGGCCAGAGAGTGGCGGGAAATTTAAAATCTTGATCTCTTCTGGCCAACGTAAAATCTCCTGATATTTTCCCCCCTCTTTTGTGAAGTCATAGAAATGCTGTCCTTTTTCTCTTTTGCTATTGGAGCAAATGGGGATGCAAAAATTATATTTTTTGTAGTTTACATTCACCGCTATAAAAGTTTACGCAACTATGATATCCGCTTTAAAGCAAATTTGAGAAACTCGGAAATGTGAAAAGTGTCCATTGCAACACATGCTATTATTTCAATGCACAAGTGCTGTTATGAATTTTAATTAACTGAATAGTAAGGGAATGTTCAGTACACCGTCACGTCTGGACCCATACAACTAATTGTTACTCTTGCATGTATACACTGCATTTCAAATCCAAGTCTGTTTTATTGTGCACGATGAAACTAATGTTGCCTCTAAGCCCATTTCACATCTTTTCGCGCCATCTAGTGGTGCTCTTTGAGATCAGCTTCATCAGGGTGGGGTTGTTGTTTTTTACTCAAAGGTGGCTGAAAACAGAAACATAAAACCAAAGTAGGCTATTTTCCTAACTGTTTAGGTAAATAGTCTTACGTTTAGCTAAATTAAATCTGTTGTGATCATATACATATGTTGGAATTATCCAAAATGTTAATTATTAATGGGTATTGTGCTTTTGTTCAACAGTCAGTCATTAAAATAAAGGGTCAATATAAAATAAAATTAAAAAATAAATATTTTTATGCCATTTTGAGACTCCATCTTTTCTCATCATTACAAGATTTTAGATAGGCTAGTTTAAGTTCCATAAACAATGAAATTTTATAGCCCTAATAAATTAGATTAAGACTTTATATTATTGCCTGGCTAATTCAATTCACTTCCTAACAAAGACATATTTGTTAATGGCAGCTTAGAAATATATAGAATGCAGAAAATAAAAAGTGCTCCAGCTCAGGGTACCTTATCTGTAAAGACATCAAGAATTGATAGAAGTCACAATTGCTAGAGATTTAAAGTGGATGAGTGGAGACAGCATACGCATAACAGGATTACATAAAACACTTGTGTATATGAGACTGACTTTGATATGATCTTAAACTTACATTAGATTAGTTGCATTAGATGAGCAGTAAAATACACTTGGTTGTGTCGCATGTTGGACCAGCACATAACAGGAAGGAGGGCCAGACTAATTAGATTCCCCCTCTTTGAGAAAAAAACCCCCTGTTTCCTCATTACGCCGATATCTCATTAGTCCCTCTCTGAACATGTAGCTGGTTCGTTCTGCTTTTCTGGACTGTTCCTAAACTGTGCATGGTTTTCAGAGCTTGTAAACCAGCCAGACACTTTTATTATCAAGGACTTTTTATCCAAATGGGTTTTATTTATTGCCCTGTTATTTTTCATGATGCTGCCTTGGCAACACTAATACTGTAATTTGTTATTGACTATAAGCTGGATATATTGAGCGTATACTTTTAAGTAAATCCTCAGGTTTGAGATTAGGATTCATTTATCTCAAAGGTTTGAAAGTGTTTGCTCTTTTTACTCTCTTCTCTCTTTAGCTTCTTGCTGTGAATGACCCTGAAGAGAATGTTAGAGTTGGCAGTATCACAGATGCATCTGATGAATCATTGATAAGGCGCCCTAAACTCATAGTGGTCTGTCAATAATAGCCGATAATGATCTGCTATGATCACCGGGCTGTGCTCTTTTAATGGACAGAATACTCATGAGAATTAGTTGAAAGTTCGCAACGCCCTTTTTCTTGCTTTGCACACTGTGAAGAAGTGCGAAAGAATAAAAGCCTTGTTTGGATGCCTCTGAGAGTAGCATGGCGTTTCCCTTGAGAAGATCTGTATCAGGTACACTTTTAGATATCTGTAGATATCCAATCCTAAGGGCTTTCTTAATAGGAGTTAGGCAAATAAATGAGGTATAGACATTTCTAAGCTGATAATGGCATGTTAGAGTGGTTGAATAGCTTTGTTTATAACTAACAGAGAGGTGTGGGTTTTTAGTGCTGTCCGTGGTGCTGAAATTAATCAGTGCCACTGAAATTCATCTTAAGTGGGTCGCAAGAGTTTTCTAGTTGTTTCATCAAAGTAGGATTGGAGTTATAACAAAACAAACAATTTTGAAATATGTATTTGCTTGTATATATTTTTTTCAGACATATTTTCTTAGTTGGCACCATCCATCTTTATATACTGTAAAATTGTTTTTTCAAGCGATCTAAATAATGTGCTTATGGTAATATCTAAATTAACTGGATTTGGATTGAGCATTGAGTAAAAAAAAAAAATTAATATGACTGAATTAACATATCTACATCAAAAGTGGGATCTATGAGCGGAAAGGCATTACGTAAATATCTCTTAAATAATTAACTGCAGGTTACCTTACCACACACAGTAAGAGTATTTTAAATAATTTATAGATTTTTAAAGGTGTAAATTTACTGTGGATATATATTTTTAGCTATTTTTATTTGTAAAAATATGAATTGCCTTAAAATTTGCAGACAAAAAAATTATATTTAACAAAACAATAATATTCTTTTATTATTCTGTTCTGCTATTCATTGCACAGTATGCTGCGTAGTTAATGTTTACTGCATTATTTTAGTGACCTGTATGCTAGTCTAATGATGTATATGTTATTATTTAGCTGCTGAGGAATTTTTTTTTAATGAATTTTAAGTAGTTATGTGGCCTTCTTTTGTCTGTTACCAGTATTGCAGTAACAAACAGATTTAAACACAAATTAGTGTGGTAAATTACCATTATAGCATTAAATGAGATATACAGTTAGAAACTGTAAAATGTGATTTTACAGTAAAGTTCTGGAAACCTTTATTATTATTATTATTAATTTAACACAATACTTTTACAGTGTAATTCTACAAATCAATACGAAACATGTATGACAATGAAAGGTATACTAATGAGGTAGATTATGTGTGCCAAAAAGGCCACTCCTCATTCCAGGAGGCTCTAATGTTGCCTGTTTATACAAGGCGGCTTGTTGAAGACCACAGTCACGTCTCTCGGGCTGTCTGTCACCATGCAGCCGCTGAAGCCGTGCTGCTGCAGGAGCCACTGCGAGGAGAACGAGCTGCTGCTGCAAACTAGCCCAGTGTCGAAAAGAGAGCAATCTGGAGTCTCCGCACTAGTGGATGTGGATATTTCTCCTTCTTGGATCATATTGCTGACACCCGAGTTCAGCTGCAGGTTCCTACGCCTCTGAATTTCCATATTTTGGGCGGTCTTGGGGAACGGGGACGGGGAATCTGTTGAGTACCTATGCAGATCTCCACTGCTGAAAACATGAGCACATCTGCAGGGGAAGCCGATTAATCCACTCAACTTCAATCAAAGGGTGCGTTATTGAAAGGCGGGGACCTCTTGCTCACTATTTTCCGGAACAATTCCCCCTCTTTCTTTCTCTCTCTCTCTCTCTCTCTCTGTTTCTCACATGAAGACAATATTTAATTATTTTCTCAGCCGCGGTGTGTTAACAGGTGCTCATTTTTCTGAATCAGCGCATGGCTTAGTAAAGCTTTGGATCATGGCACAATGGCACGCGTTTCTCTCTCCCACAAACGCGCAACAAAAAGGCAACGTTTTCTAGAAGACAGCTTTTTTCCCCGGAGAGAAGAAGAGGAGCTGCTGTCCGGGATCTGCTGCACCATGTCAGGGCACAAAAGCCGACGCTGAATGAAGCGGCTGTAAAGGCTTCAAACCAAGTGATTTGTCAGTAGGAAAAATATGCTCAGTCCTTGTGGGGACAACAGCGGACTTCTGGAATGACCATTACGCAGTCCGTCATGGAGTATTGATTTTTCTTTTTCCGTGACAATGTTCTGAGCACACAGGACTTCAACATATGGTCATTTTTAATCTGGGACGCGTCGCCACATCAAAACGCCAAACTGGCTACAGCCGCAGCGATCGCCAGCTCCCTCATTCGGCAGAAGAGGCAGGCGAGGGAGCGGGAGAAAGCCAATGCCAACCGCTGCGCCAGCAGCCCCAATAAGAGCATAGGGAACTGCGAGAAGCCCAGCAGGCTCAACTTGTTCTCACGTGTCAAACTCTTCGGCTCAAAGAAACGCAAGAGAAGGCGGCCAGGTCTGATGTTATGTGTGTTCTTTTTAGCGGACTTTACTCAGATAGCCATGTCCATCAATCATCTTCATCATCCCCATCCTCATCATCGTCACAGTTGACTGTGTTAAGAAATTGTGACTGCACTTTAACTCCTTGCATACGAAAGAGTCTGGACTGTACAGTAAGGTCCGCTGCGCAGAGTAACAAGGATTTCACAGTTCACTGGCTTCTCTCTGAGCTAGAGCTGATGTTGCAATATCACCAGGGCACACAGCTCATCACTTGTTCTACACTAGATATCATGCAGTCTGCAGTCTGAATCAGAGACTGGGCTAAACAGATCTGTGGCACTCTTTGGGTTATGTTGACTTGAATTAGATGGATTTTCATTGCTAATATTGAGTATATTGTTAGTATGAGCACTGGCTGGTCTTGAATATATTCAGTGTTTTGTTTACGTCTTATTCTGCAATAAATGTGGATCTTGTTTGTAAATGAATACAGTGGGCTTCTGGTTGGTACACTCTTGGAAATAAAGGTTCCAAAAGGGTGTTCACGGTAATGCCATAGAAGAACAATTTTGGTTTCCCAAAGAACCTTTTAGTGCACAGTTCTTAAAAGATCTAATTTTTCTTAGTGTAAAGTACTTTTTAGTAATCTAAATAACCATTTTTCCACTTTAAAGAACCTTTTGTGCAATGAAAAGTTTGTATGGATTTTAAAAGATCTTCACGAATCATCAAAGTCAATAAAGAAGCTTTATTTTTAAATTGTAGGTTGAAGCAGATGTGATCTTAGGATGTGAAAATTTGATTTAAAAAATATATATATTATATATATAATTTATTTTCAATTAAAAATATTTCCAAATATGGTGTATTCATGTTCAGAGCTTTGAAAACACAATCACTTAAAAGTGAAAATAGTACAAAACCATATAAAAATGTGAAATATTGTTAATAATAGTAAAATAAATAATAGCAAAAAAATCTTTCTAAATATGATTTAATATGACTGAACAAACTTGACTACCTTGCTTCACATCAATTAAAGTTCTTCTAAGGGTCAGGTCAGGTAGAAATACCTCTTTAAGGAAACAACTGCAGGCAGACAAAATGAGAATTATTATAATTAATTTACTGGCAAACTGTTTGTGACTAAAACTATTTATTATTTTTACAGCATCATCAAATATCAATTCTGTTTACCTATCACAGAATAGGTAAACTGTGATTTGTGTTGTTTTTGCTCTTTTTTGCATTTTCTATTGTATACAATGAGGAAATATATTTTTGTTACTCATAAATTCGGAGCCGTGAACCGGAATCAGGATATTACTGACATGCATGTTATATAAGCCATAGTTATCTATCACTTCAACACTGAGGCATGCTTGGCAAATGCCTGGGTCCTGTTGGCACCAGCACTCACTATGTTTTCACAATTCACATTTTATGGTTTTCCAACAGTCATTTCTTGGCTTTCACAAGCTGTGCCTTTGTGCTGGATGTTCTCTCCTTCCTCACCCCATATAATCTGCTGTTCCACACCCTCCCTTTTCCCCGTCCTCCTAAATTGTGTTGTCTCAATTCCACAGAGCCTCAGCTCAAGGGGATAGTCACCAAGCTCTACAGTCGACAAGGCTTTCATCTACAACTCCAAGCTGATGGGACCATCGATGGTACAAAAGAGGAAGATAATAGCTATGGTCGGTTCACTACACGTAACATGTTTAAACACGACCATGCCGACACACTTCTTTCCCATGGGTTCAATTCTGTTTTATACTGTAACTTCACAGCTATTTTCAACCTCATCCCCGTTGGGCTGCGAGTGGTGGCTATACAGGGTGTCCAGACCAAGCTCTACCTGGCCATGAACAATGAAGGCTACCTGTACACTTCTGTAAGTATGACAATCTCATCATACACTCTTAAAAAGAATGGTTCCAAAAGCTGGTTTTCACAGCGATGCCATAGAACAGGGGTGTCAAACTCAGTTCCTGGAGGGCCGGAGCCCTGCAGAGTTTAGTTCCAACCCTGCTCCAACACACATACTGTGCAGTTTTCAATTAAGCCTGAAGGACTTGATTAGCTGGATCAGGTGTGTTTAATTAGGGTTGCATCTAAACTCTGCAGGGCTCCGGTCCTCCAGGAATTGAGTTTGACACCCCTGCCATAGAAGAACCATTCTGGGTTTTCTAAAGAACCTTTTTTTTTTAGTGTGAAGAGCATTTTAATAATCTACAGAAACTTTTTCCTTTATTCCAAGATTCCATGGATGTTAAAAGTTCTTTGTGGAAACTTCAAAGCCAATAAAGAACCTTTATTTTTGAGAGTGTAGTGCATCTTTGCGAGTTCCTCCTACACATTGTGGGCTCTTCTGAGATCAGGGCAGTAGTAAACATCCCACATTTTGTCTCTGCTGCTCTCATTGTAGTTAAATCTATGTCTTAGACAGCATCATGGATGCCGGAGGATCCGAGCCGTTAACTTAAAGGTTGCAGGTTGGATTCCAGACAGCAGGCGATCGATGAACTGAAGAGTTAATGAGATCCAACTCCTGCCCAAACACCATCTGCCTCTCTTATTTATCACAGCATTGTATCGTGATCATATTCAAAGAGGAGATAATGGCATATTTAGACATGCTTGTTAGCACCTCACATTCACACGAAGATAATTCACACTTCATATAATTGCTTTGTATTTGAACTATCTATAGAACGCTCCTGGGAGACAGTGCATCATCATACCCAAGGTTTTCCGCCCCTACTCTGCAGTTTTTAAATATGGAGAAATCACAATAATGCTCTAATGGATATTCTGTTTTGCGAGTGCCTCCCTCGCCTCTTTCCTTTAATTAAATGTGCTGTGGCGAGATGAATAATTTAGTGCTGTGCCAATAAGTGCTTCTGTCAATTCAAAATGGACATTTTGAGGAATATTGCTGGCATTAGAACGCTAAAGATTTGCAGTGGCTTTTGAAAGTCTTGGCCAGATCTGTGCTTTCATAATGCAGAAACAGTTTACACTGTACCTTTGTATTCCAACTGTGTGTGGGTTCGCGTCTGACCGCCTGCCCACAGAAATGGACTCTTTTCACAGACTGTGATGACGTGTTTCCACAGTTATTAGCATTGTAAATCTAGCAAAGTTTTTTTTTTAATATATATTTTCATTTAAAAATGTAATGGACAATTATATCTCTGTACTTGGGTTATATTACTTTGTTATGAAATACAAGAAAACTAGTTAATGCTTATTTGTGGGTGTTTTTAACACAACAGCTGATGAAATGACTGCAAATTTGACATATTTCTATTTTCTGATACAATCAAACTCTCAATATTCTTTCCTCTTTGGGAAAGTAAGAAACGCTATCGTGGATTTTTTCAAATGTAAATGCAAAAAATGGATATGTTGTTCTTTCTATTGAAGTTTACCCAGCCACACCGGGGAAAAAAAGTATAGAACAATTTTCACTCCGAAATTGCTAGTAATTTTTATAAATAATTACAAAGAAATGCCAAGTAACACATTAAATTAAACGTGAATTTTGTTTTAGAACAACTGAAATAGTATTCTTTTGTAAATCGTATTCCAATAATCATTAATATTTATACTTCAAAAAATAATTTTTACTGCGTATGATGGCTTCTAATAACCCGGTTAATGTGAAAAGGGTCCATACTCAAACTCTCACCCATGCTCGTGCTGGTATACACGTATCTCCTTGTTGATTTTGAGAGGTTGTTTTCCCCAGAATGAATGTATTGATCCGCAGGAATGAGTCAAAGTGTTTCAGGCCTCAGGAGTTTAATGGTAATCAATCTGCACCACAAACTAGAGCAGAAGCACACGGTACGACGTGCTACCGCCACGTTTAGACCACTTATTACGGTTCCAATCAGAGGAATTTACCTTGAGGTTTAAAGACAAATCATGATGAGGTGATGTGTGATATCGACGAGGCTGGTCTGGAACACCTTCAACTCAGATTTGTCTGTTCTCGTTTTGTTTATCTCCCTACGAGCTCACACACACATTTTTTTCTCTCTCTTATGCAAATACTCCTCCACAAACATGTACGAATATTGCTCTTCCCCTCATTCTCTCTCTCTCTTATGTCTCTGTTGTCTTCTCTGCCCATTTCACTCTCACAGGAGCACTTCACGCCAGAGTGCAAATTCAAAGAGTCAGTGTTTGAGAACTATTACGTGACCTACTCGTCAATGATCTATCGGCAGCAGCAGTCGGGCCGAGGCTGGTACCTGGGTCTCAACAAAGAGGGTCAAATCATGAAGGGCAACCATGTAAAGAAGACCAAGCCGGCTGCACACTTCATCCCCAAACCTCTCAAAGGTTCGTTCAAGTGTCTTCTGCACCGATTGTCAGGCTGATGGCTTTCTAAAAATATCTATTTTAGACTGAGGAGATATTGGCTGATTGTAGTGCAAGCATTCAAGTAACTTGTGGCTTTCCAGCATGTCTCTGCAGTTGTTTGGTGTTAAGGACAGAAACATGCTCTTTGAAGGGATGAAAAAGCAGTGTTGCAAATGCAAAGCTTGTTTTGCACAAACTTGCTTAACCGTGGTCATGCTCA
Organism: Acrossocheilus fasciatus; assembly: GCA_036784905.1. Lineage (NCBI taxonomy): Eukaryota > Metazoa > Chordata > Actinopteri > Cypriniformes > Cyprinidae > Acrossocheilus > Acrossocheilus fasciatus. Next base: position 14,857,166 of record CM071947.1, on the reverse strand, counting down.
AGGGGGCATCTGTGCCATTAAACTGGTTAAGCCAGTGCAAGTGCTGTAAACATGTCGACAGCTTAACTAACTGGCTAAGCAGATTTTGTTTGGGGTGCATTATATTAGTATTACTACTATGCTTTATCAGCCATTTTAGAGTTTTGTTGTTGTTGTTTTAATTTGTCAGCAATAGTCTGTATTGGAAATTGAACTGTTCATGCTCATTTCCCCACTTTTTGTTTAAGGGCCAGTTAAGGTTAGTATATTATGTAACATAAAAAATGGATATTCGCAAATTCTGTATTCTTGCAGCATTCAAAATGATAGATTTTATTATCATTCATTAAGGCAAAATACAATAGAATGTTAATATCAAAATCATTTTCTGCATTAACCAGAGAACCCCCTAATGCTCAAAATATCGCTCTTCCGTTGAAGAGAAAGCAGACCATAAAAGAAGACGTAAAAGCACACCTTATTTTACCCCTTGTAGACATATGCAGTTTTTTCCTCCTTGAATTAAATTGGTGCCTTTCTTTCTCGGAACTAGCTGAATCAGTGGGGAAATCAAAAACTGCAGCTGCTTGTGTGCAGTCATAAGTGAAGCTACTGTAAGATGGCTAGACATTAGTCTGCTTTAAATGAGCATTGAAGCTCCATGCAATTAGATTTTAAATAAAGTTATGGTGTGTTCATGCAGCACAAAATTATGTTTATTGCAGGCAGGTGTTTTATGCTGCATAGGGTACTTACTTGGTTCAAATGATCTTCAGGATGTTCGTTTGCGACTCACTGGAAGATATTAATTTCCATTTGAGCTGAGTAGATTTTTTTTACATAGTTGAGAATCATCTTTATATTAAGTTTGGTATAAAAAATAAAAATTGATTTGTGATTAAAACAAAAATCCCACTGTTTTTGCCTTTAATGTCTATTTCTTTTTAAAAAAAAATAGGACTTTTTAATGTCCTGGTGCCCTCTATAGACTAGAGAACGTAGCATAACATATGAATAAAATATCATTTTTCAAAAATTTAATTTTTCCCCAAAAAAATGGTTATGCTATAAACAATGCAATGACATGAAAAAATATTAAATACACAGAGGAGGATAGGAGAATGCTGAGATTTTTGTGTCTGCTTTGATCCTTTACGCAATGCCCAACCGGATGTGATTTATTAATCAAATCTAACAGCGTGAAGTGAGAAATACTATATATATATATATATATATATATATATATATATATATATATATATATATATAGGCTATATATAAACTAAAACGTATATTTTAAACACTGCTTCTCTAAAAACGAGAAAAATCATTTTTCCATAAATAATTATTTTATTATCAATAAAGAATTCCTCTGGATTAGCCCTTGAAAACCAACTATATTTTTCTTTTAAAAATATTAACGGTTATTTGTTTTGTGTGGATTTATTCATACATTCATTATGTAATCAATTTGCCATCTCTAGATAAGCTTATTAGAACCGACACATAAGAGTCCATTTTTGATTCACTAAAAAGAACCGAGTGGCTCAAGACTCGGACTGCACCGATCCCGCGCTGTATATTTCACGCTAAATGGTAAAAAACTGTGTTGTAGTATTTTAGTAAGGTGTTCCTACAGCATCTTGGATATTCGCATAAGTTTGTCACATTTGCCACCTAGTGCCAGTTGCTAATTGGTCATGAATCACAGACAATTGTGGATAATTTGGAGCAGTTTCTTTATATATATATATATATATATATATATATAAAATATGAAATATGTTCCTACCTTTATTAGCATTTAAAGCAACATTTGGCATTTCTGTTTTCCAAATATTTCTTCAGTAATGTAGCCCTTAAAGAACCGGAATCATTAAATTCCTTGTGATTCCCATCCCTAGCGCTGTGCGTAGACACTAATGGAAGTTATTGATGCACTAATAAGATGACAAGCTTGCTACGACCTGAACATGACACTCACGAGACCTGTTACTTGTGTCTCCCTCATATAGTTGCCATGTACAGAGAGCCGTCGCTCCACGACCTGACCGAGTTCTCCCGCTCCGGAAGTGGCACTCCAACCAAGAGCCGCAGCGCCTCGGCCATGCTCAACGGTGGCAAGACTCTGAGCCAGAATGAGTCAACATAACCGCAGGGCACAACTGCGGTCTGCTGCTGTACAGCTGCTGGACTCTACCATCAACTAAACAGCACAAACGCGTTTACAAGAGTGCAGTGAAACCCTTAGCTGGTCGCTAGCTAGTGTTTCCTGAAATCACTGTGATGAGAACACAAGTGCAAACCTACATTGTACAATCTTCTGCAGGTCAACCTCGTGAGACAAACAAACCAAGCCATCTTTCTGATGTAGGGTTCTGTGTCCGTTTGCGGGCGATCCCCGTTTCCATGTGTAGCATACAGAGCTGTGGTTTTCTCCTGTGGCATTGTCACAGAATCTTCTAGAACACCTACTTTTGTGTTTTGCTCCATTTCTTCTTAGGGATGCCAGCTCCATAGTGCTAAGTCAACTACAACATGACAATAGCAGCTTGTGCGACCCATTTATCGGTATATAGAGACAGAAATCCCAAAGGTTTTTGGACATATGATACAAGTATTTCAGCTCAGCTTTTTTGAGGCAGCAGTTCATTGTTGTGTGCTTTTTAGATGAGGCGTTTTGCTCCTCGCTTCTCTTTTTCTGTCTTTTCAGCTTCCCCCCACACATTGTTATTCTGCAAATTAAACAGATTTAGGGTTCGGTCTGTCTGCACACCAAAGATGTCATTAGTCTCTTTGTATGGAGGTAAGTCAATTTGTGTAATTTCAGCTCCCTCAGACAGATGGTTGATAAAACCGCAAGAGTGAATGTCATTTAGTCAGAGGAAATGTATTCAGGATAGAAGAAGGCTACTCGCTGTGCGTCCTTGCTTTTTTGTCTGTTTATGTCTTCCTTTACTTCCCCTCTAATTTGGGAACCCAGCATCTTGGAGAAGTGTCAGATCAAAAAAATGTTTCAATTATTGATTAATGCCAACCGGTAAGATTAAACAAAAATGTAATGAAAACCAAGCAAGAGAAAGCTTCCATTGCTTTTACAGGGCTAAATCAGCATAAATAATTTGTGTGTGAAAATTCATTCTTATGGTTCTTCTTTCTAGTCCTCAGTGGTCAGGCAGCAGCCCCTGTTTATATTTTTGATCAAAATCCACTTCTGTTGTATGTATGTATGTATGTATGAAGCATATATAATGCATGGGGGACAATGGACGCTGCATGTTATGTGGCTATGTATATTAACTACAATATGGAACCATGTGCTCAAATGGATACTGGAGTAAAATACAAATGTATATATATATGCATTTTATCCTGCTACCCGCCTGTTTATTATTTGTTGTAAATTTAAGAAGCTGCACTGAATAAAATGTTTTGTATGTTCAGAGCACTCATGATGTTTGATTATGTTGTTAAGCGACTTTTGCTTTCAATGCACTTGATAACTCTTCGTCAAAACAGAGTCATTGTATGTTGTATGTGACAGCTTGAAAACTTTACTAATATAAATCTTTAAAAAAAATTCTAATATTTGAACAAAGCATATTCTTACTGTTATAAAATACAAATGTAAAAACATGAATTAAATATGTAATATTAAATATAAAATACTACTTAATTAAATGTAATATAAAATACACATATTAGTTGTATAATTATGTACAATGAATATGTACAAATGATCCTGGCATATATGTTTGTAATAGTTAAAGACAAAATAAGTCTCTCATTTGTGTCAGATAGACTCCAAAACTCTTATATAAAAATAAAATGTGTTTTATATAAAAATATCTATAATTTATTTTTACATTATATTATATTTACCCAAACTTATACCCATTTGACCAATGTATTCCATTATAGGCTTAAATCATGTTAAAATAAGCAAAGGTGACCTTAGTTTTAAAGATACCTTACAATAAATGCAATTATTACATATTCCTCTCTGAAAAATTGATTCTGACTGTCTGTCATCAAAGCTGGCTGACTGTATTATCGCTTGCATTTTTAATAAGCTAGTTAATTAACAGTAGTTTGACATATACTGGGCTGAAGTTATTAGTAATATTGACTGACAGATATAATGACAACAGAAGCAAATAACTTTACATAAAAATGTGTTTTTAATTAAATGATGAATTTGTTGTTCTGTACCTGTTTGTCAGTGAAACTCTTCACACCCTCTAAATATGCAGACTCTGTGACATTCAGGACCTCTTAGGAACATACTCAATGTTCATTTTGGCACCGCAGTGCATAAACAGTGGTGAATTCATCTGAATTTAAACCATAACTCGTGAATAAACATCAGGTCAGCGAGCACAGTTTGATTTTTAAGTAGATAGTTCTACCTGTTTTTTATTCATGAATTCATATTGATGAAGACACCGTGAATGAAGAAATTGATTTTGTTGTGCTTTGCTTCACTGGAGTGGTGTAATGAAACCTTGATCACTTCTAATGCATAACCTATGGGAAGGCCATTGGAAAACCATCTGCTGTTGTTTAATGTACTGTAAATGGGCATGATATAGGCCTAATTTAAAGACCATCTAGTTCAATAATGTAATATAATATGTAATGTCATAATGTATATAGGCACTGAAAAAAATAAGTGCTTGATTGTGTTTTCAAGACGTATAAAATGCAATCAATCATTTGAGACAGACCAATATTGTAAAACAGCAGAAGAAAATGAAATTACACTAAATAGCTTCAACTTTAATTATTTTTGGCTGACATATACCAATGTGTTCTTAACCCTGGGTTACCATCGTTCTAAAACCCACATATAACCCCATGTAAAGGTACATTTCAAACCTCTAATTTAATAGGGAGTTTGCTCTGTTGGATTCGGAGCAGGATTAGAACCACTTTTCCATGAAGTTTTTTGTACTTGTACAGCGTGAAACGATGTGGTGTTAGAATGTTGCGATTAGATGATTAGAAACAGACCCGAACCCAGTCGCATGCTTATATTGATGTGCTTTGGACAGTTATGGAAACACAGTGAGTTGTAGGCTATATACAGATGTTTCACTGTTTGAGGGGAAAATATGTCACACACACACACACACACACACACACACACAAAAAAAACGGGAGGCTTACCTTTAGTGTCCAAAAAGTCCATTCAGAGAAAACTTAACAGCAGTTGACTATCATTGGTTTTGATGTTTATACCCAGGGTAAATTGTAAACCCCAGGTAAAGATAACCCAGGATTCCGTTTACCTGGTGAGATTGACCCATTGTTAACTAGTTCAAGTGTGAAAGGACTAAAAGTGTCTCTATAACCTCCTTGGGTGAATCTGGGATGGTTACATCACCACTGCCCAGGCTAAGGCCATCAAATCCTATGTTAATATTTCATAACCTGAAATGAATTTTGAATGAACTGGGCTTTGGTTCCCAGTAAACCCAGTGAGACAAGATTATTTGCCCCTGGGAAAGGTGCTGAAGACTTTGCATTCATTAACATTCACATCATTAAAAGAGCATTACTTGAGGTGGGCGCGGAGGTGACATCACCTGGTTGGTAGCCATGTGGTGCCTAAACGAGAAGCAGAAACTAACTGATATGGGACGGGTAGATGTGTAGATACTGAAGAAAGGAAATGAGATGGAGAAGTGAAGTTATGATGGACAGCTCAGTGCTGATCTGCCGTTTTAAAATCTGATTCCCGAGAGCAGCAGTCAGGAAATTGTGCTCTGTGCTGCACCAGTAAATGAAAATAATGAATGGAAGGAGACCAGACAAGGGTGAGTCTGGACTGAATCGCATATACAGCCAACTATACAACCTCAGCTTTGTGCAGTCATGCATGGTCACTTTAACTCTGCCACGGTCAACTTGGACTCTACAGAGGAAAAGCACGGCTCGGTGAGCACTGATTTCTTAAAAGAAATTCATTGGCTTCTGTTCGAGATATCAAGTTCTAATATGACTTCTTACATAACACTGGCAAACTCACAGATACTAGAAAGTATAGTTGCAGGTCTGTGTTTGTATTTACAGTACAGCAGTGTGCTGGAGCAGATTTGAGCGTGAAGTTCCCATCTGTTTTGGTTGTGTGTATGCTGCGAGTACTGCCTCGCAGGCTCTAATGTTGATGATGGAGTGCAGAAGAAAGGCGGGGCTAACAGCCTGTACCATCACTGGTTGCCATGGAATCAGGGAGGATGTGATTTCTGTGGTTATGGGGACTCTTTAAAAACCCCTTACAAATAGTTTTTTTTGTAATATGGCTGATGAATATGTGTATGTATTTACACTTTCGATTCAGATAGGTCTATTCAGTATCTGGCCAGAGAAACTGCATATATTTTATTTTATGCGTCATAAAAGTGTTGAGTCAGGCCATCAGAAGAATCTGGAAGCTTAGGGCTTCTGTATCATAAATGGAGAGCAGGTTAAAAATGTATGTAAGAATCAAACCTTGTGTGGTTTGTGGGTTGGTTTTATGCATATTTTAAGAGCTTGGCTTACTCTCCGAATCCATAGGGGTTTATACATACGCACATATACAATCATGCACATATGCTGTTCAATGTAGCCCTGCCCCCTTCCCACCAATTGGCGTCGTTTTATGGAGGCACAGCTGCAGGTGAATGAAAGCTCAAAAAAATATAGTTGCACATGGACTGTCAGGGCAAACCTGGGACGTTTCTAGCCTTTCATAAGTAGGCTACTGGGGCGCAGGCCTCCATCAAAAAATGTCTCCATATTTTCATTCTCATTTATAATACTGTTGTTGGTCGTTACCTGCAGTTTAGAGCATATTGCTCGTTCACTTGCAGAGCGGTTTCATCGCTGACATATGCGTTTTGTTTTATACAATGATGAACTACAGGACTGTAAATATCACATATCTAAACAATTTGGGTTATACAATTTCACTTACATTTTGCAACTTATAAAGTATGCTGCATAAATATCTTTAAAATTTGAACAGTCTGTAAAACTTTTAGTTGGACAATCTCACGCAGTGCACGTTGTACTTCCAGAACAAAGTGCGAGCCATGATGTCTGATTCAGGAACAAATGACTCTTATGAACTGGTTCTTCTTAATGAGTCAGTCAAAATGATTCAAACATACTTGTAAATGTCCGAGAAAATATGACAAAAATATTTTGTAACAATTATTTAAAATATTAAAAGTCTGGAAAACTCTATGTCCAAATAGGGCTAATCACACAATGTCTGATTTGTAAACAAACGACTCTGATGAACTGGTTCTTTTTAAGAAGTCGGTCAAAATGATTCACAAAACTCAAGCAAGCTCATGAGTTAGGTTTAAAATAGACTCACTCACTCAGAATCTTTGGAGTTTTGACCTTGAATACCTAAAGGCACTACAAGACTTTTGCCAAGATTTTTGGCCCGATTTACAATATGGACGGGTCAGTGCTAGTTGCCTAAATTTGGAGCCAGTCTGTAGATTTGAGTTTTCAAATAAAATTGCATAGTATATGATGTGGTGTATTGAATTAAAAACAAATGGTATTATTATATAATCATATATATGAACAAACCACAAACACATGCATGCATAATTCACATATACAACACTTTTTACTGCGTAGGTTTGTGTAATATCACAGGATCCTCCACAAACACATCCATAAGACTGTCAGTGATTTATAGATTTCTCAGACTGTGCTCGGCTCATGGTTTGAGCGCTGACATGCGTATGTGTTTGGCTTTGGCACTCATTTCACCTGATCGATCAGTAAACAGCCAGAGTTCAAGGATAAGACTGATCTCGAGAGCAAAAATGACAGCTTGATGATACCGTTCAATTTGATGATGCCAAATGGGAACAGAGCGAACTTGAAACCAAAAGGAAAGCAGCTGAACTGAATACAAAGGAAGAGGGCAATAGCCGAGTTTTTAGAGAAACCACAGGATTGTGGTTTGTAATTATCAGAGGTCCATACATTACCTTTCTGCTCAAGCCATGTTTACCACTGCTGAGATTGAAATAGGCCTATACTGATATAGATTATCTGACATGACAGGCCAAATTAATGTCTATTGGTAATCATGCATACGAACCTTTGCCTTGCTGCGAGATTTGTGATGGGATAATGAACTTGAGAGATGAATACAGAGAATAGCATTTGATATAATACACAGATCACTCACATTATAGATTTAATTATGGCATGCACACTGATTGCATTATGATATATTAAAAGGAAAAACCTGGGACCACTGGATGGTCAGCCAGTTTTTGCTTTGTTCATATTTTCAGTATGAATCCAGCCTATAGAAATTAAAATGATGTGTATTCATCTGCCTCTATAATTTAATGCATGGCTTAACTTCATTTCTTCACAGCAAATATTATGAATAATTGTGATTAATTTGATAAACTCCTCAACATATCATGTAATTTTTTTTTTTTTTTTACATTTTTTAACCTTGTCAACTCAGATGGGTTTTTCAGATCAACATGCCATTCTCAGAGCTGAAACTCTTTTCTTATCGACTGGTTTGCTGGCTCATTAGAGAGTGTGATATGCAGCTCTATCTCTGTCAGGTACAGGCCAATTTAAGAGCCAGTCATTCTGTGATGAGAACAAGGAGCACTATTAATGAAAGCCTTCCTCACATATTTCCTGTGAACTTAATCAGCCAAGGCTAATCATAGAACCTGCACCATCTATCCTGACGAACAGTTAAAAAAAGTTTCAACCTTTTGAAATGATCTTGATTTATATCAGCAGGCTCTCGTGTGCTCTGATAGCTTCCATCTAAATCAATAATAATTAAATTCTGTCATTTAACAACATTTTACAGTGCCACAAATGGTTTATGTGAATATTACTTATATTTAGTAACTTTCGGGACACCAAGCGCTGTCAAATAAGTCCTATAGCTGCTCATCAGATCTGCACAGGAGATATTTCAGTCCATTCCTCTGCACAAGCTGTTTCATAAATATTTTTGGGATGCCTCAAATGGCCTTGAGTAGAAATCGTGCCACAGCATTTCAATGAGATTGAGGTCAGGACTCTGACCTGACTATTGTAATATATGGATTTTCCACAGTTTGGATGCACTCTGATGGTGATTTATTCCTTTGTTTAGGAACAAACATGTTGCATGACCCACTTTTCTTAAAAAATTTAAAATCACAAATTCCTGACAATGTGCTGTAAAACTGGAACGATTATATTTTTAAATCACTATCCTTGCAGATCCATAGATTTCTCTCTTGGGTACCTTGTCATTTGTTGAAGGATCCTTTGACATGTCCTTACACTGACCTTTTGAAGGACAGCCAAAGTACCACTGGTGCTGCATTTCTTCTATTTGTAATCAATCTGCTTCAATGGGGACTGATGGAGCCCCAAGTCTTCAGACATTCTTTTGTAACCTTTTCCAGACTAATGAGCCTGTACAATTCCTCTTCTGTGGTTCTCTGAAATCTCTTAGGTCATGCCATATTGCACTTTAACAGAATTCAAAGGTAAAGAGCATGCAGGTAACCAAATATTTCTTTTTTTTTTTCAAGAGGCCATTATCCTAGAAAGTCACATTGTATATTAATTACTACTTTGATTGATTTTACCATTTGTTGATATGGATTTTCAAGATATTTATGTCTTGTTTGGTACATCTGTATTGACTTATGATTTTAGGAAGTGTTATACAGAAATCCAAATAATTAAAAAAAAAAAAAACAATTAGAAGTGGATGATAAGTGATTGAACAACAACAACAACAAAAAAAACTGTTTTCTTACTCCATGACTAAAAATTATTGCAGTAATTTAAAGTAAAATATCACTGGACGGATATAAAATGCTAACATTCAGACTTTTACATTTATTAAGTCCATTTGCCAATTTAAAATGCTCTGCTGAAGAAAAAAATCCCTGATGAAATATTTTGGTTTAGAGTTACGTGTCACTGCAATTGCTGTATTAACCAGGTAAGAGGGTTCAGGTGACTGACAATATACTTGAAGAAGATTCTGATATAATATGACAGAAACATCCTAATACTTCTATTTTTTTTCACTTCTGTGCCCACATGAACTTCGGATGCTGCCAAGCCCAGGTTTCATTGTTTCACGTTTGAAGAAATACTGACACCTGGTGGCAATAATTACATGCAAAAAAATTAAACACCTTAAATAATAATATCTACATTGCACATATAACACAAAACTGGGAAGCGAAATAATAATGTACTAATATCTTTCTTAATAACACACACACTGCACACAATGCAATTTCCTGTCCTTCTAAATATGGATTTGCATGGAAGGAACTTTCATATCCCGGGCTTTTATGAAGTACAATGCACCACAAGCACCAAAGTCCTATTACCTCTTTGTACTGAAGCCCTCTGGGACCCAAACTTGTCTGGGGTGTCAGGTGGAGAAGTAGCACCATATGACCCCATAGGGATGCAGTCCTGTTGAGCACCACCTTCTTCTGTGTGAAGGGTGAGATGGGCTGGAGGTTCCGGTCCACATCTTACTAAAGCTATAAAGCACCTGTAAAACTGGCAGTAAATCCAGATTTGACAGTAACACTTGTCTATAAGAATAATTTGGATACAAATATGCCTATCGAGAATCACATACCTGATTATTGAACAGAATGTAGATGATGGGGTTCAGAACAGTGCTGCTCTTTGCTAGTATGGATGATACAACGCTGGCTGTAGGGCTGACAATACCAGCGCTGAATGTGCCAAGCAATGCCATGACCCCGTACGGCATCCAACAGAGCAGGTAACAGGACACCATGGAAACCACCATCACCAGCACGTGCGTTTCCCTCCTCTGTGCAGCTGTCTGATTGATCTTAGCAACCTGTGAGATGAGGAGACACGCTTTGAGGATTGTTTTTCAAAGAATAACAGCGACCAGGCTGATTTGAAACACCACATGGTGTTTATGCACCAGAATGTTTGAACTGTAACTAGATTACGACAGAACTGCAATAGATTTTTTTTTTTTTTTTTTTTTTTTACAATAAGGTTCCATTTGTTAATATGTGACCCTGGACCACAAAAATATTGTCCTGTTATGATAGGACGATATTTGGGTGAGATACAGTTATTTGAATATCTAGAATCCGAGGGTATAAAAAAAAAAAATCTAAATTCCGAGAAAATTGCCTTTAAAGTTGTCCAAATTAAGTTCTTAGCAATGTATAATCAAAAATTTAATTTTGATATTTTTACAGTAGGAAATTTACAAAATGACTTCATGGAACATGATCTTTACTTAATATCCTGATGATTTTTGGCATAAAAGAAAAATTGATAATTTTGACCCATACAGTGTATTGTTGGCTATTGCTACAAATATACCAGTGTGACTTATGACTTATTTTGTGGTCCAGGGTCACATATAAGTTAACTACATTAGTTAACATGAACTAACAACGAACAGTATTTTTATTAATAACATTAACAAAGAATAATAAATACTGTAACAAATGTATTGCTCATTTTTAATTAATGTTAATTAATGCATTAATTAACATTAACTAATGGGACCTTATAAGTGTTATCAGAGAATTAAAAGGAACAGTTTAACCAAAAATTAAAATTTGCTGAAAATGTACTCACCCTCAGGTCACCCAAGATATAAATGAGTTTATTTCGTTATCAGAACAGATTTGAAAAAAATTTGCATTACATCACTTGCTCACCAATGTATCCTCTGCAGTGAATGGGTGCCGTTAGAATGAGAGTCCAAATAGCAGATAAAAACATCACAATAATCCACAATTAATCCACACAACTCCAGCCATCTTGTGAAGCTAAAAGCTGCAAGTTTGTAAGAAAAAAAAAAACCTCTGTTCTGATGAGGAAAATACTAAATCTTGGGTGGCGTGAGGGTGCTTAAATATTCTTTTTTTTTTGCATTTGTTGAGAAGGAACTGCAAGTATTTACGAATTTACATACCAAAACAGATCCAGCAGTGTATCTAATTCACAGTAGCCATAAATAATGATGACAATGAGTGTGCGAAGGACTTTGGTCCCAGACAGCGGCACGAAAAATGCTTAATTTATGGTGAACAAATGTTTGGCTAGAAAGATCGATGAGTCTTACTAGAAGAGAGCTCTTTATCAAAATCATTACTTCCACTCCCATTCTCTCTCACTTTTAACCTTTTCCTCTTTCACTCTTCCCTCACCCCATGAATGGCAATGAGGATCTTTCCGTAGCAGTAGACCATCAGAAGAAGAGGCAGCAGCAGACAAAAGACAAAGAGGCAGATGACGTAAGATCTTGTTTCTGGGGTGTGCTGGTTCCACTGGACTGAACAGGTGGTGCCGAGACCCTCAGGACCGTAGCTGCTCCAGCCGAAGAGCGGCGGCACTGTCCACAGGAGCGAGTACAGCCAGCAGCCTGTGATGAAGAGCCAGGCCTTCCTATAGTCAGACACATCTGCTTTTGAACAGCACAGAATGGTGCTGTAACGCTCGTATGACAGTACAGCAAGGGATACCAGTGAAACAATACCTGTTGATATTGGATAAAAAGACAAATAAATTATATGTTCACCAACTAATTTGTTTCATTGTTGTAATATTGTAATAGAAATTACTGTCTAACGTAAAAACCTTAACATGTTGTTACAAAATGGCTGTTTGACAGGATTTAAGTATTTGTTCACTAAACACACACTTAACTATATCTAGAGAAACGTTTTTGTGATTAAAGAGTTTTTTCTATGAATATCTTAATCTCCCTGAAATAATCAAAACAAACACGCTAAGAAACCAAACAAATTGTTGAGTCATATAGGCTAGGCCTAAACAGGAATCGATGTGTTAAATTTACCTTGGCTAGTAAAAAAAAAATCGACAAATTGTGTAGTGATTAAAAAAAAATACAGCGTGATCAGTGTAGGGCAGACTACTTCGGAACCAGAACGAAAATGACTCTTATGAGCCGGTTCTTTCCAGTGAATCACATTCATCGCGAGTGCGTCCGATTCCCGAACTAATGACTCTTATGAAGCGACTCTTAAGAATGACTCTACTTCTCAGTTAATTAAAAGCACTTAATAATCCGAAACTAATGAATGAGTCTGACATATGTGAACCAAGTTAGCAACTATTGAAATGGACACAACCAGTTGTTGCATGTTTTCTATATAATAACGTACAGATAAAGCTAATCACTTGGTAATCAGTAGAACCATAGACATAATAAATAATATTGTCTATGAGTAGGACACCCCAGCTTACCGAACAGTGCGTTGGCAAAGCCATACCACCTGCAGCCATGAACTCCCGTCAGCCACCGGCCGTACACAGACGCGGCGAAGCTTAAAGGTGTGCCAAAGATACAAACCAGCATGTCGCTCACACTGATGTTTAGTAATATTAAGTTGATCGGAGTCCTCAGGACATGAAAGCGGGCGAAGACCAAAAGAACAAGAAAGTTATTTAGGAAGCCGAAAACGAAGATTATTCCCAAACACACTGCTACTACAGTGAATCCCGTGCGACTGAATCCGGGCAGATCTACAGGAGTCAGTGTGTCCAGCTGGCTGCCGTTCTCTGAGGACTCTCTGAGGAGCATCAAACAGCGGACAGTAACCATAGTAGGCTGAAAAGAGCACACCTGTACGCTGTAATGCAGAAGCTGAAGAAAGATAAAGTTAGTTAGACTCTCAGGTTGTTTAATACAGACCCACAGATCCGGTTCATTATCGCCCCCGCTATGCCCCCACCTCAGCTGAACGGGACCCTCCCCGTCTTCAATCAGCATGAACGCCTCTCACAACTTAATCACGCTTATCTACATACTATGGCAAGCCACTTTAACATGTAGCCTATCCCTTAAAATGATAGGCCTATCACTGTTACATTGTTTTAATTAGGCTATTAGTAAAAATTCAGTAGCGACTAGACTTTTTATTGTACAATTTCGTTTTGAATGGTCAATTCTGAACTATAAAAGATCCATTCTAACATTACAAATGGCCAGGGGTGGACTTAGTGATTTTGGGGACCTAAGCAAATTCCAGGTATGGGGCCCCAACACGATATCCAGTGTTGGTCAGTAGCGTCGCTACAAGTAATTTAACTACATTTCTCAGTAGCGTGGTGGTAGCGTCGCTGTTTTCTGAATCAGTCGGTAAGCTCTGTTTTTGATGAAGTAGTGAAGCATCAACAAAAGCTAACTTTACATTTTCCAAAGCATTTCTGAAACTCAAGCTCAAATCAGAAATATAACAGGGATCACTGATCCTGGATCAGTATGTGATGCCACCTCCACTAAACCTCGTAACGCTATTGGCTTCTCAAACTGTCAGTCAAACCTCATTATTCCTCCCGCCTGAAGGTAAATAAAAGAACTGGTGATTGAATAAGTACAGTGTTTTCTTTATTCAAGAAACACTATATTTATAAAGGCTAATGTTTTTTTTGTTTTTACGGAGCAGAGAAGAGTGTCTTAGTCTATAATTTGTTGTTGAGTCACAGCCAAATAGCTTGTGGGAAGCACTGAATCTTATAGATTTTGCCTATGTCACAATATGAGGTAAATCTGGCCTTGTACATAATGCTGATTTTTATTGCCAAATTGGTTTGGAACAGCTGTTGAATAAACAATTAACCTGAACTCTTATGCCTGTCTATCTGCTTGACTGACAGTTTTATTGATCACTGAGAGAGCATTGATTTGGTATGATGTTGGTTCAATATAAAAATGAATTTTTTAAAAATAGCTTAGATGTAGTAAACTACTTTTGCCATGTTACTGTAGCTTAGCTTGCTACATTTCCCAGGGCTGTAGCTTTAGTGTAGAGAAGCTAAATTTAACTAAGAGTAACTGTTAGCTTAGCTCACTACATTTTCCAAGTAGCTTGCCCAACACTGACAATAACTATGTGCTCTTTTACGCCTAACCCTTATTTTGCTTGCTCACTCACTCACTCACTCTCATAGTTTATAGTTTATTTATCCCTTCACAATCAGTAATTAGTCAGCCTGATGCTGTTCTAAAGCCATATTTGGCTAGTTTTTCTTTCAGATCACAAAAGAAGATTAAAAATAAATACTTGCACTTGTCCATTTAATAAATTTTTACAAACATGAAATTATCCCATGCAACTCATTCTATATTCCAAATGTTCTGAAGGCATACAGTAGGGTTTGACAAGAAACAAATTCGAAAATGTAATCTATTGCATTTGTGCATTTATACGAGTGTGCAGCAGTTCGCACCGGTGTGATTGATATATATATATATATATATATATATATATATATATATCACTGAATAAGACAAAAAAACATATTTTATAGTTTCTATAGGCTACTAAAATAAATGCTATGTCAGGTAGCACTGCATTATTCTATGGAAGCATATGTGTAGCAAAATTCAATTTGCAATGTAATATGCAAAATGGCAATGCAATATTCAAACTGGCAATGCAATATTCAAAATGGCAATGTATTTCTGTATTTAAATTTACATTTTCCATTACCCCACATGTGCAAAGTTTGGTGCAGAAGGAAAATGAAAATGAAATTATAGTATTTACATTTGCCATTTCCAACAGTAGTCTGAATATGTAAAGTGCATACCATTTTAACGCTTTATAAGTAGCGAAATCAAAATGAAAATATATAACCCGAATTGATTTGATATGTGTAACATGTCCGAGCAGAAATGGTAGCAAAATGATCATTTAAATGTTATTTGTCCTAAATGCATTTAGACTAACAGTTAGGACACTCCGGATTGCATTTTCATCATACGTCGTGGGATATGTGTAGCAAAATTCAATGCGGCTTTGAAAATGCATTCCGAGTTAACCACGCCCACCCTCTGTCAATCATTGCGTCAAGGTGGGGATTGGCGGAAGCGTGCTATGTGTAGATCGCTCGAAACATGGCGGCTTCACTTGGCAGATGAAGTGGAGCGTGAACAGAGAAATAGTGGTGTTTCAGAAGATTTTTAGGCATATGTAGGTGACAGAACTAGATCAATATTGGAGCGTCCTGGTTCAGGTCTCCGCTCCAGATGTGATGGAACGACCGCAGCAGGTTTATTAGACTTAAACTGTCTAATAAACGCACACTTGCTCATTACACGATTTTGGTATTCTTGTAAGGATTACAAATTAATGGTATGATCGCCTGTAGTGGCTGAATGGAGGAAAAAAAAAAAAAAAAAAAAAAAAGTCTGTTCGGCACGGGTTTCGAACTCGCGCTAAAAACAGTCGTACTATGGGACGCCAGTAATGAACACACTGAGCTATCGAGCTGTACTGAAACAATCATGGATTTTTGGATTTAAATAGGATTTTACTCTCGGTGTGAAATTATGCAGCATAGCTGAATCAAGGAAATGTGCCCGTGTTAACTTGTGACCTCTGTTTACTTATGAAAATGAATATTATAGTAAAAGTAGATTACATTTTATGGTTTGTGATGTTAAAGTACATTTCACTGAGTCTCAGACAACTAGCCTAAATTTGGGGCTACTGTGGTTTAATTACAAACGATATAGTTAAACTATATTTACTATAGTAAAAACATGGTACATTTTCCGGGCGATCATAGCATTAATTTGTAATCATTACAAGAATACCAAAATCGTGTAATGAGCAAGTGTGCGTTTATTAGACAGTTTAATATCACGGCAGTTTGAGCTTGCAGAATCGGCGAATCTACTGCGGTCGTTCCATCACATCTAGAGCGGAGACCTGAACCAGGACGCTCCAATATTGATCTAGTTCTGTCACCTACATACGCCTAAAAATCTTCTGAAACACCACTATTTCTCTGTTCATGCTCCACTTCATCTGCCAGTGAAGCCGCCATGTTTCGAGCGATCTACACGTAGCACGCTTCCGCCAATCCCCACCTTGACGCAATGATTGACGGAGGGTGGGCGTGGTTAACTCGGAATGCATTTTCAAAGCCGCATTGAATTTTGCTACAAATATCCCACGACCTATGATGAAAATGCAATCGGGAGTGTCCTAACTGTTAGTCTAAATGCATTTAGGACAAATAACATTTAAATGATCATTTTGCTACCATTTCTGCTCGGACATGTTACACATATCAAATCAATTCGGGTTATATATTTTCATTTTGATTTCGCTACTTATAAAGCGTTAAAATGGTATGCACTTTACATATTCAGACTACTGTTGGAAATGGCAAATGTAAATACTATAATTTCATTTTCATTTTCCTTCTGCACCAAACTTTGCACATGTGGGGTAATGGAAAATGTAAATTTAAATACAGAAATACATTGCCATTTTGAATATTGCATTGCCAGTTTGAATATTGCATTGCCATTTTGCATATTACATTGCAAATTGAATTTTGCTACACATATGCTTCCATATTATTCAGATGCTTTGTTCATTACTTGGAGATAACTTGAAGAACACACATAATCCATATAGTGTCACAATTGTACATGTATTGTCTTACTTATAATCCGTTCTGGACTTTCTGCATGAAAGAGTGCTCTCTGGCTTTGAGTATGAATGAAACAGTCACTGCATGAGAGTGTTCAGCGCTCAGTAATGTTCACATCTCTTCATTTTGGATATAATGATTTGTACATACACTATATGGACAAACGTATTGGGACACCCCCTTCTTTAGAACAGAAAAAGGCACTTCCAAAACTGTGGCAACAAAGATGGAAACATAATTCATGTATTTAAAAATTGTATTTCCATCTCTGTTGCAACAGTTTTGGAAGTGTCTAAAATTACTGTACCCATATGTACAAGTCATTGGTGCTTGGTAAAGAGTTTTTGGCTCAAGATCTGCATTTAAAGTCACACCAGGGGTGATTAGGACTTGGCTTTCTGCAGACCAGTCAAGTTCTTCCACACTGACTAAATCAATCATTTCTTTTTGAACCTTGCCTTATACACAGAGGCATTGTCATGTTAGAATAGAAAAGGGTCCTGTCCAAACTGTTGCTTTAAAATTAGAAGCACACAATTCCCTAGAATATCATTATATGCTTAAACATTAAGATTTGTACTCAATTTGTTATTAAAGTAGTCAAACCTGTTCATTAGAAGGGGGTGACCCAATACTTTTGGCAATATACTGTATTAGTCAATACTGTATTGTATTTAAAAAATAAAAATTAGTAATGTAAAAGTAGTTATTAGTTAAATTTACATTTATGCATTTAGCAGACGCTTTTATCCAAAGCGACTTACATTGCATTCAAGTTACAGTTTTTTAACATTTTATCAGCTCTTGCTTTCCCTGGGAATCGAACCCATGATCTTGGCGTTGCTAGCGCCATGCTCTACTATTTGAGCTACAGGAAAGATTAATTAATTAAAATGAAAATGGCTTGCCATAATACCCATACCCATACACCATTTAATGAGGTGGAGGGTCTTTTGATATCTGTCTAGTGAGGAACTATTAATAAAAACTGACATATGAGAATGTCTCACACATCTACAGAGGTTTCAGACATTGGTGATTGGAAATATATGGCTTCAAAGTCCATTCTTTTGAGGAAAACTATTTGAACTGCACCGGTTGTTTGCTCAATTAAACAGTTTGAAAATATATTACAGTAAAAGTAATGTAACATTTGGGCACCCTTCCATTTGGTTCTTCCTTTTAGTGTTAACGTTTTCACAATCCACATTGCCTGTTTCTTCAGTCTGTAACTCAGCAATTAAATAACTGCAACAAAGTGAGTGTGCATAGTGTTTCATGAAAATACTTATAAATATTACGCCAAAAAAAAAAAAACTCGTGGTACACATGATACGCATCTACACCACAACCCCAATCCTACCCATCGCGTAGCATAGAGCACGTCCTGATATTGCCAAGTGCGACGTGTTCCTGGGTCAACATATTTTGTTGACCCTGGAACAACATTTTAATCCAAAAATATAATCTTAACCATATTCCTTCACCTAAACCTAAGTCCATTTTTGCGTATCAATACCACGTGTTTTCGTTTTTATCCGGCATAGGCCTACTATTTATACACACTTTCATGAGATCTGGTTGTGTTTCTCATGGTTGTTCCTCAAATTGCTGAATGTCACACATGACAGATTGAGACTCAATGTGCCCCTGTTGTCCTCCTGTTTTGGAATCAACCTTATTTATTTACTTCACAAGAGAGCAGGAAAATTAGGGCAGATGGGAAAGAACTTAAAATGTGCCAAGGCATCAATAATCGAATAGTGAGCTTGCTGAAATGACAAGTTCTACCATCTGGTCTAGTATAATGTACTCCTTTTTTGCAGTGATCTACAGATGAGAAGTTCATTTCACATTATTCAGTCAACCATAAAACTGACCCTGTATTTACTTTCTTAATCCAAGTTCCTGTGGATTGTTATAATTGCATTCTGGCCTGCACACTGAATATCCTGTTTCACTCAGACTTCAAGTGACTCAAATTACGTAAGTAAAATTGGTTAAGAAAGTCATTTAATGCTAATTTTATTCACTAAAAAATTACAAACTGAGCTCAGACAGAAGCTTCTTGTAGTATGCTAGAGATTACTGCTAACAGTTAACCGAATGAAAAGATCTTTTAATTTAGCTTTCATTTAAATCTTTATTGAACTAGGGTAAATGCTCTGAGAACATCTCAAATCTCATCTTCTCATTCACAAATACACTCTAGGGATGTGAGAGGAAGATGGGAAAGAGAAAAGCACATGAAGAAAGAACATGCATGCAACGGGTTTATGACCTACTGATTGAAACCAAGAGATTTAAAAAGCCTCCAGTTCTTATAAGATTTCTCATTCTCAAGCCATGTCACACTGGTGTGTATTTCTTATTGATTTTAATTTAATTTCTGAATAGTAGTTACAAAAAAAGCAATTAAAATGGGAAAAATGGTACAACTCACTGAACACTGATATTTTGTGATAAAATGCCCTGTCATTCTGTATGGGGTAAGTTGTCACAACAGAACCTGCCATTAAACAACCTCTTATATGGTCTAATGATTTACTAATTAAATAACCGTTTAATAAAATGAATTATTCATTATGAATTAGAAATTGTTTTAATAAAAAATTATGTTTTTATAATTTATTTTATATTTATTTGTCATTTAAAACACAGGACAACATGAGTCTATCTAGTATGTTTCTCAGTACATATGAAGCTATTAATATGCTGACCTAAGATGAATTATTTATCATTTTGCTCTAATTTTTAGAAAATTAGCAGAAGTTGCATTTAGTGGCTCTCTGTGCGTAGTTATGCCCCTTTAAGGTTTTTGGGCAGCCTGTGACTTTCTTCTCCTTAAGAGTCTCTCAAAGTGTTAGAAGCAGTGATAACTGTTTTGTTGAAATGTGGGAGTGAGAGAGCGTGAAAAGCCATCCTCACGTGCATGTTCATACCCCACATCCCCTGAATACATGCACAGTGGAGAGTGCTGTTGAAGCCATGCATGTAGGAGGACACCTGTGGTGTGGGGATCTCATATATTTATAAATGACTGAGTGGGAGACGAATCCCCCTTTGGCACCGTTGCTCAGCAGACACTGTCTCCCACTTCTAAACTTTTAAACAGAGGCACGTGACGTTAGTTTGCAGAGATGTGTGGGCAGTCTTGACGTACAGCTGAGTCTTTAGCCTCAAAGAAAAGTCCTCTTTAATGCAAATCAATGCTTTGAGCAGGAGATACAGAATGCAATTGACCTTTTTCTTTATATTTTTGTAAATTGTCTTTAAAAATCTGAATTAAACAAGCTGAAAGCTAAATCTAACAACAGACGGTAATTCTAAAAATTAAATTAATATGAAGTATAAACGAAAAACAAAAAGATTAAAATTTGTAACTGCAAACCTGCTGAAAATCAAATGCCTAGATGTGTAAAAGGACAATTGTCATGTAGGATTTATTAAACAAAGGGTCACCTGTTTATTCAAACTGAAAACTGTATACTATTCTTGAAAATAATTGAGGAAACTCATCTTTGTGCAGAGCCTTTAGCTGTTTTGTCATACTCATACATCAAAAGTGAGGACTTGTGACAGGGAAATGCATCACTGCTTGAGGGAAAATGTTTAAAGCAGGTTTTGCAAACAGGTTTGTAAAGATAAAGTCCAATATCATTTGAACAGTTTCAAAGAAATTTATTTTTGGTTTGCTAATGTCAGTTCACGTTCACCACTGCATCAGCTTTACTTGGCCTTCTGTGTGACCTGATCTAGAGAGTCGGCACACTTGTTGATGAGGTTTTGAAGGGTTTTTCATCCATCAAGGTATGAGGAACTTTTCAGAGAGAAAGTTTCATTTAAAAAGCAACAATATTGAATATATTTTTTGACAATGGCTACATAGTTTTTGCATTACGAAAATTATGGTCTATAGTAATAATATTACATTTCAAAACAGAATACTACACAAAGAAAGTTTGGTAAAACTATTATTGTATTACAAATCATATAAATAGGCATTACTTCCTCATTCTCCCATTAAACAGCTAAGAGAAGTGAACTTTTTCAAATCAGGTATTCTCACTTATGTCCTACTACAAGATAGCTTATGCACATGTTGACGGCTAACTCAAGCAATTAACTGCCATTCATCGCTGAGGAATGTCTGGCTCCATGAATATAATGGTTTGAGTCACTCTTCCAGATGTCCGAAAACCACAACATTCTTAAACTTACATAATAATGCAAACACAGACAGTCTTGTGCTGAAAATATATTTTCGTCATAGAGCCAGAAATTGCTTCTTCAATACCAGTACAAATCCTTATTGATTTCTGTCACAGGCACACCTGAAAAAACACAAGATGATCACAAACAAATCATTTATCACCACCTAACCAAACACGTCATTTATGCACTGCAAGTAAGTCTGCATTCCGAATATGCATACTTCCCTACTATATGTGGGCGAAACAGAATGTGTATGTGAAACAAATAGTGTCCCATTTCACAGTATTCATAAAACAGTAGAATGAACGTACCTGGATGACTTACTATTACTTGACTTAAAGGGATAGTTCACCCACAAATGCAAATTCTGTCATCATTTACTTAAATAAGGTCTGTGGTTCACACACGATACTTTCACGTTTAATTATACGATATAAAACACACCAGTTACACACCACTCGTGATTTTTTTTTTAACTGTTATGTTTATTAAAAAACATGGTTGCTAACAAGTTGCTAAATGGGACTACAGTCGCTGTTGGAGACATTCAACGTCATCACACAGAACAGTTTATCAATTTACAGTATTTTCCAGTCGTAGTAGAATTTGTAATTCAATTAATTGTAGAAGAACCAATGAATAGTCTCCCCGCATTTTATATTGTTGTTGGACAATGTTTTTTTTTTTTTTTTTTTGCTTTGCCCTGAAATGCAACACAAGTTTTCAGATGGAAGATGCTCGTTTTATCGCTTTCCTACTGATACGGAGACTCTAGGTTCAGACCATAAACTCATGATTTTTCACTGTAAACACCACATTTACCGGCTCTACGTGGTGAAAGTGAAACTTTAATGATGCATACCCTGCTGAAAAAAACCAATAGAACCCTGCCCAAAACACAATAGAAAATGTAATGGTTTTAATGGGAATTGTATTGGTTTTAATGGAAACTATAATGATGTCTACTGGTATGTGATGGATTCTATTGGTGGGATGTTAAATCCTATTGGAAAAATGCCCAAAACACACTACAAAAAGGAATTTTGTAATGGTTTTACTGGAAAAAGCTAATGGTTTATAATGGTATTTTAGAATTTCTGTGATGGTTTCTATTGGGCTTCTATTGTTTTCATTAGCAGGGTAGTGCTTAAAGCCACGTTAAAATTAAATATTTATGTCCACATAAAGCTGTTAGAAAGCATATAGATTGAGAACTTCCTAGAAGCAAGGATAAAATAACATGTTGTGTACCAATCCTAATAAAATGAGAGATGATGTGGTAGTTTGTTCACTAAAATAAGTTTAACCTTACCATATCCATATTCATATTAATCAAGGATTTATTCGTTTTTAATGCACCTTATTTCGAAATGTACAGAAAAACGTGCTTTCAAATGTCCTTTAGTTTACTCACTATACTATTTATTACTAATGTCTCATTTCAGTTTTAGTTTGGCTCTAGTTTTGTATTTATTCCAGTTTATATGAAAAGCTTTATGTAGCGTGGAAATTCATATACAGAGTAAATCCTTTTTCACTAAACGTTAAAAATAAGTTTGAAACAGTTGTTGGTATCGTGGTGGTGGTGACGTTGAAGGCGAGCGACCGTGGTGCTGTAGTTCATTTATAGCCTAAATTTAGCCAAAGTCTCTTTAAGGGTATTCAATAGTCTTTGGTTTAGCTTTTAAGTTCTGGCGCTTTTATTTCTGCATCAAAATCCATCAAAGTTATATTATTTTGTTTTGATCTATCCCTCTCTAAATAGATGACTTTATATCAAACAGAACACACTTTTTTAACGGTTGCGAAAAAGCACCTCGTACGCGAATTCGATGGAATACTGGACTCTGATTGGTCAGTCGCAGCATTTAGCGGTTGTCCATGGCAAATGTACTGTTCATCAGATCATTATATATCTCCCGTATAACACCGCGGACTCAACGCTCTCTCGTTTCAAACCCCTTCAGGATAATAGTCTGATCACCTTTTCTTGGTTTGTGTTAATTACTAGCTGTGCACCTGCATCAAATACATTTGTGTGCAAATTTAATAGCAATAGCATAAGTACCTGAATCTAGGCTGATCCTGCTTCCATCCTTAAAGGCCGTCCCAGAATTCCACTCTGGTCTGGTTTCTGATTTTGAGAAGGGCGAGATCATGATGCCCCCTGTTGGCCGATCCATTTGTAACAGGTTCAGGTAAGAGCTGGCACTGCTCTCAGCAGCCATGGGCTGTTGGTAGAGTATTTGAGGCAATTCGAAGGCTGTGCCTTGTCTGGGTGGACATGGCCAGAGGGACGAGGAGGAGGACGAGGAGGAGGAAGATGATGACAGTACTGAAGGATTCACAATAACTCCCTGGGATAGAGGTTCCATGGTTGTCAACTGGGACAGCTTTGAGGAGCCGGACGAGTGTGTGGACTTAGACCATGTCAGACCAGAAGAAGCCCATGATGATGAGGGAACATCTGGGATAAGAAATGCATTAGATAGATAGATAGATAGATAGATAGATAGATAGATAGATAGATAGATAGATAGATAGATAGATAGATAGACAGATAGATAGATAGACAGATAGACAGAAGCACATTAACGCACCAGATTTGGGAATCCTATTGCTGTCCTTGGCTTTAGTACTGAGGTCTTTTGGCGTGGTTGCTTTATTCAGGGCACGGAAGAAGTGCTCATCCACTGCAGTGTTGATGTCGCCTTGATAGTATGTAAAGAGCTGTGGAGGATCTTTACACTCCTCTAAGTGCTTTAACACTCTGTCCGACATCATCCTGACTTAGGAATACAACATAGATAGGTTATTTTTACATTTGGTCTTTATTCTCTCTTATATTTTACATTGAAAAGCAATTTACTTTCCTATACATTAAAATGAATAAAATAGGAAACACTATAACACGATTCTTTGAAGGAGCGAACTCTCTAAGGACGTTAAAGATTTCTTAACACTTTATCTTTATGTTATGTATCTTACAACATTAACCATAATACACAGATTTTCTGCAAGACACTAAACAATTAAATGTATATAAATATTAGCATTACATTTTTCAAGCATTTGTAAGGATTGTACTATTAAATTGTAAAAATGTTGGTTTTCACATATATTAAGCAGCACAACTGTTTTCAACATTAATAACAATGTTTCTTAAGCACCAAATCTGCATATTAGAATACTTTCTTAAGTGACACTGCAGATTTGAGAAATGACTGCTGAAAATTCACAGGAATAATCTACATTTTGAAATATATTACAATAGAAAACGCTTATTTTAAATTGTATTGTATGTATTTCACAATACTCGTAGCCTCTGCGAGCATAAAAGACTTCTCTCAGCAACATTAAACAAATCTAACCAACATAAAAAGATAAAAAGAAGCGTATACTACAATTTATGAAAGTAGCTTGAGATGGCAGGGCAGTTGATTGATATTTAAACATTATTTATTTGATAGAATATTTAAACCTTACCTAACAAAAATGCTTAAAATAAAAATCTCATCAAACTGGCTGTACAAAATCCTTGAGGGGGAAAACGAAATTAATTATAATAATTATAATTCATAGAAATAAGCTCTTGTTAATTTTAGAAATAAACATACAACATAAAAAAATAGGTAAAAAGTTAAATTCACACTTCTAAAGGGAAACAAGTTGTACTGTTCCCACGTATACTTCAAGCACTCCTTTCTCAAATTGAAACAGGACTTTTAAAAATTTTTAATTGAAAACCACAAACTGCTTACCAAACTGAATCCAGCCAACATCCAGCCACCGATCATACTAAAACAAAACGAATGTGATACTACGTGCAGGAGGTGCTCTTCTTTACATGTGCACTGAAAAATGTACCCGAGCGAGTTGAACAAGGTCTCTCACAGATAAAATCACAGCTGTCATTAGGCTTACATGGAACTACACTTAAGGAAACTGCTTGTTTTTTTGTTCCCATATATACACCAAAGACCTTGTTTAGTGAGTGACGTTACTAATAAACATCTTTTTCATGAAAGCAAGAAACAATGACGAGGTCACAAAATGTTTTTTTTTACTATAAAACTATTAACAGATGTTGAAATTGATTCAATGACACACATTAGCAAAAAGGGGGGAGAGGGAGGGGGAGGATCACACCATATCATCCATATTTGGATATGGTGAAATGCAGACATGTCATGGGAATAAACAATTAAAAGGAAACTCTATATTAGCATGAAGAAAGCTTTAGCCAGAGACATTAATCAAGTCCTCTTTTCTCTCCACATCTACGCATCCTCATTATCACTTCCTGCTAAACTGCTATCGGTCGACGCTACTCCTCCTTCCTCATCCTCCTTCTCATCTTTCCCCTCCTGTGGTTTTGCGGTGCTTTCGTTTGCATGTTCCTCCTGTCGAGTCTGTTCTGCTGCTGCTTGTGTGCTGGAATTTTGTTGTTCAGCTGCTTTTGTAGGGTCCGCTTTAGCTTGGGCAGACGCACTCTCGTCACCCAGGAAAGAACCCCAGACTTTCAGTCTCTCTTCTCGTTCTCGTGAGGTTTCCTCAACCTGGGTAACCAGAGCCAAAATGTTAGACAGAGAAAAACAAGCAGAGGAGAACAGAAATGATCAATTTTTAGTCATTTTGTTGTGGGTGTGTCTTTGTTTACTCAAAGTGTAATAACTTTCCTTTTCTGATAACACCATTAGACTATTGGATAGTTTTAAACAACATTTAGGGACTGTTTTGGCAAACCCGCATTTGGTTTTCTTTGTACAGTAACACGCTTTACATGATTCAGCAAACTTCTGATTGATAAACTCATGTCCCTCTCGTCATTTTCTCTCTTCAAACATCCCGTTTCATTCAGAAAATATCAGATTGAGGAAGTAAAATGGATTGCAAACAGCAAATCACGATGGCTTTATATAGGCCAAGTACTTTACCTGGTAGTCAGTTACACCATCCCACAGCTCTGCTGACAGTTTCCTCCCACCAAACCAGCGTCCATTCAGAGCCGTCTGACACATGTCCGCCTCTTCAGGTTCTTTAAAAGCCACGGATGCCACTCCATCAGGATGCCTCTGATTTCCATGGAAAAAGCAAAGAGTACAGTGTTAGAAATGGAACAGAGAGAGAGAGAGAGAGAGAGAGAGAGAGAGAGAGACATTTGAATGGTCGCTGACTTTTGAATACAGTTTAGTTGTATTATAATAATTGTGGACAGTAGAGGACTTACATCAAAGATGATGACCTTCTTCACTTGCCCAAATTTCTCACATTCTGTCCGTAGATCTTCTCTGTACTCATTCAGAACCAAAGGATCCTCCTACAGAAGACACAGGGTGGGCAGCTCTTTAACACATTGTCAATCAAAAGTATGAAGACATTTGACTTAATTTATATTGCTCATTAATTAAAAAAAAAAAAAAAAAACTAAACTGGTAACACTTAAGTATAGGGACCAATTCAGACTATTAACTAGCTACTTATTAGCATGCCAAATATTAACATATTGGATGTTTATTAGTACACATTTTCTGCATGGCCATATTCTACATCCCTAATCCTACTCAATACCTAAACTTAACAACTACCTACTAACTATTAATAAGCGTCAGATTAGGAGTTTGAGACAAAAATTACATGGTTAATGATTTGTTAGTAGCAAGAATTGGACCTTAAAATAAAGTGTGACCCAAAAAACTTATGGTTAAACGATTGAAATGAACTTTGACAAATATAAACTGTGTCTAACTGGATGGATGAATAAATAAATATTTTATTTTATTTAAAAAAACTGAAATGGGTGAGGTTGGACTGATTTTTGTTGTGATTTTTTGAGTTGAAATCTAGATCTAAATTTGAAGAAGCTGTAATATAATATGGATAGGGTTAATTTAATATTTGTGGTCAATTTCAATACTTCCATTTGCTATTATTCTGACACGCAGAAACAGGTGTGGCCAAAGGTTTAATTGGCAGTGTACATTACTGTTTAAAGGGCTGGTAAGGTTTTTAAAGTTACAAGTCACCAAGGCTGCATTCATTTGATCAAAAATATAGCAAATACGATAAAAACAGTAACATTGTTAAATATTATTACTATGTGAATCACTATACAAGTCTTTAGTGTCACATGACCCATCAGAAATCATTCTAATAAGCTGATTCACCGCTCAAGAAACATTTCTTATTACCAATGCTTTCTTATTACCAATGCTGCTTCATGTTTTTCCTGAAACATAAACATTCTCATAAATTCTTTGATGCATAGAAACAGCATTTAATTGCTGAGTTGAGTTTATCTGTCAAATTAAAATATTAACTTCATAAAAATAAACCTTACTGACTCAAAACATTTGAATGTTAAGTGTGTATCAGACTGAAATAATTTAGAATTGAGGCCTATATTATTTACAGTTGCGTCACATACATAATTTAAGTATCAGTCTCATTCATTAAACACGATTAATAGTCACAGAAATCATGACGATGCATGAACTGCAGATCCACACCTGCATTCCTGCTCTCATCTGACCCTTTAGGTTGCACCTACTTCAGGAATGCAGACAGACCAGCTGTGAGATGTTCATCGCAGCTACAGAGAAACTAAACAATGGCGTTGCTCTAAACTGTTGCTAATAAAGAGCATTACTGTAATTAACTTCATACATCATGAATACCAGTACAAGGCTGAAGTTATTCTGAGCTGAGGTCTGGGTTCAGCTGCAGCAAAAGATATTTGACAAAAGCTCTGTCAGACGACCTTTTTTTTTTATGCAGACGGCATTCAATGTAAAGTGTTGCCAACAAAATGGTCTTCTATTCACTAACATCTGTAGTATGTTCCAGTGTGATTGTGGGTGTGTCAGCGTGTTTTGTGATTAACTCTTGCCTCAAAGTCACTTGGATGAAACATATTTTGGATGATGATGACTTTTTCATGCCTTTTTCGAGCTTCCCCAGCTTTCTCCGGTCTCCAGTCCAGCTGCCTGTTAATCATAAATTACAAAAATATAGCTACAGCAACACAAAAAATATGCTGATTAGACAGAGCATTGTTGCACAATGCGTCCAAATCAACTATATAGAGCCGCAGGAGTGAGTCTGAACAGGTTCTTACTTTTGTTGCTGCTGGAGCCTTTTACGGTATTCTTTGTTCTTTTTCTTCTTCTTGCTGGCATCATATTGTCCTTTGAGCTCGAATTGCGCTTCCTCCACATGCAGCTGGTAGCCCCGAATCTCTGACTCATCCAAGAGCCGCACGGCAAGGGCTACTGACTCTTTCTGCAAGGAATTATAAAATAATGAAATCGTTTTTCAACAAATTATAGAAACACACATGTAAACCGCGTTGAAGTGCTTACAATGTTAATTTAAAATAAAGCTGAAAAACTAAAATAGGTTTACTTTGAAGTACTAAATTACTACAATTTATAAACATAATAAAAGCAAGCACAAAACAAAATTATGAAAACTTAAAATGGACATTAAAAAATCCAATTCAAAATATTAATAAATATTTGAATAGTATATAAATAATAGTAAAATATCATTGAATGTAAAGTAAGTGTTTTTATTTTACATATGTATATACAGTATATAGAATATCTATAACTTTCATGTTGTGTTCTGGTCATTTAGACCCAGTGAGGGTTTTCTTTTTCCTGAAAATGCTAGTTAAATGTTATCAAATTGGACTAAAACTTACTGACTTTGCTCACACAGGGTATAACAACTTTTGTTACCATGTTACACTTGTGGCCAGCCTGTCAGTTTCTTGTTATGCAGTGAACTTCTTTTCTTTCAATTAGCACATATTTTACATTTCTTTTTGGCACTGACTGATTGTAGACCTTAATAAACACATATCCACATAAAATGCTCTTTAACTCAACTAAGATGCATAAGCACAGATCAGTGAGGCCTATGATCAATCAATTTCATTCAAGATTTTCAGCACAGCACAAGAAATAAATAAACTTGATCGTAGGATTACAATGACCAACCTTCAGGTAGCAGCAAAGTCCATCTCCTTTTTGGTTTCCGTCCTTGTCCTTGTAGAGCTTGATTTTATAATCTTCTGTGATAGGATCACGCATTATAATTCCACATTTGGACATGAACTCCACAAACTCATCAGGAGTTATGTCTGGAGGAAGACCTAGAAGAAAGACACATTCACTGAAATATATTTTGTGAGCCTAACTTTGGATTGTTAGTACTTATTTAAACCAGCCAAGTTATTTAAAAAACGGAAATGGCCACTAGAGGGAATCACACCAGCATTTACAACATGATAATTTCATATCAAAATGATAAACAAATAGTAATCTACTTTGGGTGACCAGATTTGTCATGGTTCAATATGGGATGGGGGTGTGTGTGTTTGTGGGGGGGTTGCACACACACAGTTATTTTTTATATAAAAATAAAGAAGCAAGCAACCATAAGACAAATGCAATGAATAGATACAAATTGAATATTAAATAAACTAGTTTTTCTAATAAAGTAGGTTTAACATGTATACATTTATTTAACATGTGTTGTTTGATTAACATTAATGAGACAGACAGGAATTTAATTAGGCTGCTGTCCCTTTAAGACCGAATGAACGTAATATACTGACACATATCCGGTTTTCACCCACCTGTTTATATTCACTTAAATCATGACCATACTCTATATACAATGGACATTTTGATAGCTGTGTGTGTATTTGACAACTAAGGCGCAAGGAGAACTGATCGCAGAACTGGGAGTTTCTGTTGTGTCATTTAACATGATTCCGCCTATCTATCCCGTCTTCACTTACTGCAGGTTAATCGATAACGAATTGTGATTGGATGGTAATTTTGTTCTACGACAAGCTTAGTTGCCTTTGGCTGTTCTCACGTGACAGAATACTACTACTCGCTCTGATCACCCAGTCTTAAAGAAAGTCTGAAATACAGGATAAAACATGATTTTTTTTTCAAAATAGGTCAGGACAAATAAAGCTGAAATACGGGACTGTCCCGGGAAAAACAGGAAATCTGGTCACCCTAAATCTACTGTAATCTAAAAATGGGGAAATTATTTACCTGTTACATAAACATTGGTGTTTTTGTCCTTTTCAACTTCAAACCATCCTGTAAAACACAACACACAATGTTTATTTGTTAATATTATTACAATTAGTGGTCGACCGATATATCGCCAAGGCTGATATATCGGCCGATACGTTTTTCCTGTTTGGCTGATGCGTTTGAGACTTTTATTTTGACAGCTCTGAGAACGGCAGTGCTCACATTCTCCCTCTTATTTGCTGTCGTCGTTCACAGTTCTGTCTAATACGGATAGGAGTCTGTCTAAAAATCAGATAGAACTAAGGAATTAAAATGCATGCAAAAAGTATTATAATGATTGCTTCTATATTATTAGTAATAGAAAGGCAAACATTATAATACTTTCTCGTTTGCTGTCAGCATTCAGCAAATATGCATTTATATCATTTAAACAAATCTTGAGGGTCGGTGCGTGTGAACTGAATGCGGACCGGAGTTCAGCTTCACTGGAGATGCAAGATCGACAAACTTTAAACTCGCGATTTCAAATTATGCTGCGCTTTATGCATTTGCTCACTGTCATATTCATGTCATTTTCACTGTGTGCTGTATGTAAAATGAGTGTTATCCTGGCTTTATTTCAGAAAAAAAAAAAAAAAAAAAAAAAACGATTCCCAATGCATACAAATTTCCCAGAAAACCGAGTGCCCTGTTGGTTACAGTGTTTACTTCCTTTTTAATTGTATTTTTATTAAATATTTATTTGTGAAAAAAACTGTGTCATCTAAAGTATAAGTATGCTTATTTTACACATTTATTTCTAAATCCATTTTCAAATTATTTCAAAGTTCTTAAATATTAATTCAAATAAATAATTTTATATCGGCCATCGGCCACCCTGCCTTCCAAGATATCGGCATCGGCTGTCAAAAAAACAATATCGGTCGACCACTAATTACAATACTTGGTATAAAAAAAAAAAGGTATTGAATAACTTCTAACCTGGATCTGCTTTCCTTTTCTCTCCTTTCTGAGCTTCCTCCTTAGTTTTTTCTTGGTTTGAGCTCTCCTCCAGCTTCTTGGGTTCTTCTGGTTTCTTGGGCTCCTCTGGTTTGGCAGGGAGAAATTCAGTGACAGGAACCGCAGCACTTGGATCAGGGGCCCCTTCCTCATTGAATCCATAGTTAGCTTGATATGCTGCGATGAAATCATCATTTACCTAAAAAGAAACAAATAACAAGTCAACTTGGTAACACTTTAAAATAGGGAACACTTAT
Source organism: Acrossocheilus fasciatus (assembly GCA_036784905.1). NCBI lineage: Eukaryota > Metazoa > Chordata > Actinopteri > Cypriniformes > Cyprinidae > Acrossocheilus > Acrossocheilus fasciatus. The sequence goes on along the minus strand of CM071947.1, from coordinate 14,825,158 downwards.
TCACTATTAACAACGACTTTAGGTATTGGGTAGGATTAGGGATGTAGAATAAGGTCATGTAGAATAAGGCATTAATATGTGCTTAACTACTACTAATAAATGGCCAATATTCTAGTAATATGCATGCTAATAAGCAACTAGTTAAGAGACCCTAAAATAAAGTGTTACCGTGAACTTTAATACAGATCTTACTGTGAATTAGCTCTGACTGGGTTATGACAACAGAATTATTGAGTAAATGTGGTATTTTGTTTGAGAGACCTTTGGAAACCATGCTCTCTTTTCATGGTCCCAGTCGTACACAGTGCCGTCTTCTGGGTCGACAAACGTGTATGGATCTTCTCCACTCTCTCGCCTCTGTCCATACAGCTGCTGCAAACGGAGCTGCTCATGGAACTCTTTATTACCGTCTGAGTCCCCACTCATCTACAGAAACCAAGACAAGACAGAGATACTTAATGCAAAAAATCATGAGCTCTGCAGACACAAAAGACACTATATTTAAAGCACACATACATATACATATACATATATACACACACACATATATATATATATATATATATGTATATATGTGTGTTTGTGTGTGTGTGTGTGTTTGTGTATACACACACACACACACACACACACACAAGTGAATATTTAGAGTTACAATGTGATTATAACTGGCAACCAATGTAGATAGGCTAAGTGTGTTAGACAGGCTAAAACTAGTAAGAAACCAATAACGTTAGACCACACTGAAAATAATGGGCGTTCAATACGAATTGCCGCTTCATTTGGCGCCTGTTATGAGTTCTCAATGTTTTCAGTCAAATCATCTTGATAGTTTTGATGATGAGAAAGACTGATGTGAACTGACCCATATCAATCCGCTTATGATGATGTGAAGAGTAAACATTGGCTTATTTAGCTGCTCATTGACTTAATTAAAGCCACAGCGCTATATAGATTTAATATATGAGGTGAACAATAAGACCTCTACTCTGCTTTAACATTATAAATAAAGAATATATATTAAAAAGAACCCACCATTTCCAGTGCTGAACCTCCAAAACGTACAAGTGTTGCGCTTCCGAAGAACGTGCGAGTCCGCCGCTTTGCGTCTTCCGGAATACAACTGTCGGCCGCGCGTATGCAGTTCCTCTTTGTAAGGTCTCTTTTGCAGTACCAATTAGTCTATGTTTTTTTAATTCAAATTCACTTTTTAGACTTGAAAAATTTATTTAGACGTTAAAGATTTATTAAGTAAAAATGTTGATTATTTCACAAAAATGGCACATCTCCTCAAACAAATGATACATTTTTATACATTATTTAAATATTTGAATCATTCCACAAAACCGGTACGATTTGAGTCCCTCTGACCTTTTTAAGTGTATTTTATCTATTGGGTCACCAAAATCTATTTTAAAAATCTTTTTGCATTAATTGAAATGTCTCACATGACATACATTTGATCTATATAATAGAAATTACCTTGGGTTTTTTTTTTTTTTTCAGTTGACACCACCTATTTTGTCATGTCCCTCATGGCCTTTTATGAAAGTGTACTTGGGATATGAATAATAAAATTAGAAAAAAAGTCCATAAATTTTGCTATTCTCATAAATATCTATCTGTGCTTTTTTGCTGGTAATGTTTGTTTGTTTTTTCGAAGTAAATTCATGATTATTCATTAAAATCATATTATTTAGTTCCGTACCTCGGTAACCCCTCAACCCCGTTACACAAATCATTCTCCCCCAATAAAAATAATGAACTGATCCTTATGTGACCTTATTAACAGGAAGTGACATCATATAACTCTTCTGAACAACACTGTGAGCAGACATGTGCAAGTTACCACCTTCGTTTATAACTTATTAATATTGTGATAGTAAAGCTTAACGACTCAACCACGTTACATCAAATAAAGATAGAAAACTATTACTTGTGAAAATTATCTTTGTTATTTTAACAATATACATGATTTCTTAATATCATGCATACCATGTGTTTTCCTGTTATTCACTACATTGAGAGCAGGGGCCATTTTAAGCGAAAAATCACAACCCCGTCACAAACCCCGTTACTTATTTGATCATAACGGGGTTGTGAGATTGTGATGGGGTTGTGTTTTTAACACTTTGGTTCTGAAGTTGTCCAGTAATTTAAATGAATTATTATATTTGATCAAGAATCTTATACCACATACATATGTCGAATGTAGTCCATGTTAAAGATGTGTCTGTGTCTGTGTCTGTCTGTGTGTGTCTGTGTCTGTGTCTGATTAGTGTGTGTGTGTGTGTGTGTGTGTGTGTGTGTGTGTGTGTGAACGTGTGTTCTGCCGAGATTTTCACATCTCAGTGTTAAGTAAATTCTACAAAAAATCTTTGCAAATTTATAAAAAAAAAAAATCACATGTACATAAGTATTCACAGCCTTTGCTCAATTTTGTTGAAGCACCTCTGGCAGCAATTACAGCCTCAAGTCTTTTTGAGTATGACGCTACAAGCTTGGCACATCTATTTTTGGGCAGTTTCTCCCATTTTCCTTTGCAAGACCTCTCAAGCTCCATCAGGTTGGATGGGGAGCGTCGGTGCATTGGTTTTCAGATCTCTCCACAGAGTTGTTCAGTCGGGTTCAAGTCTGGGCTCTGGCTGGGCCACTCAAGGACATTCACAGAGTTGTCCTGTAGCCACTCCTTTGTTATCTTTTCTGTGTGCTTAGAGTTATTGTCCTGTTGGAAGGTGAACCTCCTGCCCAGCCTGAAATTCTGAGTCATTATCATTAATGCTATCTCAATATTTTGGTGCACTGAGCTTTTTTTCTACTCTGACGAGGCCCTCGGTCTCTGCTGCTGAAAAACAGCCCTACAGCATGAGGCTGCTACCAGCACACTCCTGCAAACAAGCCTTTACTGGCCCTTTACGGGCCCACTTAGGGCTAGCCTAAGGGCCCCCAGTGGACTGCCAGCGCAGGGCCTCTGAGATTTTGCTCATTGGCAAAACGTTGGCCCCTTAGCGCTGGCCCTGCAAAGGCAGCCATCACTTAGCCCACACTATTAATCTATTACGGGGTGCCCAACCTGGTCCTGATGCAACACACCTAAACCAACTAATCAGGATCTGAAAGAGCACTTGATAATTATAGACAGGTTTGTTTAGTCAGGGTTGGAACTGAACTCTGTAGGAAGGTAGATCTCCAGAAAGAGGATGCACCCCTGATCTATAACAATTCATCTGTTTCACTTTAATTACTTTTCAGCTACTATAAACGTAAGTCTTTGGGAAAAACATTTATTTTGCATCTGAAATGGAATGGTCGCCACCTAACTAATGTCTATATTGTCAAAAATGAATAGTAGTCAAAGGGATTTCAAATCAATGGATTTATTAAGTACAAAATAGAAAACATTGTTTTCAGGTTAATATAGCTACATATAGCCAAAAAAAAAATTTAAATACACAAAAGTAGAAAAAAAAAACCCCACACAAAGCAATGTAAGATTGTAGGATTTTGTCATGAGAAAGTTGATGTGGGCAAAAGTCTTATCTGTAGTATATCAATGTCCAAACACTGTCCATAGCTTAGATGGCTGATAGCAAATGAATAATCCAGCCTCTTGTAATGCCACAGCTCTCAAACACCAGACTCTTCCTAACCAGGAACACTCAAAAATAGTCCAGGCTATGGTCTCATGTCGAAAAGAACTTTAAATCCATATTCAAACTGGACCATGATGTGGTGACCTCACCAATAAAGAGTCCTTCTAAAATGCATACAAATACAATGTCCTAAACTCTTAGCATCAATCCAAATGTAGGCCATACATACATGTACCATCTCTGTAAAAATCATCAACAATGTACACTTTTAAATAGAGAGAGAGAGAGAAAAAAAAACCTCCTTAAGACCAGAATGGGCTTGAAATTATATATTTCCCAAACAGGACACAGCACAATGTGTTCAGCAAGTTAGCCATGCTGGCTATTGCTGCTTGCTATTGCTATGCTAACTCCCTTGACCACATGGCTTTACTTAAGGAAACCTAAAACACCCTAGCATTCCAAATGGTAAGGAAGAAAACTGCTCACACAATTCTTATTAACAGGCTCACATCTGACCCACATTGGGCCATCATTGGATTAATGTGGGCAGTCCCATAGTGTGGGCTGCTCACAGAGAGACTGGGGTGAGCCCAAAGCTGTGGGGCTCGCCTGGGCAAGCACGCACAGGGCCTGTTTATGTTTGGTGCGGGCTGGCCCTAACCCACAGTGCCCGCAAAAAGCCAGCACGGGCCCCACGAGGACATGTTTGCAGGGACTTTACTTTTGGGATGGTACTCTGCAGGTGATGAGCAGTGCCTGGTTTCCTTCAAACATGATGCTTGAAATTGAGGTTTATCTGACCAGAGAATCTTGCTTCTCATAGTCTGAGGATTGAGTCTTGCCACATTGTCATAAAGCCCAGATTGGTGGAGTGTTGCAGTGATGATTGTCCTTCTGTAGGTTTCTCCTATCTCCACGGATGATCATGGAGGTGGAGGATGATCAGCTTCTTGGTCACCAGTCTAACCAAGTTAGTTAGGAGGCCAGCTCTGGGAAGGGTCGTGGTTGTTTCAAACTCCTTCCATTAAGGGTAACAGAGACTACATGCTTCTGTGAACCTTCAACGCTGCAGAAATGTTTCTGTACCCTTCCCAAGATCTGTGCCTCGATACAATCCTGTCTCGGAGGTCTACAGACAATTCTTTGGATTTCATGGCTTGGTTTGTGACATGTACTGTTACCTGTGTTTGCTTTTCCAAATCATGTCCAATCAACTCAACTTACCACAGGTGGACTCCAATCAAGTTGTAGAAACATCTCAAGGATAATCAGTGGAAACAGGATGCACCTGAGCTCAATTTTGTGTGTCATGGCAAAGGCTGTGAATACTTATGTACACGTGATTTTCTTAATTTTTCATTTTTAATAAATTAGCTAAGATTTCAAACAAACTTCTTTCACATTGTCATTATGGGGTTGTTGTATGTTGGTGGAAAACCAGAGCCTGTGTGCTTCAGCACCATCTCCATGTGGAGATCTTGAAAGAGGTGTGGACCAGATATTGAATGTCACACAAGTTATACGTTTTATTTTGATGACCTATTCAGTCAGTTTATAATGTTCTAATGTATACTATGTTATTGTTGTTTTTTCAGCAGTCGGATTAATAAAACTCAGTTCAATAGCAATTTATATCTGTTGTCTTTCTTCGTCACATAATGAAATACAGTGTTTATAGAAAATCTCACAGTGAATTTGAGTAAAAAACAACTATTTATATGTTAAGCTGTATTTGTCTCTTCAACCCCGTTACCCTCGTCTCAACCCCGTCACACCTACATTTTTATTAATTTTTTTTTTAAGTTTACGAAAAAGTAATTTAAAGTTTGTTGAACTCAGTCTGAAATGTTCAGAGCAATCATAAGAATACTGATTTTAGTTCAAGTTCTGAAGTTAGCTCACTTCTTTGATCAAAAATGATGAGGTTGCTATCACGAAAAGTTCCGTTTCAGGCTTTAGTATAGCAAAAGTTTGAGATTTTATGTAACTTTTATATTTGCAAATACTGAATTAGTGTGAGGGACATCTGATTAATAGGAAAATGTTGATTTCATTACAAATACATTTTATGATCATATTCAGAGAGCTCCCATAGTGTCCATAACGGGGTTGAAGATTAATAGTGCCCATATCTTAAAATAATGGCCAATAATAATAAGGATTTGATGCCTGAGGTAGGAAAATGTGTTTTCAGGAAGTTAAATATGTCATTAATGCTGTGGGGCGTTCAGCAAAGAAATATTTTTTGGTAAAAAATCTAAAAATGTGCAAGTCCAAATCATACCGGTTTCGTGGAATGACTAATTTAGTGTTGACACAGGAATAGGTGCATGCATACTAGTATAGTGACTCCCAATCAAGTCAGATTTATTTTTGTTTAAGGTTCAACATTCCTTTTCTTGATTATACAATTATTTCATGAAACAAGTTTAGGATATAATGTAACATGATCTAAGGAATCAGTTTTCTACATGTTTATTCACTCATTTTTTAAGAGCTGAGTGTCATTTTAAAATTGAAAGTTACCAGAAAAAATGTGTGCTTAAGTACAGAGCAACAAACAAAAACAGTCACTTTTATGTTGGATAGATATCTGTGTCAAATCCATTCTTCCATGGCCTTGAAGGAAACTCAAGCCCACTTGCTGTGGCAGGAGATGTATCGCAGGGAAGAACCATCAATCCTGCTCTGGCTCTTGGTATTACCAAACTGTTTTCATATACAAATCCTATCACAGGAAAAGGTACGACAAGAAAACATAAAAGATTTGAACATTATAGCATTAACAATTTATCATACTGATAAAGTCTTACCAAGGTCGGGTCTTGTGATAGTCATTTGATGTTGACTGGACTCTGAGGAAACTGTTGAGCTCTGAGTTGAATTAGACTTGATGGATCTCACAGATGCCATGAAAGGAAAGGTATTTGGTGGATTGGGTTTGTGTTTGGGAACCACAGTTGCAGTTTGGCTCCATTCTGAAAACAATCAAGAAGTTAGCAATTGTGTTTTCCAAGATTGTTAAAGCTGCAAGAAAGAAATGGGTGCTTTACCAGAGTATTCCTGTAGCTTGAAAGCTCCACAACATAAATGTATTCTCCATTGCTTGCGTACGTTTTCCTTCATGAGACAATGGAACACAAAAATAAACAAACCTGGAAACAAATCACAACATATTAATGGACTGGATCCTAAAACCGAATCTAAATGAATTTTCTGTGCTCTTTCTCACCTTGAAGGCTGTTCAAAATGGAGAACAGGTAGAGCAGGAACACTTTGACAGGACCCCAAGCGAGAAAAGCCACAGACCAGGTGAGACCCAATAAGAAGGTAAGGCTTGCCACAGCTCGCAGGTCTTTCAAGATCCCACTTCGGGTGCCGGCCGGTTGATTAACTTGCATGTTTCGGATCTGGATCAGAACCACTAAGAAGATGGAGCCATTGCACAGTAGTATGAAGGCTATGTAGCTCACTACTGACACGTAGAAAACCACATCATTTTGCACCCAGCAGCTGAAAAAGATATGAAATAATTCACTTTCATTCAACATGATGGTAATGTAAAATTATTTCTGTCATGATTTTCATGAAAAATCAATCATCCAACTTCACTAACAACATTTCTGAATCATCCAGTGTCATTTGAGAATCATTCATGGTGTTCATGCCATATGCATCTCTCTTTATAGCCACCACCAAACCACATATAATAAGCGGAATCCCTGCACAAAGACATAATGGATGTTAAACAAAGATAAACGAATGAATTGAAAACATAAATCTGTCTCTAAATGTTTAAATGAGCTTAAATGTCTCACCCCAGCCAAGCAGGCAGAATTTCAAGATGTATGAGGGCACATATACATTGAAGACTTTGACCAAAGCAAAGTACATATTCACAGCACCCAAACCCATCCAGGTAAAGGAAGTCAGTAGGAAATAGTGTAAGGTCACCGCCACAGCAATGCACAGGCCATAGATGCCAAAAGAAGAAATCCAGGAGTTCAGCAGGAACACCAGGTTCAGTCCCAGTAACGCAAGAGACAGATTCAACAGAATTTTGGATGGGTAGTCTCTTCTTAACTTCCTGTTAAGATGCAAAGCATCAAAGTTAATGGCAAAGCAATGTAACATGAAAAATGACTTATAAAATGTACATTTTCTTGTAGATGTATTACAAGAACACTGTATTGCCATATATAAACATCAATTATAAATTAGATCTTACTCTAAAAGGGTGTATGTTAGCACTGTGATCCCAAGAAAGCATGAAGACACACCACAGCCCATGTATGTAATAAGAGTGAGGATCTGCTCATTCTTCTCATCAATGGGAGTTCTGGACACATCCTTAAATGAAAAAAAAAAAAAAAAGTCTTGGCTTAATAGATATTACTGAGGCCAAAATATCCAATGCATATATAAGTAATCAAACACAGAATCGTGTCGTACCAGCAGCACTCCAAAGTGGGTCATGTGATCACACAGACAGGTTGTGTAATCATTGCTGCTATTATACGTCCAGCACCCCTTTTGATTCCATCCGCCATATCCATCTAAAACAGGACATGCACAAACCCACCCACACATGAGATGTAGCAACTAATGTGAGAAGAAGAATGAGTTCATGTAGTCCAAGTGACTTGCCATTCTTATTGAAATCCCAGTAGACACACTGGACATCCTGGTCTTTCTGTTAAAGGTAAAGACAGTTTAGAAATGATTCCTGCCAGTGTTTTTTACATTTTCCAGGACATTACTAAGAACTACAGTACTTACTTTCTTAGTTGTTAGATGGTGCAGCGTGACAACAACATATTCTTTTAGGTTTTCAGTGCGTCCTGTGGCATTAGTCACACTTGCAGACACCACATAAGTGTTCAGTCTTTTCCCATCTGGGTCATTCTGAGACAAATTCACAAATATAGCATGTCAAAATAATCTAACAGCGAGATAAAATGAACATCTGCCACCGACAAAGTAAGATGAAGTCACCTTTGTTTGAAAGAGAGTTGGAACTCCATAAAACTGAAACTGAACACGGGGGCTGGTGTTGTTTACAATGGGGAATCTCTCTTGTATTTCAGAGGGCAGAGAAATGAAGGCCACCGTACCATCAAAAGGCTCCTGGTTTATATAAATCTATAGAAGAAAAGCATTTGATCATTGTGTGATGATTTATATGATTCGTTACATTTTCTTAGGACGCAAAAATATCAAATTTAGTCAAATTTAGTCTGAAACATTCGCCCCCGGTTTCACAGACAAGGCTTAAGCCTAGTCCTGGACTAAAATGTAAGTCTGAGCTGTTTCAACTGAAAGAAGCTTGCACTGACTGATCTTAAAATATATCAGTGCCTTTGTTTTGTCTCAAGATGGACACCAGTAATGTTTTTTTCTAAGGCACGTTTATAAATATTACTTAAATATTACTTAAATGTCCTAATTGAACTATGGCCTAATCCCGGTTTAGTCTAAGCCCTGTCTGTGAAACCAGCCCTCAATGATCAACTCTTGAAGATGCTTAATTTATAATTATTACATACATAACAAACTGTATATTATATTATATTATATTACTACACATGCAGAGTGTTTCTAAAGATATTGTTTAATGTTTTTTTTTAGATTATGCTCACTGAGGCTGCATTTATTTGATCAAAAATAGTAATATATTATAAAAAATTATGTTTTATTATAAATATTATAATATACAATATTAATTTATATTTAAATGTAACTTATATTTAAATGGATTTTCAGCATTATTTCTCCAGTCTTCAGTGTCACACGATCCCACAAAAACCATTTTAATTTGCTGATTTGCTGCTCAAGACACATTTCTAATTATTATCAATGTTGAAAATGGCTGTGCTGCTTAATTATGATTATTTTTTATTTTTTGTGTGAAAACCATGATACATTTTTTGAAGATTCTTTGAATAGAAAGTTCAAAAGAACAGAATTTGTTTGAAATAAGTATTTTGTAAGGTATTTACTGTCTGTTTGTTTTCATAAACAAACAAACAAACAAACAAACAAACAAACAAACAGAAAAGGTCTTACTATCCCCAAACCTTTGAATAGTAGTATATAAATATAAAGTTCCACTAGTTTCAGTGTGTGCTCACCTCAGGGTTTAAGCCTTTGTTAGTGGATGAGACTCCGAAGGTGAGGTTGTGAAAATGTCCTTGGTCAATATTGACCACTGATATTGCTAAGGCAGGAGCTGTTAAGCTGAATGACTCTCCAGTGAACCCTAACATCTGGTCTCCAACAGACTCTGTGATGTTCATAATACTATACAAATACAGGGAAGGATGTGTTATTTACACGGAAAGCATAAAATCTGCCTATAAAACCCTGACATACAACAGCAGACCTAATTGAATATATATTTACACGCAATATATTTCACTGTTAACCACATAAATGAAATAATTTCCTATATTTTGTTTGATTTTTATTACTTTTATTGTTTAATAAAAATCAAGCAAATATATTAAATGAACACTCAGTGTCACGCACACACACACACACACACACACACACACACACACACACACACACACACACACACACACACACACACACACACACACACACACACACCTGTTTGTGAAAGGCAGCAGGTTGCTGTCAGACTCCAGGATGTCAGACGTGATGTTGATAATGACCTCTCCCAGCGGAGGCGTGATCACGCTAACGTTAATCACATCGGCTAGTTTATCCAGAACCGTTGATAGCTCGTACCTATCCAGATTTTTGTTCTCATGTATCAAGCCCTTAATCATGATCAGAATATCTTCTGCATTGTCTAATTGAAAAAATGCATAGGGATTGTTTTTAGGATGCGCCCATATAGATATTTGTATCACAAAGAGGCTAATGTGTTAAAACAGATTCCTAATCCACTTGTGTATTTGATGTGAATGAGATGATTGTGTGTTCAATTCAGCTAATTTCTGTTTACTTTAAAGGAAACAAATAACATCTGAAATGCTGAAAATTTCCTCACCCTCAGGCCATGTATAGAGATTTGAAGAAATTTATCATCACATCACTTGCTAACCAGTGGGTCCTCTTTGTGTGTCACAATTGATGTAGTAATTTGTGGATTATTGTGATGTTTTTATTAGCTGTTTGGACTCTCATTCTGACGGCACCCATTCACTGCAGAGGATCCTTTGGTGAGCAAGTGATGTAATGCTAAATTTGTCCACAAATCTATTCCGATGAAGAAACAAACTCATCTACATCTTGGGATGGCCTGAGGGTGAGTACATTTTCAGCAAATTTCCATTTCTGGGTGAGCTACTCCTTTAACAGGAAGCTTGTGTATCTAATGTTCACCTCTAGTGACTGTAATGTCCTCCAGGTCTGACACTCTGTTGACCACAACTTGGCATTGCCCCAGGTCTGGAGATTTCCAAAGAGCTCCAACGTTTGCATCCAGAAGACTGTTTGGAGAGAAGGGTGAGATGGTCACAATCGATAAACTTATCAAACCATGAATTATTTGGATCACTTCCCCCCCATTAACTATTGCAAACTGCTCAGAGCTGCTTGACTCCAAGATACACAACACTATATAATTCTGTTCAGGTTCAGGTTTAAAGCCTGCTTATCCATTTTATGACTGTAAATAAACCTTAAACAACTGGAACATTATGGAACACAAGAGTCTGCTTTTGCTCTGCAATGAAATCGATCATACAAACAGTTTTGACATTAATAATACCACTATACATTACATACGTGATGTGATTAATTGGTTTACAGCAGCCCCTTCAAATATTATATCAGACAGCTTCCTCTTTTTAGAGTTAGTTATTAGGAACAATAACCCAATAGAGTGTCAGAAGATTTATAGGCAGACTTGCAGGCTGTCCATCAATGTTTCATTATGAAGAACAGAAGTGGAAATGTTAAATGATTTCATGCAATTATTATAATTTGATTAAAGATGAAGTGTGTAGTTTCCGTGCCACTAGTGGCACCAAACATAATTGGCTGTTTGAGATGTTGGCTCGACTGTTCCTGGAACATTTTTAGGATGTCTGAGAAAATGGAATGTTCTCTCTAAAGTTGTCCATAGACAATGTTTGCAAGGGAAAGAATTATTAAAACTTTTGAAAATAGTGTTTCATGAACAGGAGCATTGGGAGAATGTTCTTAGAATATGAATTAGTTGGCTGGGAATGGCGGGAATTATTTTTGCATTTATGTCTGGCGCTGTTAGTCATACAGAAATTACATAATGTTTAGCGTCATGTTTTTTGGGGGGTTGGTTTGAGATTGTATCACGCTGCATATTTAAAAAATATTTTCAAAATATATAATAGATTTCTTTAAAAAAATATCAAGCAATTTCCTAATTCTGTTTAGGTTGAATCAAATATTTTTAAGAGAGGCTCTTACCATTGCCGATAGGCTGTCTTTTCAGGGTTTCCCTCGCAGGAAAGTGAGGTGTTGCGCTGAACCCCAATTTGGGGCCATTTGAAAAGCCCTTGCCTAGTGAGGTGGTTGTGCTCAGAACATGGCCCTGTTTTTAGATAAGAAGAGAGATGCATTCAGAAAACTTTGTGTATGGTTATAGAATTCAATTTTATGTAATTTTTAAAAATTAATTCCCCAGTTTCTGTCCATATTAAAATAAAACACAGGTATGTCGAACTAAGAATGTATCATGCTCTGATCTGATTTTTTTTCCTTCTTCAGAGCACATACCAATATAAGAAATTACAATGTCCTGGGGATGGGCATATAAGAGTACCGCTCCAGTGGAGTATTGATTCTCCAGAAGCTCACGAATCCATTTTTCTGTCTCTGTGATGTCTGAGGACGTTGTTACCTGGGCATGAAAGACACAGCTATGGCTGGGAACAAGCCATTTCAGATATCCCCATTAAAACACATTGTATGTTCACAACAATTATTGCTCACTATTGTTTACTTTTCTTCAACTCTCACCTTGTTACGGAAAGTAGAGTCTGCAGCAAGACAAATAAACAAGATAATAGAAAATAGACTTATTTTTGTGTTACTAATATAGAGAAACATTTTCAATTTCCAATTCAATTTACATTTATAAAACAACTTTTTTTTCCCCCTTTTTAAATGTTCATTTCAGTAGTAATATTTGGAAGTTTGTACCTTTCTATCTGCTTTGAATGATTTTGTTTCCACACTGAAAACACAAATCAGACATGTTAAATAAATTCTATAGTGTGTCTTGGGGTTTGGTCTGTTCTCTGCAATAACAACAAGACTTACTAACCTTCGTTTTCGTGCATGTGTTGAGGAAGTCAAGAGTTTAAAGTGCAACACGTGTATTCCTTCATTAGAGAGAGTTTCATGAAGCTGCAGTGATGATAAAACAACTGTGATGTGATGCTTATTTCCATTTTGACATGCAACATATCTGGATGAATTTAGGTTTTCTTGGTTTAATATCTTACCCAGGTTGTAATTATGTTCTCAGGGTCACCAGAGCCACTGATAGTCACATTGACATTTACGCTGAAATAACTTTCTATATTCAAGACAGAGAGACATTGTCAAATATGCCATTCTTTGTAAAATCGCTAATTGCACCTGGTTTTATAACACAAATAAAAAGGCAATTTTTGACCTGATATGTTTCCTTTAGGTGTAACGGTAGAAGAGCATGCGGCTGTATTTAATGTAAGACTTCTTGTGGAGGATAAAACAGTTGTTTCTTTAATTGTCGTGGAACTTCCTGCCAGGGTTGTTTCCATGAACGGTGTGGAGGTAGTGACTGTTGAAAAATGAAGAGATAAACATTCAAAGAATCCTGGGTTAATCTAAAATTGCATATACTGTATGCATGTTACAGTCCATAAGAGAGAAACTGATTCATATAGTTGCTGTACGGACTTCTTTTTGTTTCAGATGAGGATGGAACATCTTCTGTTGTTATTGCCACATGATTGGATGTTGTGCCCGCTGTTTTTGAAGTAGAAATAATTTCAGAAGTTGTAGATATCAGCTGAGGAGTTGTGGTTGTTAGTGTTTCAGTTGTACGAGGCAAAGACTCGGTCGCTGTTAAGGGTGGGTTCGTGTGAGGGTCTGGCAAGAGATCATCTAAAGAGTAAAAAAAAAAAGTTGATTAAAAACATTAATAAACTTACTGTTATTTGTTAGCTACACCAGAAACATGCTCGAATTTGTGCTTTGTATGGAAATTATGCATTATATATTTTTTTTATTTGGAATTTTTGAAAGCATCTTCAAGCATTTATAACCAGCCATTCTGGATCTGATTTACCAAGAGGATATATGAAGATGAAGTTAGCATCTGTTTTTATATCATAGTGGTCAATTTTGTAACTCTTGGCGAGGATCTCAGTGAGTTCATCCTGCATTAGTCCTACATCAGCATTAGGAATCACATTCAGGTGAGCCAAGCAGTCAAACCTACACAAGGATGACATTATTAAACATTTAATTGTAATTTTCTTTTAAAAAATTATTTTAGGATGATAAGAAGCAATTGAGAAGAGATCATCACTGGCTGAGTCCAGGATGGGTGGCAAACAGCTGCATGGTTCCTCCCTGAAAAGAGACATTTATCTTGTTAGTTTGATGAGTGTGTTTGATGATTTTTAATTTTTATATACAAATAGACTTAAAAAAAAATAGCTCACCCAAAAATGAAAATTTGTTGAATGTCATCAGAACAGATTTGGAAAAATTTAGCATTACATCACTTGCTCACCAATGGATCCTCTGCAGTGAATGGGTGCCGTCAGAATGAGAGTCCAAACATCACGATAATCCACTAGTATCCCACATGACTCCGGTCCATTAATTATGTGCTTAGGAATCATGATATAAACATTTTTAACTGTAAATTATTCCTTCTAGCCAAAATCTATAATAATGTTTCCTCCAGTGAAAAAGTCCATTCCCTGTTGATATTTTATTTTAGCTGAAAGCAATAGCTTGAAAAATGTCTTAATGATAGATTTGTTTCACGTAAACATGCAACTTTTCACTTCATATAGACGTGCTGTGATGTAATCCTAAATTTCATAAAATCTGTTCTGATGAAGAAACAAACTCATCTTGGATGACCTGAAGATTAGTACATTTTCTGCATATTTGAATTTTTGGGTGAACTGTTCTTTTAATGCTACTACTGACGCACCTTTGCACTTGCACTGGAGCGTGTAAGAGTGCTGTTGAAAGACAACATGAGTAAATTTTGATTCTGGCCTGAAAATTTTTTTTTACTTTTAGAAAGATATCACAAGGTCTTACCTTCCTATAGGAAACACTTTGACTTTATGCAAATATACATCTGTTGGCCATTCTTCTAATGCTTTTGTCAACTTGGAGAGAGGAAAGATATACAAATATGATTGAAATTTTGTTTTAGTACTAGCAGCAGTAAAAAAAATTCAATGTGTGTTTTCTATAGCTCACCCACTGATGTGCAACTTCTCGAGCATCGTATATGTTTGTTTTGTTTCTGTCTTCACGAATGATGATAAGCACTAATTTTACTTCATAAAAAGGCCAGGCTGGAACAAGAGGAAATTGTGTCAGATGTAAAAGGGTCCAATAAAGTGAACATGTCATAAATATTTGGACATAATTTTGCAAACATAATTTAAAGTGACATTAATTAGCGAAATTGACTTACTTTAGCCAATACACACTAAAAATGACAGAATGCGGGCCTATGTGAACAGCATTTTTCATGAATAGTGCATATAGTATTCAGTTTGATTATTTGAAAGCATTAAAGACACAAATAGGCTATCTTTTTGTTGCCCTATTATATATGCTTCATGAACTATAGTCTAACACAAAACTATAGCATTAAAAGGATAGATAAGTAAATATCGGTCCTCATTAGCCTGACAGTATTTAATTAGCGACAATGGACTTCATATGTATCTTTTGGCCCTCTAGTAGCATTTAAAAAAGTTAAATTGCATTCATTTTGAGGAAGAACATTGTTTGGTTGTGCTTCGGCTTTCTGAGTGAATGAATGTGGTTTATTGCACCGGTGCCAGTGTTAATTTCGTCAACGAAGAAGACGACGAAAAATATTCGTCAACGAACCTTTTTTCTGTGACTAAGACTAGACGTTGACGAACTAAAAATAATATCTGATGATAAAAACTATGACGAAATTTATGCCGCGTCTTCGTTAACGAGACGAGACGGGACTAAAATGTTATTTGGGGACTACCAGACATTCAAAATACATCCTATAGGCTAAGTTAACTGTCTTGTCTTTCAAAATGTGCTTCCCTGTCATTGGATTACAATCGGATGAGGGGCGTTTATATCTAGTCTCAGTATGGCAGCCGCGGACGGATTGGCTACCAAAACGCAAACCAGCGATCTGAAACAATGGCCTCAGCACCTGAAGGGTTAGCGATAGGGTGATCAGACCGTCCCGTTTTTCCCGGAAGTCACAATTCGTTGTTGATCAACTTAAAGTTAGTGAAGGCGGGATAGGCGGAATCGCGCTGATAGAAGCGCGCTCTCTCTCGCGCACGCTCCACTTCTTCAGTTCTCATACAGCGCGCGATCAGTTCTCGGTACTCGGTACTCAAATACATACACAGCAGTCCAAATGTCTATTGTGTACTAGAATATCTCACGTAAATACAGTCGGATATGGCTTAAGTGAACGTAAACAGGTGGGTGAAAACTGAATGTGTGTCAGTATTACATGCATCCGTTTTAAGGACAGCATTCCTATTAAATACCTATATGTGTCATTATGTTAACCAACGAAAAATATTAAATAAATGTATACTTGTCATGGTGACAATACTGACAATACTACTGTATCTGAAAAAATGAGTTTAATTTGTATATCTACCAAAAAATGAATATTTATTCCAGTTTTTCCAGATTCAATCCTTGATTCAAATTTCTAATAAGCTTAATTCTGATTTAACCTTGATTTAAAGAGATATTAATTAATGACTATTTTTGTTTGAAGACTACATATAAAATGGCTACCAAAATAAATGTTGGTAACTGCAGTTTGACTAAAAGTAATGACTAAAAGTTGACAAAAATGCAATGACTTTTCGTCGACTAAAACTAGACTAAAACTATGAAAGACTCAAATGACTAAAATGTGACTAAGACTATTAAGCATTTTCATCTCATGATAAAGACTAAGACTAAATCAAAAATGCCTGCCAAAATTAACACTGACCGGTGCCCACTGATACAGGACATTTTATCAGAGCAGATAGACAAATAAATTACAGGTTCTTTGTTTTTTTTTTTTACAACTGCTGATTTTTCTTAATCATTGTTGCTGGCAAGCAACAGTCTTTCAGCTTCACAAAAACTTCCAAACCATACGAGTGCTGCAGCAGCCGGACCTACTTTTCTCTGAGTATGAAAATGAGATGATAGCAAAGACTATAGGGACTTTGGTAATAGTAAAATAAATCATTAAAGGTTTATCAAAGTGTGTTTTGGGTAAAGTAACCTGGTTTGAAAGATGAATTTTTAACACTCTTACACTAATAGCATTTAGCCTTTTTTTATGTTACCCGAATAGTATCTCCACCAAAGAAAAATACTCCACTGCAACATATAAAACCATCAGCCTGGCAATAAGACGAACACTGCTACAATATTACAGCAATATTAATACTTAAGTTCACTAATATCATATCTATAACTAAGATGTACTTTGTGTTTGTATGAATGTGACTCTGTGGTATGAAACGAGAAACATAAAAGCCATTTAAAGAGTGGTCATTGTTATGAACCAATCAAAATACAACATTTCAGAGTGTTGTGTTTTTTTAATTTTTAATTCATGGTAAATATAAGTTAATTAAATAACTATAAGCCAACATTTAATAACAAACTAACAAGTAACTACTGAGTGATAGCTTTATTTAGGCTGAATTTGCAAAACGCTGTTAACCACTCTATAGATATATCTACTACTTGTCTATTTACTTTTGATGCTTTTCCAAAAAATAAAGTCACAGAAATCTGGGTTTTAAACTGTATCTATGTTGATTTGTTTGTGAAAATTGCAAACCTTGTATTATAGAAAATGATCTTATTTTTTTAACGAGTTTTTAAGAATTATTTTAGTACTCTATTTGTGGAAAGTGCATTGTTTTTAACAATGTTTGTGTGTATATTTGTGTCACTTACCGCACTTTTGCGTAACATCTTCTTTAGGCTTACAGTCATGGGATTTGTTCCAGATTCGTTTCTCCCAATGCAGAATATCCCCATCAGTGCAGGCCACCTCAGATATGTCCTGAGCGCTGCGTACTCGTCCCCACACCCTGAACAGACTTAAGCTGCCCTTCAGTTCAGTGCCCGTCTCGATGCTTATCTTATTCTTCACAAAATTGTGGGCCACAGCTAAAGTCAGAGTACCACCAGTGGCCACGCTACAGCAGTGAGGATGCAGAGCTGTTCCTTTAGACTGTAGTTTTAATTCTACTTTAGTTCCATTGACATAGACTTTTGGCTCAGCCATGGAGTCAGACCAGGTCATGCAAACTGAATGCCAGTTCTTCAGGGACACTATGTCAGATTTGGTCCAGACCCTCCCAAACATTACGATTTGGAGTTCTGATCCCTGTCCCTTCAGCCCAAGCTCTGTGTGTGTCTTATTAGGGTGCAGGTACGTGAACGCAGTCCAGTGTGAATTGCTGAGGCTCCTCTTTATGTTCACACACACACTGAGCTCATTCAGGGCAGGGATTTTGTGTTCAGTTTTCAGCATCCAGAAACTACAGTCCTTCTCCATGAAATCTATCTCCTTCCCCCACAAACTGGCAGCATTTACTGACCCTCAGGTGTTGAAAAATTATTGTAAAACATATTTTAGCACATTAAGAAATTCAAATTTTTATATACCAAACAAACAAAGCTCAAATGTGTATCAAGTAACTCAGATTCCCAATTTTGAAATGTATGTTATAATATGTGAATGTTAAAATATTTTGCACATCAATAATACCTTTATCCTTCAATGCAATACATGGAATGAGGAAGATGAATAAGGCCTGTATCAGTTTATTGCATTTTTCCATTCTCCACCTGTCAAAAGGCAAGAAATAAGAAGCAAACATTAATTAACATAATCAAAAATATGTGTTGTGAAACAGAACACATATTATACACTACAAAGATTAAAAAAATGGAGCAGAAATTTGGTTTTGTTTTTATATTATACATTTTAAGACCGTATTAAGCTCCACTGCAAACATAGGGTTAAAATTACTTCCCACTTTATTGCAAATTGTACTTCTCTCAGAAAAAAAGGAACTAAACTGTCACCACTTAAAAATGTCTAAATATGTTAACTTTTGATGTTAATATGTACTTTTAAAATACTAATATGTACCATTGAGGCCATGAGGCACAAAGATGTTCCCTTTAGCTTTTGTGTTCCAGTGCTTTCTAGTGTTTAGAATTATTCTGGTTTGTAGATAATTCTAATAAATGTATATTAGAAATAAAAGTACATGCAAATTATTCAATAATTTCTCATTATGAAGACACATGAAAAAATAGCAGATGTAACAGAATCCAAATCCAAAATTAAACAATAGAATTACTCACCGCATTCAGCATCTGCTACTGTGACTGTAGTGACTGTTTTTGATCATGTATGTTGATGTGAAAGGAATGACTATGAGAGATCTTGTGTTCATGTTAAAAACTCCCCCTGTCATCCTCCTGGGTTATTCATTAAGCTCTTCAATCATCCACTTATTCAGATTAGCCATGACATACAACCAATGACTGTGTACATACGCACACCATCTTCATAAAGCAGCTAGGATCAGTCTGTATACCCTTACCAAAAAGTTTATTTTATTAAGTATACTTAAGTAAAGTTCAAGTATATTTTTAAGTATACATACCCCCAGTTTCACAGACAAGGCTTAAACTAGTCCCAGACTAAAATGCATATTTGAGCTGTCTCAAATGAAAATATCTTGTTCTGACATAACTTAAAATATGTCAGTGTCAATGTCAGCGTTTTTTAAAAAGCTGCTTAAATATCTCAATTTAACTAAAGCCTAGTCCTGGCTTAAGCTAAGCCCCATTTGTGAAACCGGGCCTTTATGTAGTTAGTATACAGAGATCAGTGTACTAGTAGTATACTTGTAAGTGTACTATTTCAATACTCCTTGGGACTAAATTGGTCCACTTTCTAGTATTTAAAAGTATACTTTTAAGTATACTTTTAAGTATAACAGTAGTAAACTTTGAGTATACATCTAGTTTACATCAATGTTTTTAGCTTGTGCAACTATACTAAAAGTGAGGGTATACTGATAGTTTACTAATTAAATACTTGTAGTAGCATTTTTAGTACCCTTTGAAGTATAGTCTCAGTAAACAACTAGTTTAGTTGTTTTATACTGCAAGTATACTCGTAAGTTTTCCTTAAGTGAACTTTACGTCATACTTTAAGTATACTACTATGTCCCTATTTAGATATTAATGTGTTTAGATATTAATATATTTTGTTGTATGAACATCTGAACATACAAAACATCAAAAGAAACAACAGGGTATCTGCTTGTAAATAAAAATATTTGATTCTAGCTTCATGTATTCTTTTCTTAAACACTTGAAAGTGGGTAAGTTTCATAAATAAAAAATAAAGAAACAAACAACATTTTGAACAAAAAGCTGAAAAAGACTGAATTGGATTCAGAATGATAATCAAAACGTAGATGGAGTCAATCAACACCCCAAAGCTTGACAGTCATTATTAACTCTTCATTGGTCCACATTTTATTCCATAACGTTACACAGTTTTGATGCTGTTTTATGTCAGATGATCATGTTAGAATACATGTGGAAGCATCTGTTGTTTCGGTTTCTTCTTCACTTGTGTTTTTTTTTGGAAATCCTGTACAGAAGATGTGTACTAGCACCCCCTGAAACTTTTTCTAAGTATAAGTCAAGTATACTTAAAATGTCATTTTAAGTATATTTCTGAGAAGTACCTAAAAAGTAGACTAAAATTATACTTTCCTATTGTTTAAAAGAAGTGTACTAATTGCACACTTTTTCGTAAGGGTGTAGACAAGGGTTCCTCAAATCCTTCCCTGGAGGGCCAATCTGCTGCAGAGTTTAGCTCCAACCCTGATCAAACTCACCTACCTGTGATTTTCTAATGATCTTGAAGACTCTGATTAGCATGCCCGGGTGCGTTTAATTAGGGTTAGAGCTAAACTCTGCAGGAGTGGGCCAGATTCGAGGATGCCTGCTGTAGACCATTGGTCTCAAACTCAGCTTCTGGAGGGCCACAGCTCTGCACAGTTTTGCTCCAACCCTAAATCAAACATACTTGATCCAGCTAATCAAGGTCTTCAGAATCACTAGAAACTTCCAAGCAGGTGTGAGTTGGAGCTGGTTGGAGCTAAACTCATCAGAGCTGCGGCCCTCCAGGAATTGAGTTTGAGACCACTGGTGTAGACTAAATGCAATTGGTCAAATCGGTGTTGTTTTGAGCAAATGAATTGCATTCCCGCTGAAAAACAACCATATAATACAGTAACCATTTTATTCTACACTATGTTTTTAAACATCTTTTGGGAGACTTTAAATACTGCAAACTGATTTGGAACGGGTCATTAGTGCTTCTGTGCTATCTTATGCCACTAGATGTCACTGTTTTATGAAAAAACACACAGCATTTAAAGAATGCAAAGGATAGACTCCGAATTTTATTTTTTCTCAGATCATACAAAGGCAACTAAAATAACATAATTGTCATGTTAAGCAGAATGTGTTAGTTAGGAGAACGATTGTACAGATTGTAGTTAGTATGTCAAATCCCAAGGAAGCAATCTAAAAGATACAGAAACACTAGTGAAAAGTTCAGTGTCCATGATTACAAGCTGTCAAAGATTTAAAAATGATCAACCCAAAGCTTCATTTTGAAACATTATTTAAAACAGATTTACCAGTAATACGTCTCAAACGACAGACTTCACCTTCTTAATACACTTCTCTCTACATTATCCATCTTTCATCCTGTCTTACTATCTTTCTAGAGACAAATAGGCTTTGGAAAGAGAGAGGATACATTTTCCCATCAAAGCCTCTAGGTAAACGTAACATTCCTTACAGGAAATATCAAACTCCCTTAATGAAGAAGCCAGAACCAACATAACAGAAGCCTTTGTCAATACTTCAACATATTTATGTGGGACTTTTGTATAAATTCAAATGAATGCTGATATTTTTCTAAAGTAATCTCACTCTTCTGTGTCTCCACGGTTATCAGGTGCTTACAGTTTCTTGGAGCAGTCAGAGCAGTATATGTCTCCATTGAGAGCGACGAATCGCTTTTCTGCCAGGTTAAGGGAGCACTTCTTACAGTTAAAGCAGTAATCATGCCAAGAGCCACCCTCATAGTTCACTACGTTTGTAGCCTTGCCAAATCCTGTGGGATGAGACAAGGCAGATTTATTTGTCACTTAAGTTCAAGTCAAATACAGAACTTTTAAAAAGAGTAATGAATGTCAGTGGATATGTGTGTGTGTGGATTCAAACCTGTAATGGGATTCTGGCAGGCGCTGCATTTTTTGGCCACGGTGCTTTTGTAGCAGTCCACACAGTAGACCTTCTCCTCATGGGAGGTGAAGCGGGTGCCAGCCAGGGGCTTTCGGCAGGAGGAGCACACAAAGCACTCAGAATGCCACGGCTGGTCCTGGTAATTCACACCTCCTGTGGTAATGGGCTGGAGGAAGAGAGCCAAAACATGTGGAAACAATAGACTGAGGCAACCTGCGATGCTCATTATTATCATGAAATGCCTTTATTTTAGAAAAGAACATGTTTAGAAAAGAACTTACAACTTTAAAAATAATAATGAACCCAAATCCATTCATTTGTACTACATCGCTCACCTTCTTACAGCAAGCGCATTGTTTGGCAAATTTCTTCTCATGGCAAAGGCTGCAGTAGATGTTGTTGTTCTTTGCTATGAAACTTTTGGAGCCGATTGGCTTTTGACACTGATAGCAGGTGAAACACTCATCATGCCATGAGTTGCCTTTGTATTCCACATTCTCTGTGCCTGGAAAGGAACACAGGAAAGGAAAATGGAAAATGGTCTGTTACAAAGTTGCAAATGACGTACAAATTAAGCACTAAGACTACAAGGCCCCCCATTGTCAAAAAGACAATATTTGAAAACTGGGACATCTGCTGTATTTATTTTAAACGTGTGGAAATCCTTGTTGTTGTTGAACATGTGAATTAGAAGAGATAATATAATAAAATAGATCAATAAGATAAGATAATACAAAAAAACTATGTATTAACGTGTACTATATCTATACTTGAAATACAACATATTTAACTTTTTAACATCTATTTTATATCTATATATAAATTCATGCTAGAATACATATACAGCAGAAGGTGTGGAGAGAATCTGTCCCCTACCTGCCAGTATGGGCTTGTAGCAGCCATGGCAGCGAGGGGCATCCTCACGTGAGCTACACGTCCCACACAGGATCCTGTCATCCTTGGAGGTGAAAGACTCCTTGGCCAGATTCTTATAGCACTTGGCACATCGGAAACAATCTGAGTGCCAGTACCGGCCCTTATGGTGAAGCTCCTATGTAGACAACAACCAAGACTGAGAGATGTGATATAATACAATTTAACTCGCAATATTTGTGAAAGTAATACATTTAAATATGCTCCACAATAATAATAATAATAATAATATTTTTTTTAAAAAGCAGCAAGTGTGCATTAAATTAATCAAAAGTGACAGTAAATACATAACGTTACATAATACATCTTTCAAATAAATGCTGTTTTCTTTCTATTGATCAAAGAATCCTGAGAAAAAAAAAATCAGTTTACAAAAAATAAGCAGCAGCAACACAACTGTTGCAACATTGATCATAAAAAGAAATGCTTCTTGAGCATCAAATCAGCATAATGATATCTGAAGGATCATGTGACACCGAAGACTGGAGTAATGGCTGCGGAAAATTCAGCTTTGCCATCACAGGAATAAATTACATTTCATAATATATTCAAATAGGAAACAGTTATTTTACATTCTAATACTATCTTACTATAAAATACAGTATTTTGAACAGTAGTGTATATATTTATTTTTAATTGATTTTTGAAAAATATAATGAAATGCTTGCAGAAATACACTTAATTTATACTTCTAGTGCTATTTTGACTTCAAAGCCTAATGGTTAGATAGAGCAGATGACAGATAGTGTAAAAGTTAATGTAGTAGATTACCAAAGGTGTAAAACTTTCTCCAAACTACAATTAAACTAGCATTATCACTACACTTTTATTATTATGTTGTGTGCTCTTATATGATATGGAGAGATACAGACCGGAGCTACAACAAAGGAGATAGATATTTCGACAGACCAATACTTCAGCGTGGGTTTAAAAACCACCCACGGAGGAGAGAAGAAGACAGCTCCAGCTATCACGTGTTACCTTGGAGTCGGTGCTGATTGGGCGTCGACACTCCACGCAGGTGTTGGCGCAGAACTTGTCAAAGCATCGCACGCAGACTTGTTTCTCGTCTTTCCTCACGAACTTCTTTCCACTGAGGTCCTCGCGACAGTAAAAACAGTTGGAACGGGCCGCCATAGTCACCCAATAAATCCCGTGAAAAGCTGTGAGAAATAATAACAGCGATTACCTCATCGTGCTCATAAAAATACATCATGATGTATAAATGCAGAAAAAGACTTTTTTTTTCTTCCCGAACCGTTGTTGTAACACGTCTCACACCGCCTCATGTAACTCGGTGTTCAGAGTTTCCTCAGGAAACAGTGAGCGGGGACATTTATTGATAAGAGAGTGTTTGTTCCGTTTTCCCTTAGGCGGAGGTACAAAATTGCTCTAAGTTGTTATGTAACCATAGGCAACAGCAAACAGCACATGTTTTTTATTTTCCCTCGGTCTTATCTTCATCTGATAACGGGTTCAGTTCAGCTGCAAAGCGGGTTAGAAGACTGGCAGACGGGATGAAAGACTTTCTTTCAGTATGATCTATCTAATCGGTAATAGCCTAATAAAACCGCACGTTCATTACACACATTCATACCTAAATCAAATAATGTCGTGAAACACTGGAGGAACTATTATAAAAATTGAATTTGTTAAGAGATATTCGATTATAAACATACTTACCGGATCACATCGCTGCGAATGTCTGGTTTGAATTACATATTGTTTCACTCGACAAAACAAGTCATTGGGAATTTTCCCATGTAATCATTAAAAATAAGGGCAGGTTACACTTCCTGGGAATAAAATATTAACTTTTGTGCAAATGCTTCAAGCGAATATGTGCGTGTTTTCTAGCATGCGGGCACACATTTGATCGCGTTGATTTTGTTCTGTAGATGTGCAGAAGTATGTCTGGTATGCATGTGGTGAGATGAGGAATGTTAACAGTTCTTTGACAATGTTTGAAGAGGGAACCTCTCACTCACGTCTTCAAACACTTTGCATTGAGCTTACATATCTGGTTAATTATTTAGCATGCATCAGAACGCTTTCCAGGTGGGTTGTCTGTCAACTAGCCTAACTAATGGCTGTGGCCTGACATATTTTACTGGTCTACACAAAGTCCCAAAGGCTGAGGAAAAATAATGTGTTTACTTTCTGTCTCCTTTGCAAATGCGAACCCTAAACTAATCCTTTATTGGAAGGAAGCTGGTAGATCCCAAAGTTTCAAATGAAACTGAGCAAGTTGGCCTGTACAGTCCATAAATAAGTTCAGCTCAAGTTGTCAAACATCACTGCCAAAACCAGAATCACGGACCTATTTTTCTGTGTAGTGAATGGTTTGCATCCGCTGTACCAAACCAGTGGTCCTATTAAGACATCTAAAACTAAACCTCCCATCCATGCCTGTTTTAGACAAGCACAAGTATTTTTTTTTTAATGGACACAGGAGAAGTATTTGAAGAGTAATGAGGTTTAAATATGCTAGGTACTGTTACAGGACTTGGCATAAGCACTCTTGTTTTCCCGAAAGTTCGAAGACTTCTGAAATGTACTGTTTGTGATAGTTTTTTTTTTTCAGTTCTGTGTTTCCTGGTCGGTTAACTTTAATGACAGACCATGCAGATAGACATTTAGAGATCACATTTTAGAGTGGTTCTAACAGTCATGCTCACCAAAGCTCAAAGATCATGGGCTCATACTTTTTCAAATGAGATTTATGGTGTTTTTATGGGACAGTCTTCAAGAGAAGGCAGGGCCTGGATTCATAAAACATTTTTAAGGATAACATTTTTCTTAACCACTTTTCTTCTTATTTTCTAGCTCAAGAAAAAGTTAAACATTGTCTTAAAAAGAGAATACTCTTATCTTTATCTTTTTCAGATTTCTCTTCCTAAAAATAATGAAAGTTATTAATTTTTACTATTGGTATTAAGATTTTTTCCAGTAAAATAAAAGTGGGGCATTTCTGTTATTATTGTACATTATTATTTCATTATTATTATTTTTTCTTAATACTTTATTTCTTTAGAAGATTTTCATAAATCGCCTTAGATTCATCATTCTCAGCTCTCATGTCACCCACACATGCACATGTGCTAACCACTAGACTACAGCTCCATTCATATGGTTATAATTAACAGCAAACAGTTTCATTAAAACAAATAAAGAGCAAATAAGGGAACCCGCTTAATGGGTCACAGATAAGTGTGAATGGGGGCATTTTTATAGACGCTGATGTAATGGCAAACTGACAGACCCCTGTTTTAGTCAAATATTTAATGTGATCTCCAGGGAGATGGCAGACTGTTGAGACTGGAATCTGGTTTCAGGATGACCTCATGCACCAGCATCTGGAACACAGTCGGGCGAGCGTAGCAGCCAAAGCAAACGAGGGGAAGAATTGGAACAGTCACGCTGCTTGCGACCCATTGGTTGATGTGATATGAGGCAACTTGAGAGCCTGTGAGACTTCAGCTGAAGAGAAAAATAATATGGTGATACTGACCATGTTTTTTCCTCCTTTATGCTGCTTTTGCGTGCATTTAACAAGTTATTTTTCTTCGCAGGCTCATAAAAGGGTGCGGTGGATATGATGAAGGCGACCAAATTAGAATTTGGGCTATGACATCACCTGCTGGTTAGCTCAAAACATTACTTTTACAGTAATTACTGCATTCGAAAACCACACACATGAGCGCACATGTGCATATGCTCTGACCCAAACAGAGAACCATATGTTGGACATACTTTTATTTTTAATTTTAATGCACAAATGGTCCTGCTTAGCCAACATGGGTCATCTGAAATTGGTATGGTAATGGAATCAACCCTATTACACAGCTGGGAAAATTGAGGGGGTCTTGGCAGAGTGCTGTGTTGGCATGATCTACATGCTGAAGAATGTGGCGAAAGCTTGGAAACAGGAAGCCTGTGAAGCAGCGGTAAGAAGAACAGGCGAGACGGCTGGCCAGCGGCGTAACCCTAGCACTCTTGATCTGTGCTCCTAAATACACTTTCACAAAGAGGAAACTCAAACAAGGCTACCGTCCCTCTCTAGGCAAGTGGGGTTAATATGGGGCCACATTTTGACCACCATATAATTATCCTGTTTATAATTGTTTAGAATGTTTCTCTTAAAGGGACCTGGCACTAACAATAGGTTACTTATTACATGGCATTCTGGAATACTTCATTTGGTCACAGCATTATGCGGTCAAATATTTTTTGTGCAACAGGCGGGTTCCAAAATTTTCTCCATAGGGGAATTGATTTTTAATGGTACCTTGTAAACCTTTAAAGACAGGCCTACTGTGACCTAAGGGGTTGTTAATTGATGGTATATGCTTTTGTTGAAGCCGCAGTGTCCATTATTTCAGCATACTTTTTCAAATATCAATGTTTAACTCTGGAATTCCTGGTGAAAACTACATTACCCACGACTCTAAAAAAAATCTCCACCAATCAGAGAATCAAAACAAGTTAATCACACCAAAAGAGCTCTTTAGCATCAACCCACTCCCATGAACCCACCCTAACAAACTACTTAAATATTTGTATCCTATAGTTATGTGTATTTTGCAATAAACATAACATATATTTTTTTTATATATAGCCTACATAATCAACAAATCAATAGTTCTGTGTTTTCTCCATTTGGATTTGTAATGCTTCATGGGATTGTAGTTCGTACTACAAATTTTGTACTGTTGTGATTCACCTTGTTGCTGGTTGGTTTGGTTCTTGGCTTTTAACTCTTTAAAGCCTGGTTTATACTTGCTGCGTCTGCACGACCGCAAAGGTGCGTGTGGTGAAAATGACATCATGCACGTTGAGTGTGCGAGTGTGCACAGCATTTTTTGTAACTTTCTGTGCAGCTCTGCTTCTGAAGATGCACGACTTCAGGGCGACTCTGGCCGAACAGACACATCTGAACTGGCATCTTTATGAATCGGAAGAAGTTGATGTTAAGTTCAAACTCCATCAGTCCCTGATTAATGAAATTGTTAAAGAAATGAAAATGATTAATGAAAGTATGAAAAAAATGTTTTGTTGTTGTTCAATGTAGTAATATTAGTTTTATACATATGTGTCTATATACAGTTTTTCGTTCTTTGATTCTTTTGAAATGTGGGTATAATGAAGTGTACTGAAAACAAAGATTGTCACATGTTTTCTCCAAATGAACCCTAATAAGTTTATACATAAAAAATTCATTAATTCATTCAACTCTACGCAAGACGCAAGTTTACTACTTCTCACCGCTGTTTCCTGCTAATTTAAAGTTGATATGATTCTTTAGGGTCTTAATGGAAAGTCTATAACATACTTTGGTTAAAATTTCTCAAAGGTAGAGTAAAAAAACCTTCTTTACCCAGTCAAAAAATGAGCTCTGTTTTCATCAAGCTGTTTTTTTAGTCCATGTTGCTTTAAATGCTAATGAGCTCTGTTGACCCCGCCCCTTTTTTCCGTGGGGTGAAGAGCAGTACTGTTTAATTCAGCCACAAAACTGGCTAGCACATGAAGCTAGTAGAAGAAGCTCGATCACGAATGATTCGTGTAAACATAGACGCATTTAGGCAGATCGGAGATCGGCGCATTCCTCTCAAAACGAAAGTAATGTTAATCCTCTGCGTCTTCAGAGGCTCAGATGTCTAGAGTTAATTGACGACTGCTATATTCATTATTACATCCAACAAAAAAACACCTCAATCGCTTAATCGGAGACATTCTTGTCTCCTCAAAGTCGACACAGATGACAGCTCACTCAGGGCGGGTCTAATAAACTATCGTGGGAGGGGCCTGTACAGAACTACATAATTCTGACAGGAATCTCAGAACAGCCTGATTTGAGAAAGGGGATTTTAAAATAGGGATTAAAAAAAATAAAAATAAAAACACTGGGTGGATTTTTATCATTATAGTATGGATGTGTACACATACTTCCAACACACATTTATGTTCAAACCTGAAAAGTGAATTTTGCATCCGATGACCCCTTTAAGAGGGCAATTACTCCAAGTCGCTCCCTGTTGTTTCAAACAATAGTAGGCTACAACTGCGAGCGCAACAAGTGAACACGCCTCATCCTTTTGGGGAGGTACGTGCACAGTCAGTGGAAGCTCGCGCTGCGGAGCCAGGCAAAAGTATAAACAAGGCTTAATGAAGACTTTTTAAAATCCCTATGGGAAAAATATTAACGGAAGCAAGACTGCTGAAAAAATGGATGGGCATTCAGGAAATATCTTGCAAAGACTGACCAATCAGGAAATTTTTAATCGGTCCTATGATGTAAATATCAAGGTTAACACCCAAAGCAAACTGTTTGCCAGTAATATATGTTGTAGCTGATATCCATCTGCTGTAGTATGCATATTCAAATACACAGAGCAGTAGGGTACAAAAAACAGAGTACGAATCCCTCGAGTTCTTACCTAAATGTTTCCACATATGCTTTTAAAAGGCCCCAAGAAGCAAAAATGGAGAGGAAATGAATCACATTTCATCTGACATTAAGGGAAGAGCAAATGCTTTACAGGTCCCCACTGTGCTCTTGGTACCAGGAGAACACAACATCCTTTCACGAAAGCAAAACTGGATCTGCACGGATCAGATGTGAATGAGCAAAAGAGAGGTCTGTTGATGGTCCATGTCAAAAGTTTTTGAGGATCATTTTGTACTTCCTATGAAAAACGTTATAATTGCAAAGATTTTAAGAAATAGTTCTCCCAAAAATGAAAATGTATTCACCCTTAAGCCATCCAAGATGTAGTTGAATGTTTTTCTTCATCAGAACAGATTTGAAGAAACTTAGCATTACACGACTTACTCACCAATGAATCCTCTGCAGTGAATGGGTGCCGTCAGAATATGAGTCCAAACAGCTGATAAAACATCACAATAATCCGCAAGTGATCCACAAGACTCCAGTCCATCAATTAACGTCTTGTGAAGCAAAAAGCTGCTTTTTTCTAAGAAACAAATCCATCTTTAAGGCCTTTTAACTTTTAACTTATGACACTTATGGACAAAATACGAGTTCATAATCATAATAATACTCCTACAGTGAAAAATCAAACTCACATCAAAATCCCCCAACCTATTTGTTTAGAACTGCTTTGGACTGTTTTTGCTTAAAAATGGTGATTGAACTGTACATATTTCTCTCCTGATGCAGATGAGATGACTTTTGATGACTGCAGATGAGACAGTTTGAAATTAAAAACATGACGCATTTGTTTGTTTTTTTGTTGTTGTTTTTTTTACAAACATGCAGCTTTTCACTTCACTAGATGCATTAACATTTTAATCAATAGACTGGAGCCGTGTGGGTTACTTGTGGATTAGTGTTTTTTTGTTTTTTTTCAGCTGTTTGAACTCTCATTCTGGCGGCACCCATTCACTGCAAAGGATCCACTGGTGAGCAACAGATGTAATGCTAAATTTCTTCAAATCTATTCTGGGGAAATAACATGTTGGATGGTCTGAAGGTGACTACGTTTTAAGCAAATTTTCATTTTTGGGTGAACTATTCTTTTATAGGAGGCTTGTTGCAACTAGCTTCTGATTCATAATCAGTCAGGCAGTGACTCAAACACATGAGACCGTCCATGCGCCCTTGATACAATAGAATACTTGTCTTGTGGTGCACACATGGAGTTTGCTTCCTCTGTTTAAATGTGCATTATATCAACACCACATATCATATTGTTATTCATTTATGGACTATGTGCGAAAACACATTTGTATATTAGAAATAACCACTCTGGATTCAGTGTCTGTCACCTTCAGCCAGCAAGAAGTGTCCAAATGGGAAAAGGGATAGAAAGTAAATAATTCAGGCCTACGCCAGACATGATATGACAGCCTAATCATTTTTCTGCGTATTTTACTTCCTCGGAATGTGCACCGGATAATGACAGGGAATTATGGACATCAAAGACAGATATCAGATATTTTATATCACCCTCATGGGGTAAATTCCAATCTGCACATAATTTAGACATAAACTGTCCAGCAGAGTCTCTCACCCCATCAGTCCTTAGACATGTGGCTAGATCTTTGGAGTGAAAATCTTTAATAAGAAACAGATTTCAGAGGCTGAAAGAACATGCAGAAAATCGCTGCAGCCAACGCCCCATTTTCAACTTACTGTACTTAGGCTACATCAATGCACTTCATATTCAGACTCACACACTGATATAATATCAATGAGGTTAATCAAAATAGTATACTGAACATGAAGAAGGTAGACATTTTATTGGCCAGATTAAATATTAAACAGCTAAAGCCAGTTTAAAAATATGAAAAAAAAAAAAAAAAAATTCAGGATAACTGTTTGTTGTATTAATGGCAGGTGAAATAAATATCTGTTGATCATACAACACCAAGCTGATTAGAATATTTTCTGAAATTAGAAAATATTTTTTATATGATTTTATTAGGCTACTGTTTATTTACTTACTTACATATAAAAACATTATTTAGTCTCTTATGTCTCTGTTATTTGACGTTTTCTAGGCACAGGTCTCTGCATGTCAGCAGAGAACCAAGTCTCTGTGATTCTGGATGTTGCGCAATTTTGATTACCCTACCTTAATATCCAATTAAAAAAAAATTTAAATTTCGCTGACTTGTCAGAGCTTTTTACCGTTGAGAAAGTTGAACGTACCTTTTCTGGGGGATACGGGGCTCTAATAAGTGTCCTGTCCTCTGCCGCCACAGCAAAGTTTCAAAGTGTTTTGCACTTGGTCCGGTTTTGCGTTGGCGGTTGTCGAGAAGTCTTAGCTCATAAATATAAATTAGGTCATGCTAACGCTCTCTGGTAGACTTCCAATGGCTAAGGCTTTCTTATAATCATTAATTATGCATTCCTGACGCTGCGCAGTTACCATCCAATTACGAAGATCTAGCTCATGAATATTAAGAAGTTTTAGGATTCGTGATCTACATGACTGGAGGAGCGCGCAAAATAAATAATAATAAAAAAGATCCAGTAGTGTCATACTCCCAAACAAGAGCACTTTCCTTTATAACAAAGGGATTTAAAGTACATTTTTGTAAGATTTTAAATCTCCTTTTGCAGATGGAATGCTTGAGTTGGGTTATAATCTTAAAGTACTTCAAGGAAAGTTGCGCCTGGCAATATTTACCCGATAGCGCAATATATATTTTAAATAAATTAATCAATGAAGAAAATTACTGCAACCAAATCATTTTCAACACAGGCTTAAAAAGTACATCAAATCTCATTTATTAGAGGATCAATGGGTGTGGAACAGTAACAAAACACTTTTAAATAAGTCACTTTTCCTATGTATTATTAAATCTCTTTTTCATAAGTAAATGTTAATGAGGTAACGATGAGTCAGATAGCACAGTACAAACACCAGGTTACCGGACATAGGCACTTATTTATAAAAAATGTATCCACAAGGAAAGCCACAAGTTATCTAAGACTTCGAAATGATCAATCTGGACACATCAATAGATGCAGATGTTCAGTCTGAGCTACACAATACTCAAACACAACATTTTTTTTTTGTTGAGAAATCAAAAGGATTAGCAACCACAGTACACCAGTGTCTAGACAAATAAATATATATATATATATATAATGGCACAATATAATAAATCAATAAAAGCATAAATAATCATTTAACTTAATATCTGTGAAAGAAAGCGTCATATTGAGGCCAAGAGGTTAGCAGCTGTCTGGCAGGCTCAGACTCGGTGGCGCAGAGGGTCCGACAGGGGCGGGGATGGCGGAGGAGGGGGGAATGACATCAGGGGGTCTGGAGGCTCATCCGTGGGGAGAACCAGACGGGTGCCTCCGAACGCAAGCTCTCTGTCCAGAGGGTCGTCTGAGGTTCCTGCTAGTGAGTAAAGCTGGCTGGTGGATGTGGTGGGCACGCCATGGGCATCTGTGCTGACTGTCATGTCACTGTACATCAAACCACCGCCGTCATTCAGAATCAGCTCTGTGTCTTCATCATTTAACTGACCAGCATTCTGGCAGGAGGGGAAAGAAAATGCGCGATTTGCATAATTCGTGTGCTCATGTGATTTTACACATTTTTACAGTGTAGTATGAGCCAATAGCAGCTGAATGTGTTCATGGGTTTACCTCGTAGGCTTGTGTGCTGGTGACACACCGAGCTATTGGACCACAGCAGGCCGGCAGAGTGGAAGTGAGTGGAGGCCCGCTGTGAGTGAGGAAGGGTTTTAAATAACTGCACCACTTTGTTAAGGATTAAATGGTATTTAAAATGACATATTCATTATTAATTACACTAAAAGAAGCCTCTTATGCTCACCAAGGCTGCATTTATTTGGTCAAAAATGCAGTACAAACAGCAATATTGTGAAATATTATTACAATTTCAAATTAGTGTATTCTATTTTAATATATTTTAGAATGTAATTTATTCCTGTGATGGCAAAGCTGAATTTTCAGCATCATTATTGCAGTCTTCAGTGTTGCATTTTCCTTCAGAAATCATTCTAATATGCTGATTTGCTGCTCAAGAAACATTTCTTATTACTATTATGGATACTGAAAACAGTTGTGCTGCTTAATGTTTTTGTGGAATTTATGATACATTGTCTTAAGTATCACTTTTGATCGAATTTAATGCATTCCTTTTTTTTGAAGTTATAAAAACATTAAGTTTTTGTAACATTATTAATGTCTTTACTATCACATGCTATGCATACATATAATCACATATATTGAACATTTGCATTTGCAATTTACCATTTCATGCAATGACATTTATCTCACTTTTTCATAATTTATATACAATATGCCTATTTATACTTCTGGTTGGATGCTCACTGTATTTTATTGGCTTTGTACTTGCACTTTGTGCAATGACTAATTATAATAGTTATCAGAATTATAATAATTATTTGCAAGGGTTGTCAATTTTTTTTAGTGCAGGGTTCCCCCTGGGAGTTCATGAAGGAATTGCAGGGGGTTTATGATTTTATGAAAAGCTAGTGATTAAAACTGTGAAATAAAATGTGAAATTAAAACAACTTAAAAAACAAACAAACTTTCAAAAAAAAATTATTTACCTGAATGTCATGTGACCATTAACTCACATCAGAGAAATGTGGTGGTAAATTATTGAAACATTAACTTAAAATCTCGTACTTAGCCGACAAAACACTTTATTAGTGAATTCCAGATGAAGAAAAAAAAACAAAAACAAAAAACCCCCAAAGTTTGATAAAAATATTACTTCAGTTCACGAGTGCCCTCTACTGTTTAACAAGACATACTGTTGGAGATGCAGAATTTATTATGTTTGCCTAAGATTGTCTAATCTAATATGTAGTGTGTAAAGTCAAAAACATTCTTATTTATAAATAAATCATGTTTTTAGGGACAATTTTAAATGTTGATACAACTAGGCAGAACAACTGAAGGATACTTGTGGTCAAAAGTGTACCACAGTCTGAACGGCCAGGCACTCTCATGTTTGGTGCTTCTTTGTGTCATGCCATCCGGTGCTGTGACCTATATGAGCAGAGAAAAAGATGAGACAAGAGAGGTTATGTAGCCTGTTACACTACCCTTATGTGTCAGGTTTGTACACTCAATATTTGAAAGTTAAACACTGATTTTGCATTGCATTTTGAGCAGGCGTGAGTAAAGCTTACTGAATTATCTTGATCTGTGTCCACTCCCACTCTGAAAGAAAGATAATGTGATTTAGACAAAAAAAAAAAAACAATGAAAGAAAGCCATCATTTGCTTCAAGAATGCAACTGAGACTCACCGAATCTGCATAAGCGACAGCATGGGGGTCGTCCCGCCCCCACAGACCCACACAGTGACGAAAACGATCAGTAGGGTGGTGGAAAACATCATCTGCCTGGCGTATGTCGCAGTGTCCCTAATTGAGAGGGCAAAGGTCATCGCCCCTCGGAGCCCTGTGAGTTCAGTGTGACACCATAAACAAGAGAAAAAAGGATATTACGCACTTCAATTGTCTCTGATCTCTGCAGGTATTACCTGAAAACATCATGACGTGCTGGAAATTGGAGACGATTTTATTCTTGCGGCCCAAGTTTAACAGGAAAGACAAGGGGTAGATGTTAGCCGCCCTGCCAAGAAATATAGCCAGCTAAAAATGAAATCCACAGTTAAGGACAATGTTTGACTGTATACAATTCATGAGTACAGCATAAACATACTGCTACAAAAGGATACAAATGCACCTATGATGAAGAAGGGATTGAACACATGGTGCTGGAAGGAGAAAAGTGTCAAGCCCATGTAAGAGAAGATGAAGTTTTCAGCCAGGAAATCCAGCAGCTCAAACAACTGTTGGGGGAAACGGTGGACAATACTATCAGTATGCAAATCTTGAACACAAAAAACAAACAAAGAATTCTTAACTATGAGATCAACCCATTAAAATATAAACAGTTTTTATGTGACCTGTTTGGTTCTACTCTTTGATTCAGCAGAAAGGTTGTTGTATGTATAGTGAGCCTGAGTAATGCCACAGAAGAGCACTGCAACCACACCTAAACACAAAAAAACAGTTTTTAATCTTCGTGTTATTTGCATACTATTTTAGTATTTATTAATATTTTGAATTCACTTGCACTTTTATTTATTAGTTTTAGTTTTTATTTCTGATTTAGTTAATTACAACATTAATTAAAAATATACACTAAGTCTGAAATAAAATGCTTTAGAATGGTCTCTTATACTCAGCAAGCATTTGTTTATTATTTAAAAATAAAGTAAAACAACAATATTGTGAAATATAGCGTCACATGATCCTTCAAAAGTCATTCTAATATGCTGATTTGCTGCTTAAAAAACATTTCATATTATTATTTTATTATGTTGAAAACAGGTTTTGCTGCTTAATATTTTTGTGGAAATTGCAATAATATTTATTACTGTTTTATTACATTTTTTATTTAACAAATGCAGCCTTGGTGAACATAAGACTTAAAAAAAAAAAAAAGTCCACAGATGATACTGTACAGTAATGTACAGACAGAGATAAATATTTGACCACTGAGGCCACGACTGACCAATCAGAATCAAATATTCCTGTTCTAAAACAATTTAGAGACATTACCTGCATAAACCAACAGTATTAATTTTTCCATGATGTTATATGGAGCATGTGAACAGAGATTTCAGAGATCAGAGATCATAGTGTTGCCATAGTTACCTGTGAAGCCGCAGGCCTCAGCCAATAGGAACGTACTCCAAGACATGAGGAAGAAAAGGGCCGTTTCCAGCAAGGGGAAATCTCTCAGCTTAGTGAACTTTGTGACCTAAACAACAGCACATATTAAAAGATTAACTACTTTAGATTTTAACAGTTTATGTGAATTAAAACAATTAAATATATAAAGATACCAGAGCTGTCATGACTCCAGTTGCAGCCCCCATTGCAAAAGACCCACTGAAAAAACCCAGAAAGACACCCAGTGACTTGAGCAGGGCACTGCCGTCAAATGTGTGACGATTGTCTCCCTCAGGCTGGTATGCCCCTATTGATCTGTCAGTAGGTGAGAAAGGGTTAAGGGTTATAAATATTAAAGGAATTGATCACTCAAAAATGAAAATTCTGTCATTAATTACTCACCCTCATGTCGTTCCAAACCTGTAAGACCTTCGTTCATCTTCCAAACACAAATTAAGACTATGGACTATTTTACCGTTATCCTTGCTACGTTTCTGGACCTGGGAACATAGCAGTTGTGTTGCTGTTTATAGAGGGTCAGGAAGCTCTCGGATTTCATCAAAAATATCTTAACTTGTGTTCCGAAGATGAATGAGGGTCTTATGGGTTTGGAACGACATGAGGGTGAGTAATTAATGACAGAATTTTCATTTGTGGGTGAACTATCCCTTTAAGCAGCACAACTGTTTTCAACATTGATAATAATCATAATAATAAAAAAAAATGTTTCTTGAGCAGCAAATCAGCACGTTAAAATGATTTCTGAAGGATCCTGTTACACTGAAGACTGGAGTAATGATGCTGAAAATTCAGCTTTGCCATCACAGGAATAAATAACTATTTAAAAAAGTCATTTTAAATTGTAATATTTCACAATATTCTACTGTATTTTGGATCAAATAAAACATAAAAACATTTAAAAATCTTACTGCCCCCAAACTTTTAAACGGTAGTGTCAAAATCCTGTTTATTCTCAATCTGATAAAAAAATAAATAATCATAGGATGAGATTATGTGAACACACGAATCTATAGCCCCGAGGACCTAAAATGAAAGTGTGTGTGTATGTGTGTATTTTTGCACATAAGGGTGTACACTTACGATGACAGGACGATGGCCACGGCATCATTGAGGACACTCTCACCGAACATCAGCGCATAGAGATCCACGTCAACTTTCAGATCATTGAAAATGGCCAGAACAGTCACTGTAAGCAATTAAAACTCGTAAAGACTCATATCTTGGTTATGACTCAATTATTAATAGTTGAACATATTAAATATAAGATCATCTAAATTTAGAGCAACATCTATACCTGGATCAGTGGCAGATACAATAGCACCGAAGAAAAGGCAGTCAGTGAAAAAGAAATCCCCTCCAAGCTGACCGATGACTTTCATAAACACCACACAGCCGTACATCACCAACCTGCACAGAGGATATTATGACTCATATCATATATAATGTTACATTTACATTCATTTTTATGACAAAGCTTCTTTTAGAAAATTCATCACTTACCCTGTAACAAAACATGACGTCATTGTGCCCACAAAGGCATAGGAGAGGATAGACCCCAAATTTCTGAAAAAATGCCTCTGAAAGTTAAACCAAATAAAGAAATTATTATTAAAATGACAATACAGCTCAGACACATTGGCAATTGATAAGAGACAGAGTTTCTAATAAAACAAGCTTTTCTTTCAGACTTTTTGTAATCATATTCTTACTCGTTTGAGACTGTATCCTGCATGAAAGATGATGGGTGGAAGCAAAATGTTGAAGAAAACCTCAGGATCAAAAGTAACCTAGAAGCAAATTTAAGCAAATCTTGTACCCCGAAAGACCAGTACGAGGAAAGAACAAGTAGTCATTTTTTTGTTATTTTAGAGGATTTATCATCAGTACCTTCCTGAGCATCTCTGCATTTGGCACATCATGGCCCTTGCTGTCCCGGACCTCTCCTTTCAGGCTGTACTCGTAGAATCGGCCGCTCACGTTCACCAGTATGGTGGTGGGACTGCTGTTCACGGCACAAGTCAAGGTGACGTCGTTTAAGTCTTGTGGCAAATGGACGCCAAAGCGCAGAATTATACCCACAAACAAACCTGAGGACAGAAAACATATTGCTTTAATACACAGCATGTTAAACAAATCACATACAGAGACACAGAATACATGAAAGATGAATACAGAATTGCAAAAGCAGTTATAAAGCTACCAGTACAAATATCTACCATGGTAACTATTGTTTCTGCCAGAATACCTGTGTTTGCTAGTTTGCTACTACAGTAAAACAGTTATCATGTGGAGTTATCCTCCACTGCCAATGAAAAACAACAAAAACACAAGATCTAAATGTATTAAAATATATTCATTGAAACTTAAATTAATTTAGATTTTAAGTGTTTATATTACTTATTAATTTGAATGAAATGGGCTTTAGTAAATGTAGAAAAGCACATAATTCATTAAGACTTAAAGATTAAATTATTCCATAATTTGTTAAAATTCCATTGAAACAGATTTATATGCATTCAATTTATTAAAATGTATCAATTAATTCGTATTTAATATTTCAATTTAGAATGGATGTTTAAAAAAAAAAAAAAAAATTATTACACAACATACTGACATATGTATAATGCATTAAAATATATAAATTAAGACCAATATTTTAGATTTAAATTTATTACAATTATTTAAATGTAAGTATTTATTACAAAATAATTAAAGAATTACTTAAATGTATTACATTTAATCAAATATATTATTTACTTAAGACATGCATTTAAAAAAAATTAATTACAAAATAATTGCAATAAAATAAGCACAATTTTCCCATGAATCAGGTTAAATTGAGCAACTTTGTAAATCTGTCAAGACTAGGAGAATTTTTAGTTTTTACAGTTGTCCCATACAGTGTGTGTCCAACATACTAATCTAGTGTTTTGAGAACATGTAATACATGCAAAATATTTTTGGTGTCCTCCTACACAAGGTTCCTCAATGTGAACTTGAATATGCTTATATAAAATTAGTAAACCTCACCATAAATCATAGCCAAACCGGTCTCATGCAGGAACCTGAAGCGGCGGTGTTTGAAGAGCCATATCGTGAGGATAGTGAGTGTGAGTAACGTGATGAATATGAGCAGATTGGCGCTGTCCTGCCTGTGGCTTTCCTCCGCTTTCCTCTCCGTTACCACATTCACCATCTCCGTGTTCTCAGCCAGACTAATGACAGCAAAACACAGCAGGCAGAGTAGACGGGGGAGCAGAAAAGCCCCCGAGACGGAGGTGCGTCTCCTCTGACATCCCATCATGACCGTGTTTGCGAGCGCTGTGCTGTTGCTGATGCGAATCACGGTGATCTACCTTCACATAGCGGTGTGAAGACAGCAGCAACAACCTTAACAACACCCCCCCCCCCCCGCTTGACCGGAAGTAAGATATTACAGAATAAAAGATTCTGTATTAATTTCTGCTAATAAATCGCGGCAAAATAGGTGCTAAAATTGTTAACTAAATAAAGAAAACAAAAGCACATAAAATTAGTAAAACTTCAAAATAAAAATAAAAGCCAATTCAAAATATTAAACACTATATAAATAATACTAAAATAACACTGGCCTAAAGCACTTAAAAAGGAAGCATTTGTTTGAAGAAATGGACAGTGAAAGATGTTTATAACCCCCAGAAAATATTAAACTTAAACCTCAAATATACTAAAAGCTTTATTAAAATTCATTTATTTTCTAATTGTTGTTATTAAAATATGGGATATACTTATGTAGTACACGTTAAAACCTTAATTTGTATTTTGCAGAAACTAAAATTCAAATGAAATCACGTTTATACAACAAGGTTTCTGAATAGCTGATGTGTCTTTAAATATTTTGTCATATGTACCTAATTTGATCTGCTGCAGCCAATAATTAACAGCGGTATGTTTCATGTTGAAATACATTTATTATTGCATACATACAACATCAATTGCTCCATACATAAATATGCACTTTTGGTGTGCACTTAAAGTTACAGATCGAGTACTTGTTACTGAACTGCAGTTTTGTGGTTTGTGTATACATACATATAAGGTTAATACCACAGACTTGTTTACTACTGGGCTAAAAGCTACAAAGGAACATTAACTTCACAAAAGGAGTTAATTCCTATAAAACCTTGCTTCTCATTAATAACTGGCGCTAGCAATGTCAGGTTCAACGCTTTCATTATCATACAGAACACCCGATCAAATGACTTCTAAGTTCTAATGCCTTTGAATGTTAAGTGGTTACATTGTGTTCACCAGTCATCAAAATAATATATCTATATATATTATCCACAACCTGATACTTGTCTGTATTCTGGAGATATTCACAGTTAGTGCTTTGGAATGCATTTTGGAATGGTT
Organism: Acrossocheilus fasciatus; assembly: GCA_036784905.1. Taxonomy (NCBI): domain Eukaryota; kingdom Metazoa; phylum Chordata; class Actinopteri; order Cypriniformes; family Cyprinidae; genus Acrossocheilus; species Acrossocheilus fasciatus. Next base: position 14,784,405 of record CM071947.1, on the reverse strand, counting down.
TTCTCATGCATTAATTCACACAATCTCGCTGGCTGGCTTCTTCTGACCCATTCCTCAACCAAACCCCAAAAAGAGACAAACTTTTCAGTGCTTTTACGCTCCAAAAATAAATCTGTAATGCTCAAAGCCAAAAAAAGTTGCTCAACATGTCCCAGGCTAACATTGAAAAAGCTATGCAGAGGTTAAATTTGTACCTAAAATGTAAACAAGGAACAAAAGCACAAGTAAAATACTGCTTTCCTGAAATACATACACTTTAACCAAGAATGAATCATTTCAGTATGCCCTTGAGAGACATTAAAAACCTGCATAACATGAGTAAAACGACTGCACACACAAAATAAGTGCCTAAGGGCTGATCATTCACCCATAATGCATCAGTACAGTCTGAAATGCTATATAATTAACAAAAACAACTGAGGGTGAATCATGATATGCTTCCCCAGAACCAAATAAACACCTTTGGGGCCTTTGAACTCCAGACTTTTATCAACAAGGCATTGTTACAAAACGGTAGCTTTAAATGTTACACCATTCATAATCCATCTTGTTGCGTTTCCTCTCAAGATTATACCATTTTATATAAATATTTCTCTCAAAATCGGTTCTAAGACAGAATGCTATAATGACTCTGGGGTCAGCAGACTCATAAGATATCCGAATCCCTCGATATGGCGATGCAAACACGCAAGCGTACTCGCACAAACAGCTAAAATACACAGAAACAGACGGCGCACTCCAAAATACAGCACACTATTCCTCCACATAACAATAAATAGATCTATCAACAACCTGTTCATCGAAATTAAAAAACACAATTTCATTGAGCGAATAAGTACACATTGCACAAAAGAAAGCATGACCAACATCCTGAAGGAGGAACCCACCAAATCAAACACACAACACATTTGTTTAACACAGCAGTTCTGTTGTGAGCTTTGGATCAGATGAACTGAAAGCACATGTATATACAGTGTTGATGAATGAGAGGAGCCGCTGTGACCCTCAAGCTCCACTCGAAATGTGCGTTTGAAAGCCTAGAGGACAGAGCTCTTCAGTGCACTTTAGATATGGCATGTATATGCTGTAAATATAATCACAATTCAGAAGTACTTTACATTTTTCCCCACTAGGAAGACATTTAATCACTATGAATATGTATAGAAGATATATTTTTGACAAGCTAAGCACATCGCTCGTGCTACAGGATGCACGGGGGTGGGAGGGGGGTCTTTTGCGTGAACACCCAGAAAAATAAAAGACCCTTGATTTGAGTATGCAGTAAAGCACAGCAACGGTTACTGCTGAACTTAAACGTAGGCAATAGAAACAGGTAAAAGATACATTCATAATGAGTTTAACAACAAACGAGTATCTCTGGTCAAGCCCATTTTACGGATATGATGGTGTACAGCACGTCAGCCACGGCCAGGCATTTTAAGTCGGTGCGTTTGATAACAAGATTTCTTATTTGCATTGGGTTACAGAATAAAGGGTTAGTTCATCAAAAAATGATAAATTACTCACTCTCATGTCTTTACAAACCTGTTTAACGTTCTCTATTCTATGGAACATACAAGAACATATTTGAAGAATGTTTCAACAGGTTTTGTCCGTATAATGGAAGTCAATGGGGTCCAAAACAACCTATTTAGACCCCATTGAGTTCCACTGTATGGAGAAAAATAAAATAAAATAACATTTTCAAAATATTTTCTTTTGTGTTCCGACATGAGGGAAAGTAAAGGATGAAATTGAAATCGCAGTGAGATATATAACTTAATATTTGTCAATTTTTTGTATTTTTTTTTTTTTTTTTACATCTGATCATGTAGCTTAAAGCTGTGTGTAATAAATAAAATCTGGCCATTGAAGTGTAAAATGTTACACACATGTGTGTATATCCATGTTAATACGCAAATGATGTTTTTTTTTGTGCCCATTATTATTTAAAAACTGAAAACTACTAACATACTGTGTTGATTTACTCTTGGTTTCCCATCGACGTTGGGCTAAAAGAAACGGTCGGATTTATTTCGGAAAAATGGGTCAGCACTTCCAAAACCACACTTTTATACAAACCATACATGTATTATAGATACACAATAATATTTTCTCTGTATTTTACATACACGTTCTCTTCTGCATCATCTCTCTGTGAATTCGTTTCTGGAAGGGATGTGGGCATTTTTGATGCTGGTATTAGTCCTGGATGGGTTCGGAGGAGGGATTGTGGGAAACGTGGAAGAGGGAAGCGACGCCCAGTTGCTGTTCATGCCAAAGCCTGAGCTGGGGAAGCTGCTCTGGGGTTGTGGGAAGGGAATGGATGAGGCTGTGGGTATAAGCGGCGGGCCGGTCCCACCTGCAGATGGAGCCTTCATTGAAAGGAAGTCTGAATCGTCATCGAATGTGACCCACATTTGGGTTTGTGTGGCTGGGGCTGCTGCTGGAGCAGGAACTAAGGATTGTTGTCTAGAGAACGGTGGTGGAAGAGTTGAACTGTGAACCACAGCTGACATGGCCCTGTTGAGGCCAGACTTGGCCTGCTGCTGGGTGTAGAAATCGGGCGTGAGCGATCGGCGTGGGGAGGGCAACAAGTTGCCGGTGAAAGGGTTGGTGCTGTTGGGTCTGGGTTGGGCTTCTGTGAGGAACGGATTGGGGGATGAACGGAGGGTCTCCTGGGATTTGCTGCGGGAGGGAACGGGGGGAGGCAGAAGACATGGAGTGCTGCTGGTGTCCGGAGCTGAGAATAGCGAGAGGGAGCTGGGTAACGTGGAGGAAGAAGAAGGGGAGGGGGTGGATGAGGAAGAGGAGCGAGGGAGGGAAGCGGAGAACGATGAATTTGGGAAGAGGGACTGGGTGTTAAGCATGTCGAAGGGATCTAGATTCCATTGTGCTTCTCTTTGGACTCCATTCATGTCCTTGGCCTGGGGAAAGAAAACACACAAGGGCTACATTATGAAATCAAACTTACAGTTTAAGGAGAAGCTACAACACAATGGAGTTGCAGAGTCAACATGAAATCAAATTTGATTTTATTAAATATATAGCAGAAAAATTATTTTCTTTGTAACCTTCCTTAACCATCCAAAGCTCTTCAAGAAATGGTCACACCTTGGCTGTTTGGAACAATAAGTTTTTTTTTTATTATTTAATTCTACTAAACTAACTTTCCTGAAGTAGTAACAACTAGTTTGAGAAATTTTAAGTTTAAAAGCTGACAAATAATTGCCCCCTTTGGATGTTGGGGGGTCATTTTTGAACTGTAAGCAATTCAGTAAATTAGCACCAAACTACTGAATGCACCTTTAAATATCCTGTTTCACTCACAAATATGCATCATTACAGACAGAAAAAGGGTTGAAAACATCATTTCATGTTGACTTATAATTATAAAACAATGTTTGTGTTACAAGATTTGATAAAATGACTTATTGGTTAAAACATAAATGGTGCAATGACAGACCTTAAAATAAATCAAAATCAAAAAGATCTGAATTTGAAAACAGCATTATATAACATCAAAAACACAAATATAATTAGTGTGCAAGTCTACTAGAGGTAAAGTGAAGCAATTTACTCATAAAATTACTTTCTCTTATCCAAGAAACACTGAAAACAATTATACCACGGATTAAAAACAAAAACAAACACCCACAACGAATACTGGATGACACTTTCCTTGAACCCCCTGTCGGAACAACATTAAACTCATAGCTTGGCAGTTCTTTCTTGAAGTAGCTATATACAATAATGTCAAGGGGTTCAAGTTAAGTTTACACTTTTCTGATATTTATAATAAAATAAGGTTAAATTAAAGATGGAAAGGGGGAAAAACAACTATAACATGGAGGATTCTATATGTATGAGCACCCCATACATTGTGACTACTGGCTATGGTGCCATGAAGACAACGTAAAGACTAGAAATTACTTAATCCAGTACCTGTCAACCTGAGGATTGCTCCTGCTAGTAAAAGAGAGAGACACATGCATCAAGAAGAGTGACACATGACCAAAAGAACCACCTGGACAAAGTTGATATTACTAGAAAAGTAGGAAGAAAAAAAAAAAACAAGAGGAAGAGGCCCCTAAAGCTGGGTAATGACCCCAGGATGGGCTCTCGTGGGTACCTGTCTCTCTTAATCACAACTGAATGTTGGGCTTGTGATCTAGACATCCATGCAGATGTGGGCAGAGAAAGAGGACTAACCTGAGATGTAGGAGCAGGAGCAGGAGCAGACTCGGGTGGCAGTGCGTGAGTGGACCGGCTCCGGGGTGGAGGCTTGGGAGATGCCAGTCCAGACTGAGGGGTGGCAGCGGCTCCAGCAGACGCTTGAGGAGCAGGCTGAGGCACCAGCGGGGCAGGGAAGGTGGGCTGCATTGGTGGAGGGAGCTGGGCTTGTATGGGTTGGGGCAGTTGAGGTTGCACGGGAGGCTGCATTGGCGACATGGACTGGGGCTGCATGGGTGATGCCATCTGAGGCCTCATGGGACCTGGCAGTGTCGGGGGTGGACCTGATGGACAGACACAGCATTATTACATGATAGACAGTTGTTAAAATTGTAAGATATGTTCAAATCAATAAATAATAAATAATTATTACATCGTAATAAAATAATACATAATAATATAAGCAATTTAATTACTGTTATTAGCAATAATTATTATTACTATAATTTAAAAATTTTTAGGTTGTGAATGTACCTTTAAATATCCTGTTACAGTCAGGAATATGTATTATTACAAATGTAAAAAAGGGTTAAAAATGCCATTTTAAACAACGTGTTACACGTTTTGATGAAATTCACAATGACTTATTGGTTAAAATAAGAATGGTGTAATGACACCGGGGTTATTATCGTTAACTAAAACCACTGAAAACATTTCCGTAACTTGAAATAAAGTAAATGTTAACTAAAATAAAATATAAATGTTTATTTCAGCTAGCTTTCAAGGCAACAATTCCCATTTCAATTTATTTTAATTAGTTATTAATTTATTAATTTATTTTTACTAAAAAAAAAAAAAAAAAAAAAAAATTATATATATATATATATATATATATATATATATATATATATATATATATATATATATATATATATATATATATATATATATATATATATATATATATATATATAGAGAACAAAAAAGCATTATAAAACATAATAACAATAATAAAAGAAAATGTAAATCAAAAATATAGTCATTAGAAGTGTTTAACAAACCTAGAGGGAGTTCAGACGGTTTGCTTGGGGGTTCAGGAACGGGTCTAGGAGCTCCGGGGTGAATATCAGGTGAGGGTCGTGGGGCCCCAGGATGCACCTCTGCTATGGGTCTGGGGGCCCCAGGATGAGCAGGAGGAGGAGGTCTAGCCTGAGTAGGGACACTGATGACTCCTGCTCGAGGTGGGAGCTAAAGCAAAAAATATCATTTTTAACATGATATTTTACTTTTTTTTATTTTTAATTTTTAATTATTATTATTTTAATCTCATTTAGTCCACCCACCGGCCGTGGGGTGCCTCCAGGGGCTGATCCGGTGGCCTGACCTCGACCTGAAAAACAGTCGAAGCAATAATTAAACTTTCAGTAATAGTTATATGAAATATCAGAAAACCTATTTTATTAACTTGTCAAATTGACACAATTTCTACAAACCTGATAAAAGAACAATACTTTACATACGAAATTTAAACAGATGCTTTAAAAGTAAGTCTGGAAAACGCTAGATCAGTGCTCCTGTCAAGAATGTAGCTCTATTCTGTGTTGAAACTAGCCTGGGGTTACAATATTCTGGCATGAGGAAGGCCCAAATATGTCCGTCAATGAAATCAGTTACAGATGGTTGACGTTATTTTGGAGTGCTGATGAGCGAAGGCAGAGTGTGGAGGAACTCACCAGCTGCATCTGCACGTGCTAACGCTGGGCTTTTTTGTCCTTTTGTCAGCATGAGGGAAGAATTATTCAAAAAATTACAAATTATTTTCTGTTTATTAGCATCTACTTTGGCTAGGGAGAAAATATATCTGACCCAACAGACTCCTTACCTGTTTGGAGAGATCATTTCTATCATTCTCTATTTACAAAAGCTAATTCACCTAATTCAACCCATCACTTCACACTGAAACACTAAACCAAAAATCACTGGAATAACCGAGACTTCATGCACTGCATCATGGCAAGATGGATGATCTTAACACCCCTGCCCCACTAGTCCATTTCTCTTAGCAAGTGCAGGAGGTCTCAAGTGATCAGGTGATCATCATACACAATAACAAACACTGCAAAAAAACGTCTAAAACCTAAATTACCTTCATAATCAGTCACATCAAACTCTAGATCGAGAGGCTCAGCAAAGCCTTCGAAAGAAAATTCAAAATGTTTCCAAAAATTACATTAGAAACAAAAATCAGTAATGAAGAACACAATCGACATGGCAAAATAATTACTTAATATTTCATATTTAATATATTATACCACAAAAAAGCCAAATTTACAATGAGGCTCAGGAAAAGCATGAAGAAACAACCAAACGAACAAACCAAAGTCAGCCAAACATTTTTCGCTATGCTAACCTAATATCACGTGCAACTAACCAAGTCAATAAACACTAAACAGCATTAAGTCAATATTCCACAGCTAATACAGCATTACCTGCTGAATCTTTCCTAACAGGTGTGGGACTTCTGCCTCCTTTAGAAACCACAGGACATTGTGAAATGAATGAATGAATTAAAGTAAAATTTAAAAAACCCAAGTGAAAACATAGTATCTAATTTAGTGCGCTTATTCGTACAGGTGTTTCAATCTCAGATAAAACTCATGACTTTTGGGTTTTGACTTCTGGTAAGAACAGATCTTTAAATCCAAAAATCGGTAATGCCTGTGTAAACATTTACAAAGATTTCACAGCTGTACCTGAGGGTGGTGGTGGGCGCTGTGGAGGTGCAGGTCGGGCTGGTGGGGCATTGGGGCGTGGAGGAGGGGGGCGTTTTGGCTCTAGTCCCTGTGAAGAGGAAGCTCCAGCTGGCTGACCATCAACAGGAGAACCTGAGCAAAGAGGGAGTGAAAAAACATGCTATTATCACAAGTGTCAAATCAACAGCCTGAGGGATTTAGCTCAGCTCACATCACTGCAAACCACACAGAAGCCTTGAGAGAGAGAGACACACACACAAACACACTCTATAAGAGCTCAGGAACGACTGAAGCACATCAGTAACACCTCTGCAAACAGCACTCTTTACCTGCCAGGTCCCTTCTAATGGATGCTGGGCTTAATCCTCCTTTTCGCAGTGTAAAAACAAAGGAAAATTAATGTACTGGAATTTTTGTATTTTCCAGAGTTTGAGAAATGAACATTTTTGTATAACTCTGTAGATTTAAATCTACTACAGCGATACAGAGTTACAGAAGAGAACTAATTATTATAATCTTTTACTTCCCTGATGCTTTATGTATATAGCTATATAGTTTGGGGTCTGTAAGATTTTTTTTAATGTTACTAAAAGAAGAACCTTGTGTTCACAAAGGCTCCATTTATTTGATTAAAATCAATTTTGTAAATAAAATAATATTATGAAATATTAATACAATTGTTTTTTTTAAATTATAAATTATAATTTATTCTGAGACCACAAAGCTAAATTTCAGAAATCATTCTAATATTCTGATTTGGTGCTCAGGAAACATTTCTTATTGTCAATGTTGAAAACAGTTGTGCTGCTGCTGCTTAAAATTTGAAACCATTACACATTTTTCTCAGGATTCTTTAAAACACATAAAGTTCAAAAGAATAGCATTTATTTGAAATAGAAATCTTTTCTAAGATTATAAATGTCTATACTGTCACTTTTGATCAATTTAATGAATTATTGAATTACTGAATTACTGAATAGAAGAAATTTTTTTAAATCTTACTGACCCAAACCTTTGAACAGCAGTTAAAAATAAAGACAAAGACAAAAACTGATACAAATCCATGAGAGTTTGTTCCTGTTGAATACAGTCAAATACTATCACTACCCTGTGGTGGTCCAGCTGTGCGTGGAGGGGCTCTACTGGGCCGGATGGGGGGTGGAGGTTCTCCGTGGGTAGGAGAGGGGCAGGGGCTGGTGCGTGGGGATGTGGCAGGGGATGCGCCTAGATCCATGCCTGCTCCAGGCTGCAGGTGCTGGGGTAAAATATCCTCAATCTCCTCATCCACATCACCTGTCAACACAGCAATAAAAATATATCTCCATACTGTTCCAGAGCTCCATAGATTCCTGTTGAGTTTTGGTACCATGTAACTCAAAAAGGTGTCACACCTTCCATGTAATACTCTTCTCCCATGTCAGAGTTTTCTGCCAGCAGGGTGGAGCTGGTGGATGTTGGGACGCTTCCGCAGATTCTCTCCACACTCATTTCGTCTTCTAGACTCTTTATCCAACCTGGACTCCTCAGACGGATGTCTATGGTCTTACCATTCACCTGCATGCAAACACAAAGAGGGATGGCTAAAAAAGGTCAATATTAGGGTACCATGCAATATATATGTGCATGTGAATTTTTTTTTTTTACTGTCAATATCTAAAATGTAATCTTAACTGTAGTCTCTTACAGTAGAGCCGCTCAAAGATAGAGCTGCCAGAGCAGAATATCCCTCCAAAAATGTCACCCACATTTTCTCTTCAACAAACCTGTTCAGAAGAAAAATTATGAATAAATATTTTTTTATGTATATATACAGATATGTATACACATATGTATGTATGTATGCATGAATGCATATATGGAAGGATTTTCCAGACTATTTTCAAAAGCAATAGTAAATTGTATTTTCAATTGTGTTTTCCACATGTGGGTGCATAAATTGGGACATAATCCAAATGCAATTGCAAATCTTGCATTACCGTTTGCATTTTTGCTTTCGCAAACGCACAGTGACTGCCACATTTCAAATGAAAAAGCAAAGTCCATTTCCAACTGTATTTCCCCATGTCTTACGAGTTATGAGCCGGTCATAATTAAATAGCAATATTAATTACCACATTTGCTTTTTCACTTTCTCTGCGTCGTGCATGTAACCTGCCAAAACTCAAATGAAATCGCAATACCTTTTGCATTTGAATTTCCGATGTCTACACGGAAAGCTGTCAATCAATGTGAGGGGGCGGGACTATACTAGGGGCTTGTTTGTATTGGGAAGCGACGTCGCTCACAGACGACCGTGCTGAACGCTTTGATTAATGGAGATAATCACTAAATGCTCCGCTAAAGGCAGCTGTCAATCAGTTCGTGCCTGTGTAAATGAACAGACAACCTTCTTGGCACAATAAATAATTCTGTCTTTTTTACCCCAAATGTAGTGATTATACCCTGCTAACAGCAGGAGCAACAACGGTACATGCAATAGGTCAATATTCACTATTAATGAACTGCTTTTCACCTGTCTCAACATCTCTCACTGCTTCTCTCACTCCGATTGAAGCAAATGAGTAAAACAGACAGTGCAATTCTACACTTATGGTTTCCTACAAATGTAGAAAATACAAAAGATTAGGCTACAACATCACTGAACTAAATTATACCCATATGCAAATCACATTTCTTATTAATATATACAGTGAGGAAAATAAGTATTTGAACACCCTGCTATTTTGCAAGTTCTCCCACTTAGAAATCATGGAGGGGTCTGAAATTGTCATCGTAGGTGCATGTCCACTGTGAGAGACATAATCTAAAAAAACAAATCCAGAAATCACAATGTATGATTTTTTAACTATATATTTGTATGATGCAGCTGCAAATAAGTATTTGAACACCTGTCTATCAGCTAGAATTCTGACCCTCAAAGACCTGTTAGTCTGCCTTTAAAATGTCCACCTCCACTCCATTTATTATCCTAAATTAGATGCACTTGTTTGAGGTCGTTAGCTGCATAAAGACACCTGTCCACCCCATACAATCAGTAAGAATCCAACTACTAACATGGCCAAGACCAAAGAGCTGTCCAAAGACACTAGAGACAAAATTGTACACCTGCACAAGGCTGGAAAGGGCTACGGGGAAATTGCCAAGCAGCTTGGTGAAAAAAGGTCCACTGTTGGAGCAATCATTAGAAAATGGAAGAAGCTAAACATGACTGTCAATCTCCCTCGGACTGGGGCTCCATGCAAGATCTCACCTCGTGGGGTCTCAATGATCCTAAGAAAGGTGAGAAATCAGCCCAGAACTACACGCGAGGAGCTGGTCAATGACCTGAAAAGAGCTGGGACCACCGTTTCCAAGGTTACTGTTGGTAATACACTAAGACGTCATGGTTTGAAATCATGCATGGCACGGAAGGTTCCCCTGCTTAAACCAGCACATGTCCAGGCCCGACTTAAGTTTGCCAATGACCGTTTGGATGATCCAGAGGAGTCATGGGAGAAAGTCATGTGGTCAGATGAGACCAAAATAGAACTTTTTGGTCATAATTCCACTAAACGTGTTTGGAGGAAGAAGAATGATGAGTACCATCCCAAGAACACCATCCCTACTGTGAAGCATGGGGGTGGTAGCATCATGCTTTGGGGATGTTTTTCTGCACATGGGACAGGGCGACTGCACTGTATTAAGGAGAGGATGACGGGGCCATGTATTGCGAGATTTTGGGGAACAACCTCCTTCCCTCAGTTAGAGCATTGAAGATGGGTCGAGGCTGGGTCTTCCAACATGACAATGACCCGAAGCACACAGCCAGGATAACCAAGGAGTGGCTCTGTAAGAAGCATATCAAGGTTCTGGCGTGGCCTAGCCAGTCTCCAGACCTAAACCCAATAGAGAATCTTTGGAGGGAGCTCAAACTCCGTGTTTCTCAGCGACAGGCCAGAAACCTGACTGATCTAGAGAAGATCTGTGTGGAGGAGTGGGCCAAAATCCCTCCTGCAGTGTGTGCAAACCTGGTGAAAAACTACAGGAAACGTTTGACCTCTGAAATTGCAAACAAAGGCTACTGTACCAAATATTAACATTGATTTTCTCAGGTGTTCAAATACTTATTTGCAGCTGTATCATACAAATAAATAGTTAAAAAATCATACATTGTGATTTCTGGATTTGTTTTTTTAGATTATGTCTCTCACAGTGGACATGCACCTACGATGACAATTTCAGACCTCTCCATGATTTCTAAGTGGGAGAACTTGCAAAATAGCAGGGTGTTCAAATACTTATTTTCCTCACTGTATTTATTAACAATAAAGATTAAAAATAAGAAAGATGCACATTACAAATACGTAATTGTAATTGTGACCCTGGATCACAAAACCAGTCTTAAGTCGCTGGGGTATATTTGTAGCAATAGCCAAAAATACATTGTATGGGTCAAAATTATTGATTTTTCTTTTATGCCAAAAATCATTAGGATATTAAGTAAAGATCATGTTCCATGAAGATATTTTGTAAATTTCCTACTGTAAATACAACAAAACTTAATTTTTGATTAGTAATATGCATTGCTAAGAATTTATTTGGACAACTTTAAAGGTGATGTTCTCAGTATTTAGATTTTTTTGCACCCTCAGATTCCAGATTGTCAAATAGTTGTATCTCGGCCAAATATTGTCCCATCCTAACAAACCATACATCAATAGAAAGCTTATTTATTCAGATGATGCAGAAACCCTTATGACTGGTTTTGTGGTACAGGGTCACAAATGAGAAACTGTGATGAGTCGTGCAGCAGCAATAACGTAACAAAATACAATTTCAAGCAAAATTATCATATTTATTCAAGCATTTAACATTTATAAGTTTAATTAAATGTCATGAACTGCATAAATTATAGCGATCACTAAGGTCCTCTTTCCCAAACGCGAACAGTAAGATTTAATTGATACAGTATCAGCTCCCCATCAGTAGTTCTATACTGCCACCTGCTGGCGCAGTTGTGTAACTTAGAGAACAAGTTTTCTTATGTTGAGTTTGTGAGAAAAATAAAGTCTTGATAACTAGAAAACAAGGAAAAAAGAAATGCATGGCCGCTTAGAACCTCCGTAATAATAGAGAGCGCATCACCTGCCTTAAGATCTTTTACTGTTCGCACTCCGATTGAGGCACATAAACAAACAGACAGTGCAAATCTGCACGTATTTACCTATTTGCCACCTATATCTTATTCCTATCTTATAATAGAGCACCTGCCTCAAGATCTCTTAGTCTGTTTACACTCCAATTGATGCACATAACAAAACAGAAAATGCTGCTACTCCTACTCCACCTACCAACAATCTAGGGCAGCTGTCACAGAACATGCCACAGCCAAAGTGAATTCATATTAAAAATCATGTGCATCAATCGCAGTGTCGGGTGGCTGTACACAGTGAGAGATCTTGAGACTTGCGCGACACTTTGGTGCCCATGGGACACCTGCTCCATAACAGATTAAAACTGTTAAAATATGAAATAAATATATATATATATATATATATATATATATATATATAGTGGAAAATGGGTAAATAAATATGTTTTTTTCTCTCCAAACAGTAAAAAAATATTGAGGCAGGCTCTTTTACAGATTAAAAGAAAGGAATAAAATGTCCTGTAATAAGTGTAGAATTGCACTGTCTGTTTACTCATTTGTGTCAGTCGGAGAGAGAGAAACAGTGAGAGATACCGAGACAGGTGAAAAGCATTTTGTTAATAGTGAATATTGACCTATTGTGCTTACCGTTGTAGCTCCCGCTGTTAGCAGGGTATAGTCGCTGCATTTGAGGTAAAAAAGACAGAATTATGTGTTGTGCCAAGAAGGTTGTCTGTTCGTTCACACAGGCACGAACTGATTGCCAGCTGCCTTTAGCAGAGTCTTTACCGATTATCTCCATTAATCAAAGCGTTCAGCACCTCCCAATACAAACATGCCCCCTAGTATAGTCCCGCCCCCTCACATTGATTGACAGCTTTCCGTGTAGACATCGGAAATTCAAATGCAAAAGGTATTGCAATTTCATTTGAGTTTTGGCAGGTTGCATGCACGACGCAGAGAAAGTGAAAAAGCTGTAATATTGTGAATTATTATTACAATTTAAAATGACTATTTGCTATTTTAATATATTTTAAAATTTAATTAATTCCTGTGATGGCAAAGCTGAATTTTCAGCATCATTACTCCAGTTTTAAGTGTCCACATGATCCTTCAAAAAAAAAAAAAAAATCATTCTAATATGCTGATTTGTGCTTAACATTTAAAAATCAGTTATGCTACTTAATATTAATAAAAGGATTCTTTGATGAATGTAGCTTTGAAGAGCATTTATTTGAAACATAAATATTTACCAAAATGATAAATGTCTTCACTGTCACTTTTGAACAAAATTTTATATTAAAATGTAAAGAGCAATTAAATATAATTGGAATTAAATTATACATTCAAAATAACCTGTACCTGATAAGAATAACCTCGCCAAAATTAGCAAACTTTTCCAACAGGTCATCAATCAGTGCATCATCAAAGTAGTCATCAGGACCAGACGTGCAGAGAGAGACGAGGATGGTGCCATCCGGTGGACCCTGCAGGGCGATCACTTCCTTATACACCTGATGTCTGGCCTCTGGATCCACCTCAAGTATGTCCACGTCTATGATGGCCACCACAGGCCTGCAAGAAATAAATGTTAAAGGTACAAGAACAGCGATCCCTAAACTTAAAATACCTGTGGTCCACACAAACAAACGCAAAATTTCAACAATTACTTGCAGTAAAATAAATTAAAGCTGCACTCTGTAACTTGTTTTGGTTAAAAATGATCCAAAATCAATATTTGAGCAAGTACATAACCAGCCAGTGTTCAAAACTATCACCTTACTTTCACCCGATTCACAACGGTTAGCTTCTAATAATGTTTTCTAATTTGAGTGGTACGGGTAGGTTTTCGCGGGAAATTCGAGCATGGCACTGCGTCATTACATCATGTCCGTAAATATAAAGAAGTTGTCTCGGCTAGTAGGCCTTTTCTCACAGCAGCTGGAATAATTAAATGTATCATTTTGATGGCGGATTGTAATCCAGAAAGGATTATGTGTTTATGAAACATGTGAATTAAATTAAATCTGTGATTGCGAAGTACAGTAAACATCCACACCGGTGCGGTGACTGATAGCCACACATTCACCTCAAAACATAATTCATATTTCCGTGCCGACTCACAACCCACGCAAGCAAGATAATTCCGCAAGCAGCTTGCAATTCCAGGCTTTCAAACAGTGATGGCGACAAAGAAGCAAAACTTACGGACTGCAGCTTTAAGTAAAAAATGAATTGACTGCCTCCTGCAGTACCTCTGACACTAAACACATTGCTAGTGTGTAAACTTGAAAGTTGTTGCTCTGGTATTAGTCTCTCTCACCTGTGGTCAGAGGTTTTGAGCTCTGCTCTACCATAATATTTGAGCTCTCCAGGGCTCCATGGGTACTGATCTTCCTCAATCACTGGGGCTCCTACAACATTCAACTCCAACTCTTCCGCTGTAATACACACAGGCAGATCTAGTCAAAATTCTTCAAGGAAAGCATAATTTGTTGCTGCATTTCAAGTTCAGTTGATGGTTGAAGATATGTAATAAATATAATTCTCACCAGTTTTATCAAAGTTCCACTTCCTTCTCTTCCACAGCACACGGTCAGTCCAGGCTGGTGTGCGGCACTTCTCACTGGTGTCATAGTCCTCCGAAAACAGGTCATATTTGTAAGTGGGGGCAAAATCCAGCTTCCCTTCAATAAAGCCTCTAAAAACCTGAAATATGAAAAAAAAAAAGAGAAACAAAAATAGTGACCAAAACAAAAACAAAAAACGACATGTTCCACTGATATAATAGTTTTTTTTTCCTGATATACCTGTCCAGCATTCTTCTGCTCTACCAGTTGATCTCCAGCAATCAGTGCATCCCAATTTTGCTGTCTGATCAGCTCCTTTGTCTCTTCATTAGGAATATTTATTCTGTAGTTGAAGTCTCCACACCAGAATACATAATCATGGGAGTACAGGAGCCGGCCCTAAAAATAAATAAACAAATAGATTAATAACATTATTATTTAATTATTATTTATAATAATAAAAATTTTATTATTTTTCTTTTTATTATGTAATATAAAATAATACAAATATTATACATCAATACCTATTATGTAGTTAAATAATATTATTACGAACAAAAATAAATATAAATAATATATTACGTTTAAAATTCATTATAATGCATTTAAATAACACTAACACTTTATAAACAATAACAAATAATAATTATTATTAGCATAAAAAGAAGAAGAATGTGTTCACAACCAGAACAGATGTAACAGATATTTTTTACATCATAAATGGATTACCATGGGGAAGGACAGTTTGCGTGTAATTTCATTGTAGTCGTCGTTCCTCTCTTTGACCTGTGATTGGCCGGCGGCGAAGTGTGAGCACAGAAAGCAGATGCTGGTGGTGTGGAAGAGCATGCGTATAGCCACGCCCCCTTTATTACCAGTGGCTCCGCCCATTCCAGTCTTCACTGTGTCCACAGCAACATCCCTATGTGAGGAAAACGACACACAATATGAGATCTCAGAATAAATTCTAATCCTTTGAAATATCTGATATCACGCTGATTTGTCAATCACAAAATGAAAACAAATGTGTGTGAGAATACCTGATGAATGGTGCATGCTGAGGGCGTATGAAGACGAACAGACACACACCCACCAGCTGCTCTGAGGCCAGCAGCACATATTTGTGATCTCGTGAGATGTTCTTCTGCAGTTCTGCAGCCCACAGCTTCTGATTAGTGGTGCTACCAGAGAGGAAAGAGAAGTTCAATAGTTCTCCCGGAAAATAAACAAATACTGACTGATTGAAAAGTTTATTGTGTAGCACATCACAACCACTGGACCAAAGGAAATTTTGCTTCTGCTTACTATATAACTTCAACCAGTGACCTTTGAAATCTCTAACGTCAAGTTCTTACCTTGCGCTGACGATATTTCCAGCATTCAGCTCCACCATTTCCTCAAAGCCAATAGCAAAGATGTCCACTGGGCTGGATTTTCCATCTGCATGACAAAACCCACAAAAGCATTTGCACTACTTTTTTTTTTGGCCGCCGACAATAGCAACCTCATTTCTTTGTAAGTATCATTTGCATTGATTTTGCATCAACACATACCTTGGAATTCTGGGTGGCCGGCCTTCTTAGGGGCATCCAAAAGCCAGTCATTGAGCGTGTGGTTACGAAACGCAATACTGCGGAACTGCTTGCCCCCGTTCACGTTCCATGTACCCACACATACTCTGATCTTTTTGGGACATGTGTACTTGAAGTGGTTCTGACACATGCCCAGGAGCACTCTAGGAGAGGCTAAAACAGAAAGGGTGAGATATTCTTATCGAAAAACCTACATTAAAATAATCAATGAGAATATGAAATATGAACATGAAAGTGCACAAAAAGAAAATGCAGAGCATATGACATTAACCAAACCACTGAAACACACCAAACAGACTGAATTCTTTCCTTGAAAGTCGGACAAAAAGATACAATGTATTTAAAACAAGACAACACAGATGATAAAAAGAAAAAAAAAAAAAAAAAAAAAAAAAAAAAAAAACACACCATACAATGTCAGAGGCGCCAAAATAAACAGTGAGTTTATGAAACAGGGAACCATAAACAGTTATGGATTTATGGTTGGTCTGTGTATACTGTACCTGACTGTAAAATGGGCTCAGAGACTAACATTGTAAGCATTAAGGAGAAAAAGAAAGAACAAAGGGAGAGGGGAAGAGAGAGAGGTTAAAAGTTAGCCGTTAGACAGATAACAGCATTAGTCCTCTGGTTCAACACTAATCTCACACCCAAAGCAGCCGGGAGCCATAGATTAGCACGCTAGCATGAGGAAACGCATTCAGATCCAGATCCACAGGATGAAATCAGTCCACTGCAGCAGACTGATCCCATAAACCGTGACCACAAACACAAAATACCAAAGGTGGAGACGTTTGAAACCACCTATAACTCAGTAAAGTCCATAAAATCGGTAAATTCAATAAGCATTTGCCAGGCATTTTAAATCTATTCTTTAATAGGCAATGCATTTTCAATATATTCATATTATGAATATTTATATTCATTTTTTAATAGACTTATATTATAATTAATTATATTAATAATATACTTCTATTTTTTTTATTTATCTAAATCTGAATATATTTGTTAATTTGTGAGAAGTTGTTCTAACACAAAAACACACTGCGCATCTGTTTGTGTGAAATACTTCAACTTCATCATTTAAAGAATTTTCAATATAAAAAATTATGGCTGTTACCTATAAAAACAAAATCATCATAAAATACAAAAGAACATAATGCACAATATATTATAGAACAATAAACACTTGACAGAACAGTTTTTTAAATAACTGTCCATAATTGTAACAACAATGGTACTTATGTTAACAACAGGGCATTTTTTTATCCCCACATTTTAAATATTTGGTGCACTTTTGTGAGCATTTTTCCCCATAACCCTGGTTTATTTCTAACTCTGGATTGTGGTGTTGTAAATCGTACCATACAGGGAGCTGGTTGTGAGGAGGGCTCGTGCCTTATCTGCCAGGTCACTGTTCAGGGTGCTGCCCAGTCTCAGGATGTCAATGGCTTCCTGTTTAGAGCTGTCAAAGAAGTTGTTCTGAATGGTTCTGGTGACCGAGCGAGCTCCGTCTTTTAGCTTTCCACCCTACAGAAAGAAAAAACAAAATCCACACAAAACAGTGAAGGTCTGGAACATCAAAAAAACTCTCAGAATGAAACAAAACTTTCAAAACAAACTAAAATGCTCATTACAAAACGAAAAACAAAACAAAAAAAACAATTCTCAAAACGAAATAAAACAAAAAACACATTCATGAACATGTATTCAAAGGGACATCAAAGGAATACTTTTATTTCTTATTTCTAACTCCAAGCTAGATGAAGCCTGGGGTTTGAGGTCTAGTTGGAAGAGGTTTACAGGCTTTTATAACAGTCTATAAAAAGAGGCCTGATTAAAGTCGACAGCACTGCCAGTTACAGTAATCTTTCTCTACTAACACAAAAGATCCACCACAAAACAGAGCAGACTAAAATAAATACAGCATCACAACTCAAATTGACACAACTATCTACTGTCAACTTACCACACAGCAAGAGAAACAGCCATAGGAAAGCAGAGAAAAATAGCAGATTAAGACAATTAAGACAATTGTAAACTTACAGAGTGAAAATGGCACAGAAACACCCATTTTCTGCTCTCTGCTGCCTTTTGTGCTGTACTGTCTGTGTGTTTTACAAGCCGACATGTACCTTAGCCTTGCCATCCAGAGCACCAGTGCCTGCATAGATCTTGCTGATCGAGTCTCCATTGGTGGACCACATTGTGCGGAAAACCTCCTGAAAGCGTGCCACCAGCTGAGGCTTCTCAGTCAGACCCATGTCTTCCAATTGTTTTGGAAGCATCTGAACACCACATACATATTACATAATGAATGAAAGACAAACAAATAACTTCAAACTGTAGTAAAAAAACAACAACAACTGTGTCACAAACACACCTCAAGCGCAATGAAGGCCTGGACACTGTTTGTTCGGTCCAAGCAGTCTAGACAATTGGAACGAATGGTCCCACTTTGACATCTGAGGTAAACACAATTGCGGTAGACAATTTTATCAGCTAGTTTTGGTGATTTTGTGATTAATAATGTTTAATACATTTTTTAAAAGAAAGAAATTGTGAAAATAAAAATGGACAAATATGCATGCATCCACCTCCCAAAAAATGTATTCCTGTTTTAAAATACCCAGTGGCTATGAGGAAAATAGATCCAATAGTTTTTTTTAAGTATACACACAATGAATTAAACAAACAACCTAATGACAAAAATGTTTTGCTATTCTATGATATTTCTCAACAACTGGTTTTGATGGGATGCTATATAACCTCACCTCTGAATGCCGGCCTCCCCCGAGTAGTAGAAGAAACCACAATCCTCCAGAAACTTGCTGATCTGAGGTTTCAGGACACTGTTGAGCTTGTCAGTCTTCCCACCTTTAACCATCTGATGATAGTCAAAGTTCAACATTCTCACAGCGTTTGCATGCTCTGAAGCTTTCAGGTGACTCTGTGGGCAAAGACAAAGACAGTCTTTACACAGTAAAGGAAGCGAAACAACTGCTCTATGGTTTTGTCATACTTGACAACTGAAAGACATCTTAAATAATGCATTGTAACCTGACCAACTGGAATATTTCCTAAACAACAATCACCTGGAATGCTTTGCTCAGCATGTGTTCACCCTCCTTCATACCCAGCAGGTTGATGATCACCTGTCTGCCATAGAGCCTCCTCAGGGCACTGAAGTGTCTGGACAGGAAACATCACACAGGGTTCATACACATTCAAACCTTACTGAAAAAGAATAAATGAAAATGTTGATACAATCCTTCAAGAAAAATCAAAGGTGATTTAAAACAAAGGAAGCAAGTGATCAATAGATCATTAAGGATGGAGGGGGGGAAATGAATGTGTTGTCTGCATCTACTTCCTTTCATCACGACCTGACTCAGCACTCCAGGGAACAGAGCAGTGACTCATGATGAATAAAGAATGTCCATCTTGATCAGTGTGAGGAGCCAAGGCTGGCTAAGAATAAACCCTCCCACATATTCAGGATAAGGCTTTCTTAATGCAGATTTTATTGTTTTAATCAACCTAATCTTGCACTGAAAAAAACCATAAAGATATATTATTGAGCACTGAGGGAGTAAAACAGGCTCACAAAAACTGACCTCTACCAGAGTTTTCATTTGATTGAATGCAAAATTATAAATATAATATTAATTAATTATATTAATATAAATAACAGGTTTAACATTTTTAATGTTTTTTTTAAACTACTTAAATATAAATGTAAATTATTTTTTTAATTACATTTTAGTGTCACATTCTTATTTGCGATCAATAAAATGTATTACATCAAAGGTTGATGCAAATATTATATCAAAGTTTTTTTTTATGTTTTTAGTTTTAGTAATTTTTTACTTCAACCTATTTTTTTCAGCTAGTTGCCAGTGAAACAATTATAATTTTCTGTTGTAAGTCTTGTACATTCACATTTTTCATCTAATATTTACATTATTTTATTTTGATTAATAATAAATCCGTTTTAGTTACTAACAATTATTTTAATGCAATGCATTTAAATATATATTTTGGTCCCACTTTATATTAGGTGCCTTTAACTACTATGTTATCACATCAAAAAAGAAAATAAAATTGTTTGGTACTTATTTTTATGTGTTTTGCTGTTATTAAGATGGGATACGGTTAAGGAAAGGGATGGGTTTTAAAGGTATAGTTAGACATTACAGATGAAATTACAAGCAGGTATTTTTTTTATAACATGCATTTTATGATTATTGATTATCATTAATTCAAATTGCATTACACTGCAGTTATAAAGACATATAAAGTGGGTCCGTTATTTTTAAATGCATTTTTATGGTCAAATGATCATTTACAGATCAGCATGACTAATGGGCTGGACAACTTACGCTGCTTTTTAAGCATCTCATGCCATCAGTGCTGATTTTTCTAAGACACCATGAGCAGTCTGCATTTATTAGTCACCCAAGTTAAAAAAGTTCAACTTTTAAACGATCCATCGAGACCCCCCTCCTGCACTTCATCCAGCTGTTCTGTGTGTAATTGCTGCCTACAAATCCATCTGATCGGGCTCTGGTAAACCTTAATTACCCACGACTAGCCAAAAATCCATCCTTAGACATGACTTAGCTTGCCCATCCAGACTGTGTTAAATAACAGGACTGTTTGAAGCAGGGCCCGTACACTAGGCTAATGTCTGCTGGATTACTTTCATCATGCACTAACACTTGGGCCTGAGCCAGAACAGCTGGATACTACAGCAAGCATCATCAGAGACCA
Organism: Acrossocheilus fasciatus; assembly: GCA_036784905.1. NCBI lineage: Eukaryota > Metazoa > Chordata > Actinopteri > Cypriniformes > Cyprinidae > Acrossocheilus > Acrossocheilus fasciatus. The sequence goes on along the minus strand of CM071947.1, from coordinate 14,763,413 downwards.
GCAGAATCCTAATTACCTCTCAAAAGCAGGTGCGTTTGCTTCAAAACCACGGGACAGCTTAACACGATGAGATCCGACCTTTGTGGAAAGAGGAAAAAAACAAAAAAGGAAGAATCATAAGTTGAGTTATTTCATATTTGACGCAAGAGGAAATTAAGGTGGCAGAAGTAAAGGAAGATGAGAGAGACAGCAAGAGAAAGACCACACAGGCCTGGCCCGCCTGCTGAGTTGAGCTGCGTTTGAAGATACGAAAAACATTTGAGCAGAATAAGACAGCGGAACCATCTGTAATGATTTCACAAGCTCACTGAAGCCTGAAGATCTATCAGAGATGCCGATCACACCAGGAAACTCATGAATCCTGGCTAGACAATCGTGCTCTAGTCTAGGCAGAAGTTTCAACTGCTAATGGTGGCTAGCTACAGATTTTAATAGTTGCAGAAAGCCCCTTTCTAATAATGGTTTTCTATTTGTGTGACATTTGACTAACTGCTCTCACAACCTTCAGTATAACGTATTACGTTCACACCTACAACCATAACAGGTAGGCTATACAGAAGACTTTCCCATCTCTAGGCTATGACTTGCTTCTCATATCCTGTAGTCTCATATAACTCGGTCACTGAAACGGTTACACCTTTGAACACAATTGGTTAGTGTTCTAGCCACAGGATTGGTTGTGTTGTGTCTTCTAACTAGGGTGACTCTAAAACCGCCTTTATATAGTCAACATTTGATCTTTATGCCTTTTGTTTAATTTAATTTTAACCCAGTTTATTTCAACATTTTACACCAAGGGTCTTCAACAAGGGGCCTGCGATGGCACTGCAGATGGTCTGTCAATGTGAAGAACTATAATTATTATTTTTTTTAAATTAAACAAAAATCCAATAAGTTAACTTAAAGCTAAAACAACTAATTAAACATGTTAAATGTGCCCCTCCTACATTAAAACATTATTATTTATTTATATACTATTATTTATACTATATACAAAATTACACTAAATTACACCCTTACTCTAAAATACACATACAAATAAGATTATATACTAAAATGTCAATAATTTGTTATCTTATATGATTTTTCCATTTCTACACTTTTTACAAATATTTTTATTTTAGCCTTAAATTTTTAATTTTATTTAATTGTTATTTCAGTTTAGTTTTCATTTCTTTTTAGTACTTCAACTTAATTTAGTTTAGTTAGTTGCCAGGGAAGAATTTAAAATTTTTGGTTTAAAGGTTTGGTTTTTGGTTCATAAGTTTAAGTTATTGCATCTAATATTTACATTTCAGCTTTATTCCTATTAAAGAAAAAATATTAATAGTTTTAACTTTTAGTTAACAACTACAACAACACTGAAAAAAGAATGAAATAATATAATTCATTATTACGTATTTTATTAATGCAATTTGCAATATATATATATATATATATATATAAATATGTTTATCTGTTATTTTTTTATCAGTGCGTATAAGATGGTCCCTGTTCTGCCTCTATATGCAACAAGGGTCCTTGAACTCGAAAAGGCTGAAATTTAGAGCTGTTGGATATTTATGCTTTATTTAGACTCAGTCAGTCTGTCAGAGTCCCACCCAATTCTGTTTGTTGCCTCTGCAGGTCCCTGTCATTAATATTTCATACATTCGGAATGGCAGCAGAGACTGGCTCACATTACCCTGAGCTTTCTGGGAGAAAAGAAAAAGTATCCTGTGGCGATTCTACTTCCTAGCTTTGCATTGAAGACAATGGAATACCTTAACCAATACCACTATGGCCTGAAGTGACACACAAGACCTTTCATTTAGGTTCCGTGGAAAGCTTTGAAAAACAGCTCAAGAAGGGTCACCTCACCAGCTTCCCACTAAAAGCAACAATGATAATGTCTATGCAATGTCAGAGGAAAGACAAAGGCATTTCCAGACCTGCTCGCTGGCATCTTAACTTGATTTCACAAGAAGCCAATAGATTTATCAGAACCTGGATCCTTTCCAAAATGAGTCATGGTCGGTTTAGATGCAGCTTTCACCGACTGACATTGCACAAACTCTTTGCAGTGAAGAACAGATCATCCACCAGACAAAACTAAACCTTCAATATACCAACTGTTGGTTCCCATGCTGTCCTTTTGGCTCTCGACTTTGATTCAGCTGCAACAAAATCCCCTGAAACGAGTGTTTCTGATAATATGAATAAAGGGGGTCAGCACTGGCCATGTGTGACGAAGTGGAAACACAAAAGAGTAAGTTCATTATGATGTGTCAGCAGGAGCATGGAACTCCAGCAAGCTCAATTCAGTGGAGCGCAATGCAAATATTTTTCCTCAGTGTTATTTGAAAACATGCATACATTATATTGATTCAGGGCTTTATTGTACCTGAATTCCCGGCTGCTCCCAGAACAGAGGTATTGACCCTCGGATCTGAATGAAGGAGGATACTTTGTCATCAAGGAAAATAACCTGTAGGGAATATAAATAAAAACAAAATCTTAGCCTTGGCATGTCACATATGATATTTCTCACTTAGAGGACTAACTGAAATGAATGTACAATATTTTATTTCAATGATATTTATTCTTAAATATTTTCTATTTAGAGGGGATTTCATAGTTCTAGACAATATTCACATTTTTTTTCTGTATAAAATAATACAAATATTAGAAAAATGTTTAATATATTATTTTCAAATAACAGTGTTTAGGTTGAAAACAGAGCAAAGTTAATAATGGCAGATTATTTTTAAGACCATTTAGCCTTCTCTTATGTCATTTTCTGTGGTAGAACCATTTTATGATTGATGTTTTGTACCATTCCAGTGAAATTAAAAAAAAGAAGAAAAAAAAAAAGGAAAAATTCAAAACGTAAATTTTTTTTTTTAAGTTTAAAATGCCTAAAGACCACCTGAGCGTTGAAGAAGTGAGTTCAAAATATTGTTTGCACACCTGCTCAGTCTCCACAAAGTTGGCCACCTGGCCGTCGTCATTTGTGCCTCGGACATTGAAACGCGTGCCTGCTCTCTCTGAGCTGAGCCGAGAGATCACACAAGCTTTGGCCTGCTTGTGCCCAGCGTAGATGGTGCGGATCTCCACTCCGCCACACATCAACCTCAGCAGCCAGTCATCACAGTTCACCCCATAATGCTTGAGATGGAGATGGAGGGACTGATTCCTGCGAAGCCGTTACATAATTACATAACCATTACATCCATTTATCGGCCACCGATTAAGTTCAACATTATGAGTAAGTGGCATTTTGTTGGAAACATTTCTCACATATAAAACAAACCCTTTATGGCCACTAAAAATGAATGTTTTGAATAAAATGGTATTTATATTTAATGGAAAAATCTTTTAACACAATCAAATTGACCTGAAAAATACCCACCAGAAAAAACGATTGTCAGATGTGTCTTCTCTGATTCTGCGGTGCGCGTTCAAACTGAGGTCCAGACTCACTCCGGTGGAGGACCAGGCGAAATAGAAGTTACCAGAGTTTAAGATTTTCCTGACATCAGCGATGCGGTCCTCATCCGAGGGGTCATTTTTCAGAGAGACGAAGTCCGTGCCTGTTACCCGAAAAACTTCTGAATCCTGGACTTTTCCCACTGAACTGCAGCCTGTTACGACCACCAGGCTGTGCAGCATAGAATCCCCTTTGGAAGAACAGTGAAGTGGATTCAGAGCTTAGAGTTTGTAGATTATGCACATTTTGCAACCACATATTTAAAATGTGCATGTTCATAATTAGTTCACTGAAAAACCCATATGTACCTCATTTAAATATTGAGGTTGATAAGTCTCAATGTCTATGCTGTTTCCTAAGAACTTCAAATATGACAGTGAAATATTATATAAACTCAAATAATGGCTAACCTTGTAGTTACACTGTAATTAGTGACAACTGCTTGATAACATGTTGTGCATTTACCTTTCATAATTTTTGTTTTGCTGTGAATTTCAGTGTTTTGGTAATATTTATGCTCTACTTATCTTCTAAAAGATTAGGGTTTTTCTTTTAATCTGGCGACAGGGTGGATTTGTATTTGTTGTGATGACAAACACGACCGGCAAGTCAAATTAAATAAAAAAAAAAAGAAGCTGAGAAGCTGAGAAACTGTACCAAGGTTAAGACGAAGAACTCCCAGGATCCCATAAGCATCCAGCATCTTGGTGTACGCCGTCTTGATGGTCTCCTTCTCTGCCGCCGCTGTGGATGACAGCAAAACATTTACTTATTAAAAAAAAACCACATGCCATATTTATTGATGATTTATAATATCCAAAATTGTTTTATATGCAAATAGGCAACATTTAAGCCATTTTGCTTTCTTACATCTAGGAAATTCTGTGAATCAATAATAATTCAATAAATAACTGGTTTGACATTTTTCATATTAAACAAGTACTATAAAGGGTATATGGACAGCCTTACACAGTACAGCAACGGCTCCAGACTCGAACATCAGGCATTCCTCTCGATTTCTGGTCTCCACAATCACACTGTATGGAGGTGGATCCAATTTATGATAAATACGATAACCTTTACTGAATGCCATAACTCGACACAACCTGTTTCAGCCCTGCATAAGAAAAAAAATAAATACCATTTTACTTTGAAAAAAATACCATATGAAGGAAATGCCACAGGGGTTACCATATTCAAACCCTAAACCGCCTGCAGGTTCAGATAAGCAGGTGCATCAAATGTCGCATCATGCAGTCACTATAACACAATTCAAAGGTTATTATTAATGCATCCTGTCATAAACCATTGACATAAGAGGAAGGAAATAGATTTGCACAATTCGGGGTTTTGTAAAGACATAATCTCGTTGCTAAATTACGCTCTTAAGATTGCAATGAAGTCATGCATGTTCAGTGTATTATATGAAATGAAAGACAACAAGTTGCTTACAAAAAACATGTTAGTTATGCTGTATTTCAGCAACACGACAGCAAAGGATGGAGAACGAACCCAAATCCCATCAAAGCCGAAGCAACGAGTTAAAATGTCCGACTCAAATGAAATAAACCGTGCAGAAACAGGAAGATGACAGGTGCTCATCACAACGGCACACCACATACAATCAGATCTGCAACCCAAATATATGAGAATGTTTACAATTTATGCACCCACAGGCTGTCTAACCTTGGGCCACTGTCTCAGCGTGAGGCTGAAGGTTAGTGCACATGAGATTAACAATCATCCAGATGATAACTAGAATGAAGGCCCCGCCGGCCATTTATCTGTCAAAATCAACAGTTAAGACAGACTGACAGCGCTAAAAGCCTTTATCACGACCAGCACTAACGGCTAATGTTAGCCGGCTAGCTCTCCATCGCCTTCCTGAACCATATAAACAGACATTTAACTGATAACAGCGCCGCAATAAATGCGTTTATACGTTAAACGTACGAATGAAATGCCTCTGTATTCATTATTCATTTATGACGATGCTTGGTAAAAGAGATGGTCTTGTGTACCTGTCAGAGTTGCGTCTGTCTTCCCCGGTTGGAGATCGTATAAGGCTAGAAACAAAATGATTAGCGGGGCAGGTAGTTCAAGCACAGAAATACTACTGAAACCTAGAAAGGACAACATACGTGAGTACTTGTGGTTACGCCCCGGACCACTTCCGGGAGCTTAAGGTGTACACTGATTGGCCAGATTTGTGTCATGTGATGTAGGAAATCGACGTACTGACGGACATCGTGTCCTATCAAGTACAATTTCTTCCAATAGATTTTTTTTTTTTTTTTGTGTGTGTGTTAATTAAATACGACAAAATGACACAAAACTCTAGCAAGAGGTCTGTCAGGTCATTGTAGGTTTCATATATATAGACGAGTTTTTTAAATGTTTTGTTTGGTTTTGTCGAGATGCTTCTATGCAACTCATTATTTTTGTTGTTGTTTTCTATTTTTTGATATTCAATCCGTAAATGTAAGGTATTAAAAAGTAGCGCCCCTTTTCTACATGCCAAAGAGATATTAGGATCTATATCTCCATGCCATATTACGCACCTCCTTAAAAAAAATAAAAAAAATAAAGCGAACTAATGGAATGCATGCTGACATGTGTTTTTATACAATGCCTGTTTTTATTTATCCATATTTTGATCGGTGGGTTGTTGCGTGTAAGTGATTCATATAACGTTTATTTGGCATCTCTATTTCTTTTTATATATTAGCACTGTGTTTTAGTTGGCTATGTATTAACCATTGGCTTTTATATAATTGCAACCCATGGTATGTAGGCAATTGTTGAATGACTTTAATTTTTGGCATAATACACACAGACACATTAAAAAATTCCGCCATTATGGGCCGTGAGGCGCCCTCTCCAGACAAACTTTAATCAAAGCAATAGGTTTGGATTTATTTTTCCACGTCCATTTTTTTCAATTCGGTCATAGATCCCTCCCATCCCATTTCGTACGCCTACTCAATATTACCGTAACATTTAGAAAAAGGGAATTCTAATTCTAATTATAATAATACTAATAGGAATACTAATACTAATACTGATACTGTAACCACTTGGTTCTAAACCACAAAAACAACTATGATAAGAAAAACGTAATTATATAATGTAAATAATATTTTTTCCTTATTTTGTTTTATTATTTGCACCAGAACACAATCAATATCTACTTGTGCAACCGCAACAATCAAATCAACACCTAAGATTTCAATTATAACAAATATGCAAATCTGTGAAAACGTCAATATCCTGCAATAAATAAATAAATAAATAAATAAATAAATACAATGTAATTGAAGTAAATTAGCTTAAAAAACATTCTGAAAAATCTTAAATTAAATGCAATTTTAAATCCAATTTTTAATGGCACCTTTTCATGTATTAATTATAATACTAATACATGAATATAAGTCATTTAGCAGACGCTTTTATCCAAACCGACTTACAAATGAGGACAATGGAAGCAAATATTGCATAAAAAGGTGCAAAACAAAACCCGTGAAAATGCAACGAAAAGGACTGTTTGACGGTAGATATGTAAGTTACACATCTATGGTTTCACCCCTCTCGATGGCCATAGCAAACTCAACCCGCCCATTTGAGGTGATTGGCAGCTTCACCAACCAATGATTTGGATTCCTTAAATTCAACTGACCAATCAGCTTCTCAAGGGCAGGAAACCGGCGTTTCATAAGGGGTTGCGATCAGTCATGTTTCATAAACAAAATAGAGAAGACTGTTTAACTGTCACATTGATTACAGAAGAGTCTCAGCAGTAGAGAGGAATTTCTGATGTATTCTTTTGAATGAAGTAGTAAGTCTCCAATCTGTTTGCATTGTTTGTACAAGTGAGCTGTAATTAGACTGGTAGCTGTCCATGGTGGTCAGTAGTGTGACAGTTTTATTTGAGCTGTCATGATGCCACTTTCGTCTTGAATTATGTAAGTCTACAATTAGTCTGATCAGGCAGACTTATGCAATTGTCTGTTTTTCCCTTGGCTATTGCAGACACATCCACGACACAATGAAGAGATTGTACTTCATCGAGCCTATCGTCGCGATTTACGCGTTTGCCAGCTTTATGATTTATCCTCTCGTGCAGCAGTACGTGTATCGCAGATTGTGGCTGGAGATCACAAACTCTTCTTACCCCGTGTCCGACAACACTTCCCGGTGCGCCGCCAACAGCACCAGCCACAGCAGACAGCAAGATGTGAGTAATGTCACATGACACAAACACTTTTACATCATGAACATATTTGCTTATAACTGCTTTGCATTATATAGCAAAACCATTTACATAAAGTGTCGCGCTTTTCTAATAGCTAACTTCATTTTTTAACAGTTGTTTTTTACCAGCTGGTCCCAATATATTTTTAGCGGTCGTATGCATCAGTTCCCCTCAAGTTCACACAGGTGTCTAGTAGAGTAACCACAGGCTCATCGCATTAACCGAATTAGTGCCATCATATCCACTTTTTAAAGGGGTCATATGATGCCATTTCATGTTTTCCTTTGTCTTTGGAGTGTTACAAGCTGTTTGTGCATAGATAAGATCTGTAAAGTTGCAAAGACTCTATATTCTTTATAAAAGTTAAGACTTGACCACGCCCCCACATGTCTACGTCACGGTGTGGGAAGATTTGCAAAACACCGTCCAAACATATAGACGATGAAAGAAAGCATAATTTTTATTCTCGCTGTAGTGTTGTTGCCGCCGCCATGTCGTGGAGACACTGTGTGTTTCGTTGTGAAATCGAAAGTACTGTGTTTGGGCTTCCAAATGAAGTACACAACTAGAAATCAGTGGTTAAGTTATATTTACAACGCTGTTCCAGAACAGTACAAGGCAAATATTAGAGTGTGTGCAGCACAATTTACGGAGCACTGTTTCCTGATCCTGGATGCACCGAATGCAACAAATGCCTTGTTTATAGTGGGTTTTTATTGTTTTAGTCTCGTCGCGCTGGGACATGGCATCACAACATGGTAAGAGCGTAACATTTCAGTCACACACTTGAGGTATTCGGCCAATCACAATGCACTGCATAGCTGGCCAATCAGAGCACGCCTCGCTTCTCAGAACGATGAGCTTTGTAAAAATCGGCACGTTTCAGAAAGGCGGAGCATAGGGGAGCAACAATAATGTACAGTATGTGGAAAATTATGTGTTTTTTTAACCGTAAACCGCATAAACACACTGCATTACACAAAATAATGTTCTTTTTAGCAACGTCATAGTCTTGTATTTGTTTTGTTGTGGGACAGGCAACCACCCTGCAGAGGTAATTTCCAGTATTTTGCAGAACATTGTTTGAAGGAACAAATTAAATTTTTTATTCTTAATACTTACCATATATACACATTCACCATGACATTGAAATGTACAATAGTCATGCAAAATAAATAAATTAATAATAAAAAAAAATGCAGAAACTGGTTTATTTTTGTGCCTTGCCACATTTTTGTTTTTAAAAATTAAAACAAAGCAGCTAATTACAAACAATAGGATAAAGATGCAAATAAAAAATCAAGAGTCAAGTAGGCTACAAAATACTACAGTAATTTAATAAATCAAATGTAAAATAAAACTGCTCATATCCTCACTGTATGAGTTAAATATACTGATATGACTGGCAAATCATGAATGCTCCATAATGTGACCTTTTATAAATGTTTAGCTTGAAAAAATATGCTTGTGCTGTCTTTTTGTTATAAATAAATTCGATTTGATGTTATCCTGTTGCTATTATTGTTGTTATCAATTGTTATTCAGTGACAACAATGAACTATTATAAGTAACTATTGTAAATCTGTTAATTTATATCTCTGGAATACTTCATTGTGATTGGTCCATAGCTTTACTCGCCAGCATATATTTCTCAGAGAGCAGAAAAATTCTAAATAATGACTGACTGTTGTCTATGGCAACAGTATTTAACAGACCACTCATCCGGGAAACCATGTTTCCTGTGCTGGTGTTCTGTCTCTGCGCATAGAAAGACAGAATACTAATAAGTAAGTAAATACTTAAATACTTAATGAGTAAACTAGTAACTCATGAAATCAATATTTCATGTCCATGTTTCTATTATTTACTTAGTAAGTGTGTAATAAATGGGATAATATACAGTCAGATGGTCATTATTTCAAAATAAAAAGTATTGATGATCACCCCTGTCAGGTTTGTTTTATATCCTATAAATATAATGCGAGTTACACCTGTTGTTGCTTTAGAGGGCAGTCTGTAGTAGTATAGTTTTGGTCATTGATACTTAAGGAAACACATCTGTGTTTCATTTCCTCTTTTTTTTTTTTAAATAGCTTTTCTTATTTGGACCAGGAATTGCAACAGACGTCATACGATACATATGCAGCCACAGTTTTGTATGCACATGTGTTTCATTTATTTTGCTCTATTTTTCAGGAGGTGCAGAAAGCAGCTTCTCTGTTCTCCATGTACAGTGATTTGTCTTCCATGATCCCCAGTCTCATAGTGACCCTCCTCCTGGTGGCCTACAGCGATCAGCGTGGCCGAAAGATCACTATTATTATGCCCCTCATTGGGTCTCTGATCTACACGCTTTCATTCCTGGCGGTCTCCTTCTTCGAGCTCAACCTCTACCTCCTCATCGCCGCCTCTTTTGTAAGTGCCCTCTTTGGGGGTATCGGTACCATGTTAGGTGGCTGCTTCTCCTATGTGGCCGATTTGTGTGAGGACGGCAAGCAGAAAACTCTTCGCATGGCTGTGGTGGACATGATGATCGGCTTGTTGGCCGGTGTGGCGTCAATCTCCACTGGCTACTTCCTGCATGCAGTCGGGTTCAACTGGCCTTTCTTCACATCCGCCATATTTCAGGCAGTTAACTTGCTATATGCCATCTTCATTCTGGAGGAAACCAGGGTGATTGACCTGTCAGAGACTGGGGATTGTTGTCCAGCCATGCAGAAACTTGTATGTAGTATCTACAAATTGTTTGCGGGAGGCAGTAGTCAAAGAAAATGGATTCTTGTGCTGTTGATTGTCACTTTCTCCTCCTTATCTTTTGTGAATACGGGGGGTCTGTCCATGATCACACTTTACGAACTCAATGAGCCACTATGCTGGAGCGAGATCCTCATCGGCTATGGCGCCGCAGCCAGTACCTCCATCTTTATCACTAGTTTTGTCGGTGTGTATTTGTTCTCCCTCTGTCTGCCTAACACTGCCATCGCCTTCATCGGGATGCTGTCAGTCGCTACAAGCATGTTCATTACGGCCTTCGCAAAGACCACGCTCATTATGTTCCTCGGTGAGCATGAACACAGAAAAAACATTTTTATATATTATATATTGTTATTGTTTTTTAGTAATTTGGAGACCACATTTACCATGTTATGTATGGCTTTAGATATACAAGTCATACATGACAGAAAAAAGTACAAGATGCAAAAGGCTTGTTTATATTTGTGTCTTACCAAATTCATAGTAATGCACTCACACACACACAAATGTAGTAACACTGTCTTTTTTTGTTAAATCAAATTGCAAAATGAATATACATTTTTCATTTTCTACATTATAATGTTATGATGCCTAAATTCACTTGTAGCATTAAAAAAAAAAAAAAATAGACTTTAGTGTTAATTTAGACAAAATTTTAATATCCTTTATTTTATCTATCAACTGTAGCATGAAACAATTTGTTGTATTGACCAGAATTTGAATATTGGTGCAATTTTGTTTTTGTTTAAAGTTGTTAGTGTTTAGTTCCAAGAATTGAGGACGAGAGAGTATAGATAAACCTTCAACAATTAATAAATCACAGCTCAATTTTGCTCTTAACATCTGCTCAAAGTGGAATATATGGAACACTGCATATGTTATTGTATGTTGAAGATTTATAAAATGAATTGAGAGCAAACAGCAGCTGTTTCTGAGTACAGCAATCTCACATCTTATCACACTTACTATGTGTACAGTAATACAGTGATAAAGTTTTCTTAATTAACTTCTTTGATAACTGAACACAGTTGCACTGGCAACGGTACTAAAGTGTTCCATTATCAGATATTATCAGCAATCTGTATGTTCTAAGTTGGAAATTTTTTTTTCTTTGTAAGTTAGCTACATAAATTAGTCCAACATGGAATAAAAGTCAGTGTGAGCTCTAAATTTGTAGCCATGCAAAATAGGTGTAAATGTATGTAATTCTGGATGGTTTGTTTGCTTAGTTAATGTGAGTATTGATGCGTTTACTTACAGTGAGGATTCCTGCTATGTTTGCCATCATGCCGTTCCCTGTCCTGCGTTCGATGATGTCAAAGGTCGTCTCAAAGTCCGAGCAGGGTGAGTGACTCTGAAAATCACTGTTCCAAAGCAAAACTCCTTATTCAGCAAGATGTCGGTCATAAGAGCTCTTCTCAGCTCAAGAATGTGTTTTTGTATGTTTTGTTTTCTTTCAAAGTGGTGTTACATTCAAGGATCCTTATGTGAATGCTTTTTATTCTCTATTTTGACTTTTAACCCTGTATGTATGCATTCCTCCTCCTTTTGAAGAGACAATCATATCAGACTTTTCTTTGTTTACCCTTCATGTTATCTCAGGAGCACTCTTTGCCTGTGTGGCCTTTACGGAAACCCTGAGCACTAACGGGTCCTCCGCGGTTTTTAGCAGAATCTATGCGGCCACCGTGGCATGGTGTCCTGGCTTTATCTTCCTGCTGGGTGCTGGACTCTGTATCATTCCCATAAGTCTATTAGGGTAAGAGCTACATTGAAACATAACCTGTTATTGATCTTTAGAATGATGAAATGTCTAAATCGTGCATTTAAACCACCACTTTTTTTAAAGCAGTAGCCTGTAGGTCTTAGAAACTAGTTATTCCTAACGTTTAACGTGGTTCTGTGGTCTATTCTGATTAATAAGCTTTAGTTCCTCATTCTTTAAATGCCAGCTCAGTCTTACATTTCCCTCTTCCCTTTTTGCATCTGCTTGCATTTCTTGTACTCGAGTGTTGGCTAAGAATGCTGATTCATTCTGACTTTGTGTCCCACTCCAGCATCCTTAGGTGTTTCCATTCATTGGATTCTAATGACACTCAAGCACTCTTATCAGAAGATGGGACTGAAGCCTCAGATGACCCACCTGTAGCTTAAAATCAACGGGAGTTTGGATACCTCATGGTTCCCCTGTGTGGTTCATTACATTTCCTCATACCAACACATGTGGGTAATCTGCTCAAACCTATATATTTTTATGTATTTTGAGTCGCTGCCATGAAATATGCATTTTTACTGAAATGCAGTATATGATTATGGTAGTTTTGGAAGGGAACAGAACTTTATATTTCTAAAGGGAAATTTTGTGAAAGAGGAAGTATTTTTAAAATAATAATAATAATTTCAGCAAAAACTACATATTATATTTCCTTAAGGAAATACAAGTCACTTGCAAGGCAGCAACAAAACAATAACAGTCTAAAGTGAGTTTACTTTAGGCTTTGATTTTGTTTCGTCCACATAAATCATATCACATATCTATAAATGACAAGACCAATCCCAATTCAGTATTCAAATATACCAATGATATAATCAGCTTTAAAGAAATTTAAGATTAAATATTGAAAATCATGGTTTGAATAGAGTTAAAGAGACCAGAATAGAGTTTGAGCTTGAATAGATTTAGAACCGAATTAGTTTATTGTATGTACTGAATTAATTGCTTAGAGATTGAATGTTTGAGGAATTATCAGTACATTGCTGCCTTACAAGTCTAAAGTTTGGGCTGATGTGCAATACATTCTTGTTTTGTTTTTAGACCAATATTTACTGTAGATTTATAAGGTATATAAAATTGTATTTTATAAAGCATAAGATTTAGGATGCATCTTTATAGTGTTTTAAAGTTTTCATTGGTCTCATATTTGCACAGATCTGAGTCATGAGCATTTTAGCCAATAAGCTCTGACCTGCCATTGACTGTCTGTCATCTTGAAAAAACATGTCAAGATACATTAATTCTTAACTGGTGTAGATCAGTTTACTTTGTTTGGAGGCTTATCTGTGAAAAAAAAGTGATTTTGGAGGACTGGGCAGATCAGTCAGTTGATATTTGTACGTATCTGCCCATACTTGTTCTCCTACACACACAAGCTTCATTGTTTAACACATTTGCGACAGGAATGCATACTAAACCACTGGGGAAGAGAAAAACCCAGTCCTCTTTCATTCACTCAAACATGCTTAAACCTAACTAAGTTTGGTAACTTGTGTGCAGTTGTGATATTTTGTATATGAATACATAAAGTTTCTATTACGAAATGTAATAATATAAAGGATTAATGTCTGTTAGCTTTACAGCCCGTGAAACCTAATGATGTGTTATTTGAAACATATAAATTGTGCTTTCCAGGCTTGAAAATGATCAGGTTCTAGAAATTGTTTAATTGCCAGTTTAGCATCTGCTAAATGAATAAAAATAAATTCATTAAATAGCTCTTTGAGAGTTTAATTTAACATTTTATGCAGTAGATAAATGTTTGTAGAGATTGTTTTACATTGTGCGCTTTATCATTGTGGCCTGAAGGTGGCAGTATAGATACGCATATAAATCTGCCAATAAAGGTACGTCTTGGCACCGTTTGAAAGTCGTTTTTGAAAAAACAAAAATTCAATAAAAGTGAAGATGGTAAGAACTTTATATACACTGGTGATGTTTTAATTGACTAAAACACTTACACTTGTAGTGCAATGCAACTTTAAAAACGATTTGTTTTCTAGAAGCAAAAGTGGAATATGTATGATGCAATATTTGTCCAGAGAAAAATAAACTGTGTGAATACACAATGGAAATTAGGAGTGCCCAAAGAAAAATAGTGCTATCCTGTGTATAAATGTAGAAATCCACTGACGTCTGTCCTGTCACACATCCCTGTGGATTTGATTTCCAAACCTCCTCAGATTTTGACGTGATGAGAGGTCAGTGATCTGCAGCTCTTTGTAATTGTGCAGTCAAGAATGTCTACCGAGTGAAAGTATGATAAATCTGAAGTGGAGGGGCGGTGGGCTTCTCCGGTTCCCAAACTGAGGCTCCACACCGCTGACTCCACATGATCTACCTCACCACAGACTGCCGTCTCCCCCACACCCTCTGTTTATCTCCGTCTCTCATTTCTCTCTCTTTTAATCTATGTATTTCTGTCTTTCTGTTGTCTCCCCTTTCCAAGCACTCCCACCCCCCATATTCAGACACATTCTGTTTTATTTCATCTTTATTCAGATGCGTAGGCACGCACACGCACACACACACACACCCTTGTGGTTGGCTAAGCCAGATAACACTCTCACCCACACGCCACCCAGGGATGAAACGCATCCACGCTCCTAACAAACAGTTGGACCCTTCTCTCAATGGACACATCTGGGGCTTGTTGGACACAGATGTTTGTACAGGCCCACACCCCACTTCAGGGGTTACAGCCACATGCTGAACAGCTCGTGTCATATAAGGTAATGTGAACCTTGTTTGCAAGCAATAACTTAAAGGGATAGATCATCCAGAAATAAAAATTCTATTATTTAGCTACTTACCCTCATGTCATTCCAAAACGGTGAGACTTTTTCCATTTTTGGAACATAAAAGATTTTGAGAAATGTCTCAATGTTTTCTGTTGTCTATTCATTCGAAGTTAAAGGGATAGTTCACCCAAAAATGAAAATTCTGTCCAAACCCGTAAGACCTTCATTTATCTTGGGAACACAAATATATATTTTTGATGAAATCCGAGAGCTTTCTGACCCTGCATAGACCGCAACGCAACTACCATGTTCAAGGCCCAGAAACGATATCTGTAAAATAGTCCGTGTGACATCAGTGGTTCAACCGTATTGTTATGGAGCTACGAGAATACTTTGTGCGCACAAAAATAACTTTATTCAACAATTTCTTCTCTTCCCTGTCAGTCTTTGACACGTGCTCACGACAGTACCACATGTGTGGTGCTGCTAACGCAGGAACTGGCATTTTGATGTAGAACTTGGATGCACTGTGCCTTGTATGAGGAATGCACGCGCATGCGTCGTGGTACTCATGAGCAAAAATACAAAACAAAAGAAAACAAAAATAATTTAGTCAACAATTTCTTCTCTTTCATGCAAGTCTTTTACAAGAGTACCAAGACGCATACCTGTGCATTCCTTTGCTTGTAAACAAGGTGCAGTGCACAGAAGTACTGATGTCACATGGACTATTTTAATGATGTCCTTACTGCCTTTCTGGGCCTTGAATGTGGTAGTTACGTTGCTGTCTATGCAGGGTCAGAAAGCTCTTGGATTTCATCAAAAATACTTCATTTGCGTTCCAAAGGTAAATGAAGGTCTTACGGGTTTGGAACATCATGAGGGTGAGTAATTAAAAGACAATTTTTATTTTTGGGTGAACTACCCTTTTAATGGTCTCCAAAACTGTGTGATTACCAGCATTCTTTAATGTACCAACATTCTTACCATTCATTCGTCAGATGTCAAACAGGTTTGGAATCACATGAGGTTGAATAAATTTTGATTTTTGGCTGAACTATCCCTTTAAAATATGTACTGTGAAATATATATATATATATATATATATATATATGCCAGTACTGTCACCAAGGTTGCATCCAATTAACCTGCTTTTCTACAGAAGAGGATTTGTGACAAGTTAACAAAAATACTCTATGTTGCAAGAACATTTTGCTAACGTTCCTATTTATCCAGTTTTTTTTTTTTTTTTTTTTTAAAGTTTTATCCTGGTTATGCAAACATTACGGAACATTCCATTTTAGCATTTTGCAAATATGATGGGAACATTACTTTTGATTGCGCTCTGAATAGTAACATTTAATTTTTTTTTCTTCTGAAGTTCAACTAAAACGTATGAAAATAAACCTTCCATGAACAATGTAGAAATACATTTGTGCAAAAATTTCTGTGCTTAATAATTTATATTTGTGCCAAAACATTATTTAAGACCAGATGACTGAACAGTCTATTAATGTTACTGGAAGAACGTTTATTCATAATAATATATAACCTTGCCAGAACATTAGCCGTTAGCTAAAAAGTAGCAGTGAAGCAATGCAAACATGTCACATGACAATGACAACAAGACACCTGTAGTATGTGCATATTACATTCAAACTACACACATTCATACTATATAGAACATACTTTTTTTTAACAATCACAGATTATATTTTTCAAAATAAGTACCTACTTCCAGAAGTACAGTGAGTTCAGATGAAAACCAAACAAATTTCCAAAACACTGCCCCCTGTCTACTATTCGTCGAACATCAGATAGTCCTGCCCCCAAATTCACTCTATTGGTTCAAATAAAAGGGCCAATTAAACAAAAACACAGTTCTCCATTTATTCACAGGTTCACGGTGTATTCTGACAACATACACACACACACACACACACACACACACACACATATTATTTATATATATACATATATATATAGCCTACCATTTATTTGTCACATACCATATATTATAGTAGATATATCACCAGTACCCCATTCTTTTGGAAATCCTCTTTTTTCAGCTCAGGATTGTCGCTGGAGGTTTTGGAACTGTTGTGCATTCTTGTGGTGCCATCAGCCAATCAACATTATCAGTAATGGGTCACATGGACTTTACATCTCATATAAAGGTCTGAAAAAGTTTTTATATTGGATTTTTCTTTTAGATTTGACAGAATCAGAGAAATAAAACAACAATGCACTACTGTATCCTCTTGGGAGAGAGAGAGAATATAATATTTTAACATTGAAAAATGAAACCACTACAACTCAGGCTCAGTTTAGTAGAAGAAAAAGTCAAGCAACACTGATCAAACCCAGAGAAGACAGGCTGATATTGTAGAGTGGTGCGTGCGTGGAGCTAATCGTCTGTGGGCTGTCGGATTCTGGCAGCCAAGTCTGTCTTGAGCACTTCACATGCTCTACTGGCCAAAGGATTAAGTGTAAATTCATATTGTGAATAATGACTAGATAACTGCTGTAGCGTGTTTACAGTATTTTGCTCTTATGATTTAAATCGTGCCATTGGCTGGCTTCATCCACAACATCTAGATCAGAACCTGGAAGGTATGGAGAGTGTCTCGGGTCACTGAGAGCATGCCAGCACAATCCACGGTGCTGCTGTCAGAGACCGATATGAGAAGAATGCATTTTAAACCTCTTTGGTTTGAACGCTAGCCAGCAGAATGAATTTTGGATACTGTTGTACACTCGTATATTATGTATCTGTTGAAATGAAAATTGTTTTCTGATGAGAGAGTGTATAAAATATTTTTAGATTTTTGAAAAAAAAAAAAGATAACTACTTACGTATACTAATAATATTTTTATATAAACGTTCATTTTATTAAAAATGTATATATAATGTTTGTGTTATAAATTGAATTATTCAGTTGATTAGTATTGACCACATTTAATTTAGGCTATATAAAATAATATCTAAATTAATAATTAAAAACAATATAACTTTTTTTTTCCCAAGTTTTCTTCATGTTGAACCTCAAAAGCACTGGCATTGCTTTTGCATCATCTCTTTTGGAGTCGTTTTTCCCTTTGTTTCACTTGAAAGGTCAAAAACTTTGTGTTTTTGTTCGCCTGTCGCTTTGTACTGTTTGCTCTCCCCATGTAATTTCTTACAGGCTTGTTTGTATTTATCTGACGCTGTAGCAGTGGGTGAACGCTTTGTGCCTCACCCATAATTACAGTGTTTCAGTGCCCTGCTGCTTGGCTCTGTGGGAGGGTGAGCTTCACTTACTGTAGGCACTGCCACTGAACTCACTATATCACTGCAAAGATAGAGACTGATACTATGTCTGTCTAATAATTGTATAATTGTGTGTTCTGCTACATATTTGCAACATTAGCTAGCAATTTCTCTTTCCTAATTGCAAGATACTGTAATCTCATAATATGAGCTAAACAGCATGTGCATGTTCAAAAGTTTGGGGTCAGCAAGATTTTTTTTTTAAAGGACACATTACATTGATCAAAATAGAGTAAATACTTTTTATAGGTCACTAAAGATTTCAATTTTAGTTCTTTTGAACTTTCTATTTATCATAAATCACTATTAAATATTAAGCAACTCAACTGTTTTCATAAGAATTTCTTGAACACCATATGATTTCTGAAGGATCTTGTGACACTGAAGACTGGAGTAATGGATGCTAAAATTCAGCTTTGCCATCATGGGAATAAATTACATTTTAAAATATATTAAAATAGAAAACAGCTTTAAAATGTAATAACATTTCACTTTTTTTCTGCATTTTAAATCAAATAACTGCAGAGACTTTAAAAAAAAAAAAATCAATCATATGCTTTTTTTCTCCTTTTGTGTTCAAGAAAGAAAGTAATACAGGTTTGGAGCGACATGAGGGTAAAGAGTAAATAATTCCATCTTCCATTTTTGGATGAACTATCCCTTAACCATTTTGTCCATATTTTATTTATGCAGCTCATGTTTCGATGCCAGCAAGCTCACCATAAAAACCAGCACCATATCACATTGCCAGGATATGTGGAGGGTCCCGTTCCTTCCTTCTGTCTCCCATCTCCCTCTAACCACACTGCTGTTACAAATTGACAGGCTATTTATTTTCAATCTCAAATATAGATCAGAACGCTGCATTTCAAACCACAGGCCCGGTCCTTCATAGGCCCGTCTGTCTTTTCCACTCAAACCCAATCTGAGGCATCTCAAGGCCAGTCCACCTCTGCCGTTCTGCCCCAGGAAGGGTGAGTCTCACATGGAGCTCAGGTCAGTCCAGACACAGCTGCTTCATCTCCTCTGGCACTGACAGGCAACATTGTGCTGCCGATCTAGCCCTTTTTATAGCATGGAGACGAAATCTATCCAAGGAAATCTTTTGTGTTTCGAGGGCATTACTTTCATGATGTGGTTTATATTTATAGAAGACTAATGAAATTATTTTTATATGCTGGAAGACAGAAATTTAAAATTTTAATCAATGCAGAAGTGCAAGATGGAAAGGCAAATAGAAGGAAAATATGTGGTATTTATAATTAGAAATCACATTACATTAAATGAAGCTAATCTACTCTGCAGTGCTGATTATATATTTAGATCTGAAATTCACAGCACCCTCTTCATGCACAACAGTCATGAAAAGGTTAGTGCGTCAAGGAGTGTCTGTAGGAGCCTTCGTGTTAGTGTGCTACG
This sequence comes from Acrossocheilus fasciatus, assembly GCA_036784905.1. NCBI lineage: Eukaryota > Metazoa > Chordata > Actinopteri > Cypriniformes > Cyprinidae > Acrossocheilus > Acrossocheilus fasciatus. Next base: position 14,743,694 of record CM071947.1, on the reverse strand, counting down.
TGCCATGATTACCTGCTGCATCCACACTCACAGTTCAATTCATTCTCAGCTGCTGGCCATTTCATTGTCTATGGATTTTTGCTTAACTGCAGCAGTGGGGGACTGCAGTGCAATCCTCAGGTCATTTGAGCATTAAAGGCTTCTGCGGTTTTCCCTTGCAAATATCTACTTGGATCTTAAATTTATTTCAGTCAGTAACATGATACTACAAATATATAGTATAACATGCATATAAGGGTGATTCTTAGATTATGGGCACTTATGTTCTTTGGTCATATTTTTAAAAATACATATAATTTTGGACAAATTCCTCTTTCTTTGTCAAACTAACAATAAAACCACCTTTAAAACCTTTCTATTATGATTTTTTCATACTTTTCAACCTCCTCATAGGTGTCAAAATCACTGTTTTCTCCTTGTCGCACACCCAGACTTTTAAACTTCAACAATGAAAATACGGTTTAAAAATATGACTTATCTGGTAACTATTAATGTACCTGAATTAAGCACTAGTAAAATAATTAAAATACATTATAGTATTTAATGTGAGACCACTATCAATATTACTTTTTATACAAAATATAGCTGTCGCACAGTATTGGTGTCATTTCCACCACAACACTGTAATGTCCCTTTAAAAAGTTTGTGTGAAAGATTGTTTAGGTGGTTTCTATGGAAATGTTCAGTGACATCAGAGCACATGTTGGCCATGGAGGGAATTTAAATTTTCATCAACAACAAATGGAAGAAAAATCAAGGTAAATATTGCTTGATCAGTTAATATATTTATTCTACGTCATTTCCAAGCATGCTGTATCTTCAAGAGTGTTTTTAAAAAGCTAAAAATTAAGTTAAATAAGAATATTTTGCATACATGAATTGCTAAGCATTAATTCAAAGCTAATCAGTGAAGCTATCTTCCATTTTTTCACAAAAAACTACAGAAATGTAATTTCCACCACACTGCCCTCTGTGGTGGAAATGACATTTATGGTTACGAAGTACAATTTATATATATATATATTTATATTTATATTTATATATATATATATATATATATATATATATATATATATATATATATATATATATATATATATATATATATATATATATATATATATATATATATATATATATATATATATATATATATATATATATGTTTAATGACTTTGTGAATTGAGTTTAATGAGTGTGATGAGTTTAAGATTTTTTCTAATAAATATCTCTACCGTTTCTCTACATTCACGTTAATTCATTGTCATTTCCACAACACTCTTACAGACCTTAAAACTAGACAAATTATTTAAACTTATGAGATTGTGTTAGGTGACTTTTGAACAAGTATTTTTTATTCAACTTCACAAGGCTAAAAGTGCCCCTAGTTGAAGAAACGCCCATATACATGTTTGTACGTGTGTATAATATATATATATATATATATATATATATATATATATATATATATATATATATATATATATATATATATATATATATATATATATATATATATATATATATATATATATATATATATATATATATATATATATATATATATATATATATATATGCCAACCGGCTTAACGCTAGTAGCCTATGACTATGTGAGCCTTGGCTACCACGCAGACCAGCTTAACTCTAATTAGACACGCACTATGTGTAATGTTAATTAACAAAATGGATATAAGTTGCAATCCGATAGATAAGACCCCATCACCCACCTGAGCAAATATCATAATTTAGTAATTTCATAACTGCTGTTATGCCGAGTTCACACTGCACGATTTTCAAATTCATCAGATCACTGTTGTTTTCACACTGCAGGACTATCTGGAGTAGCATTCAGTCGCTGCTGTGTTCTCATTGCATGATGGATTGGCGACAGGAGGTTACACACTGCATGACTTTACAGCAGGGAGAAATCGCTGACAACTCTATCTGGTCCACAAACTACAGCCAACACACACGAGAAGTGATACGGGAATAACGCAAGATCATGCTGATATTATGGTCTATAAGTCCTACCCAAACACACAATAATTAACCAAGATGATTTATTTAATTTAACCTGTTTCATGTCCGTTACTATCGGTGTGTCTTCAGCGATTTGATCTAACTGTATAAACACACATGCATTTAGCTGGTAATTGCATTTAGATGCAAACTTCTAACATGACACTTAGTTTAAACTTGATTATAATTGCCCATTTTTTTATTCAATTTAGGCAGATCATGCAATATACATACAACCATATGGATTAGAAGAGCATTCACTTATCTTAGACATTGATTTCGCTGTTCTGAAGCACGCGGCAAACTGCTACAGCAAAGCACTAATCATATATTTGAATGTTGAGCAGAGAGCTCATTGGCTACCGATACAGGAAAGAACCAATCACCTGCGCCATGTGATAATGATGTCATTAGGTCAGATTGAGTTGCGCCATCTAGAGTTTCATGCCAGTACTCTGTATTTAAACATCCTTTAAAATATTTTCTTTTGGGTTCCACAGAAGGAAGAAAGTCATACAAGTTTAGAACAACATGACAAATTTTTCCTTTTAGATTAACTATGGCTTTAACCTTTAAAAAAAACTTGACAGAAAATGCAGCTTTGCAAGCAAGACAAACCTGTTTTCTTTACTGGTTTATCATAGTTGCTTGAAGAACATACTATTTATGTTTTTTTATCATCTTTTATCATTTTTTCATTGCTTAGGCATGTTGGCCAAAAATTGCCCTTTTGTCATAAACTTTTGGATCAGTTCAACCCACGACATTCTCTTCCTCTCATCTGCATAGATTTAATGTGTATGACATTTTAAACTATGTAAAGTCTGTTTTACCTATGTAAAATGATTACAGAGGAATTCTACTAGATTGATGTCATGACTTTAGTTCCAGCACTAATTACTGTACATGATGATGAATAGTCAGGTTTTAGTGAAGCGGCTGACTGTATACAGACAAGATAAGGTCTTCGCCTCCTATAAAAGCATGATTGCATTGCAAAAATCCTCCCTAAACATATTTCTGATGGCCTTCGAGGACCCCTGCCGTCTCGCTCCCACGGTCTGATTTGTAAAAACTTTAAAAAACAGCAGGTGTTATTAGAGTTGATTATGAAAGAACGTAAGCGCTTGTGTGATAGACTGTTTAAAAATCGTTTTCAACCTTCTTACTGAAATCCAATTCTGGCTTTTCTTGTTTGAGGATGGTTAACCTCACCGAAACCTCTTCAACAGCTGTCCGATTCACTTCCTACATCGGATGAAATCCAAGGATGTGTCAGCCTCTGTATAAAGACCGTCTCTTAGTGGAACAGAGGAGTTACCAGCTTTGATATCTGATATATTGCACAGCAGGAGAATTTGTCCCCTGCCCTTTAGTTACAGACATTTCGCTTTATATTTTACTCTTGCTGGTGTGTTGAACAAATGTGACGAGGAAAGAAATGATAAATGATGAGATATGCTTCCCTCTGCCTCGCTAAACTAAAAGTCATCAATGCATAGAACGGAAATGTTTAGCTTGTGTTCAACATGTGGACTGGACTCATATGGCACACATACTTTGGGGAAAAAATGCCCCCAAAAACAACACTGCAAAGATCACAGTTCAAACAAGTTTCTGTGGCATAACAAACTTTCAGATGGTCAAGCTCAGATGAGGAAACTTTATTCATTAGAACTTGTTTATGTACACAATGGAGAGAAAATTAAAAGAATGGATATAAAAGCCAAATTGCTTAACTGCATATTAGCTTATGAGGTCATCAAAAACAAAGTTAACATTTTTTTTAATTATTATTATTTTATTTATTTTGAGAATGGAATGTTGGGAAGTGGCAAAAACCAACTAATTCCACAAAACATAATACTATAGAGTGCTGCAGGGATAATGTATTTTTGTAGGTAAAACCATTCAAACGAGTTTTCATTTTAGCATCTCTGGTTCCATTGTTCTGAAGTCAGTGGGTTTTTCGTTTATAGTCAATAATTAGCTTTTTTCTTCTGTCGACTGTATTTAGGCTTCAAAATTCATAAAAGTTGTGTTAATTTGTGAAGATTATCATGATGAACAAAACATAAGAATCTTAAACTTTTGTTTGTCACAGAGCTTATTTTTGCAGTAATTCAAAATAAGTAAATCCAAAAGAAGTGTTTTACTGCCACCAACTGGACTGGAGTATGTGGAATCACGTAAGGAAGGTGGGAAACACTACTATTAAAGGGATAATTTACCCAAAAATGAAAATTCTGTCATTAATTACTCATGAGGGTGAGGAATTAATGACAGAATTTAGATTTTTGGGGTGAACTATACCTTTAAGTATACTATTCCATTAATCAAATGCTTTCTTGAGCACTTTAATACATTTAGCTGGACTAGTTTCTTATTATATTTGATCAATAATGTACAGTGCTGCTTGAAAGTTTGTGAACCCTTTAGAATTTCCTATATTTCTGCATAAATATGACTCAAAACATCATCAGATTAGATCCTGAAAGTAGACAAAGAGAACCGAATCAAAAAAGTAAGATAAAAATATTTTCTTTGTCATTTATTTATTAAGAAAATGTAACAGTGTTACATATCTGTGTGTTGCAAAAGTATGTGAATCTTTGCTTTCAGTATCTGCTGTGACCCTCTTTTGCTGCAGTAACTGAAGGCAAATTTTATGTCCTAAAGTTTGCTTAGGTCCTTCCACAACATTTTAATTGGATTAAGGTCTGGAGTTTGACTCAGCCGTTCCAGAACATTAACTTTGTTCTTCTTTAACCATTCTTTGGGAGAATGACTCGTGTGCTTGGGGTTGTTGTCTTGCTGCATGACCCACGTTCTCTTGAGACTCTATTCTTAAACAGATGTCCTGACGTTTTCCTTTAGAACTTGCTGGTATAATTCAGAATTCATTGTTCCATCAGTGATGTCAGGCTGTCCTGGCCAAGATGCAGCAAAACAGGCCCAAGCCATGTCTACCACGACCATGTTTCAGAGACGGGATAAGTTTCTTAAGCTGGAATGCAGTGTGTTCTTTTCTCTGAGCATAACAACTTCTCATTTAAACCAATAAGTTCTATTTTGTTTTCATCCATCCATTAAACCTTTCTGCAATAGTTATCTGGCTTGTCCACATGATCTTTAGCAAGCAATTGCTTTTTTGGAGAACAGTGGCTTTCTTCTTCCAACTCTCCCATGCACACCATGGTTGCTCAGTGTTCTCCTGATGGTGGGCTCATGAACATTAACATTAGCCAATGTGAGAAAGGCCTTTAGTTGCTCAGAAGTTACCCTGGGAACTTTTGCAACCTCGCAGACTATTACACATTCTGCTTTGGAGTGATCTTTGTTGGTCGACCACTTCTCGGGAAGGTAACAGTGGTCTTGAATTTCCTCCATTTGTACACAACCTGTCTGACTGTGGATTTGTGGAGTCCAAACTCATTAGAGATGGTTTTGTAACCTTTTCTAGCCTGATGAGCAACATCAACTCTTTTTCCGAGGTCCTCAGTAATCTCCTTTGTTCGTGACATGATTCACTTCAACAAACATGATCAGACTTTGATAGATCCCTGTTCTTTGAATAAAACAGGTCACGTACTGAATTTTGACAGTCATTGCACTGACTGAAACAGTGCATATTACGTTTTCATGCTTTATTGTATCAGATAATTTTACATTGTTTATGTGACAGTATGAAACATAACATAGAAGTAAAATATAAAAATAAACAGATAATTACAATAACTGAAAAGAAAGGAAAAAACACCTGGATTTTTATGGCAATATCAAATCAAAGTTCAAAGAAAACCAACTACATGATTTCTAGATTCAAATGTTAGGTTACATTTAATTCAATGCTATTGGAATGCCTTCACCATTACAGGCTTGTGTGTGTGTGTCCTGCTTCTTGCATTTCCTATAAACAAGTCCTATATATCTTATTTATCTTGGTTACATTAAGCCATTGGCAGTGAAGGGCACATGGAGGAAGAGCTCGGTGGTTTAACTTTGTGGATATTTAGTTTCCTGTTGTTTATAGTAGCCAGGCCAGGCTCACTAGAAAATCACCACTCAAACCACACATCCATCTAATTTGGGATGAGTATGGGTGGATCTCACAAAGACACAGATTGTGTGATGCTTTCATGTACGCCTTTCCTCGGCGTGATGTGTTTTCATTGCCTGACAATCAGTTCTGTGGCCTAAACAGCCATCTCACAAGCGCAAACCAAACAATGCGCTGTGCTCAGAAAATCCCTGCACCACAGCAGGGCACTGGAGATGTTTCCTGCTCTGCCGGAGTGACCGTAGCCACATCATCAATGCCAACTTGCTGTTTCGGTTCTGTGGCGTTTGACCGAGACAAACTCAGTTCAACATAGTCAAAGTGTTGTGGTTTCTGATGGTCCTCTGTTCCTGATACGGTTCCTGGATCCACCCAAAGTGGAAAACTAGCAACCGCACCCTGAAGTGACCCAAACAACACAGCACGGCATCATGGGAACCACCCGGTGCACACGGCCACACTTCCGGAAAAGCTTTCCACAACTTCCCAGTCACACTCACACAGATATTAATAACTTTTACCCGTTTTCCTGGTGTCAGAGGAGCGAGATGTTCTCTCTCGAACACACTTCCTCCTTTCCAAGACGCCAAAATATCCCCCCTCCTTTGTTGCCTCCTGCCTCTGTCTGTGGTTTCCTTCCAGTAGTGCAATAATAACAAGCTCAGCATTTCTCTTGATGCACCTGGAGCTGAACTGTTTTACTGACATGCTCTGCAGGATGGGTTTATAAGAATAAAAGGAGACTTACACAGGTGGCGATCGCTTTGGGCCGTCCAGTCAGCCAAATTTTTGTGTTTTTGACGTATTTATTAGGGTTCGTGTGAATCTATCATGTCATCAAGATTCGAGCACTCAATCACAAGACTGCATCAACGGCAGAAGAGGTTTTCATCTCACCATCACCCTCTGTTTGATGTTTATCGGACAGCTGTGAGTGAGCACACCCTAACTTCCTGCCAGATCCCTCTCTGGGTTTTGGCAGTTCATTCTAATAGCGGATAAATATTGACACTTGCTGTGAATTCCACGGGTTGCCTAACTGATATAATGTTAACGTTATACAAATAACATAAGATTCATTACCAGAGTTTTTCTTTATTTTGGCATAATGTTTCAGTGCTGGATTCAAAGACTCTGTTATATTGGCTTCATTATTATTTACAGTGATTCTAAAGGAAATATACCATGAAATTATCAAGCTATCATTTTTCCAGAATGATTATGTTTACTATTTTAAATCCTAATAGATTTTCATTATCGGTACACATTACATCAATCTCTTACACGGATGTGTGCTACTTAGAATTCAATGTTTTGTACATCAATTTCAAATCAAATTTGAATTAAGATAGCAAACAACATTCAGAATAGTGATTTTGAATTGAAAATTCATCCAAAACATTTTATAACTAGAAAAGGAACATTTTTACGACATTGTTTGAATGTTTTAAAAGCCTTGAATGTTTGTATGATAGATTTGATATATTTCATCATATTTAAAATGTTAACTTTTGTGGACCAGAACACTTCCAAGTGTTTCCCATTTCCAAGAATGCAACTGTTTTTGAACTGCAATCTGTCCCAGAACAAAAAAAGAAGCAACCATTAGCTCATCAGGAACACAATACACTTACAAAAAATGTAAAAGAGTGTACTATCAAAGCCCCACTCAAATATTAAAATAAAACAATATGTAATGTTTCAACTTGTACCAATTTCTTGGCAGCGCTAAATGCAAAAAGTGTCAAATCCTTTTAACGAGTCTCAAACTGACAAGGGACCAGTGTTCGATCAGCAGCGTGTCTCTGCCAAACGGCAAATTAAAGAGAAGAGGAAGGGTGGACTTTGAGTTAAGAGAGAAAATAAACTCAGCACTGGACAACAATAGCTGAATATTTGTACATGTTGGAGAGGAAAGCACTGGACTTTGCTTATTAACACATGAAAAGCAAGTCCAAAGGATGAAGTGGTTCTTGATTCTTTTCCTAAACAGCATTGTTGAATATTTCTTGGCAATTTTTTGTCCAGCTCCATTCTTTCCTTGCACTGACCTCAAAATGAGTTTCACAGTAAAATCTGTCAATTAGAAGTCAAGACTTCAGAGTTTACTAACTTTATGCAGCCATTTTTTTTGGTGTGTGCAGTGTCCCAAAATATTTTCAGCTGATATTTTTAGTATGTCAGCGTGAGTGCGTAACCCAGGAGCGGTCAGCCTCTGATGTGTGCAAGGCCTGCCGCCGTATTTAGAGTGAAAACACCATGCAGTGTTTTACCAGATCATCGCACACTATCCCCACTGCAAATTAGAGCCTGTGCTGTTCCCTGGCTAAACTCTCTTTCTTCAGTGCTGTTAAATGAAAACAGACCAATGTGGCAAATCCATATACAAACACACAGTGCCCATACTGTACAAAGTCATGCACGCACACAAATGAAGTCTTACAATTGCATATACAGAAGCAAAACCCATCATGCCTCAGTTATGAGTTAAATCTTTTATATTTCTGGTTAAATATGGTTTCTGTTGTGGGATGTGGATGCAGTTTCTTTCATATTAAAGATTTGGAATGATGCCAAGCCATGAGAGTTGCTGTGAAATTAACTTATGTACATTTTCCAAAAAGCAATGGTGCACAGCCACCCACTCTGAAGTGTTAATCAATTTTAATGCTTGGCTGCAGAAACGGATATGTATTTTATGTCAATTAGCAGTTACCTTAGGGAAATATGAATCATTTGTTTTTACTGCAGTATGATTGAACATATATGCAGTAGATTGATTCCCCATAGAGGAACATGGATCCTCTTACACAAAACTTAGGAATCATTCAGACTGGACTAAAAATTAAATCGCTACTTCTCTCGAACTCTCAGTGAATAACGACTTGGAAAACTATTTTTATGGTACTTTTTGTGGTGTTTGGAGTTCCTTTGTTCGCTTTTTATCCACTTTTGTGTGCCAAAGTGAAAGCCATACAGGTTTGGAATGACATGAGGGTGAGTAAACGATGACAGAATATTCATTTTTGGATGACTATCTTTAAATTTCTCTTTAAAAATCTCTTCAAAGTATCTTTAAATGTTTTATTATCACCAATTTGCACACACTGGTCAAAAGTTTCACACTTGCCATTGAAAGAAGTCTCCTATGCTCATCAAGGTTGCATTTATTTGATAAAAAAATACAGTAGACACAGTAATATTGTGAAATATTATTACAATTTAATAATTATTTTCTGTTTTAATATATTTTTAAAATGTAAACATTCAGCAAAGCTGAATTTACGATGCACATAAGAGACTTCTTTCGAATCATTAAAGATATTAATTATTCCAAACTTGCATATTTTTTATATAATGGACATATAGTTTATAATAGAAAAATGATTGTAGCTCCAAAGATTAGCTTAACAAGTGATGCAAGAGAGATCCAGCCAGATGAAGTATTTCCGTAAAAGTGTAGTTTTTTAAAATCAGTTATCATAAATTATATGTGGTAACAATTACAAGTGATTAAATGTAAAATATGAAAATTAAAAGACAAGATTAAATGGATTCAATATCCAAACTGAATATATTCTGCTAAAATTCTAAGAGAATAGTCTAAAAATCTGAGAATTATAATCAATAAGAGAGAAGAAGAAGAAGCTGTCTGAATCTAAGTGGGAATGATATATATACTCGAGACATCCTTTTACAAAATTACATAATGTTTGTGTCTGATCGTTAAATGTCAAACGGTTCTTTTCCATTATGTCATTATCTACATGTTGTCAAATATTTCCCCTACCTAAGGTGAATTCAGGACTAGGTCACGTTGACATGACCTGTGAAATGCAGTAGAAGCAAGATAAAAATAGAGAAATATTTTTGCAGAGAATAAGTTTCCAATATCCTGTCCAAACATCACTTAAGCATAACAAAATCTACTTTTTATATGTCAAATGAAGGAAATATACTGTACTACGTCAATGGAATATGAGCACAACTGGAATTAGAATTATGAAAATAATGCATAAAAATTGAGTATATGAGTAACATAAGACAGTAATATGAATATAATGTAATAAAACCATAAATGAATCATAAAAGATAAATGAATATATAGAATGAAACATAGCCATTTGAAAATGTGCATATGCCCAAAAGCCCAATACATCACAAGAAAACAAAGATTACATTTTCATCAAAAACAGAAATTGTACGGTAATGCATTCTGGTGAAATCCTTTACATTGGACATTGCTGAGGGAAAAATAGCCTTATTTTGAATTGTCTTAAGTGTTAATTTAATCTTCAAGAACGCAATGTAAAATTCTTGCTCAGTTACCTCCGAGTAATGCATAGATGTGAAAGCAAAGAAAGCATGATAGTACACTCTCAGAAATAAAGGTATGAAAGCTGTCACTGGGGTGGTACCTTTTCAAAAGGTACACTTTTGTACCTATTAGGTTCAAATAGGTACACTTTAAGTACTAATTTGCACCTTTAAGGTACTAAAATGGACCCTTTAGGTACAAACATGTACCTTTTGAAAAGGTACCGCCCCAGTGACAGCTTTTGTACCTTTATTTCTGAGAGTGTACGGTAATAATGAGGCTGCAAAAAACATCATAAAACGACGGCTGGGATAAAGTAGGTGCTAATGACAATGGAAAGGTCACCCGTTCCTATTAATGTGGTTTTGTGGGGCTGAGCGAGGCTACTTTAACCATGACATTACGGTCTTTGAGTGTGTGCGATCTTATTTGCTGGTGTGTGAAAGGAACACCTTCAGTTCTGCCAGACTGAAGTTCACTCGTTTTTCAGAATCAAAGGACTCAGTTTGGCAAGGGGGCTGCACTCCCTACTGTGTGCTGGTTCCTTAGTCCTCTTACTCGAGCTGCAGACAGGCATCAATCAAACCTCGGCCCGGGGCTCCTGCCATGAGAGGAAGACTGAAAGGGAAAGCGAGGAGTGGAGAGGAATGAGAGATGTGGGAGAGAGTACAGAGCAGAGGTGATTGAGAGCTGGCTTTCCTCGCAGGCTTTTCTGGCATCTCTTAAACATATCAGTCGAAACACTCTCAGTCATGCCAAGATTCTCCCCACTTCCCATGCTGGTGTCCTTCACAACCTCCTCTCGCAGTCTGCCTTTCTCTCTCTGCTGGGTATAGGGCCAGGTCAGTGCTCTTGTCAGAGCCAACTCACAAACACTTCATGCAACACTCTGAGTGCCTTTAAAAATTTATGCTTTCTGTTGAGTAATTGCAGTTCACCACATGTTGTGAGGTCATTTAAATCTGTTCAAGCAATAAATTTGCAGGGGTGCTGTGAATAATTTTACAGTGATGACAGATACTGTATTGTTGTTCAGAACTATTGTACCATTGTACGATATTGTAAGATGGTCCTCTTGTTGTTACTGACCTCCAGATTCAATTGTCACTTTTAAATCATTGTTTAATATATTATTTATTTGTTTACGTACAGTATCTCTCAAAAGTGAGTACACCCCTCACATTTCAGCAAAAAATTTTAGTACATCTCCTCAAGGGACAATACTACACAAAACTTGGAACTTGAAACTTGGATATATTTTAGAGTAGTCAATGTGCAGCTTGTATAGAAGTACAAATTTACTGTCCTCTAAATATAACTCAACATATAGCCATTATTGTCCAAATAACTGGCAACAAAAATGAGCACACCCTAAGTGAACATGTCCCAAGTGTCAATATTTTGTAGGGGCACCATTGTTATGTAGCACTGTCTTAATCCTCCTGAGCTTGGAATTCACCAGAGTTGTACAGGTTGTTGCTGGCATCCTCTTCCACTCCTCCACAAAGGCATCACTGATCTGCTGGATGTTAGACACATGGTGCTTCTCCACCTTCCGCTTGAAGATGCCCCACATGTGCTCAATGGGGTTCAGGTCTGGAGTCATACTTGGCCACTCCATCACCTTCACCTTCAGCTTCATCAGCAAGGCAGTTGTCATCTTGGCGGTGTGTTTGGGGTCGTTATCATGTTGGTAAACTGCCGTTCGGCCCAGTTTCTGTAGAATGTCACAGTACATGTTGGAATCCATGTTTCCCTCAATGACCCGCAGCTCCCCAGCACCAGCAGCACTCATGCAGCCTCAGACCATAATGATATCACCACAATGCTTGACTGCACTGTAAAAAAAAAAAAGTTGTCTTGGACAGGTTGTCTTCAGCAAACTGTTTGCAGGCTTTTTTGTGAGCCAGCTTCAGAAGAGGCTTCCTTCTGGGATGACGGCCATGCAAACCGACTTGTTGCAGTGTGCGGCGTATGGTCTGAGCACTGACAGGCTGATCTTCCGCTTCTGCAACCTCTAAAGCAATGCTGGCAGAACTCATGCGTCTGTTTTTTGAAGCCAGCTTCTGCACCTGACGCACAGCACAAGGACTCAACTTCTTTGATCGACCCTTGCGAGGCCTGTTCCGAGTGAAACCCGTCTTGGAAAACCTCTGTATGACCCTGGCCACTGTACTGTAACTCAGTTCCAGGTTGTTACTGATCTTCTTATAGCTTAGGCCATCTATGTGGAGAGCAAATTCTAACTCTCAAATACTCAGAGAGTTCTTTGTCATGAGATGCCATGTTGAACCTCCAGTGGTCAGTATGAGAGAATTGTACTCAAAGCACCAAATTTTAACTGCTGTAATATAAGATACACAAATTTGTATAGTCCTGTCAAGCAGACAAAAACATGAACATGATGAATAGGACATGTGCACTGTTAAACGACGTATAGCTGTTATCACTTAGGGTGTACTCACTTTTGTTGCCAGCTTTTTTGACAATAATGGCTGTATGTTGAGTTATTTTTAGAGGACAGTACATCTTTACTGCTATACAAGTTGCACATTGACTACTCTAAAATATATCCAAGTTTCATTTCTATAGTATTGTCCCTTGAAAAGATATACTAAAATGATTGCCGAAATGTGAGGGGTGTACTCACTTTTGTGAGATACTGTATGTACTTAAAAACTGAGATATTTGTTTCCAATTCAAACATATGTTTTTTCCACATTAAAAAGTCATGCTTTGATAAATCACAATGTCCAAATTTGAATAATTATGTCAGAATTATAAGACAGAAGTCAAACATATGAGATAAATAGTCGAAATTATAGTATAAATATATAATATTTTACTTTTTATGTCACAATTATGACTTAATGCCATAATTAAAAATTAAAAAATCTTATAATTTAGAATTTTTTTGTCATATATCTTGACTTTTATCTCATAATTTTCATGTCATATTTTTTCTCATTATTTTGACATTTCATAATTTCAACTTTTTTATTTCATTTAATTTTCATTTATTTATAATGCACTTTACAACTGCACATGCAGATCAAAGTGCTACAATCAACATACAAATACATAAAATACAATAAAACTAGGTTATCAACACACCAGCCAGCTAATGAAAAGAGATTTAACACAAACTTGTTTATATTTATATTTTTATATTTAATTAATATTGATAGATTTGTAATTAACATTATATTAAAAAGACAATGTTCCATTTTTAAAAAACTTAAGTCATCATTTTGACTTTTTATATCATATTTCACAATGACTAATTGACTCTCATAATTTACTTTTTAGCTATCCTTTTTTAACAAAGCATGATTTTTTTCTTTCTTAATATGTAGCTGAAATGGGCTTCAATAAGCAAATCATCTTGAAAGTTAATGAGATAATTCTGAGAAACCATCTATCATGATTTGTTAGCAGATGGCATTTATATGCCCTGAAACACTTTTCACTCTGAAATATTTACACTGCATCGTCAAGTGAAACACTGAAATAAATATAAAATTCTGAAGCAGAAAGTCTGAATATACAGTATATAGTGTGTATAGTATAGGTAAAGGCCCAAACAAACCAGAGAAAACACTGACATCAATCCACATCAGTGCTCTTACTTTTTCAGAAAACACGATGGCATTAGAGGAGAGATAGACAAATCAAAAGAGGGGAAGAGACTGTGGAGAGTCTGCTGAAAAGATGATCTGGACACTAAAATAGGAACCACCTGCGGGTTGCTGTGGTAATTTTTCTCACTGCACACTGAGATGAAACATGGGATTGATTACTTAAACTACCCCTCTGAACTTGCAATCCTTGGGGTGTTTTTATTTTTCAACCCAAAATGATCTCAAAATTAAGAGTTTCAACCACAGACACTTTTTAGCAGAGCCAAAGAGATTATCCTCCAGATTTTGGCTCCATACTTGAATGCTTTTTGGCTTCCTCTATCAGCTCCTTTTCCTGCCCCTCCCTGCTTAAAAACTGCAGCCCCCCTCCACCACAAACAAAGGACCACGGAGCCACGCAAACACATCACAGAGATATTTAGACTTGTGTCTTCACACTTTATAGTATAAGTTTACAAAACCTATTTTTAAAGTACTTAATAGGTTAAAGGAATGATTGAAACAAGTTCAACTCTATTGATAGCATCTGGCTGCCATTTATCAAAGATAATAATTTTGACTCATCCCTGCAAAACAACACAAAAACCCTCATACACTTAACAATAGAAGTTTATAGGTCAAGGTATTTCTTATCATCTGATGAGAAGATTGGCTTATTTTACGGACTCTGTTTTTCGTTCTCGTTTACTAATCTTTATTCAAGTCATTAAAATGTAATTAAATGCCAAATTCCCTGTACACGTTCACATGTGCAATCTTTGATCATACTCCAAATTAGGAAATCAGCATGCATCCAAAGACAATTATGGGAAACACAAATGATTAGGTCACTTCCTGAACCTTTAGTTCATTTGTCACATGAACAGACGCAATGAATGAATCACAGAATATACATCTGCACAACATGAAGCATCTTAAAGATTTAAAGATCTGGTGTAGATTTGAAACGCCCTTCAGAACTGCTTACTTGGTGGTTTGTAAAATGTAAAATGTGGTCTGTGTGAAAGTGTGGTGTTTTTTTTCTTTGTTGTCTCACACACACACATACACAGAACGGAGCAGGTGGGCCAATGTGTGTGTTCTGTATTTGATGTGTTGCTGCCACATCATAAGACTGTGTGCGAGACCTCTGACCACAACACACTCACTTGAAGTTTGTGATCATTAGATGGTTTTTTGGAGAGTGTGTCTACCAGCTCTACCTCTGTTTAATATCCCATCATGCTCAGTAAATTGACAAGCCTCAACACCCCCTCTCATTCCCTACTCGTACACACACACACACACACACACACACACACACACACAAACCTTAATTACCCCAGAAACACAGAGACCCACATCAGAAGAGCCCAATGAGCAAAACCGAAACTGGGAACAATTCACAGTGATTTGGGGGGGGGGGGGGGGGGGGGGGTTCTCATAAAATGGCCACCTTTATGGGTTTTATGGGATCTGTGGTGATCACCCAAAAGCCTGCAAGCACAAGATACATTTTTCTTGGAAAAATTGCATTTTGTGTGATATTTAGATCTGGTATAAAATATATTCGGAAATACAAATCATAGTAAATGACTAGGTGCAGAGAAAATACTAAATGACTAGAGAAAATATGTGTTTAATTTCATATTGGTTTGTGAGTTTAACTCAGGTTTCAAGAGTGGATATCATCATAAGTTTTACCTCAGACTTTTATTTAAAAGCTGTGAACAATTAAATTAATATCTGACATGTCAAAATGATTTTCAGCTATTATTTCCAGACCAGTGTTATTATTGTTAACTAAAACTATAACCATTAAATATACTTTTTATATTATTATAAAATAAAATGAAATATAAATATTGAATAAAAAAATTTAAATGTCGTGTTGGCAACAAGTTTACAGAAGTATTAAAGGCACATCTAAATGACTAAAAATGGAAATATAAAATAAAGGCTTATTTAAAAGTTACTTAAACTTAAAATGAATACCGGAAATATAAAAATAAAGGATAATTCAAAATATTGATGAGTACCATAATAATAAATGGTTATAAAAAAACACTGGTCCAGACAAAACAAGCAGACAATTTTCATTTTCTGCACTGATTTTGCACAATTCCATTAAATAGATTTTAAGACATTTTACATGTTGCAGAAATAGAATTATATTCTTATTGGAAGCTAACTTATTTAATAAATGAACATGCAGAGGACAGGAGATGTAGAGCTTTGTAAATTATAGGTGTTCTACACAGCTATCTTTGGCCTGGTCATATGTTTTATTCTATGTCCTTATATTAATATTATCATTAAAACATTACAGAAACAGTTTCCTATGAGTCCAGCCGGATGAGGAAAGTTCTGCACATGTGAATTCATAGCCCCGTTCACCCATATGCTGCCCATATTTAATTACACAGAGTGTGAATATAGAGCACAACTTTCTCATTCTTCATTAACTGCCATGTTTCCAACAATTTCCTGTCTTTTGTTCAATGTTCCACCTTTTTCTTTCACAGAGGGAGAGGAAATTAAGAGCTTTAGAGCTGCTGGTGCAAGGTGAGTATCTTTCTCTGACCTACACAACTCCAGCCATCCACCATGAGAATAATAGCAGAGCGTCAGGTCAGTTCAAGGTAAGGTGGTCAAAGTCATTCACACAGCTGCTTTGATGAACAAAAAACTGAGCTGAAAAAATCTGAAATTTGAGGTGATGCAGAATTTAACAGCAATGTCCTTAAGATCCTTTTGTCCAGCTTCAAAGCAGACAACATCTTAACATATCACTGTGTAATTTCTGTTATAGAGTGAAACACAGTATTTCACAAAAGTGAGTACAACCCTCACATTTCAGCAACAATTGTTTTATATCTTCTCAAGGGACAATACTACACAAATGAAACTTGGATATATTTTAGTCAATATGTAGCTTGTATAGCAGTGCAAATTTACTGTCCTCTAAATATAACTCAGCATATACCCATTATTGACTAAATAACTGGCAACAAAAATGAGTACACCCTAAGTGAACATGTCAAACCTGTGTCCAAAGTGTCAATATATTGTAGGGGCACCATTGTTATCTAGCACTGCCTTAATCCTCCTGGGCTTGGAGTTCACCAGAGCTGCGCAGGTTGTTGCTGGGATCCTCTTCCACTCCTCCATAATAACATCACGGAGCTGCTGGATGTTAGACACATGGTGAAAGCCCCACATGTGCTCCATAGGGTTCAGTTCTGGAGACATACTTGGCCACCTTCACCTTCAGCTTCATCAGCAAGGCAGTTGTCATCTTGGCGGTGTGTTTGGGGTCATTATCATGTTGGAAAACTGCTGTTCAGCCCAGTTTCTGAAGAGAGGGCATCATCTTCTGCTTCACAATGTCACAGTACATGTTGGAATCCATGTTTCCCTCAATGAACTGCAGCTCCCCAGTACCAGCAGCACTCATGCAGCCCCAGACCATGAAGCTACCACCACCATGCTTGACTGTAGGCAAGACACAATTTTCTTGGTACTTCTCACCAGGGCGTCACCACACATGCTGGAGACCATCTGAGCCTCATCAGATCAGCCTCATCTATCTTAGTCTCATCAGACCACAGGACACGGTTCCAGTAATGCTCTTGGACAGGTTGTGTTCAGCAAACTGTTTGCAGGCTTTTTGTAAGCCAGCTTCAGAAGAGGCTTCCTTCTGGGATGACGGCCATGCAAACTGACTTGTTTCAGTGTGCGGCGTATGGTCTGAGCACTGACAAGCTGACTTTCTGCTTCTGCAACTTCTAAAGCAATGCTGGCAGAACTCATGAGTCCGTTTTTGGAAGCCAGCTTCTGCACCTGACGCACAGCACGAGGACCTAACTTCTTTGATCGACCCTTGCGAGGCCTGTTCCGAGTGGAACCCATCTTGGAAAACCTCTGTATAACCCTGCTCTCTAGCCTGTGGAAAAGCAAACGGTTCTTAAAGGGCTCGCCAGTCGAACCAACTAAGAACCGGCAATAGCACTGGCTCTGAACTAGCACCTGGTTCCTGCTGGTGGAAAGGGGGTATATGAGAGAATTGCACTCAAATCACCAAATTTAACTGCTGTAATATAAGATACACAAATTTGTATAGTCCTGTCAAGCAGACAAAAACATGAACATGATGAATAGGACATGTGCACTGTTAAACGATGTATAGCTGTTATCGCTTAGGGTGTACTCACTTTTGTTGCCAACTTTTTTGACAATAATGGCTGTATGTTGAGTTATTTTCAAAGGACAGTAAATCTTTACTGCTATACAAGTTGCACTTTGACTACTCTAAAATATATCCAAGTTTCATTTCTATAGAATTGTCCCTTGAAAAGATATACTAAGATGGTTTCCGAAATGTGAGGGGTGTACTCACTTTTGTGAGATACTGTACCTTAATTTACTTATTAATTAAAAAAAACTGTAAAACCTAATGCTAATTTTCTTCCGGGGTTTAGGACAACAAACTCAACAGCTTTATGAGGCTGTTCAATCACTTTCAATGGACCTCTGTTTTACACTAAGTGACAGACGGACACCAGATGTTAGAAACTTCCATCTATGGACTTGATTGTATTGTGCCTATTATTAAAAAGGACATTTTAATACGATTGAATTGGTTCTTCTTTCGATGCAAGTGGCAATGGAACAGGATTGATCTTACATGCTGACCGCATTAAATAATTCCGTTTTTTATTCTTTGCTTTCAATGAGAAACATGAGAATCGCATGTCAGTGTTGGTAACCGTTTAGTCATATTCTGTGGCACTGAGTTTGGAAATTTGATTTAAACCCCTGACGACATTGAGGGTTTGACCAGGGGCGTCAAACAGTTATTTTTAGACATGACCATGAAAAGACATGACAAAACACCAACTGACCAATTTTTAAACAACTAACTAACTAACTAACTAAAGAGCAAGATGGGTAGAAGTACAGATTTTTCCAATCAAATTCCCATCTAGTTATAGTAAACAACTAGACTACACACAAACTAAAAGGGTGTAGATTCACTCAGAAATTCCTAGTACGTTTTACAAATAATTACAAAAACAAACAGCAATTAATGCATTGAAATAAACAAACAATTTTAAAGATGAAAAACAAAAATAGTATTTTCCTTTAATACATACTCCATTAATATATATATATATTTTTTTACAACTTCAAATTTTTTACAATGTACTTTGAAATTTTGATAATAATTAGATTATTTAATTTACCATTTGATGTTGCATTGTTTCCAGGTGAACAACAAGTGTATTTTTGGCGTTATTTATTATTAATATTATATAATTTTTCATATTTAATTATGATCGTTATTAATATTAAATTATTAATTAATTTAATTATCGATTCATTATTAATTAATATAAATTGCATGAATATTTATGATTTTCATTTCCTCTCAGTCATATTTACAAAGCACCTCTGTATGTTAAACTAATTTATAGTTCTCATACCATTTACAGTTTGACAATGAACATCCAAAATGGAATATAAAACCAGGGTGTGTTTCTGTTAGTATGCTGGCAGTCAATATCTACACCCCAGTCATTCCCAGAGTGCACTGCTTGAACTGACCGAACCCTTACGAGCCTCAACGCTGCCATGGGTCTCCAACAGTCACGTTTAATCTTGATCGAGCTCTCTTTGTTTGTTATTTTTTGCCAGGGACTTCCAGGCTTGCCATGGAAACCCGATCTTACGTGGTTTCTGGTCTAATACATAGTCGAATATCACTGAAATAGTCCATTGCATGATAATTACAGAGCCCACAAATCAGAGGTCCCTGTGATGTGGACAGCTAGCCAACCTCTAAGTGGTACAGCAGATCTCCCAAATATTAAACCACTACCTTGCTTTTCCATCCTGGGCTATCTCTGTGTAGTGATGGGAAACACAGCGGGATATCAGTGTGACTTTTGACTCGCGCCTGCTCATAGAGAAGCCAACAAGCCGACCCACACTCTTCCACAATTTAGCTCACCAAACGCTCTTCATCTTCACTGATGTGGGGAGAGAGAATTATTAGACTTACAGAAATATAATGGCTGGTTGTATCTGTACCATGTGCCAAGAACAGGGACCAAAACGTACTGTAACCTCTAACAATCATAACCAGAGAAGCACAGCCAACTAGTGGTTGCGTTTGAACTGAATTTAATGCCTGCGCGCGTCCACAGATGTTGGCTGCAACCTTATGCTCTGTTGAGGACAAACTGTGACAGGAAAATTAATTTTGAATCTGTTGTGAGAATTTCCAGGCTAATGTTAATAGCTTTGTTGCTATTTTGCTTCCATTTTGTACGTTTCCCCAGAGTTTGCTAAGAAGATGCACTGTATTTTAGGCATCACTGGCAAATGAAAAGACATGAGAATCAGTTTCCCAGAATTTAGAATAGATCACAAACATAATGTTTCTAGATGAATCTACATAAAACCTTATACTTGCTTATTTAAACACATATACTTTATGTTTAAGGTTGAGCATACTGTAGTTTCATATATTTTTGGTGGTTTGCAAAAACTGTAAAATCAGTTTTGTTAAAGCTCAGCCACTTAAGTAGCTAAATGGAACATAGCTTTAGCTTTATAGCATATAAAAATTGAGTGTTGTGACTATAAATCCTCATATTTGTGGTTATAAAAGGATATATTGCCAGTATTTTGCATTTTCATTTTGAAACGTACTTGAATTTAACAAGTGTGCCTTCTTGAACATATGTTTATAGGCAAATGTATTTGTCCAAATATTTAGTCTGATTGTTCTGAATGAGGCAAAAAATCCATTGACTAGATAACTGAGGAGATCTTACAGTATGCACAAAGAATGGCCTATTTACATTCTTTAACGTCCACCCTGATCTGCTGTTTAACAAATCTTCTCTGTCAAGAGTGCACTTGAATGATGAAACAAAAGTAAACATCTGTTGCAGTCCAAGCACTTTAACTGGATTCTACAGCACACTGTGAAGAGACATGTTGTTTTTACTCCTTTTTGGCTGCTTGCACCTGTTTTATTGTAAACGTACCATGCATAACATGGTATTTTGATCTTAAATTTGAAGATATTAGACATTTTTCTTCTCTGTGAACCGCTCTTACAGCTGTAAGCATGCTTAAATTTCCCAGATTTTGAAATGTAATTTCTGTTCAGAGAAATGCTTTGAGTTCAAGAAAAAAAGAAAAAAAAAAAAAAACACTTTAATAAAAAGCAATTCCAGTTCATTTTGGGTACATTTTATCAGTTGTGTGTTTCCTGTAAATCAGACTTAAGACTTTGGTGTTGAGCTAGAAGAACAATTTTGATCTGTCTCAATGGCTTTTCCCCTTCCATTCTAATTCTTAAAAACAGAAGAGAGATCTCAATCTCATAAATAGATGATGACGTGTCCTTTTAGTTGACCTGTTTTGAGAGCCAAGTCACCATGCAGTCCAGCAGACGGGGGAGTTATCACATTTTTAAAATCGTTCTTGACCCAAATCCAGCAGCATTTTAAATTTCATGTTGTTTTTCAGCGGCATGTGGCTCTCTCTAATGCACTTTTGATTGCTCCCACAATACTACCTATCTCAAAATACTCAAATTTGGGTTTTCATAATTGGTAGTTTATTACATATTTACATAATTAGTTGTCAGCCATTTGGTGAGGATTTTGATTTATTTCAGTGACTCGATTCTTTTGAATCAGTAAGAAGATTCATTCATATGAATCGTTCTGATGTTACATTATAACGTCAGTAGGTGGCGACATGTCTTTTTTATGACTATTTATGCTGCCTTCACGTGCTATCGGAAATTTCCTATTTCCCACCTGAAGTCGTGATTATGAGCTTGTGCTTCGTTGTCAGAAAGAGTAAAATGTAGGCAGCATCCCATTGGCTGACAACCATTCACTGCGGTTGTTTCCAATCACGTGATTCTGATGACGAGCGAAACGCAGCTGGAGGACAGGAAGTGATTTTTCTCCACAGGAATCAGTAGCAGAAACTCAAAAGGCCTGTGTTTTGCGTTGCTTAAGGCTGCTCAAATCGGCCAAACCGAGAAACCACAAGCAATTTTTTTCGTGTATGTTATGTTTTTCATAAGGGGGGATAAGTCAAGAAATTGACTGAAAAACGCAGGAAAAAGTGGCTTGTAAACCGGCATCTGCGGTCGGGAGGAGCGAGTCGGATAATGCTTGTGTGTGCAAATGGTTAATATAATATAAGATATAATAATATATTAAAATATTAATAAAGATATAAATAGATTGGGCTGCCACCTCTCCTGCATTCAGCGTGAGACGGTCAGAATTCACTCAATGCTAAACTGAATGCTTTATATCTTTATTAATATTTTTATATATTATATTTATTAACCATTTGCACACACGAGCATTATCCGACTCGCTCCTCCCGACCGCAGACACAGGTTTACAAGCCAATTTTTCCTGCGTTTTTCAGTCAATTTCATCCATAAACAACGCAAAACACAGGCCTCTTGAGTTTCTGCTACTGATTCCTGTGGAGAAAAATCACTTCCTGCCCTCCAGCTGCATTTCGCGCGTCATCAGTGACGTCATGTGCAAACAACCAGCAGGTGAATGCAGCATTAATAACAGTTAGTTAATGATCGATCGATTTGGTCAACTACTGTGTTTGACTTTTATTAAAGTAACCTACTATATGAAAAAGACAGTAACAGCCTAAATATTTTAAGAGTTTTAATAGTTGCATTGGTAACACTTTACAATAAGGTGTCATTTGTTAACATGTTTATGTATTAACTAAGATGAACAAACAATGAACAATGCATTTATTACACAATTTATTAATCTTTGCTAATGTTAGGCTAGTTAATGAAAATACAGTCATTCATTTTTTGTTCATGTTAGTTCACAGTGCATTAACTAATGTTAACAAACACAACTTGTGATTTTAATAATGCATTAGTAAATGCTGAAATTAACATTAACTAAGATTAATAAATGCTGTCGAAGTATTGTTCATTCTTAGTTCATGTTTATCAGAGTTGTTAAAGCTGCAGTCCGTAAGTTTTGCCTCTTTGTCGCCATCTATGTTTGAAAACCTGGAATTGCAGTTACTTGCGGTCCACAAGTTGCGGAATTGTCTCGCTTGCGTGGGGTTGTACTCCGGCACGGCTCCAGCGCGGACGAATCTAATGTTTTGAGGTGAATGAGTGGCAGTCAGTCACAGCACTGGTGTGGATACTATACTTAGGAATCACAGATTCTAGTCTACATCTTGGAATATATGACCCAAATAAGAATTTTCACCGGATATTGCCATCTGAACAACTAAGTTACAAGTCTGCCACGTTTGTTCTGACCAACTGAGGAAAAAAAAAAACATTACAATAAATCGTGCTTCCAGTGGTGATTTAATTAAACGATCGATTAGTTCATATCACATCAAACCGTCCAAATTATTATTATTGTTATACTTTATTCTCAAATGAACAACATCAGCATTGCACTGACTACGAGTATTGTGTATTAGCGTGTAGATTTCAATTTCTGTACAGTCTAATATCTAATTGTCATACCATTCAAATTTCATATTAAGAAATTATTTTAACCCAAAAAGTAAACTATGCTCCCTTCGAACGGGTTTTCTTTAAAATACAAATCATGTGTAAACTCAGGCTATCTGTAATCAGAAGCACATTTAAAACTGGAATATAATTTCATTTCATTCACATGTGTTTCATAAACATATAATACTTTCTGGATTGCAATCCGCCATCAAAATGATACATTTAATTATTCCAGCTGCTGTGAGAAAAGGCTAAATGATCCGCCACCTGCAGGATCCTCACATGCGATAGCCTAGTAGCCGGGACAACTTCTTTATGTTTACAGACGTGACGTAATGACGCAGTGCCATGCTCGAATTTACCACGAAAACCTACCCGTACCACTCAAATTAGAAAACATTATTATAAGCTAACCGTTGTGAATCGGGCTAAAGTAAGGCGATAGTTTTGAACACTGGCTGGTTATGTACTTGCTCAAATATTGATTTCGGATCATTTTTAACCCAAAAACATTACGGACAATTAACAATAAACATTAATGACAGCATGTGATGAATGGTCAGGTAGCATTGCATAGTCTGAACATGTTTCTTGTTTACAACATGACAAGATTTTATGAGTAAAAATCGCAACCAACGGAAAAAAAAATTGTGTAGTCTGAACGGGGCTTTAGAGTTTCATTCAGATTCAAAACAGCGACTCGTTCAGTGACAGATGTATTTGTTTAGTAGGTCCAACAAATGAATTGCTCCGTCATCTCCTTTTACCTAAGATCGTGCTGCTGTGTTAATAAAAACAGTAACAGTCATTAAAGTGTAGGCTACTAAGATTATAAAAACAGGTTTGGCATCTCTGTAATCAAGCCAAATAAGGATTTTAATCTAAAAAGTGTCCATGTGCAGGATAGAGAAAACTCCCAAGGCTGTCCAACACAAATATTCTTGACTGTCTTTCAAGTTTTCCTGCCGAACAGATACTCTCACTGAGACCTTCCGCATGGCTCACACATCCTTCCTGAAGTTCAGAGGCCAGGCACTACTGTCGGAAATGGATGAGCTGAATGATTTGGCCTCCTGCGTTGACGGAAGCTGTTGCAGCACCATTTCCACCATTCTTGGGGTCGAAGGACAAACATCTTTATCACCGAGGCACAACAATCTCCATAACAATAAACAGGAAGCAGGTGAGATATCCATTTGCGTATTTTCTGGCACTTGACCTCCCCATCTTTTCCTTTTTTGGTTATTTGTCATTTAACTTGCCAAAGCTGAGAGAATGGCTGAGGTGGAGGATGACTTTAGCAATGCTGATTGCTTTTTCAGTAGACCTTAAAATCTCATTTATATGCCATAATGGCAAGAATAGGCCCATAAAAGGGGGGAAATAAAGGCCCATGGATATGACCCCTGCGTGTGACCTTGCAGGACCTTGTCGAGTCTGGATCTGCTTCTTACTGAGTTCTGTTTCACTCTTGGACCGATAAGAAACGATTAACGTAGATAAGAAAACAGCAACACAATAAGGGTGAAATTTCAGTGTATGATGCCAAATAGCACACAGTTCAATGCATTATGTGTTCATGATACAAACATCCACATCCTTGCACACACAAAATCACTCACAAACACATAATCACGGAATGTCATCAATACACACACATACTACTGTACATGCACAAACATGCACTCGTACAGAATAATACACTAGTCTCAAACTGTAGTGCTTGTTCTAGTGTAATGTTGAATGACTAGGCACAATGCAGAGGAAAGGCCAAGTGTTGTCCAGAGTTTCTTTCTTTCCCACGGTGCTTTTCACAGTCAGGGCACTGCAAGGAAGGAAGCTGACGGTGAGGTTTGTCGCCTTGGCAGAGGCGGCCATGTTGATCTCCCCAAGCACAGTACTGGACATAAAATAACTCATAGGAAGTTCTCAGAATTTTTCACTTCCTGTTTTCAAAAAGGCCATTTTTGAAGGACAATACAGGGCAAAGACTTGCTTATGAAAGGCCCACTAATTTAATACTAAGTTTTGTCTTGCAATATTAAATTTCCATTATATGTGTACATAGAACCGTTCAAAAGCAGGTGATATACCCATTTGCATATTAAATGAAACTGTTCTAATTTAATCAATTTTACTGTAATAATATTTCACAATGTTAGTGTTTTTACCGTTTTTTTTCTTTTATTCAATAAATGCAGCCTTGTGAGCATAAGAGACTTTGTTCAAAAACAACAACAAAAAATCTTGCCCACTCCAACTTTTGAATGGTGTATATATAATACTTAATAATAAAACCAATATTGCTAAAGTTAAACTTTAGCCACATGTGAAAAATCTCACATCATTCAAACCTCAAACCAAAAATGCCATAAAATATGAGGGGATAATCACAGCCATACAGTAGTTAACTACTTATCCATCAATATTTCTGCACGGTAGTGAGAAACGGATACAAATGAAATCCAAAGTCAATGCACAAATATCCGCAGTGTAGTGTATCTTGGACTGACAGAATCTCCCACGAGTTTGTCTTCAAGAGATCTGCAGTTTGAAAGCTAATGCTTAATAAAATCTGTCAGTATCTGCACAATGGAACAAATATATTTACATTTTTAAAAACTTATTACAAATCTAATCGACATTGTCTGCATCTATTAAAACAAGCCTATTAAATCACATTTAACTGTTATTGTTACTGGATTCAGAAGAGGCTACTTTTCTTACTGTTTATGCTTTCTGTAGTCTCTATATCTGTCTCCTTCACTTCACTTTAGACCTTGAACATCTTCTCATGCTTAAAAACACAGCCCAGCCCTAATTACATCATCTCTCCCAAATTGTAAGCAATAAGAGAGAAAACAACACCAAAAAAGAGCTCATTGCTTTGAATTTGATTGAATTTGTGCATATTCTCACACACATCCACACAGAATCACAACAATTTGCACAAAAGCTGGAAAGCTATACTCAGAACTCATCCGTTTTTCACTTAGAGATGATTTTATTAGCCAAGCCTACTCGAGCTGACAGATAAGACACAAAATGTTTTCCTGATTTCCTTGCTGACATATAGGCATGACATTTTCATGACGTTGTGTTGAAATAAATCTTTCAGGATTTGATGAAAAACAACTGTCAAAGACTGAATTTACTGAACTTGTCAAAAACTGGGAAATGCCAAGGTTTCTGAAATGCTCTAAATGTGCATATTAAATCCATTAATAGAAGTAAATGATTGCATGTGTGGTGAGGCTACAGCAGAAGCCTTGAGTTTGCTATATTTTGCCACACAAAAATAAACTTGTACTCTGACTTCAGCTTAAGACAATGGACTCTGATTGTCTTAATAGTCCAAACTCTGTCAGCTATACAAAATAACTACACAGGCTGCTATGACATTCTGAAAAAAGACATAATTTCCTCTTCTAATGCTATGAAGAATGACCTCATCCTTTAAGGTTTAGGCAATAAAGTGTGAACTCGAGCTGGACCAGACTTTTTGGTTGAAAGTTAATGCTGATCGACAGATAACAGAATTAGGAATTTATTTAGAGTCTGAGTAAATATTTCCTTGTTAGTAAAATGTTTTCATTTGTCAAATGTATAAAATGTCCAGAAGTTAAAAATGACTCTGTCCAGGCCAGAGAAAGTCTGTTAGGACAGCCAAACTCACCCTGTGTGAATGACGCTGGCACCTTAGACAGAAACCCTTATTAACTCTAAATGAGCCATAACCAAATGACCTCACAGTGATTGGACTCACCATAGCCAGTCCATTCAGCTCAAAGTTTGAGATGACTTGAGCAGAGGCCTTTCACAAAGTTTTAGGTACCTGTGTCCCACTTCTCCTAAACATAACAACAGCAATGGTGAGAAATCAGCAATGGAAGAACTTCAAAAGGAACATACAGCTCCACATGCGTAGGTTTAACTCTGTGAGATTACTTTTAAATTGAGTTTGTGTGTTTTAGTATGACTGGGAATATGCATTGGCTAAATATGACTGCATCTATAGACATAAAATCAGAGATACAGCGAGACTGATATCTGAAGGTTCTGAACAGAAGCCAAGTGTGTCCTCCACCTCTAAAGCTTCACTGGGAATAAATCCTAAACCTTGTGGGGAGCCTCTCCCCAAACGCTCGCACACTAGAAACGCAACGTCACCATCTGCTAACACTTAGGAGCGTGTATCGTGAGTTCTGCGGTAAAGTCATTTTACAACAGAATGGCACTGCAAAGAAATTTACATATGCAAGGGGGAAGATGATTGAATGCCTGATTTCACCTCAAGGTTTATGAAGGACTTAAATATTTATGCGTGATATTCAGATTCTAACCCTGGAAAAAATGGAGAACAATGAATGTGATATTTACAGAAAGAATCATGGATAAGAACACAAATTGTAGCTTTTATATTTGAGGGTTTGAGTTGTTTAACATGGAAGGATTGTGCTTTCCTTTGCAGGTTTGTATTCAGGCAGCAGCTCTTCTCCCTACTTAACGCTTGGGTGCAGTTGGAGGGGGTTGACCTGAAACCCAGGTTGATAAATGACCTTGCTGTCACACCGATTCTCCTGGTGCTGGTGTGCACTTAGACTCCTTCGGTCTGCGGGGTGTACGCCTGCACTCCCTAGACTACAAATAACGTCCAGCAAGGTCTAGTAGACATTTTTTTCCTGTCCACTCACACATTAAATAATGTGGAATGCTAATTTATTCTAAATCGGAAACATTATCAGTGAATTGTAGGCATTCCCATTTATCACTTTAAAAGAACACAATCTTCTCGACCTTTTTTGTACCCCCACAGCCCCAAACCTGAAATATGTTCCTTTTAATATATTCCCTCATATTACATGCTAGATATCATTTAGCAACTTAGGTAATGTTATAAAGATGCACTTTATTATTTACACTAAAAGTGCTCAGCTGTTCCTTTCAGAAAAAACAAAAAACAAAAAATAAAATAACAAAAATACATAATAACATTAATAATAATAAGCTATTACTAAATATATGTAGATACTTTAATTTTCTGTAAAGCTGCTTTGCTTTTGCTTTGTGAAAAGCACTATACAAATCAACTTGAATTGAATTGAACTGAATAAACATTTTTTAACAGAAAAAAATATATAGGATTTTTCTTTTAAAATCATAATTTCTATTTATACACCTATAATTGTTACTTTATCGTATAATACATTTTTATTGTTATCATTTTTATAGTACAATACAATCAGTAAGGTGTCATAGCCTATATTTGATTCTAAAAATAATTTCATTTATTTTATATATACCATTATATATTTTAGTTTAACTGAATTCATGTAGATTAATTACTTTATATAAATTGTATAATTTATATAATTGTATAAATTGTATAATTTACTTAAATTGTGTACATTTTAAGAATTTTATCAAATACATAATTTACTATACATAATTTATAAAGGGCTATACTTAGTCTATATGCAAATGCATATACAAAAACATAAGTTACATGCACCATCAACCTACACATTGGAAAAGGGTCTTGAATCTGGTTCTTTGTCTTCAAACCACTTCTCCAAGGTAGAGCATGGTGGCACTACAGTCTACACAGGAACAACTCTAGCCTTTTCCTCAGTCCTCCTCTTTTTTTTCTCTGCTCCCCCTTTTGTACCGCTCCCCACGTGTCGAATATATTAGCAACCCAAATTAGGAGAGGCCGGGCCTGATGTGGGTGTCGGATTTCACTCGCGGAGGTGCGGTGTTTCCACAGAGCGTCCAGTCCATGCAGCATTGGATGCTGAGGTGACCGTTATCCGGAGGTGCGCGTTACTATTAAGACACTGAGGAGATCGTAAGATATTCTGATCCCGTTTGGTGAATGGAATAGTGAATGCGGACCCGCTCGCACCTGAGGGCTAGGCTACTATTTGCCGGTGGGAAGCAAGGAGTATCTGCATGAGAATTCTATTTCTTTCCCATGGATTTAATGCTGATGTATTAATCTTAAACAAAAACGATCCGTTTGCGGCTGGGAACGGACTGGATACATCTGCATACAAATTGGATTTGAGTGAAACAACGGATGCTCACAGACAGTCGCGGAGCTCGTTCAGATGAATGTAAGAATCAATGTCGTTATCCTATCGTTCTCTATGACTCAAGACAGTCTGCTTAACACAAATTCTGACACCTTCGGCGTTTGCTCAAGGGAAAACGCTGGAGTGCTGTATGATTTTAGTGAAATGTGGGTTATTGATCGATTTACTCCCATTCACATTTCTGTGAGAGCAAAACCAAGCACTTCTTTGTATATGCAGGAGTGGACGAGCAGTTTCATTCATTCTCTTAGGTTTTATGCCCCGATGAAGTGACTAGCCCATGTATTTCATGTCAGCTGGTTACAGCATGCCTGTGTGGATGCGTTAAAATGACTAAATGCAACGTTTTCTTAATGGACCTACACGTAATTCAAGATATCTCATCTAGAAACAATTTAAGAACCTAAAGCAGTAAAATTATCTAGACCTATTTAGTTGGGCTTAATAACGAGCTGTGATTTCATTCTGTTCAGGTGTAGTCTATTGGTTGTAGGGTCTTAGTCTAATGTGTACCTGTTAAGAGTAAAAACCATCAAGCACTACTATTTAGTAACACCTGAACAGAACGTGAATTCACAACTCGAACTTCACATCTACAAGTAGCCTCGGTCTATAGCCTATAATTTTGCTGATTGGTTTAGACATGTAAGCTATTTTACATAGCCTACTCCACAAGAAGCACAAAACAGAAATTGCTTTTGCCAGAGAAAGTAGCTAGCCGTAGTGGAGCACTTTTCGTTAGGAACGGTATCAGCAAAACTATAATTAGGCTATTTCTCAGTTTAATAGGCATTAACATATCTCACATAGACTATAGGATATTAATTAACTAACTAATTAATAAAATGTAGCGCGACACTAACTCAATAGGACTGAGCTGTGTATAAAATTCATATTAAAATTCCTTGCAAATAGCTAGTTGATTTTGAAAGTCACTCACTATTATTTTTTTTTAAATTATTATTATTATTATTTTATAAACCGGACGGGTGCTATTTTGTAAAAGATGTTTTCTTATTAAACCGTGGGTCCACTAGCCTACCGTTCCCAGCGTTCACCCCATCAGTCCTGGATCCTAGAGAGTCACATCTTCCTATAAGGAGGAGTGGAGTTGCTATATTCTTCGCACGTAAACAGAACCGTTCTCAGTAAATGGACGAGCGGAGATCGGTTTTTTCTTGAGCGGCAATGCGTGCGTTCTCCTGAAAACAGACTCCCATTTTTTAACAAGAGACATATGTTTGAGTTTTTGTAGGATTACCATTTTTTTGCTCGAGCTCTTTCATCGGTGACTGCGGCTACCGGACGCTTATATAGTAGGCTATGTGCCTGCACGCAACGTGTAACTGCTCGCGCCTCACTGCATCACGGCATGCCTATTATTTAGGTCCCTCTTTCAAATTACACAGGCTGTAATTAAGTATCATGAGCGTGCAGTTAAAAGAGAAGAGAGCAGTTTACTCACTCATGTGTGAAAGGCATGTAACGGTGGAAGTGACAGAAATGGCATTGAAGGGTTGTGCGCACTTCACAAGTACAGGGAAGTGGATGCTATGACTGCAGATGTGTATTTTATGACAGCATTACACACATCTGTATGTGAACGCATGGACAACAACCTTGGCTTGTAGTTATTAGTTTGTAGTTCCCTTACTATCAAAAACTCTGCAATATATTACGGGACCCCACTATTGTGTGGTGATTGACTCAAGACTGCACTGCTTTAAGTCAGTTTCCCTTAAAATCTAATTAAAAACATAGCAATGTAATTTTTCTTTGTTTATACAGTTAGTTCCGGTCTTCCTAATCTGATTGGTCAAGCAGCGTTCCAAGACCAAGGTGATGAGTGATGTGACAGAATCTTTTCAATGTGTGTTCCAGTCTGTATTATGCAGGCTATGTGCAATAGTGGCGGAGATTTTTAACCCTTTCTGGAGGTTAAATTGTTAGGCCTGTAGGTGGCCTACAGGTGCACAACAGTAAATCCTGCTTTGGCGGAGCAGAAATAAACAAAATAACTGGAAATACTAAAATGTAAGTTACTCAATATTAACTTAAATTTTATTGATTAAAAATGTTCTATTCTATCGAATGAAAGTTCAAAAATCTACAGTTTTGTCGTGCTGTTCGTGATCCGTCTGTGTGTAGGATTTAACGGACGCACGGGCTCTGTCGAAGCATACTTCATTGCAGTCTATTATGGCAGACAAGTGCCATGGATTTTAATGGAGCAAAAATCGATGTCCATTAGATATGATCAAAGACTATAGAAATACAAAGATGGTTCACTCCTATACTTATGAATGGGAGAAACTGAAACACACAGTATGGTGGAATAGTTCAGCCTTCTAAATGAAAGAGCCAATCACTGTATGGTAAAGTCATTGTGTCACTGCAGCGGCCATTAGAAGCTACGGTTTCCATAGAAACCTGAGGCTAGAGCAGCCGGTGTGCATTCGCAGTCTTAAGCGCGTTATGACTGCGCATTTGCATTGGCTGGTCTAGCCTGAAAAATAAGCTTTTTAAACGTTATTTGAGCATAATAAACAACATTCATGGAGCAGTTCATTTCAGATTTTGTTGCTGATTTAAAATATGTAATTTAATTGCGAGTTCAGCGAGCAGTTTTTTAGATTGCAGGATTTCCCCATTCAAGACTTGGTCTTGTTTGAGCTGCCCAGAGGCGTTGCAAATATGGCTGCCGAGTGAACAGACTTTCCTTGAAAGGGACATTGATATTATGTTCTAAAGAGTCATTGTTGGTCCCGCTCAAACGCCATGCTTTCAGGAGAGCTATTTGCATTGGAAGTAACATCTGTTGGACTATTGGACATTGGCCTGTCAATCACAGTATTCGTTTTGTGTGATGATTTGACAATCTTTCGAGGGGTGGAGGTTTGCAACAATCTGTGATCCATTTGACGGACAGTGCTTGTAATTAAAAACATCGCTTTACAGGGAGCCCTTCTTCGATAGTCAGTGGACTCGTAACATATTTCATTTGACATTTATAAGCGTGTTTCTTACACAATGCTATTGGTAAATATTGTAAAAGAACAGTTATGAGCTTTGTCAATTAGATTCATATTTGTTCAGTAGCCGTTTTTAGGGGCAACATTGGAGACAGACACATATTTTAGTACATATTTTGGTTGAAGTAATATCAATCTGATATCACCCTCTCTTGAAAGTTATAGGCTAACATTGACTGAAAAAAGCAACGTGCATCTCCACATGTATTCTAGTCTGTTGCTCTAATATCCTAATATATAATAATTTATCAGTACTAAATGAAGTACAGAAGTGATCTTGGCTGCTCTGGAACCTCTTTTCCTGCGTCAGATCATAGCTGATGTCAGAAGCGCAGGGCACATGTGCGGCCTCAGCATGGGACGCACGTTATAAGGCAGTAAAAGAAAGACTTACCCAGTGAGGGGGAGTCTGTTCATACTGTTGCCCATCAACACTTGGAAAGTGATCAGAGGCAACACATGGGGGGAGAGGAGCTGTTTGATTTAATTAGAATAAGCCAAGAGAATAGGGTGTGTGTTCCAGTAGGAGGGGGATTTGAAACCACTCTCCCACACATTGCTTGAGAATCATTACTGCAGCTTATGTACTTTGTATTTCACTGAATGATTGCTATTTAATATGAATGTGTATTTGCCACCCTTTTTTGCAGACATTGAAACTCTAAGATTAGAAGTAAGTTCTGATCTCTTTGTTGGTCCAGGGGAAACCACGATTAATCTGTTTCCTGCAAACAGTCGGGATGGAGAGAAATAGCCCTCTTGCTGAGTGATTTCCCTGTCTAGATGTGAGATCTCAAGGGTGTATATCCATTCCTCTTTCCTTATGCTCTTAATTGAAGCCTTATAATCATCTCAGAATTGTTCTTTGGAGGAAACAGATTGCGTGCAATTCCGTGCACTTGCCATATATCTAACAAAAAACAAAACAAACCTTTTATTTTCTGAAGTTATGCTTGGATGTGCCACAGGCCGATTCTTACTCCTCCCTGCTTTGAATGGATGACAGATATTCAACCCAGGCTGGTTGGAAATTCGTGCCTCTACCTATAATTTTGCAACTCCAAAAATGTACCTTTACAATACAATTCACTGTAGTTTTCAACTGAAATGAACACTGAAGGCAGTTTTTTTTTTTCAAATTTTACACAAGTTTTGATTATGGGGCAGATAACTGATAAATAAAGATATTTTTGTACAGTTCCTTGCACAATATTCAAAACACTTTTACACTAAAATGTTAGTTTAGGCTGTATTTTGAAACAATTTTCATTCAGAAATAATTGCAAGTAAATAACTATAAAGAAATGGTAACACATTGAATTAAACATGGCATTTCATAAAATGTTATTTCATAAAAACGTTAAAAATGGGATTTTCTTGTAAAATGTACTCCAGTAATTTTTGTTTTGCAAAATATATTTTTTTTTCACAGTGTATTTTAGGACATGGTTTGTAAACTAATACATTTCGATGTTTGCATCACACAAACAGTTCCATTTGTTTGGCTTTTCTGATCTAGTAAACTTGCTTGGTAGCTCACCTAGTAAAGCACTGCACTTGAGATGTGGAGGACTCAGTAAAAGTTCAAAAACTAAATTGTATTTGCTTTCAGTTAGGTTTAGGATAGGGTTCATTATTTTCAAATATGATAGAGCATTAACCTTTTATTATCATTCACTGGACATTTCATTTTTAAACTGCCACAACCAACTTATAAACAAATGTAGCCAGACTCACAGATTCCTCTGTTTTGGATAAAACTGCACATGCTTTTAATGCCACTCACTGAAAATTGCTCTTGAAGTGTCGTGAAATGTGCAACTTAAGCAATGTGATATCACTTTGCAGAAATGTCGCCGCAGGCACGTAATTCCAATGAGCCTGGATTGCAAATATTATAAAAACAAGATTAACATACAATTCGAACTTCTCTTACACTCCAAGATAGGTAACAAAAAGTACACTTTGTGTCTGCATACTGTTCTGTTTTTAATTAGCTTACCTAACCGTCTCTATTGTTAGATTTTGGAAACGGCTCCCTGGCACTTTGGTTACAGCCAAACCATTATATCTAAGTGCTCCAGATTGCGGCTTTTCTCCTGGGAAATGTTTCTTTTTTCCATCTATGAAGCTTGTTCTTGCTAAGTCATTTGACCAGGTGGTGATCTACTTCTCTTGAGTGAGGTTACCATATACCTTTCAATGTACTGTAAGTGTTTACTGAAATGCTACATATCGTCTTAGTTTTTTTTGTGTGTGTGTTTTATATTAAACACTAATTAAGCTTAGCTTAATAAGTCAAACCAGGCTAGTGAGATGTATACAGATCACTTAAAAGATTCTGAGTGCTTCACTCTACTTTCACCTAAGCTGCTCATTCACTCAGTAATAATGTCACTGAATCATTGAGCGCTACATTGAGAATGGTCCAAATGGAGTGTTCAGTGCTTGGTTTGTGTCTAAAAGCTCTTGACGGTGTATTTATTCAGAGTAGCAAACTTCAGCATGGTGGCACTGTGGCTTTGTGCTGTGTTTTGCCTCTCATGGCCAGTAATGGTAGTCATTCTCAAGCATCAGCACTGTCAAATGGACTGGAAACATGCATACTTGTAGATAAGGTCTGAGTTTGGACAAGTTAGTGTAAAATTCTACTGAGGCAAAGTTCCTTTTCCTTAATAGAAAGGTACCACAGCTGATGGTGGGCTGCTTTGGGCGTAAGCCTCTCTGTAATTCTAATTTAGACAAGCATCTGTTTTATACATTTTAGCATTAACTAGCCCATTAACGTCTTAGAAATAAAAACATTTTGGTAGTTTGTATTGGTCACAAAATTTCTCATGAAATTGATATGTCATTAAATCTAATATTCCACCCAAATACAGAATATTTATTCTTTAGAATCTTAGAATCTGAAGCAGTTGTCAGAGACTTCAGTGTTTTATGTCAAGCGGTCTTAATACCCACTTTAGTGTGTATGGTGGGACAGTGTGCTGTAACCTGGGAGACATTGGAACCTGAGAAGTGGCATCTCAGTGTTCAACATTTGTTAAACAGTGCGTCACTGCTTATTAATAATTCAGAGAGCTTGTCTCTGAACAATATCATTCCTCGAGAAAGAGTACGCTGTATACCCGACCCCGATCATAACAGGGAAGACCGCAGGATGTTTCGTTTATTTGCTGCAGCTTTCTCTTTCTTAGAGCAGCACACAGTGTGCTTGGAAGGTAGTGGCCCAATGTAGGGCCCTTTGAGTGCTTAGAAAAGCAGAAAAGCGCTATATAAATGTAATGAATTATTATTATTATTAGTGGCAAAATAATCTTATTTTTATTAGTTAATGTCATTTTGTATACATAATAAAAGAAATAATATAATAATTGATGCAGTTGATATAAATATGATTAATAATTTATTTATTTATTTAAAAAAAAACACTGAAAACTGAGTAAATAAACCTGCATAGCTTTCACCAACTTATGAGGGAACCTATGTGTCTGGGGTGTCTAGCATGAAAAATGTCTCACCTGAACTTATGGGGTCACTGCTTTAGCCCAAACCTTGTTATTTCTGGACTTGCCTCTGATTGGAGAAGGCAATTTGGAAACATTTCTTCCATGCTTTTTTGCCACAGTGACAAACTCCATATTTCCAGTTACTTTCTCAGGAAACCTCATATCCTATTAAACCTGTGCCACAGTGAGACCATAAAAACCAAACTAGCGTGTGCCTGTGTGGAGAGAAATGTCCGGAAAGCTATATTACACCAGTTCCTTAGGATTATGTCATTGTTGTTCAAACTGAAGGACAAACTTTTAATTCACTCACCTGATGATGGAGGTTGTTTTTACTCCTGAGATCTTTCCTCATCCTATGTTAGCTGGGGATTTTATCTTTTTCCTGTGTAATGCACTGGGGCTGGTAAACCTCCCGTGAACCAGTGGCAAATTCTCTAGAAGATATTTAGAGTTGGCATCGGCTTCAACCTTGAACTCACTCTTGATGTCTTAAGCTGTTTTGTTTAAGTGCACTGAGGGTCTTTACACACTGAAGAAATTAGTAGTAATTGCCCTCAGAAGTGTAATCTCAGTCTTTATTCAAACGTGGTACAGATGACAGCTAAAAATTGTGTGTTGGCTACCATGAGCTTAAAGAGTGAGTCACTGGTAAAGCACGCTGATAAGGGTTTTTATAGGACTTCATAGCTTTAGGGTTTTACAGATGTACTATATGAATGGCTATCTTTGTAGAGAATTGAGCTTTACAAGTCTAGTGTAGTTTAATACCTTGATAGGGCACACAGATTACAGAGTCTCAGTAAGTGGTTTTCAACTGGATTTGCTTCAGGATTTTACATTGGAAATTTTTATATTTGACGCTTTTAAGGATTTGATATGTATAAAATTTTAATCTGTTTTTAATTTACAAAATGTAGAATATCTAAGTTCCCAAAAAATCTTTGAAATTTGGATTTTGTGGCGGTGTTATAAACCATTAACATTTGTACAATGCCAACACAAATACTCCTTGAATTTTTTCTTTAATGGATGCTCAGTGAATTAGTTTTAGATTCAGACAAATGATCCAACTGAAATGATCCTTCTTTGCTCATCTGTCACCTGCTTCCTCAGACTTAGCATAGCTCAACTGTCATAAAAACCAACTAAGCCAGTCTCATATCAGTCAAGATCTTTTACTAAGACCCGCCTGCCACCTTCGCCGTTAAACCAACCAACTCCAGCCTCTTGACGACAGCTGGATGGCTAAAAGCAGAAAGCCCAAGGAGGTCTGGCACTGTGGTTGTCTAAATACTGAAAACTGAGCGGGAGTGAATTCCATACCCATTTAGTCTGCGGAAACTGTGGCAACTGCTCATCCGTATTCAGTCATTTCAGACCCATCATAAGCATGGGTTTTGGCAAAAGATTTTCTCATTCGCCACTCAAATAGAGCCAAGTTTCTTAAACTGATATATCCTACTCTGCGATGGTTTCTTCCTCATTTTCATAGTTCATCATGAATGCAGTCTCTTACTGTTTTAATGCTTCTAACAAAAATAATAAGGCTATCAGCAGTTTGAATGTTATGAGGAAGATTCTCAAATCCTCTGTGGTTCATCATGACGCAGAGTTTGTCTCTGTGCCTATGCAGAAATGCTGTGTGGTGAATAAGACTGCCGGCCCCCCACAGGTTTTCCTCAGACGCCTCTGTCAATCACTCAGTCTGGCCTCTGTTTATTCTGTGTGATCATGATGGAGAAACCGTCAGCTTCTCCAGCCCCCTCGACAACCTCTTTATGCTATGTATTTTAATAAGCCGTTAAATATAGGAATGAGACACATTGTGTGGCAATGCATCGTGGGCCTCCATGACCTCAGAATCTGTTTAAATTGGCTCAAAGTGGCCCCCAAGTGCCCCGCAATCTCTGCTGCTTTCATTAGACTCAACATTGGGCTGACCACACTTCACAAAAACACATATAGGGGGTCTCCTGATCCTAGAACTGCAGGTTTGGGGTTTTAACCCCAGATAGAACTGATTTTTTTGGCTCCTTTAGATCACTTATTTCAAATCAGTTGTTTTGACTCAGCCTGTGTGACTCCAATGAGATTTGTGTTTCAGATCACTCATGCAGTACTGATGATCATTGTGGACTTTGTCCTGGATGTCCTTGGACATGTGATTTGTGTGTTATTGTGACCCTTTACACATGACAGGCTAAGAACGTATCACATGTTAATGAAGGTCTTAGATAGTTGATTAAGACAGACAGCATTGGAGCCCTGCCGGGCAACTATGTTTGTGTGGTTAATTATTTGTAAATGCCAACCATTATCGGCACCAAACCACTCAGAAGTGTCCATACACACAATAATATTGGATTAGGCTGTAGATTTATGTCTGTGTAGTGTTAATATTTGTGATAAAAGTATAATTTAAAAAAAAAATTTGGTCTTCTACTGCTTACACAAACCCGTTGACTCATTGTGGCCACTAGAGGGAGCCTGGTTGAACAGCTTTGCAAAGAATGAAAACAATCATGTGGTTTCATCTGGTGGGCTTCTTCCTTGTTAAAAAAAGACACCGAAGTCCAGATTCAATATTTCTTTTCTTCCTTCAGTGATTTCTGTGAGTCTCACTGGAGAACTCTTAAACAGAACTGACAAGGACAAATTGCATTTGTAATCCACTTATATATAGAGACCACAACGGCCCGCAGTGATGATCTGCCATCATTATGCATTGAGGTTTGGATAATACAGACTTTACCAACAGCAACTCTAGTCAGTGCAAGTGCAAAGACTCCTGAGGTTTTTTTGCAATTCCAGCCAAAGTAGTATAATTTCCTAATTGTGCTAGTGCACTTCTTCAGTGGCGTATAAAATATCATCCCAAGTCTGACCATCTGTAGCAGATTGCTTCACAGAGGATTCAGCCTTCACACATATGACAAGAGGAGAGATGCTTTCCAAACACATGCTCCAAACTCCTGTCTGGCCTTTTTGTCTGAGTAATATCATTCTCTCTGCTCAGAATTAGTGGCTATAGGTTTTACTCTTTAATATGGTTTTAACAAAGACTAAAGATTTCTTAACAATCAACTGCTTTAATGGTTTTTGGGTGGTTTTGGTTTGAGCTGACTGTAACATTATGTCAACATCCCAACTAAACGTTTGTGTCAAAAAAGAAGGCCTTATCCTGCCACATGTGGCCCACGCTTCCAAATAAGAATGATTCTGTGCCACATGCCATTAATGTTCGTACCGAAGTCTCTTTAAGCCATATCTGTAGTGTTCTGGGCAGCTATTTACAGTCATTCGAGTACAGCTGTTTATAATGACATTATTGGTTTATTATTATGTTCCAATAATAAGTTTTTCAAAATAGGAATAAAAGGTCATATGCATTCAAGACTAAATAAAGTTGTTGTGATATTTAGCATTACGTTTTCTCTCCTTTTTATATTATGTACAAGTGGATTATCTCTGCTATAACTTCTCTGATGGTACACACTCGATCTGAATATGACTGGAAAGAAAATATATTTTCCATTAGGAAGCAAATGACGATTAATTGCTCTTTTATGTAAAAACGATTCGCAAGAGATGTCTATATTATTGTAGGATAATCTTTTGATGTTTTAACCACTATGTTATTAAAGCCGTTAGGACCATCTGAAAGTGTCACAGATAAGGCACGTTAGAATACTGGGAAAGATATGCATGTGTGGAGTGTGTTTTGAAAAGGCGTAGTGCGTGAATAAGAGCCTGTACAACATGTGAAAGCCGCTTACTTTTTACTGCCCTGACTGGCGGAAGCCTCTCCTTTCTGAAGCAAACGCACCCCTTTTTCATGCATTCCAGCTGTCTGTGAGAGGCAGTAAGGCAATCGTAGATCTGCATTGGTATCTATGTCATAATACTGTGCACTGCTGTGTTAATGCCATTGTGACAGTCTGCTCTTCTCCTGTTTTGCAGGTGTGAAGAAACCTTGGCAAGATGACTCTGTTTAATGGCTTTGGGAAAAACACATGTGGACAGTTAAGGATGTGGGTATTCTGGAGGCTGAGGATGCTTTTTGTGCTTTGCGTAGTAGTGGAACTATTAACTGTAATGGTTGGCGGTGAGGGTACACCAGGTATTTTGGAGCTCCAGTTAGATGAGGAGCAACCTGCGGGGACAATAGTGGGCGACATTAGCGCTGGTTTGCTACCTGGAGTTACAGCTTCTCTATACTTCATCTCTGATCACGAAGGCACCGGCATCAGCAGTGATCTCCACATCGATGAAACAACAGGCATCATCAAGACTGCAAGGCGACTTGACCGAGAGGAAAGGGACCATTACAGTTTTATAGCAGTAACTATGACAGGTTTCACAGTCAAGGTCTCCATCACTGTAAATGATATCAACGACCATTCCCCGGCGTTCCCCAAGAAGAAAGCCACTTTGAAGATCCCAGAGCAAACAGCGGTGGGAACTAAGTTTTCTCTTGAGCCAGCCACTGATGCGGATAAGGATCAGCTTACCGTACAAGGATATCAGATCAAAGAAGGCAATGTAGGACAAGTGTTCCGTCTCGAGACCAAAAGAGCAGCAAATAAAGTCCTTTACCTTGACTTGGTGGTCAATGGAGTCTTGGACCGAGAGAAGAGATCCTCCTACTCCTTGGTGTTGGAGGCCTTTGATGGTGGATCTCCAAGGAAAACTGGTCAGATGACTCTTGATGTTTTGGTGCAGGACATCAATGACCATGCTCCAACTTTCAACCAGAGTCGCTACAATGCCATCATCTCTGAGAGCCTTCCTCAGGGAAGCAACATCCTGCAAGTTTTCGCGACAGATGCTGATGAAGGAGACAACGGTCTTGTGTTGTATGAGATAAACCGGCGACAGAGTGACCCGGACCGCTACTTCGTCATTGACCCTCGCTCCGGAATCATTACACTCAATAAGCTTCTAGACTACGAGATGAGAAAGGTTCATGAGTTGGTTGTCCAAGCCAGAGATAATGCAAGCCATCCAGAGATCACCAATGCCTTTGTTACAATCCATGTGCGAGACTACAATGATAACCAGCCAACCATGACCATTATCTTTCTCAGTGAAGACGGCTCGCCCCAGATCTCAGAAGGCGCTCAGCCAGGCCAATACGTTGCAAGAATCTCTGTCTCGGACCCTGATTACGGCGAGTACTCCAATGTCAATGTGTCTCTTGAAGGAGGTGATGGGAAGTTTGCCCTGACCACTAAAGACAGTATCATCTATCTCATCTATGTAGACCAGACTCTTGATCGGGAAGAGAGGGATTCTTATGAGCTTCGTGTCATGGCTACTGATTCTGGGACCCCGCCGCTTCGTGCAGAGTCCTCGTTCACGATTCATGTCACCGATGTCAATGACAATCCGCCTCTCTTTGACCAACAGGCTTACAAGCAGACCATACCAGAAGTGGTCTACCCAGGTAGCTTTGTGCTGCAAGTGACTGCCAGGGACAAAGACCAAGGTCCCAATGGTGATGTCCGCTACAGCATCCTACCAGACAAGAAGACTCATGCCAGTTGGTTCACCATTGACCCCATCACAGGTATCATAACCACTGCAACCAAGCTGGATTATGAGACGGACCCAAAGCCACGTATCAAAGTAGTGGCCACTGATGGAGGACGACCACCGTTATCCTCCACTGCTCTGGTAGAAATAGACCTCCAGGATAGTAACGATAATGAGCCAGTGTTTGAAAGCAGCTTCTACAATGTTTCAATCAAGGAGAACACGTCAGCAGGGACCTGCTTCCTTGAGGTAGGAATGACTATGTTTTCCTTTTATTTGTGTTTCTGTGCTTATTTCTCTGATAATTCATGGCCATGATTTTTTTCAAGTTTTGCAGTGCTAAATGTAACTGAAACTTTTACTAGGGCTGGGTATCCATCTCAATTTCCTTATTTCGATTATTGTAAATTATGATTCACAAGCAGACAATTTGATTCTGATTTGGTTTGATTGTGATTTATTTGACTATATTTCAGTTATAATGTTCATTTTGCTTATATATGACTAATGCTGTAAAATATACAGATTGTATACTGATTCTGACTTATAAGAGTCATTATAAGTTATCAATAAGGGTCATTTGTTGGGGAAGTTGGGCAATACTGGTCACTCTGTGTGTTTTTGATTTAATGATTCATGAAAAAATGGAAAATCAAGATTTGTACCCAGTGCTACCTTTGGCTATAGCAGCAGGAACTATTTTACATACCATACAATATGTCTTGAAACATAATTTAGAAGTTGTGCATATATTTGTTTTGGGTCTTTTATATTGCTTGAAAGATTCATGGTTGTGTGGCATTGAAAATTTGTAATTTCACTCACCAAGACAATTTGTAATTATGACACACGATTAGCAGATGTTATCCTGTCATGGAGACTTGCAGAAAGAGTTGCTTGGCAGATGGCAAAAAATTGTGCTTTGTTGTTCTTTTGAAATGTTGGTTTAAGTCTGTTGCTATGATAATTGTTGCCACCATGTGGCAACTGGGCCAACTGTGTTCACAAGCTGTTTTTACCCCTGTGGAAAAGAAATGAAAATTAGGGCATGTATTCTTTTTTCCTCAATTTTTTCCCCAATAATAAGCAATTCCAGACTTCAAAGGACCTCTGTAATGTCCGTTTCCAACAGAAGCATCTGTTGAAAAATACCCTCCAGAACAAACTTTGTTAGATAAATACTGAAATTCCACATTGTTGCTGGTTCATTTAACGTATATTTGGAAAGAGTCGCTGGTCAGTGTTTGATGGAATTTGGTGTGTGGTTTCACAGTATGGAGAAGAAGTAGGAGAGCGAGTGAAAAAGACAGATAGAGAGACAATAAGAGAGAAAGAACCTTTGCCACACACATAGAGGGATGCATAGACTTAGGGAATAAAAGGGAAGCTGGAAGTGAACAATAGAGTCCGTACAGTGAATCTTAAAAACTAAGGGATATTAGAGAGAATTCTATGAAACCAGAAGATATGAAAGTTTAGCAGAGAGCCATTTAAATTAGGGCACACAGCAGCACAGTTGGTTTTTCAGTACCCTTGCAGTAACCTTCATTCCAGGATATTTCCTTTTGATCTCACTGGACTAGGCTAGGATGGTTTTGTTTTTCAATTTTTTGGCATGTGTACTACCAATGGTGATAGGACTTGGCTTGTCTTACTATTTTCTTCCCTAGACATTGTAGACTTAAATCGGTTAATTACTGAAACACTATTTGTCCCATTAACAGGAAACTTTGGAGTGGGCAGTAATTTATTAATAAAACTGAGGAGTGAATTCACTAAACAGTGTCACCATTTTGGAACATATTTCAGCACAAAAAAATGTACATCTTATTTGTGCACCACCTGCCATCTAGTTTAACCAGACCCTAAATGGACTAAAATTATGCTATAATTCCTTCAGCGCAGACATGACTCATTTTTATGTACAGTATATTAAGATCATATTAGATTGTGCCTTGTTCATTTCGCACTATTTGCCTGGCATAATTATAGTCACACTACTACAGATGTTTGTATACATTTTCTGTTTGACCATAGCTGTATAATCATCACATAATAGAGAAGAGCATTGTAATGCACACCAAAGCAGACAGCGTATAGCAATACATGCATAATTTCTTAGTGAATTTTAATTAATAGTGAAGGGATTTGTGTTTCATTAGTGTTTATATAATAAACTGATGTTACATAATATAAATTTTAGCACACCTCAGAATAAACATGCATTTGTCTATAGGAAATTTAAGACGTTGATTAGT
Source organism: Acrossocheilus fasciatus (assembly GCA_036784905.1). Lineage (NCBI taxonomy): Eukaryota > Metazoa > Chordata > Actinopteri > Cypriniformes > Cyprinidae > Acrossocheilus > Acrossocheilus fasciatus. The sequence goes on along the minus strand of CM071947.1, from coordinate 14,699,674 downwards.
AGTCGTGAATGAATGATTGGATTGATGAATGTATATTTTTAGCAGTTTAAATTTCAACCACTATCCCCCAACACAAACACTCACTGCCAGTCCATTTCCTCCAAAAACATGCCTGTTTAACTTAGCTTATCTATAGAATAGAATGGTGTATTATTTACACACTGCTGAAAGAGAAAACTGCCTTTTATTTATATTTCGGTTTCCTTTCTACTCCCGCGAGTAATTTCTCATGGAAGCAGTCTGCTCTAGTTTTCTGTTCATTGTTCTGACCATCCGACAGATTTCGTGAGTAGGGCTCGCAAACCAAACCCTGTTCGGGACGGTCCCTGTTATAGCGTGTTGGAATAAGAATGACCCTTCTGTATGTATTGGACAGAGGTCTCTCCACCCAGTACGCTCATGTATCAACCTTTGGGCTTTTCCATTAAGAGCGTTACACTTGCACTTTTAGACTGATCTCAGATTTTGTTTCCATCAAAGTGTAAGAAACTGATTCCAAGCCAGTGTACATTGTCCACCCATTACTAAAACCAAAGGTCAGTTCCCTCATGTTCACATCTGATGTCTCTTACTTTGCGGTCTGATGCATTTAAAGTGTCTCTTATAGGTGGTCTGGAACATATAAGTTTAATTCAGAACAAATGAGAGAGAAATGGACTTACACCCACTCAGGAGAAAATATAGACAAACAAATCTCCCAGTATCATCAAGAGCATATCATTCTTTCAGTATGTGCCTTGATTACTTTCACATTTGAGAGAATCTATAGTGTTTACGTTCTCTTCTCGGAGGAAGAAAGATCTTTTCCTGAGTCGTGCCTTGGCAGCTAAGGGTTAGGTTGAACTGGACAGCACTTCAGTGCCTAAAACAATTCATTTGCATCATATGGATTTATTGTGTGCTACGTATTTCTTTTTGGCAGGGTAGAGAGTTTATGTTCACAGGTGCAGCTAGTGTTACATTCTCCACATTAAACTGCAGAAAACTCTTTTCTTCACCTGTCGGACCAATTGTATGCACTTTTGTGTTGAATGTGATTTTTGTCCTATAGACTAATCACATTTAATAAACTGGGCTCTGGAGAACATCTGGACTGATGCTTGTAGAGGAAGCTACCTGGGGAACAGCTTCCTGTAACACAAGACCAGCCCCCTGGTGGGGTCACGTTAAAAAGTGCCCCACCGGAAACAGGATCCAGACTACCTACACCTAGTTTGTGGCATTCGGCAGCAGAGCAAACAAACCTTTTTTGTTGTCTGTAAATGGTGATAAATATCTATGTGAGTTGTCCTTATAATTTCTTTTTTTATGCCCAATAAACCCCTTTCTGTTGAAGCAAAACAATTAGTAAAGTCACTAAACAAACACATCACGAGTTTTATAAATGTTCTTAATCTCAAATACGGGTTGAAATCTCGGTCCTGTGGACGTGGGGTGCCAGTATGCCTCATTTGTTTGAATTCTCACCCCATATGGCGTGAGGCATCAGCCTTTTCTTAATTTCCTCTACTCAGTTTTTCCAGAATTGCATTGTATTATCCAGTTTGGTTCCCTTCACCCTCTTTGTACTGAAATGCTTACATTTTCCTTAAAATGCTTACACTATCGGTTTATATTACATATTTTAGTGTGCATTCTCATTTCTCCCGTTTTATATTTAGATTACGTTATTTGCCGTCGTCTACAGAATAAAAAAACCCTAATAATTTAACAATTAAATGTAGGTATAATTTTTTAACAAATTTCAAAATTAATATCCATTTTTCATACTTTATAGTCATTTACATTTATGCATTCCTTCAGTACATTTACCAAGTGCTTTTATCCAAACTGACTTACAAAAGAGGAACAAAAGCAATTCGTCAAGAGCCAACAATATTTGTAATATACAATGCTAGGTTTATTAGATAACTACATTAAGAAGCAAGCTAAAGATAAGAAAAATAAGAACATTTCAGAGAGCCCTTCACTCCTGATTTTCAGTCTTCTCATGCCTCTGTCGTTCCTTTATCTTCAATTCTGTTTGATTTCCTCATCATTCTTTTATTTCTCACACACATTTTTTGCATTTCCTACTACTACTGTGGCTGTTCGACCTTCGCTCATTTGCGAGCCTGATCTCCACTGCTGTTGTCTCAGGGAAAAGCAGAACAGCTGTGGCTGTATCTGGTGACATAGTGTTGAGACTGGCAAGCTCAAAGGTTTCAGGGGCAGTGGTGCTGTTTAAGATCAGCTAATTGAATTTCATGATGTGTTGAGATGACTATTGCCATGTATGAATCCTTAGGGTCCAGAATGTTGCTGTTGGAGAGTTGCTTCACGGGACAGCAGGTGGTTGATGACTTTAGAGGTGATGATTCCTTTGTATGGTGAGGTCAGCATTTTGGATCATTTTCCCAGAGTGTCATATTTGATATAATAAGAGATAAAGATGAAAAACTGCGATGGCCAAGGTTAGTAGAAGCCATCTGGACTTATGGTTAGATACGATCCGGACTATTCTCATGAGATATTACATTATAATCAAGAAATCCAGCTTTAGTCAAGACATAAAGCTGTCGTCTGAGAGAACAAACAAACACAGCAGTAACAGGATACACAAGTTTGTTTAGCATCTCAACAATGTAAATCTGCAAACACTTGTATTTTTCCATTGCTCATTTGTCTCCTCAGTATTACAATAGTTCCTGTGACAAAATCTGAAATGTAGACAACCGCAATTTTCCACTGTTGTGTCTTGGTTTTGTTATGTCTCACATGTATAATTCTTTGTGGTCAAAAGGAGATTTCAGAGTAGCAATTCTCAAAGAGTCAGGGGCGCCTAGAGCATATCAGATGAGACGAATGATGATAATTCGCCAAGTAAGAATAATTAAATACCATTTAAAACTTTAACAGAAGCAAACTTTAATCCTAATGATGTTTCTCAGCTTAGTAGGCTATAACTCTGCCTCTGTGGACATGGTTTAGCATGGAAGAAAACAGTTTTGGTTGCCTTAAAGGGATAGTTCACCCAAAAATGATATTTTAACAATGTCCTTATGACCTTTCTGGGCCTTGAACATGGTAGCTGCATTGCTGTCCATGCAGGGTCAGAAATCTCTCAGATTTCATCAAAAATATCTTCACTTGTGTTCTGAAGATGAACAAAGGTGTTACGGGTTTGAAACAACATGAGGGTGAGTAATTAATGACAGAATTTTCAGTTTTGGGTGAACTTTTCCAGAAATTAATATTATCCATTCATTGTTTATAGGCAAAATGAAGAGAAACGTTCAGTAGATTTGCTTTGCATGAAAGTGTATTTTTCCTCAGCTCCTACTCTCATGAAGCAGTGCTCAAACAACATATTATTTTGCAATTAACTTCAAATATTTTCTAGTAAATGTCTATTTTTTTTTTTTTTTTACTATACAGTCATTTCTTTATTTGACTGCGTCATTTGCAGTGCTTTCATGGGCTGTGTAGGTCATTTGCTAATAAAAGATGTTAAGTACACAGTCTCGTACCTTTTGAGATCTGCAAAAATTTTAAGAATCCCTATGGAGAAAATAAACGAGAAAAACTCCACTGAAAAATGTCAATTATATTGGGCTCACCATACAGCTGTGATTAAGAATTAACTTCTGCGGAGCACAAAAGATGATATTTTGAATAAATTACGGCAGAATCTTCACTTTTGGGTGAACTGTTCCTTTAAGCATTTCTTCAACAAACCCCCCTCGATCTCTGTCCCTCCTGCTAGCTGCTGCAGTTCAAATCTGCTTAGCTAGTTTAGATCTCAGTGCTGCATGGAGGCAAAAATGCATCCAGTCAAAGGGCCTAATGAGGCTCGAATAAAAGCGATTAGAGTTTAGTGAAAAGGAAATTAGGAGAGGCGACTAGAGATGGGTAATTGCTCACAATCTGCCTTTATTTCTCACATACACTACTAACATTCAAATGCAGTTCTCACTCCTTTCCCCTCAATCTTTACTTTCTATTTCAGACTACAGTCTCGTTCTTTCAATCTATGGTGTCCGTCCTCCAAAATAAGCAGGCCTTTCCCTCCCTTTTTTAAGCCTTTTCCATCAAAGAGCTCAGATGAGTGAAATTTAATTACAAGGCTACTGTGCACACCAGACGCAGCCAGTAATAATACCTGCTGTATTGATTTAATGAACAGGTTGAGGCGAACAGTCCATTAAAGCCCGCGGACCTACGCTAAGGTTGGATTAGAACGTGAACCACAGCGTGGCAGCGGTAATCTCTTCTTCTTTCACTCACTCCATCTTTACAGTCCTAAACAATTGCCTTTATAAGCCGACATGCCAATAAACAGGACACATATACACACAGTGCCATTAATTGTGGTCACTCTAGCCCATCCTTGCTCTGCAGACTGTCAGGCACCTAGATTATCCCTCCAACACACCCAGTAATCTTGCTGTCACCCTGGTGGTCTCTTCTCTGACCTCCATCCCACTCGGTTGATGCTCTGCCAGCTCGTCTTTGTGAGATCTCGCCACTTTTCTGCCACTCATTGAACCCTCTGGCCTTCACCCTCATTCGCAGGACTGTTATTTCCCTCCGTGTGCTGCCATTACATAATGCCCTGTCAGTATTTTTAAGGTTTGTTTGCATTACTTTTAAGAGGCTGTACATTAACCTGAGGTTTTTGTTTGATGGGAAAGGGAGCTTACTGCATTTTTCCAAACCTCACGCTGAGTTGATTCATCTACCCTTGGCAGGGTTTGGGTAAACTTGTTTGAGTTGGCATCCAAGCGTGGCTCTGCGAGATTTAACTCTGTGGAAAAGACCCTGACTGCCGAGGAGAAAGATACGGAGGTGCTTCTACTCAAAATTCACACATTGTGCCTGTTTTATTCCCCTCGAGCTGTCATATTCGTTTGGAGTGACTAATAATCAAGGTCTTAGATCAACGCTAAAGTACTGATTTACGTCCACTTGCACTGCTTATTTTAGTGCTCTTCTTTAGAAAGCATATAAGTGTAAAAATATTTGGAAATTCATCCATCATTTTTCCAGCTGAATAGATGTTTAGAGTATTTTTATTCTGGTGAAAATGGCTTTTTAATCCTTTCATAGCCAATACAGTTTCCCCCCGTTTGTGTAGTTGTTTCAGTTTGCTCATTACTCTGTGACACAAATGTTACAATGTGTTTCTTATCCTACCGTTCAAAGCAGTTTCAGTTGGCATGGCCCTTTCTTTTCCAGTCCACGTTTGTTTCAGATCAAGAAAGGACGGCCTCTGTAGGCCCATTGAAAATATCTTGGGCTGCAGAGCCTGGAAAAATAAGATTGTCGACCTCACGTCTCTGTCAGGCTGATCAAACTTGTGCGGGGCGCTTAAAAGTATTACAGTGAATATGGGAGAGGGTTCCAGTAGCTGCGTTCAGTCTGTGTGCGCCAGGCTTTATGTCTGCCGTCACTCATGGCCTGGAAGGAAAGAGACGTTCATTTGAATTCATATGATGCATTACATTAATCAAAAGTGACAGTAAAGACAGATTGTTACCTAAATAAATAAATACATTCAGTTAATTTGAACTTTCTGTTCGTCAAATAATCCTGAAAAATTCTGTGTCACTGTTTCCAAAAATAGTAAGCAACACAACACTTTTCAACATTGATAATAATAGCAAATCAGCATATAGAATGATTTCTGAAGGATCATGTGACACTGAAGACTGGAGTAATGGATGCTGAAAATTCAGATTTGGATCACAGGAATAAATTAGTTTTTAATATGTATTCAAACTAAAAACAGCTGTTTTAAATTTTAATAATATTACTGATTTTATTTTCAAATTAATGCAGTCTTGTTAAGCAAAAGATAATTTTTTTTAAAAACATTAAAAATCTTGCTGACCCCACCCCAACATTTGAACGGGAGTGCTTTGTTTTATAAAAGTTCTTACATTAATCGTTCTGTTAAAAGTCGTGTGTTATTTAAGTTGTACATTTTTTCTCTCACATTTTGTTTTAATGGTCTTTCTCATTTTTATGGTTTTAAGCATTACATGTTGACTCAGCAAAAAAGTTGTAACTTCACAGAGTAAAGGTTAGTAGATTTTTTTCACAAAAATATCACGTTAACACATTTATATCATCTTGTGGCTGCAATATTGAAACAGTGAGTGTTTTAATGTTTACCACTGGCCCCTTTCACAAGTGACTTATTGTAAACCAGATTTTTGGAGGGGATAAGGAGGGATAAATGAGGGATAAGTCAAAAATAGCTTTTGTGGTAAAAAGTATTGTCCCACAATTGGTTTTATTTGATCTTGACTTGGAATAACCTGGAATAATCCTTAACAACGATGGCATTCTGTGGAAAACACTTCCGCCATGCAGCTGTGGTGATAACGATTGTCTTCTACACTCCAGGTGATGATTTTGACCCTGGTTCAATGGCCGTCTGTGGTGTGCTGGACAATTCATCATTGTTCCAGTAGCATGCACTGCTCTGAGCTCAAGTGTTTTGCCTCGGGATGAGTTTACCCCTGGAATGCAGTGCTCTCACTGCTTAGCGGATATGAGAGCGCTCCGTGATTGCAGTAGAACTTGACCGGATCATCTGGCTCAACCTGCTCCACCTGCAAGCGGAGATCATTGACTTCTAATAAAGAGCCCTGCACCCCTCATAATGAGGTGGAGATGTTTCTTTCGCTTCGTTTCTTCTAAAGATTGGGTAGATGGGCCAGTGCTGATCAAACAGAAATGTCTGATAAGATCTCTGGACTCTTGAATGTTCAATAAAAGCTCTCAGCTGTCTTGCGGAGAGGCTGTGCCATTATTGGAGCATTTCCAACTAATCAATTCATATTCAGGAATCAAACATGGATCATTCAGATCCAGGTGCTGAAAAATAGCAGCAACGCGTCCCTGGATAACCCTGAATCTGCGCCCGACCGCCAGATGGTTGTGCCTGAACTGTTTAAGAGTGTATTCGTCTTATGAGAGCTCTTATGAGTGGATACTACAGAGCAGTGTATGATGCTGTTAAAGGCAGCTGTTTATGAGAGAAGATGAGTTTTGTTTTGGTTGGCTGTTTGCACGCTCGTACAGTTCGCTTACACATATAAATTACTACTCTATTATTGACACAGTTGAATGTGTGTGCTACAGCAGCAAACAGTGATAAATCAGGCAATCTGGGAGGCTTTCACTCGCAGTTCAGATGTTTCTGGGTCAATGACATTTAAGAGTGTCCGTGTTAAAGAAAAAGAAAAATCCTTTACAAAATCTAGTGTAAAACACAAGCAGAATTCTCAGAAATGCACTCTATGTATCCAGTTTGTTTTCAAATAACTATTGAAATGTTCAGTGTGCACACTGAATACGTTTGAGTGAATATATCTTAATATATATTACATAAAATAATATATATGTTAAAATAATATATATATATTTTTTCAAAATATAAATTATTTCAAAATATTTATTTAAAGGCTTTTATTTATTTATTTATTTTACAAATCTCTGAAATTATTAATCCATAAATATCATTGTTCTTTTGGGGACACATGGCATTTTTGCAGTCTGAAAAAACCTTCAGACAAATGTCAAATTATCATATATATTAATATTAAAATTATTTTTCTAAGAAATAATTAAAAAAATGTTTTACAAAGGTTATTTTTTCAAGAATTTGCCGATATAATTCTTTTAATGAGGCTTTTCATCATTATGATATCAGAACAGTATCAAAACACCATCAAAAAAGGAAACATAATTCTGGACCAAACGAGCACCAAATCATGGACCCTTCTATAGTTTTTAATTGAACAAGGTCATAACAATTAGATCAGTTCATTATTCACCATTGTTCTATCTGCTATATATTGTATATATATATACCGTGTGTGTGTGTTAGAGCGAGAGAGAATGGAGAAAGATGTCGGCATGTGGTGTGAGTTATTAGCAAGGAATTGTGCCAGTAGTCATGGTTACCATGACAATCCGACAGCGAGGAGGAAGGGAGGTGGTGTGTGTCTGTGGTGTGATTGTGTGTGTGTGTGTCTGTAGGGTTTGTGTGTAGGGGGTAGTAATTTGCTTTCGGCTGATAGCCTGGTTGGCAATGGTCCCTTTTGTCCTTTTTTAGACATTTCTATATTTTATGCTGTTTTAGGTGTGTGTGTGTGGGTCTGCGTGTAGGTCTGCGTTATGTCTGTCCGGCCTCAACTCAAGGACATGAGAAGTGGACTAATAAATTATAAGTGTGATCCTTTGCAAGTAAAACTTGTGCACAAACACACACACACACACAAATATGCAACAATAAATAGCCCATTCCATTTATTGTGGAAACATAACCACTCCCTCACATCTAACATATCTTCTTGGGTACTCTGCTGTCTAGTGAACTACACACTTTTATCGGACTGCCTGAACCAGAGAATTACATGACAAAAGAGAGTAAAATGGAAGCAGACAGTCTGTGGGCAGTGAGCCATGCTGGTATCACACTGGTAAAAAATAACACCAGCTCTCCCCAGAGATCTCCTCTCTACCAGAACAAAGAGCCGTCCCTTCCTCCAGAGCTCCTTCAGTCGCACTGCCTGCCTTTCCACTGTCCATCATCTGTCTCTTCTGGTTTGAGTGGTTATTTTTTAGAAGAAAAGGCTCTTAAATTGATCTTTGGCTCAAATGAAATGTTTCAACATGCAATTATGCATTAAATAATAATCTTACGGTGCTGAAATTTAAATTCCAGAGTCATTTCTGGAAGGTTTGCTTCATGTGGATATTCTTTTGAATATTGTGTTGCAATAGATACTGTATTAGTCATAATTGTGATTGATGTCATGTTATCGTACCTTGGTAGAGCTACAAGTGTGCATACATAAAATGAGGTTTTCTTTTATTAATTTATTTTACTGAACCCATTTCCCCTCAAACTTACACTGGTTGTGTGTTTTGTGTGGTTGTTTTAGTATCAGGCTGCGCATTTATACATGTAAATATGCATGTGGGTATTATATAGGTGAAAAACAATGGTTTAATTGTTACTGTGCCATTAGTCTCGCGTAGCCAGACCTTCAGACTGACAGCTGAAGGTCTGGAATCCATGGCAGCTTTCATTGGCCAAGGCCAGCCCATGACATGTCAAACAACCAATCACAGTTCATTTCGTTCAGCGTCACGTTTCGGGGCGTGGAAATGTCGCCACAATAACAGACTGGTGTGTAAAATTCCGGACGTATTTTAAAGATTCTATGCCACGAACTTTAAATATTTCACATACTTTTGAAAATCCAGCGTTTAGTTGATCCTGCGTTTGTTGTCACAGTTGTAAACACAACGGCTTTCTTCTTTCGTGAGGGGGTTTGGCGTCCCAGCATCTTTGTTTCCAGGCATAACGTTAAAGAACGCGATGCACACGTCTCCCGGAAATCCTGTATAATTCAACCAATCCGACGATGACTTCGGAACTCCCGAAGTGTTTCCAGCTAAGTGTGCCATATGCATCAGACGTTTAGCCAACGGTCTGTGGGCGTGATGTCTGAGGCTGAGACAACTGTGCTGTAGATATGTCTAATTATCATCATCTTGTTAAATTAAGATTCAGTAACTATAGAGGAGCCATACATATAATTAGCTAAAAGACTCTGTGGATTCTCTCAGTACCAAGGTCTGATCAGGGAAGCTCTTTTTCATATATGGATTAATAAAACAAATAAATATTGATCAATATGAGCTGACTGTCAGTCAGCATTCTGGCTTTTTTATTGTTTGCGCTTTGCAGCTGAGATGATATATACATATAAAGGGCACGTCTCAAAAAACAGAGGTGATCATGCTTTTTCTGTTGTTGGCCCTAAGTTGTGGAATAGTCTCCCAATTCATATCAGAACTGCCTCAATTTTTTCCCCTTGGCATTTAATATTTTTTATCTGTTGTGCAATGATTCTTTGTCTTAGTGAATCTCAGACATTTTGCAGTTTGTGTTTTATAGTTTCTGTTTTATTGCTTATAAGCTCGTCGACTTGTTCTTGTTTTGCATACTCTGTGCAGCACTTTGGTCGACTTTTAAATGTGCTATATAAATAAACGTTGTTGTTGTTGTTGTATATACATATATATAATTTTAAAATATAATGTTAGTGTATGTACAATATATAGATAGATAGATAGATTACTTACTGGGTAGATTACTTACAAATTGTAATCCGTTGCTGATTCCAAATTACACAACAAAAATTGTAATCAGTAACATAATCCATTACATTACACATTTTAGGTAATATAATCTGATTACTTTTTGATTACATTTAGATTACTTTTGACCTAACTTGTTTATCACACTGATTTAAACAGGATAATCTTATTCCATAATGATGTAAAAATACAAAGAGTGAGAAAATATATTCCTTTCATTGTAATTAACAACATGAAGTGCATAAAACATTATATTACATCAAGGTTTCCCAAACTGGGGTTCGTAAAGGAGTTTAATGAAAGGCTAAAAAGTAATTAAATCATAAAAATGTAAAATTAAAATAAATCATACACTTACTGAAAAAGATTAAATATTTTATGCTTATTTGCACGCCATATGACCAATAACCAATATCACATGCAAACCTAATTATTAAAATATTTATTTTAAAATCTCAGGGGTACCTAAAGGGGTCACTGATTATGATCACTTTTTTAACTTTAGTGTTTATGTTGCTGTTTGAGCATAAAAAACATCTGCAAAGTTACGATGCTCAAAGTTCAATGCAAAGGGAGATATTGTCTTTTACAGAATTGCTGATTGACCACCTCTTTAAAGTATATTATTAGGTGAAAGAAGTTCAGATGACAAAAAGTTTGAGAATGAGAGTTGAGAGTTTGAAAGACAAATGCCTTTCAATAATACATAATAATGCATGGTTAAATAACCTACTGAGTGATAATTCAAATAAAAATGAATGTGTTCATAGTTGATGCAATGTTGGAACACGTCTTAAACCTGAAATGATTTTTGTAAATCATTGGTCAAATCCTCTGTCACCACCTGAATAATGACTGATCTCTGTGTGAATGTCCACAAAACTGGAAGACTTTCTGAGTGTATATAAGCGGTAGACTATTTTAGAAAGAGGAATTATAGAGGAATTATTAATTTATTTCTATTGTGTGAGCAATATGTAATCATGTAATCAATAAAAAGTAGGGATGCATCGATCCGATACTCAGTATCGGTATCGGCTCCGATACTGGCATTTTCTGCCGGATCTGCTATCGGTGAGACGAGACCGATCCAAATCCGATATTGTACGTATACTATTCTGTGTTATTGTTAAGCCCCACGGAAGCACAAAAACATTATAAAGCACCATGAAGTCAAAATCCAAGTGTTCTGAAGCCGTTCCATAGTTTATGAATATTTAAGTCATTAAATTAAAGTTCACATAAACTCTTCTCTCCGCTGCGGCTGTCTGTCATTCTCCATTCAGTGTTCAAACTGTGTGTCACGTTCAGTTACTACAGTCAAACTCTCTTCAAGAGTGCACAGTAACTGAAATTTAAAACTGTTAAAAGAAAAGGCTCAATAAACTATCGCACAGATTTAATAAACTATGCATCAATATCTCTTTCCTCTGTGCTTTGAACTTCTCTATGCGGAGCACTGTGACTCCGTGCTGCTTCAAGCGCATCATTCTGCGCACGGGATGCACATAAGCGCTTTGTGCCGCTCTGGATTGGAGCTTTTCGTATTATAATACTTTTGTGCAATGAAACATTATTTATAGCGTTTCTTGTTCTTGTTCTGTCCTATGATATAATACACACACACACACACACACACACACACACACACACACTATAGATCATTATTTTATACCAGTTGCCACTTTGCTGTCCAAGTTGTCCATATTAGTATTGGCATTTGGCAACACCAAAAATGGTCAACCACTATTAACCTGTATCTCTAACTTCACGCATGTATATCTATGTTTCTGTAATGTTTTCATGCAATTCTCTCAGGTCATCATTCATAGCCGAGAGACACCCTCTAGAGTCATTAACACTTGTCTCCTGTATGCATTTTCACTGTATCAAGGTCATATTAAAATAGGCCTGTGCTTCACCATCCTCAGGCTGCTAATGTGTCTCACGATGCATCAGACCTTTGATTGTGTTTTGTCAGTTGACTGAAGCTGGCTGTCATTTTATCACATAACATTCATGGAGTAAACGGGTTCCTTGTTAATTATTTTAGGTTTGGTGTTGGTTTTGTGTGACAGCACACACAAATCAAGATGTCTGTTCCTCTGTAGATCTCATCGAGTTTTGATCTGTAAGGGTAGTGGAGCGTAACGTCTGGGGTGATGATTGAGTGGTTGGGGAGGAAAAAGAACCGTTAACTAGGTTTAGCAACCTTGTTACTATGGTAATCGAAACACCCATGGGTGGGATGGCAGGTGTGGGGAAAGAAAACTGATGCAAGATTAGGAAAATGAAGTGCGACGGACATTACACTGACGAGATTTACGGTTGTTTGTAAATCTTTAATGGTCCTTCGTGGACGAATCCACAATTCATTTGTCACTGTATGTTTATGGGTGCAAGTGGATGCCATTTCATTGTTTATGAAACGTCATTTTACATGATGCATTCCCATTCTGGAACATTTTTGATTGTTCATAATGATTTAAAACGGGTTGTTCAGGCAACATCTCCTACAACAGCACCGCTCTGTGATCCTGCTTGTGGCGTAATCAAAACCCGTAGAAATTGTTTGACAAACTAAAGGAACCCATAAACCCATTTTTATTTACCACAAGGGAAATTGCTCTTAATCTTCAGCAGCCTTATTTTCCACCGTATGAAATCTACTGAGGGCTCACTGTACCTCCTGCCACACAGATGCAAACCATTATGCACAGCTAAAGAGAGAGCAAATCACTCCACCACAACACTAAAAGGCACAATGAAGGCATGTAGACACTTTATGAGCAATACAAAGTCCTTGCGCTTTCTGTAATCAAATAAATTTGAGTTAACAGTCGTTCCGAGAGCAAAGCGTCACATCTCTCCCACCCCACCCTGTCTCAGAGCTGTGAAGTGATCTAATACAAAGCCCTTTGTCTGGGTGGATAATGATCAAACAGGCGGAGGGGATTTCTTGCAGGATTGCTCTCTGTTATATTTTTGCCCCTGACCTAATTAAAACACGCACACTGTATGATCTGCGAGGTGGTGTAACGGGAAAATCCAGTCTCTTGATGGAGAACACGACTTCCTTGCTTTCATCTGAATGCTTGGTTCTTTAAACAGCAGCCACTGAAGATTCAGTTGGTTTGCAGGCAATTGTAATCATTTGATCATTTTTTATCTGTGCTGTCTGCATAGGGATGCAGAATATATTGGTACTATATAGGTTGATAATGCAGATTTTGTTTTATTATTTATTGGTATGTACCAATATATTGGATATTTTATTGTACAGGGAGGGTCGTTGTATATTCAAAGATAATCTGTAAAACCTCTAGTAATTTAATATAAATACAACCCTGTTAAATGTAATCTTTAGCAGAAGTAAAACTGTTGATTGCTAACATGTAAAGTATAAAATACCGATAGGAAAACTTAAATAAGTCTTTGATGTTTTTATCAACCTCTACATAATGGTTTCAGACTTTTAGCTTTTTCTAATCTGAACAATGGCGCTATCGCAGCAAGGCTGATTCTAAATGGAGCAGTGGACGCCAGTGAAGTCAGGTGGTGCCGTAATTTTCAAACTGGATTACCTCATCTGTTAAAGGATCACTTCCTTCCTATGGAGATCTCAGAACAGGAAGCTAACACCTCATGCTGATCAGAGATATGCCGTCTGGACCACAGTGCTGTTTCGATGCTTATCAGCAATCGAAAAAAATTGCATTCCTAATAGGGACATGCATTGTTGTACCACAAACAATATAATAAGGGAATTTCAGAGGTGAAGCTGGGAGCTCACCCCCATCTGGAGTGTGTTTGATGGAAAAATATTTTTGTAGCTGTTTGAAATTTTAGAATTTGAGTGAATTAATTTTTTCCCGGCCTGCCCGTAAAAGAAATCTGCACATGATTATTACATTTTTTTTTTACAGGCTGCCATTTTTATCTCTCTTGCAAATGCATTTGTCACTGTTGCGCTGCAGGGGAGAGAAAAAGAGGAGACGAGACGGGAAGAGAGGCTAGGAGAATAAAGAAAAGGGAATGAGGGGGAGCATAGTATAATCGTTCATTTATCTTTGGTGTTTCTAACCTCCTGGCTCTGCAGATAATTGAGTCGAACAATGCCGCAGTTTGACAGTGCATCGTTAGACATTATTTGTTGTTATTTTTTCACTTCACCAAGAACAAGACCGAGACTTTATGCATGATTTATGTACTTTCAGCATGATGTCTTTGGGCACTGCATCACATTTTACACATTTTTTTTTAAAGCATGTGACCATCAAGTTTAACCCTTAAAGACCTAGAACATTTTTGGGGCACCTGACATGCCTGTACGTTTTTTCAGACATATTCTAGCAGTAAGCATCAAGTGCCATATATCATTGTAAACATTATATGTTTCAGTCTAACTAATTTAAAATGAATTTGAAAAAAATTGTCTTGTGCAACAAACATACAAGCAGTGCAAATGATTCACAAACTACACACAAAATGGGTGAGAAATATATAGAGTGCAATAGAAAAAAATAGTGCAAATGATCTTTATGAACTATATAAGTATTATTTACATAATAAAACAGCCAAATGGATCGATCCGCTGGCTGCACTCTGAATCAGAATTGATTTTTCCCGGGACATCGCCTCGCGACGCGAATACCTAAATTCCAGTGCTTTATCCAATATGTACCGCCTTTTCATCCTTGCTTTTGGTTTATTTTATGCCAAAGTGCTCTGCCCTGTGTTTTTCTGGGCTTTTTCAGAGAGTGCTCTCATGCAAATGTGTTATTTTGTGTTTGTTTTCATGCACGCGTGACACACTTTACTTTCACTATGCGTTTGCTCAAATTCCCATAAAAACACACTAAACAATGGTTGAAAAGACCAAAACCTATGTTTATTGGTTGAATATGTGGCAGTTTGAACCAATCTGGGCACGGGGGTGGGACTAAGCATCAACAATCGTTCCTGTTTGACTCAGAGGGACGAAATGCATTGGTTTCTTCTGACCAATCAATGTTGTCAAAATGTGATGATGTAATCACGTACGCTACGGAGCCTCTGAATATCCAACTGAGACAGTTGTGCTATCTCAGAAAAGCAGAGAATCTATGAAAGCATTCAGATAGAATTAGCGGTTCAAAAGTTATTAAACATTTAAGAACAATAGTTATTTTTAGCCACTGGTGGCTGTCTGGTTTTTGAGGGTTAAAATAGGCATCTCTGGACCCCTGCGTTAAGTTCTACTCTGTCCCTCTGTTTTTGAGCACAAGAACACACCCTCCTTTACATGCAACCTAATAATTTGATAGTAATTGAATTGATAGCTCAAATGAACTGAAAAGCTTTCTGGTAAACACCTCTATAGATCTGTTTGAGCTTGATCCTAATAAAATTAGATAGGATTGAAAGAGGTGGTGTAGAGCTGAAATAAAAAGGTAAATGGGAAAAATTTGCCTTTTAATTAGCCATTTAATTGATTGAATCCATCTATTTTCTCAGTCAGATTCAAAATTACATTGCGCACATTCACAGTGCAGCAGTACATATTTGTTACGCATTACGTTTTACGAAACTACAAACACTACAGTTTTATTTGGAATATACGTTATGCACATGTAAATTAATATTTGAATTAGATTGCAATGTTTAGGGTACATATGAATTAGGGATGCACAATATTATATTTTTGCCAATATCTGATATGCTGATATTTTTCAAATCATTTTGGCCGATAGCTGATGCCGATACCGATATATATTTCCCTTTGTTTTGAAACAACACCAAGTCTCTTCTGTGTGGAAATTATAAACAATTTATTTTTGATTTTTAATTTTGAGCAAAAACATATTTGTTAGAAGTAATAAACTTTATTAAGGTTCTTTTTTTCAATGAGAGTACATTGAAGCCTTGAAAATAACTCTAATAAAATCAATCTCTGCTGACAGATGCAGTTGAAACCATAATATTTTATTTGTGGATTTAACATTAATAGATGGTATAAAGCAAAAGAGCTGTAAAATTCTAAAATTCTTTTAGAGCTCCTTATATTTAAGTTTTCATAATCCATTTGAAAAAAATATTATTTTATTTAATAATATCAAATTAATGAATTATTCATGTAAGCTATAGCTTCTGACCTTTAAATCAAAACAGAATCCTGATTTTATGACATCGATACTGATTTATTTATTCAGAAATATAAGTATCGTAATGATATTTGTGTATTTTACTTTCATTTTATTGCAAGTAGGCCAACAGCGCCCCTTAAAGGAACACTCCACTTTTTTTGGAAATAGGCTCATTCTCCAACTCCCTCAGAGTTAATAAGTTGAGTTTTACCGTTTTTGAATCCATTCAGCCGATCTCCGGGTCTGGCAATAGCACTTTTAGCATAGCTTAGCATAGATCATTGAATCCGATTAGACCAGTAGCATCGCGTTCAAAAATGACCAAAGAGTTTCGATAGTTTTCCTATTTAAAACTCAACTCTTCTGTAGTTATATCGTGTACTAAGACCGGCAGAAAATGAAAAGTTGCGATTTTCTAGGCCGATATGATTAGGCACTATATTCCCAGTCCGGCGTAATAATCAAGGAACTTTGCTGCGGCAGCAGGCGCAGTGATATTACGCAGCGCCTGAAAGTAGTCCCCTGGCTATATTATAACTAGTTATCTAGCTGGGGACTACTTTCAGGCGCTGCGTAATATCACTGCGCCTGCTGCGGCCATGTTACGGCAGCAAAGTTCCTTGATTATTACACCGGAATCAGTGTATAGTTCCTAGCCAAATCAGACTAGAAAATCGCAACTTTTCATTTTCCGCCGGTCTTAGTACACGATATAACTACAGAAGAGTCAAGTTTTAAATAGGAAAACTATCGAAACTCTTTGATCGTTTTTGAACGCGATGCTACTGGTCTAATCGGATTCAATGATCTATGCTAAGCTATGCTAAAAGTGCTATTGCCAGACCCGGAGATCGGCTGAATGGATTCAAAAACGGTAAAACTCAACTTATTAACTCTGAGGGAGTTGGAGAATGAGCCTATTTCCAAAAAAAGTGGAGTGTTCCTTTAAGTAATGCCTTACCGGACGGGCTGCTACTGTTGAATCTCTCACACATCGGACGCATCAATCTGTACGTACATTCTCAAATTAAATGCAGTGATCCAAAACAGTGAATCATCATTCAGGCAAAGGTTTGTTTCAAGAATGACCACACTGTTGACGTGATCTTATCACTATCACACCATGAGCACATTTGAGCTGTTTGTCTTATTGGCAAGGCATATTGGCATATTTTTTTCAAATCGGCTGATGCCGATGTTTACATTTTAAGCCTTTATCAGCCATTTCCAATAACGCTGCGATAATATTGTGCATCCCTATTATAAATAGTACTTTCGGAATCTGCAATCAGATTGAATTCACTTGCATTGATTAAAATAGGTGCATGTAAAGATACCTTGTATGGTCAGGTGAATCCAAAACTAGTTTAAGCATCCAGGGCTACCGAAAATCTAGTTGTTCATGCAACCCCCTAACTAATTGATTTTGAAAAATGTTGTTTTGCCCTAGATTTGAGAATCAGACCCAGTCCAAGGTCACCTTGATGTGTTCCCGTGAGGTCTTAAATGCAACTCTGCAAGATCAGTAGGCTATTTAGTTCTGGCACCTAGAACTGTTATGCAGAGTTTTCTTGTAGGTCTCACAAAAGTGATGACAGCAGTATCAAGAGTTGTTCAAATGGGTTTAACCCTGAGCTCCTTTGGACCTTTGACCCCTGAAACTAAACTAGGCTTCTGCCGGTTGAGTGTAGAAAACTTGAAATGCAGTGGGAGCAGCTCCTACAGACCAGAGCCCTTGGGTGTTTGGAGCTTTTTAAGTAGTAGTAATATGACCGCTGACATAATATAGCAAGCATTAGTGCAATGATGGATCAGGCTGCTGAAGAACTTGGGAAATGTTGTAGAGTCACACAATAGCCTGGCTCCCTAGAGTATATGTTGTTGTGCTTAGTTTCTCCAAGCAGATTTGATGAGGTAGCCATGATGAAGCAAAATTGTCCTTTGCCGTCATAACTTGCCAGATTACGTTAGTCAACAAGGAAACAGCACATCATCTCACATCTCTTCCTCCTTGAATCACCTATTATATCCAAAAAATCCAGACTGTTCCCGGCTGCTGTGAATCCTTGTGATATTCTTCTCACAAACCTCTCCTGTCTCCAGCCTAAACAGAGCCATTTGAGCTCTTTGATGTCACTGGGCACTTGTGATTTATTTTAGGCTAGGCTCTGAATAAAACTGCTCTGAATCTCAACATCCCTTAAGCACATAATGTCTCCGGAAGGAATTCTGGTCTCTGACATCACGCATCTTGAAGTGTCGCTCAATACCTAACTGTGCAGCACATGAGGAACACCTGGATGTTCGCTGTGTTAACCACTTTTTGTCATGTAAACATTGCAACCTTTGTCTAAAAGTGTGCTGGCGGTTAAAGGACCCTCGTCATATGGCAACAATCTTTTCACAAGCTGTTTGCATGCCATCAAAGTCATATTCATCCTAAACTGTCTTTGAAATATTAAGAGGGTGGGCGGCTGCCCCGAGCGAAACGTTCCCCTAATATGGAAAAATGCCACACAACCTTCTTTTCAAGGTAATTAGTCTTCTCTATTTATTTGCATAACAGACAACCAGGTCCATGGCAAATTTTACGTTTTATACATCAGACTCCCCATTTGTCTCATGGACATGGGCTCCGATGGTTTAGATTGAGTGCCGGACTCAAGCCCAGCACACCGCTCGGATCCCTGGGCGTCTCTCCACAATAGTGCCCTTTATTTTGGCCGGTGAAAACGACTCTTAAGTGGAATGGCTTCTTTTTGTTCTTAAGCTGAATTAGGTTTTATGTTGAATTGAAAAGAGAAACATTTGAAGCGTAATAGTGATTGTTCTGGTTTTGTGGGGTGATGTATGGAGTGAGGCTTCAATGTGTGGCAGAGCTTAATTTATGTGGCCTGTCTGGCAGTAACAATGTGAGCCTTAAAGACTTCCATCCCTCGCTTTCCCTTCCAGTATCTGGGTTTAAAGATTAGGAGTATTACTCATCTGGGTATTCTATCAAAACTTTCTTTCTTTCTTTCTTTCTTTCTTTCTTTCTTTCTTTCTTTCTTTCTTTCTTTCTTTCTTTCTTTCTTTCTTTCTTCCATCCATCCATCCATCCATCCATCCATCCTTTAGGTCATATATATTTCAGTTTGTCTTTCTGTTTCTCTTTTCTTGCTCTGTTTTTTTTCTGTCCATCTGTCTGTGTTTGTCTGTTCAAGCTTTCCTTCCACCCAGCTTTCTTGCTGTCTGTTTTTTCTTTATGTTGTTCTCCTTCTGTCCTGCCATGCATCTTTCTTTTTTCTGTCTTTTTTTCTGTAATCCTGTTTCTATCAGTCTTTATCTTTCTGTCCATCCTTCTTTCTCTCCATCTCTGTTTTTACTTCTGTCCATCTATCCATCCAATCTGTCTTGTCTTTCTGTCTTTATTTGTCTGTCCATCCTTTCTTTCCCTCACTCTTATTCTCCCTCCGAACATACACTTCTCTGTCTGCCTACATTTAAGCCAACACTTCATAGTTTTGGTTTAGCGACCAATGCCACTCCACATCTGGCCGTGAGGACGCTAGCAGTGGAAATGGCAGTTTTGAGCGGACCAACACACCCCAGGGGATTGTGGGATGCTAAATGTTTCCCCTCAGCAGGAGGAAATGAGGAGTGTCTAAATAAAGCCAGTTTAAATGAATCATAGAGAACAGAATTGGGAGATTTAGCCCCTCTAAACCCCAGCAGATCAGACACAGGAGCACTATGGGTGCACAGGAGTCCAGACAGACACTTTAAGGCTTCCTTTATCTACTGCGTATGTGAAATAAAAGTCTAGAGGGTTCTTGTCTCAACTCCAGCTGACGGTTAGGTGTAAACGTATGTTTCCGTGCATTAGTCTCTGGTGAACTAATTTGGCCTAATTCTTGGCATGACGGGTGAAAGGCAAAATATATTAGCTTTTGTTGGAGTATACGTTTGAAACATATGCTGCAGTGATATTTAAGGTTTGCAATACAGCACTGTATGTATGTGCTGCCAAAACAGAGTCCTGGGATTTGAGTCTGGGACTATTTTAAGGTCAAACTGTGGCGATGAAGAGAAGCTTGGCAGCTAGGCATTATCAGGTCACTGTTGATTTAGGGGGAAACTGTTGGGTCTGGAGTTTTAACTTACCTGCTTGTGCACCAGCGGAAACATTCTCAGTCTCTAAATTGCACTAATTTAACACTAAATGTAATCCCAACATGTATATTTTTTTATGTTGTACATTTACAACATCTTTTTGTTTTATCATTTAATACTATTGATTTTAGAATTTATCTCATTTATTTAGACAAAATTGCTGAGTTATAAGTTAACAGCCGATTATCTGCTTTTTGGTTTCAATACAATATCAGTGTATTCCTAAATTAAAAAACAAGTTTCCACTTGAAAGTTCTAAAAGGAAACATGTTTCCATGGTGTAAATGTTAAGACTTTCTGAAACAAGAACATTAGCCTTTCGTTTCCATGGTGTGGATGTTTTACTGGCGTTGTTTTAGGAAGACAGATTGAAGGGATCTATACTGATCCGAAACTTTCTGGTTGAGTTGAGTTTGGCTCAGTCAGCCTGGACAGACCACAGCTTTCAAGGTAGGAAAAGAGAAACTTTTCCAAGCAGTAACCGAGTATTTATGGAACAACCGTTTCCCTTAATGTATCCTTAATGTAGTGAAGACTTTGTGTCTTTAGGCTTGGGATCATTTCTTGAGTCTATCTAACCATGCAGCTCATATTGACCACGGTGGTCCGAAATCGGGAAGAGAGTGCTGAGTTACTCCATGACTCCGTTACATGTCAGTCAACATAGTGGGAATGAAAGTGAGCGATCCAAAATAGTGCCAGCAGAATGGATATGGATGCTGTTATATGTATACCAGATATCTGACACTCACACACACACACACACATTTTGTATTATATCAGATACACGATAGCTTTGCATATGTGTTATTAACAGAAACATACCATGCCAATTATTGCCTCGAGCATAGAAGGAAAGAGATGGCATAGCGTTCTCGTATTTCCTCTTTTGTGAAATTATTCCGATCAGTCCAGTTTGTCATTAGCAATCTGCAAAAAAAGAAAAATCGGCCTTCAGGCTGGGCAAAGGCCAGGTGCCCAAGATCTGTGCAGTGTTACTCAAGACATTTAGCAGCCGGCCTTAAGTTATAACTCTACCTGACAGCTTTATCCTATGGGCCTCTTTCACTTTTTCCCTTTCACATCTCTCTTTTGCTCCATACAGTCTTCATTTGTCTCTTTTTTTGTCTGTCAGGTGTGATGGTTTCTTTGGCACACTGTTGTTGGTGCTCCTTTTAACCAGTTCTTCCACTCCTCCTCAACTGTTACTTCTCTGAGTGAGAATGAGTCAGGCAGCTGTTTCAGTGGTGGAAATAAGTCTTTGAGATCTGCATGAAGGTGAGAAATGACTAAATGTTGTGCCTAGTTACTTCCCAGAGGGACTATCGTCTTTAAACTGAACCCTGTGCTGGGAGAGCGGTCAGTTTCTTTAGCCACAGGGAGTGTCTATCTTGTTCGCTCTCTTTTTTCTCCCGTTATTTCTTTTTCACACATAAGGATACCATGACGGTTGAATAGACAGACTGAGCGTGACCATGGAGTGTTTTTTTATTCAGTTGTAACCTTAGAGCTAAAGTAGAGTACATTACAAGAAAGAGACCCTGCATGCTTCAATGCTTAATCAGAGTAAATCTGATTTGATTTCAAAGAGTTTTTAGGGTGATTTACAATGCCTGTCACATATGCTTTAAAGCTATGGTTCTTAGCTTGTTTTGTTTTTGTGTCAGGATGTAGATTTTTACACTGCAACCCAATAAAGTACAAAAATGTTTTGTGTACAAAATTACCAATAATGTTTAAAATAAAAGCTGTTTTGTTTTGTTTTGTCTCTGATCAGTCAATTTTTCACTATTCTGGAAGTGTACCCGCTAAATTTGTGTTTGATGAAAGATCTGGGGCATGTTACATCTTCTGCCAAATCAGTAAACAGGCTACAACAGCTTTTAGCTTCAAACCATGTTTTCATAATGTCTACCTGATCTACTGATTGCTTTGAAAGCTGGATGATGAACAGTTTAATTCGCCTGTTATGCTTAAACTATTGCTAGACATATGTGAATTTTCTGTAATGAAACACACATGCCGGTTTTTGACCTTGCAGCTTTAAAGGGGCCGTGCATCACGTGAAGCCTCTTACTAAATGGTTTGACTGCATTTCTTATATTAAGCAGATTTCTGCTGCTCGAACCCAGCTGGTGACAGATCTGTACATGTGGAAGGATGACTTATATTCATTTAGTGTGTAATATACACATTCATTTCGTTTTAGTAGTTCCCCCAAAAAATGAAAATCCTGCCATCACTTACTCTCATATTGTTCCAAATATGTATGAGTTTCTTTCTTCTGTTGAACATAAAATAAGATATTGAAATGTGATCTCATGATAATTCGTATGTATTTTACGTAAAATGTGGTTCTACAAAACGTACATTTACTTACGTTTTTACAGACACTAAAATGTACAATACTGATGTATTTTCAGCATCTAAATGTACAAATACGTACGTATTTTCAGCATTTAAACGTACAAAAATGACGTATTGACGACATCTAAAAATCTCATTAATATTGAAATCATGTTATTAATTTTATTATTGTTGTTTTTAGTTGTCATATCAATGACCTTATGTTTTCAATTGCATTATAAAATTGTTTACTCGTTTACTTAATATGAAATGATAACATTTCGTCCTGTTCTGTGTGATTTCTGCTGCCAGCTCATTTCCAAGAATAGGCCTACATGTTAAACAAGACTTCAATTTAAACCCTTAAAATAAATATTTGTTTGCCATGGGCCACAAAAGGCGTTTTCTCCGACATGCTGTGACTGACAATAGAACTATAAAATACACCAAAACCGCAACAATTACGGAATGAAACAATTTTATTCTTGCGCTGTAATCCAAAAAATGACAGGTTTTATGGCAGGATAATCGAACACTCATTGGCTCTCGCTTGCATTCGTCACCGATTGCAACATGCCGTGTTTCTGGTGAGGTGTGTTTGAATGACACGCGTGCGCGCCTTCGTGGAGTGGATCGGGAAAATAATCTGGATAATATTTTCAGCGATTAGCAACTTAAATTCTGCTCTGCACCTCACACAAACCTACTGTATTCCGCCAGAGAGGACGGCGGCTGCAACGTATCGTCATTTGGATTACTTTTGATACTGCTTTTGATATTTTTGCAATAAATAAAAGATTTTAATTGCATTTATCTGTCTGTCATGTTTTTCTTATACTGTAGAGAAATAGTTATGTTTAGGTTAAGAGGTAGGAGTGGGATTAGCGACTACAAAATATTTTTAATGCTGTATGGTTACTGAAGTGGTTATTTTCCTGCATATTTCAGTCAATGTCCTTTTATATTCGCTATAAAATGGGTAGGTTAAGGGGTCTAAAAATCTAAATCGCTTATTGATAAAATGATTTTAAAAAATGCATTGATGCGAATATCTTAATGATATAAAAGATAAGTAAATATTTTATGTTTTTTTAGCTAAAAATACCTAGCGATATGTACGTTTTAAACGTTGAAATATGTCGAAATTGTACGTTTTAGCATCAATAAAACATACAAAAATGTAAGTTTTGTGCTTGTAAATGTTACGTATTAATACCTACGTATAAACAATGAGACCAGGCTGGATATTTTGAAGAATGTGTGTAACCAAACATTTGATGGTCTCCATTGACTTCCATAGTATTGTTTTTTTTTTTTTTTTTTTGTGCGGAATTTTAAGAAGGAAATTCTCTTTACCTCCCTGTAACAGGGCAGCTGTCACCCTGCCCTACCCGGATTCTGTCACCGGCTTAAACCCACCGTACACACACCAGGTGGGGTGATCCCTGCCTCCAGTGCTCTGAACATTTGGAGGTACGTTGTTAGTGCAACTGCTGTCTGCCTGGCCTACTGAGCCAAAACGAATGACAGTAGATTCAAATATAAGTGTAGATGTATTTGAGAGCCTTCTTAGAGATCATAAATCCATAATCGCTGAAAAGTAGATCGATTTGGCAACCTATTGTGTTCAATTAAAGTAAGGACAATTTCCATTAGTTCTCCATCATGACAGCATCACGTAATGGGAAAATGTGCATTATTAACAACAATGATCTCACACCAACATGCTCTTTATGCATCTGGTTTGTTAATTTGTTTTCTCTGGGATATTTGAGAAAATTGTTTTAATTGCTACCCTTAAACCTCCAACTTTAACCGTTGTTTCTCAGCTAAGCATGGCTTGAGAAACGCATGCTAAACAGAAAGGGAACAGGGGATGGGGTGAGGGGGGACTCAGGGGCCCCTCTCCTGTTTCTCCAGAGAGGGTCTGTCTTGGCAGACATGTGTAAATATCTTTACATGTCTGTTTTATCAATCTGAGGCGCTCCTCACGCGAGGCACTGATTGGAGACCCAAGGCCATCTGTCAAGCCTGGATTTCAACAATTGGATTTTGCAAACAAGAGCGCTGGTGCTAAACACTATCGCTCCCAAACATCGGGCACTGGTATATATGCAGAAACCTGGGGCTTAAACATTACAAAGAAGTGATAATAAATCAAGACTCGTTTGAAGAAAAATTGTTGTTTAACTCCAGAAATCGATCACCTGGGGTTTGGGTTTGATTTAGGGTTAAGTGTTTCACCTCTCAGGTCGCAAAATGGCAAGAGATAGCAACTAAGCTCCTGCCTACTGATCGAATTACAATCACAGTTTTAAGGTCAGAGGTCAGAAAGTAAGCACAAGAATGCAAAACACTACCAAAAAAGTCTGTAAAACTTACAAAATATGTTTTTTTAATATATTTTCTATTTTTGCATAATCTTTTTTTTTTTTTTTTTTTTGCAACTTGGATGGAAACTGGTGAATTTGTTTTTATATATATTAAATTTTCTAATTTA
This sequence comes from Acrossocheilus fasciatus, assembly GCA_036784905.1. Classification (NCBI taxonomy): domain Eukaryota; kingdom Metazoa; phylum Chordata; class Actinopteri; order Cypriniformes; family Cyprinidae; genus Acrossocheilus; species Acrossocheilus fasciatus. The sequence continues at coordinate 14,674,387 of CM071947.1, read as the reverse complement.
TTTTGTAAGAATAAAAAAAGTAATTGAATATATATATTTTTATATAATATAATATAATATATTTTTTTTTATATTTTTGATATACTGACTTGTCACAGTTTTCTTTTTATAAATAATGTATATATTTAATTTAATAGTTTGTATATAACTATACAAATAGTATATATATATATATATATATATATATATATATATATATATATATATTTTTTTTTTTTTTCAAATGGGATGGAAACATAGCTATATACCTATTTTTCACTGTTTAATTTATTTTCTACATATTTATTTTTTATGTGTAAGTAATGTAATTTAATATTTAGTTTTTTATTTTGCATATTCTTTTTTGTAACATAACCTTAAAATCACAATTTCAAGGTCAGAAGTTAGAGGTCAGAAAGTGAGTTCAGGAATGCAAAACTATGCCAAAAGAGTGTGTTTAACTTGAACCAATCATGATACCTAGCCACAAATCAGCACCAAAGGCCTTCTTCTGCTTAAAACCTTTCAGTTATTTAGTTAGCATGACAGTTATACCACGTTAGGTCAGAAGTTGCCATTCATAAATGACTCCCTGCTGCTAACATATCTTTTAACATAGCTGATCCTAATAAGTACCATTCTTTCAGCACAACGCTGTCTAATTAGCCAAAGTGTGACATGAAGGGAAGGTCAAACAGTTTTGGCTGGGCTTCATAACTGAGAACAGCAGAAGGAACTCGAGCCTGGCCTGAAATGAATCTGGTTTTGTTGCTTGTTTATGGACTGCGTTCATGTGCAGATGGCGTCTGGAAGCGATCTCTGTTTTGAAACCCAAGATATGAGTTGTGGATTGATATTGCTGTCTTGTTTCTTTTATGTGCAGCACTCATCTCTTTTTTAATTCATCCTCTGTATGGCATCATTATCGTCCCATAGCGAAGGTTTTGCTCTTTGAGCGGGGACCCATGAATCTTGGACGCGTCTTACACAGAACAGCGTCGGGCTCAGCTGTCATAACTTTGTGACTAATGTAAACTGGAATGCCGCAGCTGAGCCGTAAGCGAGCGGAGCGGAGAAAAAACAAAAAACAGAACAAAGTAAAAATTAAACAAACAGATGTAGAGAGACACAGAGAGCATGTGAACGCCGCCATCAATCGGGCAGTCCCTGAAAATGAATCAAGACGTTTATGGCCCACATGAAAATGATTTAATTTAATTAATGTGGACGGTCATAAAAGGGTTCCTTGGTGTCTGTGGTGCTACTCTGAATGCATTTTAGCATATAAAGAATGTCTTCCTGCTGGTTTTAACATTATGCGCTGTGAGAATGTTCGTAAGAGCAATCGTTCTGTCTTTGTTAACTTCATGGTACCCTAAATACTGAGATGTAGGTTATGACTTATTATTGGCTCCAATACTTGATTATGCTTGGTCAGTCACAACATTCTGTGGATTGTTTTTATGATCACTAAACTGCTATAACTGAGCATTTCACAGATTTCCTACAAAGCTATACTCGGCATGGCATTCAGCGGTCACTTTTCTTTTGACATATTGAAAGTCTTTCAGTTTAATAATGACAATTTCAACATCTGCCCAATCGATAACAAACTTGTAGCTCAAAGTGTTGGTAATTTATTGCATTTAATAGAACGGCTAAAGCTATTTCCAGTTTTATTTTGCTCCAATTTCGCCAGAAGTCATGAATTATTTATTTATTTATTTTTGTGAACACATGGGTTCGAAATACTGCATTATTCACAAATTGTGTGTTTTGTTTTGTTTTATTTAAATTCTTTTAAAATATAATACTATTTAAATTTTTATCATTTTTATTTCTTGTCTTTTTTCTTTCTTTTTTTTTTGGCATATTCCTTTTGGATGGAAGCATAGCTAGTGATATACTAATTTGTCACTGTTCTATTTTATTTTATTTTGTAATTTAATTGATAATTTTTTATTTATTTATTTATTTTTGCATATTCCACTTTTTGGGTGGAAGCATTTAATTATTTAATTAAGTTAATTAATTTTTATATTTAATTTTACTTAAAGCTACAGTCCAACTATTTTTGTGTTCAAAATTTACAAAATTAATATGATACGCGAGGTCATCAAATCCATTTTCCAAACCGTGTTTTTTACTTATCCTGAATCACTATAATAAGTTTTCATATTCTGACTATTTCAGACTGGTACTGGTGGAACCGCTGCAGAGTAATTGCAGAGTCGATTCGTCATAGACATAAACAGAGAGAAGTAGCTCCTGCTACAATGGTCTTACGGATGGATGGAAATAGGTAGTGTTACTAATTTCTCAATGTTTAACACTTTGAAGCTGACCCAGTCAACGGCCTCATTGTCTTTTTGGCTTCTCACCTTGAAACGGGTCTTGACTGCCGACAGTTCAGACATCTCGTGTGAGTGTGACTGGGCCTGGGAGGAAAATTAAAACCCGTTTGATTGATTAAACCTCTTTGTTCCTGGAAAGAGCCCCTCTCGGACAAATACACAGTTCACTGACTTGTGTTCAAGCTTGAGCGTTCCCGTCACTTCTAATAGCTCCTTTTTTCCTCGTTTTACTGCCTCTGTGAAGGCACCTCATCAGCAGAAACCTGAAGAGCTGTGCTGAGCTGATGTCATTGATCTAGCACTTGGAAAACACATCCTTGATCAGCCGCTTGAGGTAACACGAGGATAGCGTTTGTTGTTTTTCGGGGGGTTGTTTGCGTTGGTGTTGCGGTGGTGGGTTTTAGACTGAGGTGTTTGCTTGGAAAGTCATTTGAGGGCACATTTAACATCATGAAAACAAAGAAACCACAAATTGTCAAATGTAGAGAACTGTTATGAATGTTGCACTATGGAAATTATGGCTTTGACCGGTCTATAGTTTCCATCTATGGCTGTATTGACCACATTACAGGCTGATGTCATACATTCAATCACTCCTTTTCAAAGTTCTGCTTTCAGATGCCGCCACATCCACCCTTTAACCCCCAGAATCCCATCTGAAAGAAGCCAGATGTGCTTTCAGCGCCAGCTGCGGCGTGACTCTCGCAGTTACCTGTAGCACTGACTTTATTTGTCTCATCCATTTTTCAATGTGCAGCCTAAACCTACTGACCCTGATCTCTGCTCCTCTGAGAGACACCACTTTGGGTTTTTTCAGTCCTGTGAAGGTTATTTCCCTTCCCTCCATGTCAACACCATTACACGAAGGGGAGGCCTGGACGTAAGATCAACAGAAGGGTAAACATACTCGAAACTGCAGACTCTCTGGAAGCCCGAAGAGCTAAACAAATAGACTTTACTCTTTAACACACCATCCCAGCAGGCTCTGCGTCTGCTCACATGTCCATCAGTGTGCTCGAGTCTGTGTATGGCTTCATTTGTAAGCATGTATTAATCATCATGTGTGAATGTTTATAATACACAAATTCATCTCTTTATCGCTGCACCTATCATCGTGCTTGGATAAGCAAGTCTATAAACTGTTAGGAAAAGTACTCTGATGGTTTAGCCTCGTAGATTCTCTTCCCTCTTGGGAAATTTTGTGCCGTTTTGTTGGTTTATCTGTCCACTATCAGTGCAGTCAGGCTTCAGCATCACTGAGGCAGCACATAATGCTGCTGACGGTATCTCTCTATGGTAACCTGTCAGGGGGTAACGGTCTCCCCGGGTACAGTTTCAGTCAAGCGCTTCAATAATTCATTGCTCTTCTTGAGCCAACGCTGAAACATTCAAGAGGCCATAGATTTTGTGTCTTGAGAATGCAAAGGCGTTTTAAGAAATTGCTATAATGGGCATTCCCTTCACAACAGTCTGCTGTGAACGTCTTATACGGGTGATTTCATTGGAAGGTCATGATGATCTAATGCAGGTCTGATTCTGTTGTGTATCTCTGAAGAGTCGAGAATGTCTAAAAGGTGATTCTACTTGAAGATGTAGATGATTTGGACGGGAGTACAGGCAGGTCATGAGAATTTACAGGAAAGTTTGTGTTAGCAACAATCAAAACAACATCATATTTTTTTGCAGATCTCTTCCATATGTGAGCAAATGTCCACATGTCCAGTTCATATTTTACTTAAAAATCAAAAGGATATTCATATTCTGATAGATAGGTAGATACAATTTATAAAATGCATGAAATACCTTTTGCACATTATAAAAAAACTTGTCAAAATGTATTAAATATCACATATATATATATATATATATATATATATATATATATATATATATATATATATATATATATGATTATATGTATATAATGATATTCAATTGATTGCATTTAATATATAAATTTAAATTTGTGTATTATATAAATTAAATATAAAACATACATTTAATAAATTCATTACATTTAACAGTTTTTATTATTTTTTGTTTAATTAATTTTATTTTTTTCAATATTTCAATTTTAATTTCACTATTAAATGTATTTATCAAAATTTCTATACATTTACAAATAGTATCTATGTTTTAGTGCTGTCGATGCGATTAATTGCGATAAATCACATCCGAAATAAAAGTTTGTGTTTACATAATATGTGAACACACGTGTGTGTATATATACGTGAGGTATTCTACATGATAGACATTTGACTGCTGTTTGTGTATCTGAGCACTGAGAACTGATCGCGCGCTGTATGAGAACTGAAGAAGCGAAGCATGCGAGAGAGAGCACTTTTATCAGCGCGATTCTGCCTATCGCACCTTCACTAACTTTTAAGTTAATCGACAACGAATTGTGACTCCTGGGAAAAACGGGACGTCTGGTCACCCTATCCCTAACCCTTCAGGTGCTGAGGCTATTGTTTCAGATCGCTAGTTCGCATTTTGGTAGCCTGTCCGTCCACTGCGGCTGCCATACTGAGACTAGATATGCGAACGCGCCTCATCTAATTGCAATCCAATGACAAGGTTTGTGTACAAATGTGCGTACATTTTGAAAGACAAGACAGTTAACTATAGGATGTATTTTGAATGTTTGTTAGTCCTCAAATAACATTTTAGTCCTGTCTCGTCTTTTTAACGAAGACGCGGCATAAATTTCGTCATAGTTTTTATCATCAGATATTAGTTTTAGCTCGTCAACGTCTCCTCTTAGTAACTGAAAAAAGGTTCGTTAACGAATATTTTTCGTCGTCGTCTTCATTGACAAAATTAACACTGGTACACAAGTAAATTTTTAAAAATTTGATATGTAATATATTTATTTATAATGACATGTATTTTGTAATGAGTATTTGGAGAGTAAATGTGCTTAATTGTCATTAAAATCATATCATAATGCAAAACATGATTTTGACTGGTTTTCTCGAGATCTTTGTCACACAAAAACAAGTATGTTCCTCATCAAGCTGCTTGCATTAACCTCTCATACCTACGTGCTTGAAATCTTCTTGAGGTGTATGAACCCCATGTGCTGGTGATTATACAAGTTTGCACTCCGACCGAGGGTGAAAGGGTCAAGTGTGCTGCAGGAGACATGGCTTGACTGCTGCATTCGTTCTGCTCGCCGGCAACTGATAAATCCAATAGTGCTGACCCTCAGCTAACGTGATTGATTGCAATGTGTCATGCTGCGTGAAACGATCTTCTTTTGTAATGGCATTCTAGAGTTCAATCCTTCACACAGATAGATGCATTTAAACATCAACAGGCTCCGTAGGCTTCTTGACACCGCAGGTATAGGAATGCCGTATGCATATCAGTTTTGCTTATACTACAATTTCACATCGCCCCCACTGATAAATTGTGTCAGATTCTTTTTCCTATTGCTCTTACGTTGGTTGATGACCCAGCAGATTTCAACCCCTGCAGTGTAAAGAGAGAAATTAGTTGTTGAAGTGCTGTAAAGGGAACCCTAAGGTCACATTGAAAGGCTGTGCTAGTACTGGAAGATCTCTTTGTAACATTCCAGTGACCTTAAACTCTCATTCTGGAAGCCATTACCTAAAATTACCTCAGTATCAAAGGCTTTTTTCTCTTCTTTTTTTTTGTCTGCTTTTCAGTGCTTACAGCTCTCCTCAGCCAGCATAGACGCAACACTGAAATTATCGCCTTTGGATCATCTCTGCTTAGTGCTCGGTTCAGTGATTTGAATCAAATGCTCAGACTCAAGTGGAAAGGAACAATGAGGCTGGTTAAGGAAATTAGGCAGGAAGAAACAATGGTGCTTTTCCTGTTTTTTGAAAGCCAAAAAATCCTGTTGAACATATTCAAAATTTAAAGTTAAAGACAAATTGAAATCCACATCACATAATTTACTAATGCAAAGTGATGTATTTCCAAATATATGTAGGCCTATATATAAGATACAACAAGATGAGGCTAAAGGCACACATAAACACACCTACGTATGTGCACACACTACTGTTCAAAAGTTAAAATGTAATTTATTCCTGTGATGGCAAAGCTGAATTTTCAGCATCAATACTCCAGTCTTCAGCATCACATGATCCTTCATATATTGTTTATATTGTATTGTTTTTTTTGTTTGTTTGTTTTTTTTAGGATTCTTTGAAAGTACAAAAGAAAAGCTTTTATTCTAAAAGTCTTTGCTCTCAATTTTGATTAATTTAATGTGTAATTGCTGAATAGAAATATTAATTTCTTACATAATATTTTTTACTTTTGAATGATAGTTAATAAGAATAATCATCATCATTATCATCATTATTGTTTTTTTTGTTGTTGTTTTTTTTTAAATAATATTAATGTTTAAATTTGTTTGTGATTCACTGATTATTTTAATTCCTCTTCAGTAGACCCACAAAAGCACTTTTCCCAATTATTTCCATTTAAATTCTTTGTGAAGCTGTGAAGATTTTGGTATTCACAGTTGCAAAAACACTTTTTTAAAGCTAACAGTCCCAGTGCTGTTATAACTTGTTCAGTGAACTGTATTGCCACATGTTGCATTAATTATAGGCATATTTAACATTTTATGACGCATGGCAGGATGTTACCTCAAAATACATTGAGAAATACTGAGGAAATTACATTTTGATACATTTAGATTTCATTTCAGGTAGTAATTATAACTTCTTTGTTGCTATCAAACATGGAGACAAAGAAAACAGGCAGCATTTTTTGTTTACTTGTGGTCTTGTGTCTGTTATTTGATGTTCAGAGACAGTTCCTGTCATTCAAAGCAATGTGGTTTCTTTGCCAGCCTCCTCACATGGATGTAGTCAAAACAAGTTACTGAAATCATAACCATCAATCATCTCAGAGAAACTGGCGAAGGCCAACACTGACACATAAGCACTGTCCTCAATATCATATTTACACTCTATCAAGAAATCAAAATGACAGATTTTTAGTTTGTCATTATATATTACTTATTGTTTTTGGATTTTCTGGTGTTTAGTAATCATCTCTGACTCATTCATGTCTAGTGGCTTATCCAATCGAAATGACGCCCATTCATAGTAGTACTGTAACTGCCTGAGCACTTGGCAAGCTTACATGGAAGAAACCATAATATGCCAAACCCAGAAGAGAACAGCCGTGCTGTATAAAATGTCCTTTCACCCACTCAAAACACTAGTTACACCGATTACATGTTGCTTTTATGCTGTAGTCTGAAGCAGCAGATTGTAAAATAATTTGCACATGTTTAGTGAAGATTCACGTCTACTCTGTGAATCGAATTATGTGTGAAATTAGATATGAAAAAATCATTGTGGGTTAAGACCATTTAATATAGTCTTAAAAGATAAATTATCCTTGGCTTGTCTTTCATTGTTTACTCTGTGAGCCATGCGTTGTTTGTTAGCATGTATGCTAACATTTAGGCTACTCAAACATAGCATCCTAAAAAGCTTTTATAAAAAAGTATTTTGCTGAAAAATAAGCATGAAGAACCTCCATTCGTATCTGTTTGAGATTTTTTAGGCGAATAAAGCTTTGACACAGTAATTTCAAACATATTGAGCCATGGTTGGCGTGTATTGTGATTATTTTTATAGCAATGAACTACGAAACATTGATGTTTATTATGCTCTTGTAATACCAAGTTATGAGGAAAACTGACGTCTGGACACATTGTTTCTTCTGTTTTATGACACATGTCTTTTGTATGGCAACCAACATTGACAGTTTGCCACTCAGGTAATTCTCATTTTCCTCTGAAGTTTATTGTGTTTGCAACACATGAGCTCAGTGTTTCCGCATTGTTAAATTGATATTTGTACAGAGCCAAACGTAATGTCAGCTATATTAACTACAGCATTACAATGATGATTTTGCCATCTGCGCTGTTAGAACAGCAGAACAGCAGCTGTTCTTCGTTGCCAGGGGACAAGATGAAAAAGTAAGCTCGTTGCATTGTGAGATAGTTTAACCTACCAGTTATTAAAAATAGATTTTTGAGAAGATATCAGTGAAATGTCTTCTCACGATGGTTAGAGACCTGAAGAACCTTAAAGGAAAGAAAACAGCCTCTGTGCTGCGAATGAAGCCAGTATCGCATTAGCAAAGCTTCCGTTCTCTCTCCACCAACAATAGACGCCTTTTCCTGGTTTATTACAGAATTTCCTTCAAGGTTGGATTTTTTCCTTATTTCAACGTTTGTGAAGTACCACAGGTTTTGCTGATTTACTTGTTCCTTAGGTGTTGCTTTAGTGCCCATACAAAGTTTTAGGGCCCTATGATTTCCGTGATGCAGAAAACGTGGATGGAATCATGGAATCCAGTCATAAAAAAGGAATTTACTGTATAATGCAGAATGTGTTACAGTAAATTTTGAATAAATCAAAAGGAGGCTTAGTACGCTTAAATCAAATGCATAATATGGACTAGCATCTGTGAATATTAAAGGGGATAGTTCACCCAAAAATGAAAATTCTGTAATTAATTACTCACCTTCATTTCGTTCCAAACCTGTAAGACCATCGTTCATCTACGGAACACAAATGAAAATATTTTTGATGAAATCCAAGTAGCACCTTGGTACTCTTGTGAATGCATGTCAAAGACTGACATGGAAGAGAAGAATTGTGGAGTAACACTTAGAATACTGTTCCATTGTTAATGAATAATGTATACAGGTTCAAAATTAATGTGAATTATGCATTATGAATAATTAATTCTAAAATGAAGATCGCGGTAACCCACCAGGAATGATTTAAGTGTTACCAAATCTAGCAAAATGAATTACTAACCAGGACCTTACAAAAACCTCAAAAATGTACAAATGACTTCAGTAATTACTAGGGAGTTATCACGATCTTCACTTTAGAATACTGATTTGGTAATGAAGAATTTGGTAATACTTGAGTCATTACTAGTGGGTTACCATGACCTTCTCTTTAGAATTAGTTATACATTATGTATTATTCATATTAATTATGAACTTGTATACAGTAGTTCTTAGTAGTTCTTGGGGAGGTATGAAAAATAGTAGTTACTGATAAGCTAATAGTGAACTACCACATTCGACTAAGCACTATTACTTACTAATTCATTAATCAGAGTTTCTAATATTGTTTTACTCGTGTTCTTGAGTAGTTATTTATTAATGATGGAACAGTATTTTAAAGTGTTACCAATTGTTGAATAAAGTTGTTAATTTAGTTTTCTCTGTGCACAAAAAGCGTTCTTGTAGCTTTGTAAAATTACGGTTGAACCTCTGATGTCACATGGACTATTTTAATGATGTCCTTACTACTTTTCTGGGCCTTCAGTGTGTCAGTTGCATCGCTGTCTTTGGAGGGTCAGAAAGCTCTTGGATTTCATCAAAAATATCTTAATTTGTTCTGAAGATGAACGAAGGTCTTACAGGTTTGGAACAACATGAAGGTGAGCAGTTAATGAAAGAATCTTCATTTTTGAGTGAACTGTTCCTTTAAACCGCATGTTGATCCAACGTTCATTATGTTGTTATTTCATATTTAACATTTTATTTAAACATTATTATGTGTGTTTTTCTGTATAAAATATGAAACCTGCTGTTTTAAGGGGAGATAAACATGGTCAGTTAATATTGGCACGCCAAGAAAAAACATCTACAGAATGAACAAACATCTCAGGCTGTTTTCAGGGCAATGTCTGATTCTGCTTATGTTGACCTGGAAGGAGGTGTGCGTGTCTGTGTGTACACATTTTGCCAGACAGACAGGAAAAGAGAGGTGGTAGAAGAGGTAGAGATATACACTGGTACGGAAATGGGAGAATGTCGGCTGGCGCCCCCACATTCCTCCAGGACTCTCACAATCGCGCTCCACAGGTCCTGGTAAAACACTCGAGAGTGATAAGTGAAACTTTGACACACATGGTCAATGACTCACACTTAACAACTGGGTGGACAAACTGGCACTGTTCTGCTGCCCTCAAACTTCATGATTCTTGCTTGTGCCAACATGACAAATCGCTGTTCTGTAGTGTCCAAAATCACTGTGTATTCCCTATGTAAGTGTTCCTCATTTTTAATTTTGTTGTCTGAATTCTGGGTAAATATGTTCGTTTTTCCCTATATACGTCAATGCGAACTTCAACTCTGCTTTATGGATATGACTAACTCTTGACTAACTATTGAATGTAAAAATGTCAAGATCTAGCAAATATAAGCTTGATAAATGTCATTTGTTGCCACCAAATGAACCCAGTGCCCCCAAAAGCTCTCATTTGGTTTTAACTTACAAATATTCTTTTCTAATTGTTAGGAACATAAAGAGCTGTGCCAAACATGTAAAGTTGTTCGCTCCAAGTTGTTCGAGTGACGTTTGTAGGATAGAAATTTTTGGACTTTTGCTAAACTTGGACCATGGATTTGTTTATTGTTCCATGAGAGAATGATGAATAACTTAAGACTGTGATTCTGTCTCTGATAAGGAGAGGTCAGAGAGTTGCTTGGCCAAGGCTACACATGAGCTTAAACAAACTTGCTGTGTTGATCTGTTTATACCTTGACTGTTCATCTACAACACAATTTGATAACGGACTGGGCCTGGCAAGAATATTGTGCCTCATTACGAAGGGAATTATTCCCATAGTGCTTTGTCAAAAATGTTTGGTACAACACCAAAAATTAAATTGCAATTTTGTGAACAATATTTAAGTCATTATTTAATGAAAATATCACTCTCTTTCCATATTCAAACATGCAGCATCAAGCCAGGTTTGACGTCAACACAGTATTGGTTTTAATGTGTCATATGGCTGGTTAATTTTTAATACATGAAAATGCTAATGAGATATAGGAACTACAGCATTTCAGTCAAATTGTGCAGTCAGTAACAACTTTTTATTCATTAAAAATTTACATGAGAGTGTATTTTATGTGTGCAACAGGTAATTCTGTAACTAGTTAGCTTAAGCAACCCAACTAACGTGACATTTACAAAAGAAACCCGATTTGTTTAATAGTTGTATTTGATTGCAGAGACCGTTTAAAGGCAGAGCCGTGTCAATATGTGCAAAAGACTGTAAAAAAGTGTTCTAGTATGTGTGTCTGCGTGCATGTGTTCAGAGAGAGAAGATGAACGGGGTATTAACTAACCTCATGCACACAGAGGCCATTGTGCGCTCTGGATTTGGTGGCTAACCCAATCTGACGGCCCGGTTTAGAATAGGCCTGCAGGGAACCAAGTGTTTAAGGTAGAAATTTACAAGGCTGTGTTGTTTCTTCATCCCGTGCTAGTCTGGCTCTCTAGAGAGAGATGGTGAAGCCACCCCTCTACACCCCCCAGTCTCCATAAACGTCAGTCTCCTCAATCTCACATCCACTGCAGTAAATGTTAAAGTTTTGAAGTTCACAGAAGTTGGCAGCTATTTCCTCAACATTGTTTTATTTGACCGTAGCGACGTGAGAACCATGCTGAATGTGTCATTCAGAGTTATAATACTGTTGAGATATAGCGTTTTGGGCGATTGATATTGAGATCAATGCATTGACTAGTGGAATGTGCTCGCATTTGTTTTCTTCAAAGGGATGGAGGTGTTTTGACCCCATCACGTTCTGTCAATCCCAGGACATTAGTTAAGCGTGCATTCTTGTCGTCCTGCTCCAGAGGTCAACAGGTCAGACCCTGCAACTGGTTGGTATGAAGCTGTGCATCTTCAATTTCATAAACTATAAAGCTCTGGGGTTTTAAAGATGTTCTCCATAACATCATCCTTCAAATTATTAATCTTTGCACCTGTGTACATGGCTGATAGTCTGAGTTAAGACAACTTTACCGGTTTTGCTAAAAAATTTTGATTAATTGTAAAGAGTTCCATTACCCTTGATGAGGAGTCTTTGTTTCATGAACAATAATGAAGAAACTTGCAAAATACATTGTTATGAAAAGTAACTGATTTTAATATAAAGGCTTTGCTGATAAAAATTTAACAGGAAGGTAACACTTTAGTATAGGCACCAATTCTCACTATTAACTAGTTGCTTAATAACATGCCTATTATTAACATATTGGCTGTTTATTAGTATAAAGCACATATTCTGCATGACCATATTCTGCATCCCTAATCCGACCCAAAACCAAAACTCAACAATTACCTTACTAACTATTAATAAGCAGCAAATTAGGAGTTTATTGAGGCAAAAGTCATAGTTAATGGTTTGTTAATAGCAAGAACTGATACTTTATAATAAAGTGTGACCAACAGGAAAAACATTTTTTTAAATTTTAGTTTTATTTTCATTTCATTTCATTTATTTTCATTTCTGGGTTCATTTATTGAAAATAAAGGTAAAATATAAAATAAATAAAAATATGATAAACTATAAAAATTAAATAATTCAAAAACGTAAATGAAAAGCAAAAATGTTGCCTTGACAACTAACTGAAGTAAAATAAGTTCAATTTGAAATTCTAACATACTGCAACTAAAATGGAAATACATACAGTAAAAATATACGTACAGAAAAAAAAATAATAAAAGCAAAAAATTAATAAATTGAGAGTTCAGCTCCTTAGAAGTTACAGCTGTATAGAGCTGTGACTATATCGCATCCAGGGTTTGAATTTAACTTTTTCACTCACCAGCCAATTTGGCAAACTAAATTTTTAAGTTACCAGCCATTCATAACATCTGCTAGCCAACAACAAAAAATAAAATTACCGAAATAAACCAACAGCTTGCGGCTGTCTACACTGGATGTGACAAAGCAGGTGTTGCAAATCACTTGAACTTTATGTCAGTATATCATAAATACAAGGAATCATCAGTTTACTGTCAGGGATTTGTCGCATCGCACCGCATCCAGTGTAGACAGCATCACTGATCAGAATGGGTTCTATGTTGTCGCGCCGCTTGCATCCGGTGTGTGATCCAACGTGCCGTTATTTGTCAGGACTGTTCAAGTAAGCTAGATAAGATGCTGCGCAATTAGGCTGTATTTGATATATCATGATGACTCACAAGTTCAGTATTTGCGCTACATCTGTGCAGATTTGGTTTAAATGAACTTGCCCAAGAATAATGTGTGAACATAATTTACAAAAAGTTACCCGCCACAGCTGATTTTTACCCGCATTTGGTGGGATGGTGGGTGTTAATTTCAAACCCCGATCGCATCAGTACTAAAGCAGCTGAAGAAAGAACATTAGGGTGTCTCATCACAACTTTTCTTGCTCACACGCGTTTTCTCTGCCTTTTATCTCACACCCAGTGCTGAGCTGAGCTGAACATGACCCCGCGATGGACTGCCAGCTAAGCTTGATTAGAGGATCACTGTCTCTTATCTGGGGACTCTGTAGGAAAAAGATAGATGGCAGGAGACAGAGAGAGAATGTAAAGAAGTGGTCTGCAGTAATGTCCTTGTAGAGGTCAGGAACATTTCAGAGAGGCATTACAGACTGGAGCGGGTTATGTTTTGGAGAGGACAACCATTCATCCTGAATCAGAAGAGAAAGAACTTGTTACATACATTAGCATGATTATGAATGAAATCATAATCAAGCTAATTCACAGCTGTGAGGTATGAACATGCTGACCAACACTCACAGACACTCCCAAAGGGTCATCTTAGGCTGGAAATACGTGCAGCTTGGGAGTCAGTGAAGGGGCAGACGGAACTTTCAATTCCGGGAGTTTTCCTGGGACAGGAAAAGAGGTTCACTGAATGTATTGAACAGAGACTCTTGGAAGGAAGCGTTCATTTGAAACATGCTGCTTTGTCTTGTGATTTTAAGCAAAATATTAAGGAGATGCAGAGCTGTTCCCATTCACAGTAGCTTTGTTTTCGCAGAAGGAACTCAGAATCGAACAGTCATAACATGCAGTTTTTGAACAATACCACCAGCGCCTATTCTTATTGCTCTGTTTTCTTGAGGATTTGTCTTGTGAGTGCAGAAGCTTTTTTGCAACAATTTATTTTGTTTTGCAGCAAGATCTAAGAAATATGAAGCAAATGCAATATGTACAGTATATCACTGGATAAGAACACATGGTGATAAATAAATATATATTTATTAATTTATCTTGAACTGCAGAGTATGTTAAAAAAAAAAAAACTATAGCACATGTCATTGTTTTTACTGTGAACAATACAAAAAAATCATAATTTTCTTAATTTTTGATTTCTGGTTATGAATCTCTTTAAAAAGATACATGTACTTGAGAAGGCTGCATAAGATATGAGAAGATTTTTTCAAAGAAAATGAAACAACTTTTTGCAGATTAATAATTATTAGTATTATTAATTATATAATAATGTTATATTATATTATTATAAATAACTAATTATTATTTAGTTATTAGTTACAGCTCACTGTTGTATTTGCTTGTAAAATAAAGTTTAAAAATGGTTTAAAATGTTTATACATTTATTTAAACAAGATAAATATTCTAAATATTCTATGAAAAAAATATCAAAATGAAACCATTTGCATATTTCTAATAATTAGTAATAGTAATAAGTATATGTGTGTGTGTGTGTGTGTGTGTGTGTGTGTGTGTGTGTGTGTGTGTGTTTGTAATAGAATTGTATTATTTTATCTTATTAATAAAGCTCTTATTTCTGCTTGTAAAGTTTTTAAAGTTGTGTGTCTGTTTTTTATTTCTTTTTGCAGTATAGTCACCCTTAAAAGAGTAATTCTTTCATCTTTTTGCCCACAGTGGTAAACACCTCCAGACAGCTCTCCTAAATACTAAAGTGTTGCACTAAAAGGTCCAGCTGATCTGTTCAGAGCCCACCCTGAAACCCAAATCCACTTTAGAGTACTTTGATCAGCTAATCACCTTCCTGCTAGCCCCGTTTGACCGCACATATCATGTGATGATGAGAGCTTTGCACCCTGACTAGAAGTCTTTTATTTTGTTGGCAGCTCAGAGGCCCAGAGGCACAGTGATTCAAAGATAATCTCATCCTCCTCGGCTTATATTGGCACACACAACTACTCTACTCTCTCTCATTTTTCCAAAACATACTCCTTAACTCCTTGTTTGCATCCCATGTGTGGGAATGTGTGAGAGAGAGCGTCGATCTGTGCACATCTCCTCCCTCGCTCACATGTCATCTCCTCTGTGTGTGTCAGTGATGGATCTGTAGTAACGGGTTCGATTAAACCGGCTGTGAGGACCCAGCAGGTGCGAGAAACGAACATCCACCCAGTGTGGGTCCCGTCCCGGGAGGTGACTGCAGAGGTGTCCCTGTTATGTCTACATGGTTTGATGTGACGGTTGGCGGTGTTTGCTGTGTTCTAACAGATGTGTTTTGTTATAATGGGACTCATAAAGCAACAGTTTTGGGAAAGGATTAATTCTGAGATAATGTAGTTTTGTGTGAAGAGAGACTTGAGCATGAAGAGGGTTTCATTTCCTTTGGAAAAGACACGGGCAGCACTAATGCTGATGAGAGCAGGAGCTGGAAGGACAGCTTTAATCGAAACAATGGTACTTATAGCAGCAGATATTCCTGCCTGTCATACCACAAATATGGCAGTTAAATGGCAAGAGGCAATTTCGAATCTATGAGGGGTTTATTGGTGCAGAATTGTGGGTGTGATGTACTGAGATGGTGTCTTTGGAGGTAATCGTAAATGTAAGGAAACAGACAGTGTGGGAGCCTCAAAGGCATCTTTTCTAATTGAGGTCATGGTGATGTCATGCTCCTCATCTCTTTTATGAGACACTAACTTTATAGACAGTCTACAGCTGGAGAATTTAGGAGCTCCACTTTTCTTTCTGCTCCAACTTCTATTTTCCTTCTTTGGTGACTCTAATGAAAACTTTCATGAACATCAAAAGATATGCCATTATGTAAAGAACAAAATGTATAAATTATATATTCATAAAAAAATGAAGCTCAAGGGCATTTTAATGTAATGCATAAAGTATTTTATTTATTTTTTTATTTTTTTTATTTACATATTTACATTTACACATACATAAATATTTGCATATTTATAATATACAATGTATACTTGTATATGCAATATGCAACTTTTTCTTATTTTATAGGAATTTATATACAGACATATGTAATATGTGTATGTATATGTATACATACTGTATATATAATATGTGTGTGTTTGTGAAAATAATTATTTATAAAATAATAAATATTTTATTCATATATTGTATTTGGTAACACTTTATTTTAAGGTGTCCTTGTGACACATGTTACATGTACTTGCTATTATAATAACAATAAACTGCATAATTACATGCAAGTAAGTCAAATGCTAATCCTACCCCTAACCATATAGTAAGTACATGTAGTTAATTAATATTACTCAGTACTTAAATGTATAATTACACTGCAACAAGAACTCCTTAAAATATATTGTAACCGTATGTTTTATTTTTTATTTTTTTATATTCTTATTTATTTTTTTTTATCAAACATTTTATTTTATATTTACAGACAACATTAACATATTAATCATATGAAAAAAAAAATATATATATATGTGTGTGTGTGTGTGTGTGTGTGTGTGTGTGTGTGTGTGTATATATCTTAACCAAATGTACAGAAATGCACTAATTTCTCTGTGGTTGTTTTAGCGTTTGCTGTAAACCCATTTGTTTGGTAATGGGAGTTGGCAGTGGAGGCAGCGTTTTGTGGTTTGGTCCTCAGGGGATGATTCCAATTAGACTGATGTCAAACACTGGTCAGATGAAAGCTTCCTCTGGTAATGTTTTCTAATAACCATAAAGAGACCACTTAAAAAAAAAAAAGAAAGTATCATTTTTGAGAAGTGCACCTTATATTATGCTTTAAAGTGCCCCAATTATGGATTTTTGAAAATGACCTTTCATGCAGTGTGTAACACAGCTCTAAGTGAATGAAAACATCCTGCAAAGTTTTAAATCTGAAAGTGCACCGTGTATAAAGTTATTGTCTCTCAAAAGAAAGAGTCGACTCTGAATCATTGAAACGAGTCATTTTTAAAACAAATCCCAAGCTGTTTCATGTTGACGTCAACATGAAACATATTGCCCGCCCACTTGTTGGTCTTTTTGTGTTGGTCTGAATGAAAATGCAAATTCGTTCTTTGCCACTAGGTGCCACTTTTGGAGCGGTAAAAAATAGTGGTTTCCCCGGTAACGCTGTACACAAAGCAGCACTGGGCTCACAAACGCTGCTTTATCAGGCATTACAGGCGAGATGAAATGAAAATGAGACCAATCGGACCAATCGTCATGCAAAGGAGGGGTATGGAAAAATAAATCGTTGAGTGACTCGTTTGGGAGTCGCTGAGCAAGTAAGGTAAAAATAAATGCATATTATAAGACAATGAAAGTGTTTTTTGACCTTGCATGCATGTCAACCTGTTGTTGGGGACTCCCAAAACTAAAATATGAACATTTCATTACCAATAATAGGGGCACTTTAATGTATCCTTCTGAAATGCAGGCACAACATGGATCAGTGCACTTTAAGGTCGAGCGATTCTCGAGGACAAGGTCTTGATTTAACGTTCCCTCGGATGTTTCTTGCACCCGCACGCACATACAAACACACGTATTCTTGTGCACGCATGTTACTCATCTCTCCCTCACTCCGCTCTCGGCCCGACTCTCTACGTCCCAGCTGGAGCCTCATGACCTTTGACCAGTGCGCTATCTTGCGCTCAGCCGGCTTGTTTTTCTTGGCCATTCCCAGAGCGTTAGGTAGCCAAAAGTGAAGAAAATTGAGTGCAAGTGGGACCAAGCTGGTGTGCGCTGTCTGGAGGATGTTTGTGTGTGTGGGAGGGTGTGCGTCTGTGCCTGCAAGCGATTTATATGCGTGAACTTCTTGTAAGTTTTCTTATGGATGCATATGGGTGCGCAGGAAGCGCTGTACCACTCTGATAATTTATGACCTGTTTTCCACAAGGGAGAGACTTAATTATCTGCTGAGCGTGTGGTGTAAACCGTCATGGTTTGCTTTGATGCCGTCCGTCCATTTCCAGAGGCTGTGACTAGGCTGGTGCATAGTCTTAGACAGCGAGGCTGTAACGGTTACATCCGGACAGCAGGGATTCGCTGACAGCTTTATTTCGGTTTGTGTGCCCCTGCTAAGATCCTCGGAAGTCCTTTCACAACAACAAGGCACCCCTGAGGTAACAGGTGCTTTACAAGTTTGAATTCTCCCCCAAACCCCCCTTTGAGAGGCGCATTTGTGAGGAGGTGGGGATTGATTGTGGAGCATGTGTGCGTTTTGGGGGGTTGGGGGCCTAAATGCTCAGATCTAATTATAATTTATAGCCAGAGAGATAATGACTTCAATTACTGTATAAAATCGACTGAGTGTAGAGCGAGAGAGTGATTTTATTGCTCAAAGGTTGTCCGTTCAAAGCTCAGGGGATTTAATTCAGTTTTGACTATCAGATGTTTTTCCTAAATATAGACATGAATGAATCAATAGTTGACATACAGTAAGAGTATACAGCTATAACGGTAAATACACGGTACATTGGCTGAATTTCTTTTTTATGATCCGTTATGTTAAATAGCAGATATATTTGAGTTAATAAAATATTCAAATGATCAGGGCACTTTATTAATTCTATTTGACCAGCCTGTTGTTGAAATAAAACAAAGCAAAATCATGTCAAGAAACTCAAAATCTTAAAATAAAAATATAAAATAGAATAATATAAAATAACTAAAAAATGTAACTAAATTAAAATATAAAATAAAAATCAAATGTAATATTAAAACAATATAAAATTAAATTAATTAAATTAAAATATAAATGAACATAACATTTAAAATTAAGATAAAAACTATCAAATTAAAATTGAATAAAATATCACGTTAAAACTGTAGAATAAAATAAACATTGTAAAATTTTATCCATGTCCATCCATCGTCCATTTAATTTTTACATTTGCTGAATGATTGCAGGACAAGAAAGATTGTTTTGTACCTGTTTTAAATTTAAAAAGCTGTTTTTCAGTATACGTTATTTTGGTGTCATTTGAGTCATGTAAAGATCTGGACTTTAAAAGGGAGGTGTTATCTACGTTGGGAGATTTTAAAGAGAAATTTTTGAGTTTGTACTGATTTCTCTGACTTTTGACAACAAACTGGTGTTTGCGCAAATGTGAGAACAGTATGAGTCATTGTCAAGATCTCTTCTGAATCTCTAGAGGAGATTTATGAGATTATTGTGGCCTGTTTTTTTTTTTTTTAATCCTATAGGGAAGAGTAACCTGCTTGGAATGTGGTCTGAATAAACTGCAGCTAGATTTCTCTCTTTTGTACCATCTCTGATTCCATAACTCTCTCTGTAGCTCCTTTCTGGTACAGGATAGTTCAAATAAATAATGTCCTTTTCCACCATCAGCGTAATACATTAACACAGAGCTTTACTAAAAAGGAATGTCTTATTGTTTGACGTTGTTTCAAGAGATCTACCATCTCTTCATCTGCCTCTCTCTCTCCGTTTCTCTTTGCTCCCCAAACAATCTTTCCTCCATTAATCCACGTCCTCCGGTTAATGTTCCCCAGGGTCCTGATCATCAATTCATATATTCATACATCTCCGCTGGGATCCTGACTGGGATTTTAACCCTTTAAATCTTTGTTTCAATGATATGCTGTTGTATATGATGATCAATAAGCTTGGCTTCCCTTGAATAAGTCCAGAATATAAAAACAGCGCTTCTATTTCCACACTCACAAAGGTCTTGATCGGTCAGTGCAGTGTAAATCAGGTTAAGCGAACTATACTGCGCCCTTACAAAAACTAAATCTAGTTATTGTTCGACTGAGACCAATATGTCACTTTAACCTTGGATTTTGGTGGCTTACACAGTTGTCAGCTATCAATTGGCCAGCATTTATTGTGATTTCTGTGGTCATAAAAGTGTGCATGAGTCACCTTCTACAATCTGCTGTGTGTGTTCACACCGGCCTAATTCAATATGGCTTCCATTAGACAGATTGGTGAGGTTCTGCTCAAGTGTTTTTTCAAGGCCTTAACGCTAAGCAGGACTCTCAAGGGAGGTGCTTTCGCTCTCCCTTCCCCCGTTTCTGCCTTCTAATCACCTTTTTTCTCCTATTTTTCCCCTTCCCTCCTTCTTTCTTCCTCCCTCTCTAAATTTTGCATTGTGTAAGTGAATTTTGAACAGCATTTGTGCCTGTGACCTTTCTCTCAACCTTGTTAATGAATGGATTCGTTCACCTTCTGTGTTGTTTAACTTCAAATAACATGAACATCAGTAAATATTAAATCAGCTTTAAATTAGGGCTGGACTATACATGTTGAACATTAATGAGATGCTAGCAATGATTCTGTTTGCGACTTATTAAAAGTAATGAACATTGTAAGGATTGTTAATATCATAAACAGCGTTATAGTTGGTAAGTTCAATTCATTTCTATGAATCAATTCAGTCTGTCCATTTCAGAGAATCAATCCATGGTTATTTGCAGAATCAGTTGAAAATGTTCATCGAAGTCCCTGTGGCATTTTCTATGAATCACCATATTGTTATTTATTGCTGCGTATTGGCACCTATAAATTAATAATATTTATTTACTAAATACTAATAAGTTTTTAACTGTATTTTGTTTTATTATTTTGAATGAATATATAATATATCAGTTAATTATATAATTATATTTTTCTGAATTTCATCAAAAATGTGTTTAGTTACATTACACAACCCTACAGATTTATGTAAGTAAATATTTTATGTTATATTATATTATATTATATTATATTATATTATATTATATTATATTATATATAAAACTTTCATAGTTTTTATGAATTATTCTTTATCATTAAGATGGTCTGTGCAGTAGGTCTCTATGTTGTAAGCCCACATCAAAGGGATTTCACAAAAGCAAGGATCTGGTTGTGAAACTTCATATTTGCATGTATTAAAGTAATTTTTGCCACAGTCAAGGAGCAGAGAAACAATCCACAATGCTTGGAAGCCTCTTACACACACTTGCAACTCAATGACCAGCGCTTGAACTGACCTCACAGGTTACCGTAGGTGGTCCCATGACTTCTGGAAACTTGAATTTGTGTTGATGTAGTAGAAAACCGAGAGAATGCTAGGAATGAAGTGGGTATGTATATCAAAAGTTGGTCGGTAGACATTTTTCTTTTCTGTGGTGAAATTGTGGGAACAAGGTCAAAGGATGTGGTTTTAAATGATTTCCATCTTTCATGGGGCTCCGTCATGGGGTGGTGATAAGACCTGAGTCATTAGCTACATGAGATAGGAAAATGATGTAGAACCGACCCGCTCGCTCCATACTTTGGTCTGTACTCTCTGGGTTCGCGTAATTGATTTCAGGCCTCAGATGTTTTGTTTTTCTTCTTACGGAGCTTAAATTTGACTCTTCCTTAAGTATTTTTTCCTATATTCAGTCACATGTGGGGAATAGTTCTTGTTAGCATCTATCTTTAACTTTCTCAAGTGCACTAACCATTCAGAAACAGTTCCAGTTTGTGCTTAACAGGTCATGTTGCTTTGAATCTTTGTGATCAGTTCACTAAAAAGATCTGAATCATTCACCATCCCTTTCTGCAGGTTTCACCAGTATGTTTTTGTTCTGTTGAATCATTCACTCAACTGATTCGATTTCTCCACAAATGACTACAAATCATTTCCCCTCCATTACCCATCCCCTCCAACCTTTAGTCATGAGCAAGCTACAGCAAAAAATGGCTACAATAGCATAAATAATAGTTTCAGTATTGTCTTTGTTCAGTTTTTGCCTGCTCATAATTGGTCTGCATGCTTTCTATCTATATTTTGTACAAGACTGACTCATGAACTGACCAAACAACATGCTTCCTCTTGTTCAGACAGATGAAATTAAAATGATTCATTCTAAAAAGATTCATATTTTCTTTTTAACAATTTATGTACACTGTGATTTCTCTTCACAGAAAAGCACATGATCGAGATCCACGCTCTGATCAGATGCTTTAACATTTGTCACCGTCATTGTGTTCCCATAATCCTCTCTAATGAATGTGAGTTGCTCGGTCTCTCTCTGCTTTTAACTTTTCACACAGTTTTAATTTGTAACGCTCAAATGAAGCGCAATCTCATGACCTCCCTGATTCGCATGTGTCCTGCCTGAGTTCACCAGAACCACTGAACTCACATGACACTGAAATCAGTTATATATTTCACCCCAAGCTTACAAAGCAAGTGTGTGTTTGTATATGGAGATGAAGCCAAAGTGTAACAGCTTTCCACGTTTTAATGAGGTCACGCTGAACCCCTGACCCTCTGACTAAAGCAAGTGACATCATGCCTCAGGATATCCCTCTTGCTAATTGAATTTATTTGCTCCTATGAAAAGAGATGAGCGGAGGCCACACAAGTTTGTGCATGAGTTGTATTTAAACATAACAGGTGGTCTCTCATTGTCTGGCTATGTGGCATGTGTCGCAGGCCAAATGAACAGCTCATTTTAGATGTAGTGAAAGGATTGCGTTTGCAGCTTAGCAGTTAGGGGTCAGGGGTCGAGGTGGTGGCTGACAATGAACTGGACGACATCTTGCTGACCTATGACCTTGACCCTTAAAATCTCCATGGGTCATGACCCCAGTATGACCAGCGGCTGTGTGTACCTCTACAGGTGGAGCGTGTAAAGTTAGGGTTAGATACTATAGGATATGTCAGCTAATGAAATTAGCAACAGATTTATAATAAAAAAGTCAATTTTAAAAAACAAAACTTTTAAAAATCCAATTTTTACTTGATTCATCTGCACGTTATTCAAATGAAGAACGTTTGTCTTCATAAACTTTAATAAAATGTTTGGGGTCGGTAAGATTTTTAAAAATATTTTTGAAAATACTGCATTAGGGCTGCATTTATTTGATCAAAAATACAGTACAAGCTTCATATGATCCTTCAGAAATCACTAATATGCTGATTTGGTTCTCAAGAAACATTATTATCAACGTTGAAAATAGTTATACTGGTTAATATTTGTGTAAAAATCATTTTTGTAGTTTTTTTGAAGAGTAGAAATGTTGAAAGAACATCATTTAATTGAAATAGAGATGTTTTGTAACAGATGTTACTTTTGATCAATTTAATGCATCCTTGCTGAAAAGGAAAAAAAAAGAAAAATAAACCCTATTCACCTCAAAATTTGAACAGTAGGCTAATTAACCTTTATTTTTGCACACTCATATTCAGTCTGACTCCATGGTATTTATGATCATGATTAACTCCCAAAGTATAAAACCAATTCTACTTAATTTTTCTTACCGAATATTCTGCATCTTTTAGAAATACATCATTTTTGCAGAAGTAAATTAGGTTACAAATGGCAGTTCACAAGGACTTATGGTGGACAGTAATAAAAGACACACTGTAAAAAATGACCATGATTTTAACGGTAAAAAAAACTGTGAAAATGCTACAGTAAAAACCTGTTAAATGGTTAACGGTAAGTTCCCCTAAAATATACGGTGAAAAACTGTAATAGACATTTCAAATAATGTAAAATTTACAGGGAAAAAACGTAAATTGACTTTCCCAGAATTCCCTGTGTTGCATTTCAAATTGGATGTTTTTCTTTGAAATAATTATGTTTCTTCTTTGTTTTTTCTTATCAGTTATGTTTATTAGGGTTGTATGTTACATCTAATGTTGTTAAATGAATGTTTATTGCATATTTCAGTTTAATGAGTTTCACCATGATGGTGTTTAGTGTTTGAGGGAATGACACTGTGCACCTTCTATATATGTTATTATTTAAAAGCTGCTTGTGATGGGCTTTGGTTCATCATGTTACAAAACAGATTTCAGTACTTCAGTAGGTTGGTGTATTAACATTATATCAGTTATTACGGTATTTGACTGTAAATTTAAGTGAAAAACGTAAAACCTATAATGTTGCTACCGTATTTTTTACTGTAGAATTCCGGCAACCACAGCTGCCGTTTTTTTTCCCGTAAATTTTACAGAATGTTTTTTACAGTGCAGAATAATAGGATAATAGAATTCAGCTTTGTGACGTTCAGCCCATGTTTTTCATGTTTGAGGACGTGTGCTGAAATCTAAACCTTGTCTGATCAACTGTTTGTCAGTAATGGTTAAAATTTGCGACAGGAAAAGGAGGACACTGCCATAATCAAAGCCAAATGTGACTGTCAGTGTACTTCCTCTCACAAAGTGGCTTTATGCTTCACGGATACTTGTATGTGATTTGTAAACTTACAGACGAGTGTGTCTCCTATCATGATGCTGGCGATTTACTCTGTGGGAGAAATTGTTTATAACAATTACAAAACTTGCTGTTATAGTTTGGGTGTCTGGAAACTCAAGGTCACCAACTCTGCCAAGTTTTGGATTTTATTTATAACCCTTTTAAAATGGATAGTTCACCTAAAAATCATCTTTTACTCACCCTTTTTTCCATTTACTCATCATTTACCATTTGTTCATTAGCTCTTATTATATGGAACAGTTTTCAAAATATCATCTTTTGTGTTCCAATGAAGAAAATATTTTTGGTTGAACTATCCCTTTAAGAAGAATCATCTCATGTTACAGAAGGTAACGGATTTGCTCTCTACAGTCCTGTAAATAAAGGCCAAAATAAGTCTTACAGATGCTGTAATCGACATCCACATAAACTTCATTTCTTCTCTTGGGGTTCTGAATGATTTACCTGAGGCCTGCATACCTTAATAACTCAATAAGCTAAAAGACTCCTGGTGCTCTGTGCCTTTAAGTCATAGTGATACCGTATAGAGCACACATCCATGTTTTTGGGGGAGAACACCGTTTGTCTGGCCATGTTTATGGGGCTTTGACAGATCATGCTTATCCACTGAACTCCCCCAGACCAGAGAGGCTGTTAAGCTTTAGCTCCGCCCCTTCCCTTCCCATATTCAACCCATCCTCCCTCATCCAGAATAGCTGTCGTGAGGCGTATGACTGAGCTGCTGCTGTCACTGTGGCGACAGCGCTGAAAAGCATTGTAGGTTATATATTTGTGTCAGTTTATGCTGCACTAATGTTGTTTGGGTTTTTGGGCGGCTGCGTAATTAAGACCACACTATCTGAGAGGAGACGGCGAGAGGGGAAGTTAGGATGGCGGTACCATGAAGCTATATTTCTTCCATTCTTCCCTCCCCCCCAACCCCCATCCTCGTTCCCTCTTCCTTAGGGCTGGGATCATTTACCGTAAGAGTGTTGAGATGTGAGGCTCGTGCCGTCCGAGGTCAGGGGTTGGGGGATGTATGGAAGGAGCGTTCCTTTAGTTTCTGGCCTGCACTTTGTCAGCATCACTAAGGTAATATCAATAAATCAATGGGTCTGTACTCAAATTATGGGCAGGAAACGACATAAACTACAGTGTGCTTCAAGTATAAGGGTTTGGTGAAATACATATTTTTGTTTTTACCCTGGTGGAACAATGTCTACAGTGGCTGCTTTTACACTGGCACAAAAAAAATCAGATTTTTTGCTCACATCTGACACAGATTGAAATTTGTTGCACATGTGTAAACACAAAAATCCACAAGAGATCTGATTTTTTCGCATCCGATCTGGCCCACTTCCAAATTTGGGTTTTAATCGGATACATATCCGATATCTGGACATCCGACCTACGTCTAAACACACACATCTGATTCCCTGCAGAATTCCTTATGCGAGGGCTAGACGTTTGCCCATAAAGACAGCGTTTTAATGTTGCATTTTATTGAGATAAACACTTAATATAGGTAAGAAATTGGGTCCCACTTTATATTAGGTGGCCTTAACTACTATGTATTTACATTTAAATTAATAATTTGATACAATGCACTTATTGTTTACATACATGTTTTTACATTGTACTTATATTTTAAAAAATACCTATATGTACTTACATCAGTAATTAATTTATGTAATTACATTTATAATTACACTGTCAACCCATCCCTTACACCTTAACCCACCCTTAAACCTACCCAGACCACCAAACCTGTCCCTAACCTTACCCGTATCCCACCTCAATAGCAGCAAATGTGTTTTTCAATACAATATGAACACAATAAGTACATTGTACTTATTTTTTGATGTAAGTACATAGTAGTTAAGGCCACCTAATATAAAGTGTAACCAGAAATTGTACTGTACGTTCGGCAGCTGGTTTTCAACCCCTGCCCTGTGAATTTTATCAGTACAACAGCTTTGCTACTAAAAGATACATTATATTTCTCAGCAATGAGGTGATAACTTTTTAGTTTTTGTAATTTAACCAACAAGCTTTACTTGTTCGCAAGCTTCACGCTTGCTCACGCATTCTCTCTCTCATTCATTCAAATTCATTTAAATAAATATCATCTTGGCGCTGCTTTATTTCACTAAAGAATTCTACCTCTAACGAGCTGTAGATAAAATAACGGTTACACTTTATTTTGATAGTCCACTTTAGATATTCTACTAACTATAAGTAACTTTGTAACTACATGTCAACTACATGCCAACTAATTCTCATTAATTTGCAGCTACATGTGTGCTAACTCTCAGAGTAGACTGTTAGGGTAGGTTTAGGGTTAGTAGAATAAGCTGACATACACTTGCAAAGTTTCTCATAGTCAGTATGTTGTGTGTTGTGGATCCATCAAAATAAAGTGTTAGAAGTTATTAAGCAGACAGTCTACTAATACTCTAATGACTGCTAGTTGACATGTAGTTGCAAAGTTACTTACTGTTAGTAGAATGTCTAAAGTGGACTATAGAAATAAAGCATTACCAAAACAATAAAATGAAAATTACCGTTATTTTCCAGTCTTTATCCGTTCAGTCAGATTTTGTGCTGCAAAACATCCAAGACAGCTGTTGTCCAATATATAATAATAAAAAAATAATAATATTTTTTAAGCGCAATCCAAAAAATGTCAAGCGGATGCTGACTTTATGTAACTTTCTTGATGTCATTAAAAGAATAATTTATATTTTTAAGTAATTTGTATTATTTATTAGGAAATAAATAAGCAGTATTTTTTTTTTTTTTTTTTTACTTTTTATATATTTTCAAAGTCATATGTAACCAGCATACACTACTATTCAAAAGTTTGTGGTTGGAAAGATTTTTTTAAAGCCTCTAATGCTCACCCTGACTGCATTTATTTGATTAAAAATATAGTAAAACAGTAAAATTTTTAAGTATTATTACTATTTAAAAATACTATTTCTATTTCTGTTTTAATATATTTAGAAATTTAATTAATTACTCTAGTCTTCAGTGTCACATGATCCTTCAGAAATCATTCTAACATGCTGCTGCAATGCTTAAGAAACATTTTTAGCTGAAAACTGTTGTGCTGCTTAATATTTTTTGCAATATTATATCCTATATTCATATATTGCAATATATGTTCTCTATTCTTTATGCTTTCTAATTTTTGAATAGAAAGCTTAAAAAACAGCATTTATTTGAAGTAGAGATCTTTTGTAACATTATGAATGTCCTTCTTTCCTGTCACTTTTGATCAGTTTAGTGTGTCCATGCTCGATGAAAGCATTAATTTCTTAAAAAAAAAAAATTGGAAGGAAGACAAGAAAATATTACTGGCCCCAAACATTTGAACAGTAGTGTGAAATGTACTAAGAAAGTTTCTTGGATGCTCTTATTTGTCACTGACCCTGATATAAAATAGTTTTCCTTATGTATCCTTACACAATATATGAAATATTTTCCTTGTGATGACATGCTCATCTCTTATAAATGGTAATGACATTTTGGGATTTTTTCAAAATGGTTATAATCAGTGCATGTACAGATGAGTTACTGTCCCCGTCCAGATCTGGGAGAACTCAAGTTCTCAAGGCTCTCTCACATTCATTAGAGGCCTAGCGGGGATGCTAATCAGCCTGCATTTAGCGGGATTGGTCCCCAGGCTCCATAAGAACAATCACATGAATCAACTTTACAACGCCTGGAATAGTAAGGTAGATGTGCTTCGGGTGCATTTTAGGATACATGTTAACAATTCATAAAAAAAGTTGACTGTATAAGAGAAAAATCAATTTAGCAGAAACTGTGTCTTCTAAAATACCCTCTGATGTCCCATTGAGCACATTGCCCCCGAAATGAAGCATGCAAATGTTTCCAAACCTCAGTTGCCAAAGTAGAGGAATGAATTATGTATAACATGTTTGTGCTTTTTTCTTCTGTGTACATACTTCTGCCATGAAATACAAATTGGAAGCAACCAACAAGCACTGCATACACTTCAAAAGCATATACAAGTCTGGAACGAAGACCAAGGCCAGATCCCACAAACTTGTAAAAGGAAAATAAGACTCTTGTGGCATCTTGCAATAGCTGTTGGGAGGAAAAACATCCACACTGTACCCTTCTTTCATTGTAAAACCACTAAAATACAGCCTTTTATATTCTCTGTAGTGATGCATAGCTCAGTGCCTCGGAGCGTGATGCTCTTGCCCATAAATTTTCTTAAAGGTGCAGCGTGTTACACAAACAGCGCTGAGTGGAGTCAGCCAGTGCGGTTTGCAGTTGTTGAGACACAGATCCATTGAGGAAGAGAAGTGGTTGGAATCTGTCTGCTCTCATCTGTTGCCAGTTTAGAAAACATTCTGGACTGTCCCCGGTCCATCACTGTCCAGCTTAATTACATCTGTCTCTATGAAAGTTTAATGGCAGAATGCTCTGGAAGTAATGAATTTTCATTCATAAAAGAGTCTGGAAGCATTTCTCGTTCTTATTTAGTTTGTGTCTGGGTTTGTGATTTTGGTATTTCTAATACGTGATTTTTTTATGGATTTTGCTGGCCATTGCTAACAATTGTCCTGTTTTTAATGAAATATTTTTTTTTTTGTGGAATATCACATTAAACCACTAAAGAGAAAATGTAAGGTGAAAAATCAGGAAGATTTGCTTTATTATTGCTTTTTGCTCTCCAAACAGAAATTTGATGTAATGGGATGTAATGTCTGTAAACTATAGCATATAGGCCTACTTGCTGTAGGTTCTTATGGTGTAGTGGTTATGTGTTTCTCATAGTAATCAAACACTTGTGTAAATGAAAACCTTGTTGTTGTTCCATATTTTAGTATCATTATCCCCAAACTGTCCAATTAAAACAACTTGTCACATCCTGTGCATAACATTATGAGAAAGTATCGATCAAAGTTCCACTTGTGCTAATCAGTAAATAGTCAGTCCATGTGCACTGCAGTCCGCTAATGAACAGTAAAGCATTTATAAACAGTGCGGTCTGCTGATTCATGCCTAGATCAAAGAACAGCTACAGGTTTGCTCCAATATAACCACCTCGCTTTCATCACTTCTTACAGTCGACCTCATATTTTAGCACTGACATATGAGTGCCAGACCAGCTTCCTCTTTGAACAACCATTTGCCAAATGTGTGGGAGGCACTGGCTATGTCTGGCCTTCATAACACTATATGTGACCCTGGACCACAAAACCAGTCTTAAGTCGCTGGGGTATATTTGTAGCAATAGCCAAAAATACATTGTATGGGTCAAAATTATAGATTTTTCTTTTATGCCAAAAATCATTAGGATATTAAGTATCTTATGTTCCATGAAGATATTTTGTAAATTTCTTACCGTAAATGTCATGATTAGTAATATGCATTTCTAAGAACTTCATTTGGACAACTTTAAAGGCAATTTTCTCAATATTTAGATTTTTTTGCACCCTCAGATTCCAGATATTCAAATAGTTGTATCTCAGCCAAATATTCTAACAAACCAATACGTCAATGGAAAGCATATTTATTCAGCTTTCAGTTGATGTATAAATCTTAAGACTGGTCACATATGTCAGTAAAGGCTCCCATTAATTAATGAGACTGTTGGTGGTTAGTCTGGGGTATGGTGATCAATATATTGAATAGGAGAGTTGATTTGATTTATGAGTTATATTGATCTTTGATTATCTGTGATCCGTTATATTTTGTTTTGTTTTGTTTTGATTTCCATAAAATGAAAGTCAATGGACAAAAATAGCTGAAAAATTCTCTCTGGTAAATGATTCATTGAATAGTGAGAGTTAGGATTTTCATTTATGAGTTCTATTGATCTTTGATGATCCGTCATCCATTATTCATGTTTCCAAGGGAACGGGCTATTTTAAAATATTTAAATTCCCAAACCAATCTATATCAACAGAGTCCAGGCCCTTCCCCTAAAGGAAAAACCTTTTTAGATCTATGTTGAATCCTTAATTTTTGTAAATATGTTTAAATATTGATCTAAATATCAATAATGTCTTTAAAAAACTGTCTAAATTCTGCAAAGTAGTCCATTTTTAACTAACTTTGGTCAAAAGAAGCTAATATTTGTGAGAAAGGGACTTAAGCCTCGTTCAGACTGTCATCCCAAATCCGATTTTTGTGCAAATCCGATTGAAATCTGATCATATTTACATAGTCTGAACGGCAACGAACTACATGAAATCCGATTTGTGCAAATCCGTTTTTTATGTGGTTTGGAATCCTATTCAAATCGCATTTCTGGAAATCCATTTCAGATCGGATTTAGCGTAGCTTTTTCACGTCCTCACGCCACGTAAAACGTAAATGCGTTAGACGTTTTTGCAGAAAACATGCTGAACATCTTTGCAGAAACAAGCTTGTGTCGTTGCGAAGTGCAAGTCAAGCAGGAAAAAAAAACAATAAACTGCTATACGTACCTCTTCGTGTTTTGAAAGTAGTGGAGACAAAAACAAAAAAACAAGCAAAGTAGCGGAGACGGCATCACAGAATAAAGCCGTACATTCAAGCTTCCTGCGTTTCTGCCGCACAAGACGAAATATAATAATACAGCGCAACCGCGACGGTAAGACAACATCTGTATTGCAATTGCTGTTACTGTTGTTTTTAGCGTAGGCATAACCAGGAAACCGCATTACCATAGAAACCAATGCTTATTCAGTAAAAACAAAGGAGCGCTTATGGACACACAAATCGGATATGAACAGTTGCGATACGCTGTGTGGACAGACAGTTACTCAAATCCGATTCCATCCAGATATGCACAAAATCGGATTTGGGCTAACAGTCTGAACGAGGCTTTAGATTCTTGCTTTAGATTCTTTTGTTCTTTGTTCTGTTTTTGTTTTTGTATGATTTTCTCTCCAAAATATATTTTTAAGAATGCTTAAAAGTGTTTTTGTCCCTACAGTGAAAGTGGGGTCCATTGTATTTTGGACCTCGTTGACTGTCACTTTATGGACAACAGTTGAAACATTCTTCAAAATATTTTCTTTAGATGAATTCATTCAGGTTTATAACAAAATCACAAATAAATGAAGAATTTTATCCTAACTAAATAACTTAAAGTTGCTTGCTGTGCCACACAAAAGTATGGGTCTAGATATATAGGGCCGAGAGCATATACTTGAGAGCACTTAAAGATAGACGTGATTTCATCTTGAATCAAACGTACTGCCACTCACAACCTCTTTGAAAAGGATTGCCAGAAAGGTCACAGTGAAGGAAAGGACATCCAAAGCTTAGCTCTCAATTAATCACATCCAAAGCACTGCTGCTTATCTTGATATAGACCTGAGACCTTGTAATAGTGGATTCTCTTACTTATTCTAACCCCTGCGATTTTAAGAAGCAGATTCCCTTGGGAACGAAACAAGAAATCGGAGATTAACCAGGTGATCTTGAATTACAGATATCAAGGGTTGTGTGCATTAGCAAGAAACTCTATAAGTTTGCTGAGACATGTAAAAATAACACAAATTTTCCTGTTGGACAAGCAGTGACCTGTAATAGATCTGTTGTCTTATCTGAAATTGTTTGTGTGTGCCTGTGTTTGGGTCAATGGGTTTATGCCTTCAGTAAAAACGCAGATAAATTACAGCATCAACCTCTTGACATTGGATGCTAGCAAGAGATAAACTCAAAGATTAATAATTTAGACCACATGTTAGAGACTGTAAGCAATGGAATAACAAACTATTTATTGCGCTTGTAAAACTGCAATGACCCAAGACAGCAGGCAGTTTTGTTGTTGTTTGCTGTATAAAATTCACATACGTAGACATTCATCAACTTGAAATATCTAGTAGAATTTAGGAAATTCAAACTGTTTGACCCCAAAAGACATTTACAGTGTAATGCAATCACTCACCGATGGTATTTTATATATTTACGCATATTTATAGAGCTTGTTTAATGCATGTTAAGATGTTCTAGAAATCAATCTAAATATCCCCATAAATACACACATATTTTGCTGTATGTGTTTTGTAGTTGCGTTTTTTCTTGTCTGGGATGTAATTTTTCCTCTCAGGGTTTTAACTTTATAATATGGGGTGCAGTGGGTGGTGGAAGAAGATATTGCACTTCGGTTGCTGAGATAAATTCAGTTATGTAGGTCAAGATAAATGTAACTAATATTAACTAATAAGAAACTGCTGTTTCCTGACTCATTATTTATTGCGCCAGTTGAGAGGTTTTAATGGAAAACATCTACCACATGATCATATAGTACATGCAACCCTTCAATTACAGATTTGCTCCTTTAATAAGATTTCATCTGGTTAATTATGGCAGAGATCAGCCTCTTGAGATGTCTGCAACCTTAGAAACCGATGAATTACGGCGTATGGTGTTAAGTCCTATTAGCGTTTGTCCCAAAAGTAGTTTTGGAAGGGGAATGGATGAGTCTCTCTTCAACCAGACAGAATCATTGCAATGCTTTCACACAAGTCAAGTTCAGTAATAACAGAAAGACTAAGTGGTGGTTGAAAGTTCTAGTTGCTTGTTGTGGGCTGAATGTGTCTCGACAGTATTGATCTGCTGTGAAAAGCGTAGCGAGATAGTGATTTGTTGCTTGCGACGCTGAGAAGCCCTCAGAGTCTGTCGTTTAATTTATTGATGAATAAGGAATGGAGTGATGCAGATGGGAATTCTGCCTCTCGTCAGGACTGTCAGATTGATTGATGCCAGAATGGAAGATGGATTATTGCACGTGTGCAGAAATACTGTACGGCTTTACACTTAATTGCCATTGATGAGTGTGCAGGAAATCTAGACGGCCCACTTTTAGTCTGCAGACTCGCTGACCTTCTTTTTACCTCTTGTGAAGCGTGCAAACTCTATTTATGGATATTTGTCAAATAATTAAATTAATAAATAAAAATATTAATACATTTAATGTGTATATTATTATGATTTATTATTCAATTATTTGTTTATATTTATTAGTTTGTATTGTTATTTATTGTTAATTGTATTATGTGTGTGTGTGTGTGTGTGTGTGTATGTATGTATATATATATATATATATATATATATATACATATATATAATTTATATATAATTAACAATTAAAAATTGCATAATTCATAATATAAAAATGTATATACATTAAACATTACTATTATATAATTACATTAATTTTATATCATTTGTTTATTTAGTTGATTGTAGTTGTTAAATGTTAATACATGTTAATTTAATACATCTTAATTACTTGTTTATAAACAATTGCATAGTTAAATAATAAATAAATCATATAAATTATACATTATATTATATTATGTTATAGACTATCTCTAATTTATAAATATTTTATTTAGTAGTTACATTTACAATATAATAAATATCTATATAGGAGAGCAAACATGTGCTTGTATTTTTCCCATCAGATTACATGCAGATTTTGTGCAGTGTCAGAGAGTGTGAACAATGGATGTGCTTTCATTATCAACTCGTTCTCTGCAGATAAGTCCTCAGAACCCAGAGGGGCCCCGCTTCTTACCGGGCCCCTTAATGCTTTTTTCACCTGCACCCTGTTTAATGAAGGAGACTTCTTTACACTGGTCTCATATCAGTTTAAGATTTGTGTCACCCTCCCAACCTCACAAACACAGGCATTCTGTTCAACCCCCTGAACCCTCATGCCCACACACCTGATCCAATCATCCACAGCTTAACCACAATCCCTCTTGATGTTTAAATCTTATTCTTTTTTTTCTAATTCTAATGCAGTATAAATGATTGGCTGTAGTCTGCTCTGAGAAATGGGGTAGTGTAGAGGTCATGCTCACCAGGTGGGCTAGACTTGTCATTTCTATCAGCGTCCTGAGAGCGAGGCCTGGCTACCACAGCGTCCCAGGACGAGTCATTATTGCAGGTGCTTAATCCCACCCACTTTATCCAAATATCCCAGGAACAC
Source organism: Acrossocheilus fasciatus (assembly GCA_036784905.1). Classification (NCBI taxonomy): domain Eukaryota; kingdom Metazoa; phylum Chordata; class Actinopteri; order Cypriniformes; family Cyprinidae; genus Acrossocheilus; species Acrossocheilus fasciatus. The sequence continues at coordinate 14,639,839 of CM071947.1, read as the reverse complement.
AGGCAAACATGGGGCTTTGATTTGTAAGAAAGATCGTATTTCACCACACGTAATCCCAACAGGAAATAACAGCGGTAATGGGAAAAACAGATGGAAAAGAGTTGACCACTGCAGAGCAGAGCGTAAGCAGCGGTGCTCTCATTTGCACTGAGATCTGGCTCCATCGCCATTGGGCTCCTCAGGACACGTCAGCCACAGCAGAAATTCACCTGTTGGTATATCACTGCACACTTGAGGTATTCACGTCACACCAGAACAAACTGCTACGGCGTTCCAGAACGGTACATAAAGTGCACGTGGGAATGTATTGTGAAATGTGGACAGCATTCTCTGAGCAGGTGTTTTGATTTTGAGCTGTAATAGCTGCACCTTATGTTTTCCCATTTCAGACTTTAAAGACAAGTGACTTGCTTTTCCATTCCAATATCAAGCTGAGATGCAACTGTAATGCAAAAAAAGAAAAAAAGGAAAAAGAAATCCCATAATTACCATAATGCATCCAGATGTTTTTCTTTTGACCCTTTTTTTGGTGTAATTCTCATCATTCTCAAAGGTGATGTATAAATATTTTATATATATATATTTATATATATATTTTTTGTAGAAATAAAATATTTGCATTATAGTCAAATAAATGAGAGTTTATTTTAATATTATTTAAATGTGTTTATTTAAATATTTTTTTAAAGGTAGTACAAAAACTGTATCTTGTCTTATATAAATACTTTGTGCATTGCACAAATGGTTTTTATTTGTATTTTTATTAACATCTATTTATACTACAGGACCATTGAATGCTTGAATCTGATTGGCTGACGAACGTTCTAAGGTGTGCAATTATTTTCAGGGAAACGCACGGCGAATGTAGTTCCAGGCAGGTCTCAACTGCATTACATGACCACATCAAAAAAAAATTAAAATACAGTACAACAAAAACCATCATGATAAATATTTGTCAGTTTATACATTTTCATAAATTTACTGAGGATTTTGGTAACAGCTGACAGCTGAACAGGACAATCATCTTGCGGCCTTTATACTTCCTGTTTTTACAAAATATTATTATTGGAATGGATATTGGGGGGGGGGGGAAATCATCAGGATCTATAAAGAATAATTGCTTGACCTTGCTATTTTGGCCAGATTTCACATCCTCTAGATCTCATTAAAAAAAATATTTATTTATTTATTTATTTTTTACAATCCTCATAAATGGCACCAAGCAACGTTACGAAACTTCTTCCAGAGTCAACCGTATTAAATATTTGCAGGCTCGGCAGAGTCAAAGGTCATTTCCTCTTGATGTTTTGCAAGGAGCCATTTGTTGTGTTACAGGCACTAGGGTCTTCAGGTCTTTCTGGAGTTGATGAATGGGAAGGTTTGTGGACCACCAGAGTAATTTTGTTTACAGAGTGCATCATGGTGGGCGAGAGGTCACTGCATAAAGCAGAGTTGAGGGGTCGTGACCTCAACCTTTCCGGTAGCAGGAGCTCTGTTGAGTGAGGGCCTAGGATTCCTGAGTCCTGTACAGCTTCTCTCCTTGCTTTACCATGTCAGGACTGTAATGTGAATCAGCTGTACAGCTGCAGTTATACAGCCGTGACAATATGAAGATTATCTGTGGTGGTGTGTGTAAAAATGTGATTGCGGTTTCTTTTAACTGTATTATGAGTTCAGCTGATTTACTAGCTTAAAAACAGCAATTTTCATAAACCATAATTCTGCATTTCATGGCTCTCTGGAATGCTTGATTCTGACTGGTCACTTGCTGCATTCTGCAGTCAAATATTTTCTCTATAATGACCATTAAACTATAATTGTCTGTTTTGCCAGGTGACCACATTTTATGTCTCTTGTATCATTCTGCAGCCTCTTTCTTCTAAATAATGAAATTATGTCAATGTTTCATTGCATTTATTTACTTATTTGATAAGTAGCTGTGTAATAAGGAGGATAATGTACAGTCATACGGTCATTATCGCTAAATAAACCCCTTCAGGGTGATACGAGGCTCCTGATCTCCCTGTCTGGGTTTATATTGTGATAATGACCAGCTGAGTGTATATTATCCCTTACTTAATATCTTCTTAATGATTATATATGAACTGTTGGCAAAGATTTTGGTAGGAAAACGCAAATTGAGAGAACTTCCTCCTGGTGTGTTCAGTTAGTATGAATTTGACCTGATCGCATCCAAAATGTGTGTGTGTGTGTGTGTGTGTGTGTGTGTGTGTGTGTGCGTGCGTGCGTGCGTGTGTGTGTGTGTGTGTGTGTATATATATATATATATATATATATATATGTATATATATATATATATATATATATATATATATATATGTATATATATATATATATATATGTATATATATATATATATACACACACATGAAACAGTCTTTTCATTTGATTCTACATTTATCACATGAAACGTTTGTGTCCTTGTCCTATTGGTGAAAAATGTAGAATGAAACTAAAAGAAAAAACTGTTTCATGTGAGTGCGGATCATGGTTTTGTATAATAAGTGATTTAATGAATTAACGCACCTAACCGGAAGATCAAGCGACGTAAGAGCGCGGTGCAAACAACTTTTGTGGAACTGCATTATTATTATAAGTTGAAAGAATTTCTTATAAGTTGAAATCTGTTTATTTTATTTATTTATTTGTTTGTGGAAACAGTGTTTCCTTTTCAAGAATTTTTGATTAATAAAACTTACAGAAGAACATTTATTTATAATAGGTTTTTTTTTTTTTTGTAAACTTTGAAAGTTGTTACTTTCATTTTTGATCAATTAAATGCACACTTGCAGAATAAAAATATAAATTAATGACACCAAACTTTGGACGGCAGTATGTTTAATCAAGTTACTTTTGACTCCTTCCTTTACATCCCCAAAAAAATAAATAAATAAAACCTTTGCCCCAATCCAGACCATCTCTTACACATTTTCCTTGCTTTCCACCCTTTAAGTTGGTCATATCACCAACATATCATTGAGGTGCTGTACAGAAATCAGCGCACAGAGAGGGCAGGATGCCCAGACAAGCAAAGGCTTTTATGATTTGTGGAAGCATAAAGAAAGAGATCCAAGACATTTTTCCCTTTCCTTGCCTTCAGCAACTGCAGCAACAGTCCCTGAAATCTCCTGAGAATACGCCGAATTCTCTCAGTAACATTTGTCCCTCATGAAAACAGTGTTTTCAGTATTGTACGGCTGCATATGGTATGCATTTGATGACTCTACGCTTCTGTCCTCACATTAATGTCACCGTAAATTGGCCAAAGCCCTTCCCGAACACAAGGCCAGATTTTTCCGCTTGTATCAGTCGTGGCGTCCTTCACCACGAGAAGCTAATGCTGAGTTACCTCCACCTCATTACTCCTTAGAGTCTCCATCTCTCAGCAAGAGTGGCCCTCTTTCCATAGACATTCACCCAGGCATTCAAGGGCAGAGATTGTGAATCGTAGAGTGGAGACACTTTTCATCCCAGCTGCTCTCTCTCTGCCTTTTCTTTCTGTCTTCTCTTGTTTTCCCACTTCACTGTGAGAGATTGATGAGACAGGTGCGGCCAAGAACAGACCTGCTGGCAGTAAATCCATGGTACAATCAGCTAGAGGACAGAGAGAAAGAAAATACAAAGGGATGGGGATTTATGTCTGGAGTGTCTTGGTTATTTAATGAGGCTGTACTGAAGTCTCAGCATTATTGATTAATTATTTTAATGAAAACATATTAAGACCTCTGAATCTGATCTTCTTGTACTCTCTGGAGATGAGGGTTTATGACGTCAGTCGACCATAATTCTGACAATGTTCTCTGTGTTTGTGCTCCACAGGTAAAAGCAGACGATGGAGATGGCGGGTCGTTTGGGGCCATTACGTACTCGATTGGATCTGGGCCAGCTAGCGCTCCACCCAGCCAGTTCACCATCAATAAGGAGACTGGACAGATCTGCACCAGTGTGGCTCTGGATCGAGACGAGGGATCGGACAGTTTCGACTTCACTGTCACTGCAACGGATGGGGTGAGGGAATGACTTTGTAGCTGCCTCATACAGGAATATTCTGGGCTCAATCAACATTTGTGCCCTTTATGTATAATGCATTATAAAAGTACTTGTAATTTACCATATAATGCATTGTAGAATCTCATGAATAATTGTAACCACAGTCGATACGTTATAACACATCAATTCATTGTTACACTATGCATTAGAAATTCAGTTATAATTATTTACGACAAGATATAATGTATTGCAGTGCACATTATGAATTATCAACTTCATGGTGAGGTACTTACTGTGGAAGTGAATGGGGCCAATTTTTAGAGGATTTAAGACCAGAAATGTTACCACATTAATTCGTCTGTTAAAAGTGTTACTTGAGCTGTGAAATTGTTCTCATAATTCGTATAGTCATTTTAGGGTTTTTGTTGCTATGTTGTTATGGCAAAGAAATTGTAAATATGGGAATAACTGTACACTTTTTCACACTAAAATCATCTTTTAGCAACAATTTTGAAACCATGAGTTTTAAAACTGGCCCCATTCACTTCTATTTTTTAATAGTAACTGTAGTAATTTTAATTAAAGCTCAAATAATATATAAATATTTTAAAACTGGCCCCATTCACTTCTATTTTAATTAGTGCTGTCAATCGATAAAAGAATTAATCATGATTAATTGCAAATTTAAAATACAAGGATTTACCTGTAAATGTGTTGAAAAAGAAATGCATGGCAAACTAGTTTAAGGAAACAGAACCTTTCACTCTTCCGCCAGGTATGAGACATAATCCTTGTTATTCTTTTATCATTATTCTTTTGTTTTTATTCAGCCATTATCAGCCTTTAAACTGGCAATAAAACGTTTACCAAACCCCATCGCTTCAATCCCAGTATACATTTACCCAACTATTATCAAAAGTATTTCTAAATAAATACAACAAAACATTTCTTGCGACCTTACATGAAGTATTATGACAAAATGCATTATGAAGAAGAATTGGACCTGTTCTGCAGGTGCATTAAAGCTAACATTAGCATCATGCTTCATAAGACAATTTATGAGATCAATAGTACACTTTTACTCAAAACTCACTTCAAACCACCATCGAGTGTTTGTAATAGCTTCCTTTTGCGATCACATGTGGAATTTGGTCATTTACTGTTGTTAAAATATGCTATTTATAGCCTTTTATATCGCTGTGCAAATTAGCATTACAGATGTACACATTCACCTCAAGAAAATCACATACAGACCATATCTATCGTAATTGTGTGTTCATTATTTTATATAATCAATAGTAGCTGTTGTCATGTTTATTTCTGCTGTGTAAAAGCCTTAACATGTATGCTCTGCTGAAACTCACGTTGTTTGATGTTACAACCGCCTCTCCGTTCTTAAGTTGCCAGGGATACATTCCAAGTATAATACACATTAGTAAAAGGATCTATTTTCATTTTTATTTGTCTATGTACACTTTGGGCGGCCGCGGTACATTATAAAAGTAGCCCAAAAAACGATGACGGGAAGAAGTTGGGGTCAAACCTCATCAAACCATTAATTTGCGTTAAAAAAATATTAATGCGTTAACGCATGCGATTAATCAAAACATTTGAACGTGTTAATATTTTTTAACACAAATTAATGGTTTGATAAGGTTTGATTTAACGTTGACACCCCTAATTTTAATAGATGTAGAATATTTAAATAAAGCAGAAATAACTAGCAACAAATAAGGCAAGGCAAGGCAAGTTTATTTATATAGCACATTTCATACACAGTGGTAATTCAAAGTGCTTTACATAAAGGAAGTGAAAAAGTCATTAAAAAAAACTGAAGTAAAAATAAATTAAAGCTACAGTATATAGAAATAAAAAAAATGAAATAAAAACAAATAAATAAAATAAAATAAATAAAAACAAACAAACTAATACATGACAAAAGCAGAGAACAAAATTACTAAAATTAATTCAAAATATGAATAAATACTATAATGGTTTCTAAATATTACCAAAATAACAATGGTCTTACCGTAACCAACCATTCTTTTATTATTATTATTATTATTATTATTTCTGTGGTAATAAACATTATGCCACAAGCTCTGTTCATTGATCTTAAACTCAACACACAATGTTGCTTTAAGGCCCACATTCTAAAAGTGTGAGACCACTTGGAAAATTGCTGATCATTACTACATTTAATACACTTTTTAAGTGTTTGAGAAACCTATTTCACTTGGAAATTTATATACTACAGCTTTAAGAGTTGAAAACCCTTTAAAACTCAATTCCAAAGCATAAAGGTTGATTTAAAAAAAACACCATTACTTCTATCATGTAGCACCTAGATGCCCGGTCACATGCCCTGCTCAATCCTGTCTTCACTTAGTTGCCAGTAACAACAATCATGAGCTGTGTAAATGAAAAGGCAATAAAGCGCAGTGTCCCAGGGGCACATTGCTGTACATACACATACACACACACTCATGCTATTTCCCTTTATAAGCTGCTAGCAGCAGCCTGCTTTGTTTCCCATTTCAATTATTAATGCAGCCATAAAATGCTGGCTGTGATGAGTGAACAGCCCACTACACTGCATACTACAGCTTACTGGCCCCTCATAACCTGGAAAGGCAATTATATCCCACTGTGAAGTTTTCTTCTGCATTATTACACACCAGAAATCATCCAGATTGATTTGAGAGTAGTGTGACAGTATCTATAGTCCTGTCGTCTTTATCGCCAGTAATATGATATGATATTTTCCTGCAGGGAGGCCTTACATCCTCCGCCTATGTAAAGGTGTCGCTGGTGGACATTAATGACAATAGACCTACATTCTACCCTGTGAACTACGCCGTCAGTTTGAGCACACAGAGCACACCCGGGACCTCCGTTGTCAGGGTAACGGCCCACGACCCAGATGCTGGTGCAAATGGTAAAGTGACATATCACACTGTCCCTGATGGAGGATCCAATTTCTTTACCCTCAACAAAGACACAGGTATTTAAATTAAATTGATTTCAGTTTGTGTGTGTGTGTGTGTGTGTGTGTGTGTGTGTGTGTGTGTGTGTGTGTGTGTGTGCGTGTGTGCGCTTGCGTGTGGTTTTATATATATATATATATATATATATATATATATATATATATATATAGTCATAATATAATACAATATATAATTTTTTACAAATTCCAGTCAACAGTTGTCGGGTTGAAAAAAGGCTGAGCAAATGTGCTCATCCGTATCCTCATCTTTAACTTTCACAGTCTTCAGGCCTAATCGTACATCTCGTTTAATTCCACTCCCGCTGCATTTTTTCTCCGTTAGGTGTGATCTCTCTGTCACGCTCGCTGCATGGAAAGGCCAACTCCGTCATCACCATGGTGATCACAGCACGGGATGGAGGCGGTCTCACAGCACCTGTCAATGCCAGAGTGAACATCAGCGTTGTGTCCGGCTCAGTGGCGCCTCCGGTGTTTGAGCAGGCGCAGTACTTCTTCACCGTGTCTGAGGACGTGCTCCGGGGTACTGAGGTTGGCGTAGTGAGGGCCAGCGGCAGGAATGGTTAGTTTCAGCTTTTTCCATGTTACGTCTTCTTGGAGTTACCATTATATTGTCTAAAAATAAACTAAAATAAGTAGCCATGTGCTGCTGCATACTTTCGCATAGCTCTGCTAACCTCAGTGCTGCGGCTCACTGAGACTGTGAGACAGTCAAGGGCTCAGAAAAGCCTGATAGGGAATATTTTCACTCTCGCTGAGCCAGTTGTGCAAATAGAGCAGCAGCTGCAGAATGAACCTCATTAAACAGTCACATCCATCACTGATTCCACTCTACCTCATGTTGCTGGAAATTATTATTCGTTGATGTATACTTTCTGATAGCACAGACATGTCGTAGGGATGTTTAATGAAAAATAATGGGAAATTCTATAGGATGTACCTGTCTGTTCTAGGGATGCACTGATGTTACAATTCTGGCTGATACTGGTAAGCTGATAATTATTTTCATGCATGGCGGATAACTGATAAATGGCCAGTATTAAAATTCTATAGTACTTTGTCTGAATAAATTTTAAATAAAACATTAAAAACTAAAATAAGTCATTTTAAATGCTATGTGAATTTAGGCATCATGCCACTATAATGTACAGTTTGTGAAATATATGTTCATTTTGAGACTGGCTAAAGATTATATTTAACAGTGTTATTCAGTTATTAATGTTTTTTTATATTAACTGTAAGCGAGAGTTAGATGATGACATCATCAAAAGTAATAATTGGGGAAATATGAAAATAGTGGAAATAGGCATGTACAACCTGAATTTCGGAAATGTTGGGACGTTTTTTTAAATTTGAATAAAATGAAAACTAAAAGAATTTCAAATCACATGAGCCAATATTTTATTCACAATAGAACATAGCTAACATAACAAATATTTAAACGGATAAATTTTGCAATTTTATGCACAAAATGAGCTCATTTCAAATTTGATGCTTGCTACAGGTCTCAAAATAGTTGGGACGGGGACATGTTTAAAAGAAAAAAGACTTTTTGTACAGTGCATTGATACAAAAGGTTCCTATTTCAAATAAATGTTTCTTTAACTATTCGAAGCATCTTGAAAAAATATATAGCAGTTTTCGCAAAAATATTAAGCAGCACATCTGTTTTCAACATTGATAATAATGAGAAATGTTTCTTGAGCAGCAAATCAGCATATTAGAATGATTTCTAAAGGATCGTGTGACACTGAAGACTACAGTAATGGCTTTTGAAAATGCGACAAAAGAATGGATTACATTTTAAAATATATTACTATAGAAAGCAGTTATAATAACATTTATCAAAATGTTTGATCAAATAAATGCCATCTTGATGAGCATAATTAAAAATATGCATTTGTAATAGTGCTGTCAAATTGATTAATCGCAATTAATCACATCCAAAGTAAAAGTGTTTACATAATGTGTGTGCACTGTGTATATTTCTATGTATATATATATATATATACATTATATATAATGTTATATGTACATTTAAATAAATATTTCTATGTATATATAAATATACTCGAATACATGTATATATTTAAAAAATATATGTAATATATATAGTTATATTTATATATAATAAACAAAACATACATAAATATGAATATATGCATATGTACATGTAAATATTTCTTAAATATATACATGTTTTTTGGATGCGATTAATCGCGATTAATCGATTTGACAGCACTAGTTTGTAACCAAAAAGTTGCAGGTTTTTCACTCAAAGGATGATCCATGAATCGTCACCATCGTTCCCTTAAGTTTCTCCAAGAAAACTGTCCTTTTGATAAGCTAAGAAAGTCAGATTAGATTAAATCATCTGCTAAATCACTACTTATAAATCATATCCCATCTCTCTCTCTCTCCAGGAGTCTCTAAGGATGTCACCTACACTATCTCTGCTGGGGATCCAGATGGCTATTTCATGGTCGATCCTGAAACTGGAGCGCTCAGAACAAGCCTTCCTCTGGACCATGAGTCACGGCCCTTTTTCGACTTGGAAATTCAAGCGCGCAGCGGTTCCCCTCCAGCTTTTGGTGAGACTCGCGTTCGGGTCACCATTGCAGATGTGAACGATAACGCCCCCATATTTTTCCCGTCATCCTCTGAGTCTCTGCTCCTACCGGAAGCCACAAAAATGGGTACCGTGGTGTACCGCGTGCAAGCGGAGGACCGCGACTCTGGCCCTAACGGACAACTGAGCTTTGACCTGATGTCAGCTGGAGGGCAGCGCACGTTTGGGGTGGAGCGCAGCAGTGGGGAAATACGACTAATTGGGAGTCTGTCGTACGACAGCGTCCCACGCTACGACCTTCAAGTGATCGCGAAAGACAGCGGCGTGCCTCAGCTCAGCGCTACGTTCAGCCTGGTGGTCCACATCCAGGCGGAGAACGACCAGGGTCCTGTGTTTGACACGATGACCTACCGTGTGGAGCTGAAGGAGAACACGCCACTCAACACCAACTTCTTACAGGTGCGGGCGCTCAACAGAGACCCCAATGGAAATGGAGGGTCATCCAAAGGCTCCACACCATCTTCCACACTGGCATACCGGCTCAGGCCTGATGGGGACGCGGCAGGTTTTGGTATTGCCCCGGACAGCGGATGGCTGTTTGTTAAGAGCGCTTTGGACCGTGAGGCCAAGGATATTTACCTGTTAACTGTGCTCGCTACTTCTGGAAGTGGCCAGATGGGGAAGACCGGCAGTGCGACGGTGAGAGTTTCCGTCACGGATGAGAATGATAATTCCCCTCGTTTCTCTCAAGAGAGGGTGTTCTTGGCAGTGAGAGAGAACTTGCCTGCGGGAACTGGTTTCGGGAGGGTGTCTGCTACTGACCGCGACGCTGGTCTCAACAGCCGTCTTACGTACAGATTACTCCACACGGACCGCTACTTCCAAATCAATTCCCAAACTGGTGAGCTGGAACACATTCAGAATCTACAAAGACATTTGTTATTCATACATTTAGGAAATGTTCTAGATGAGGAATTTTCAAGCTTTTTGAAACCAAATTTCCTAAAAAGGCAGCTATTTATAGTGTGAAAAATAGGGGAAAACAAAACTATGCCTATCAATAAACTAAAATAATTACGATTATTATATCCAAAAGGAAAGACACCAGTTTTAGAAAGCAGAAAGAAACAGTGTATTGTTTCGTTCTGTTTTGTTGTATTATTTTATTTTTAATTTATTACCTTCTTGGTATGGTTGAAAATCCAGAAAGAAACAGTATTTAATTTTGTTTTGTTTTGTTTTGTTTTATTTCCTTCTGGGCATGGTTGAAAAGCCCTCTGTAGACTCTAAACTTTTGAAACAAAGGTCTTCAAAAATCAGCTGTTATTTTAGTATTATTATATACTGTGTACTTGTATAGTATTTATGAATATTTCAAATAAGATTTTATTTTATATTTTGAGTTTTTTCGGTTATTTTGTAATATGCTTTAGTCATTTTTATTTTTAATATTTAGTTGTTGTTTTTTAGTATTTCTATATAGATTTCATTTTTTAGTAATTTTAGTACTTCAAACTAATTTTAGTTCAGTTTTATTTGTTAGCTGCCAAGGCTATTTTTTTTTATCTAATATTTATAATAATAAATACTATAATATAATAATATAATATATTTATATTTGTATATTTATTTCAGATTTATGAGAAAATGTTTTTTTTATCATTTTAATTTATTTGAGTTTTTTATAATTTTATTTTGTATAATAACTATAGACTAAAAATAATTTGCAGCATTCTAGACTGAGTATTCTGACTAACTCACATTTTACGTGTAGGTGAAATCAGTACCAGAGCGGCTCTGGACCGTGAGCATCAGTCCAGTTATCAGCTGATTGTGGTGGTTCAGGACGGTGGTACTCCTCCACGTAGTGCCACCGGAACAGCCCACGTAACAGTGCTGGATGAGAACGACAACGCGCCAGCGTTCAGCCACACTCAGCCTGGCAGGGAGATTCTCATTCAGGCAAGAAACAGGCTGGCACAGACTATATTTAAAGCCTTAAATCAGTGTGTCATAACATAGGTGCTTTTGTTTATTAAAGCACAGTTTACACATCATAAAAATGTCATTACGTCTGTACATAATATCTTTCAAAAATTGTTTATGTGATCTTGGATACGTTCCCGCTCTTGAAGTTGTTTGTATCAAGGATAAGCAGCCAGACTGTGTTGTTTGAAACTTGCTTGATGTTTTCCAGGTTCAGGAGGGTCTTCCTGCCGGTTCTTTATTAGGAACTCTACACGCCAAAGACCCAGATGAGGGAGAGAATGGCACTATTTTCTACTCATTATCAGGTAAGCAAAAGTCTAAAATATTTCATAAGTTTTGGGTCTTCTTATTGCCAGAGGATATTATTGCAAAAAGGAAAAACTGCAAAACGTAAACATACGTCCTGACAGTTATCTTTGTGCCTAATGTGATGTATTGTACAGATAATTATGCTACCATATTTGTCTATATTTATGCTTCCATTTGTCCTTGCTTTTTAAGGCTCCAGAGCGGAACGTTTCTCCTTGAACCCAAACACTGGCGAGCTGCGCTCCTCATCCCCCCTGAGGCGAGCTGAAAAAGCAGAGTACAGCTTCACCATCACTGCCACGGACCGTGGCGCTCCGTCTCAGAGCTCTTCAGCTGCCTTACTTATACAGGTGAGATTATCCAGGCACTTTATTAAACATCAGTTTCAATGATAGAAGCAAGGTAAGTATGTCAGATCCATGGCCTAGTGCTTAGGATACATGTTGGAATTTGGTGCTCATGCAGGAGATGCAGGTTTGAATCTGACTTTCGTCATGCCACAATCCGTCCCTCTCCCTCATAATTTCTCCTTTTTAGAGTCTCTATAGTTAAAAACTAGAATGAAAATGTCAAAGTGAGGCCAGTAGCTCACATTTAAACATATTTGTTTAGCATCAGGCAGCCTTTATTTTATTTTGTTTTGTTTTGAAACTTTGGACCTGAAACTGATATTATTAATAACTATGTTAATATATATTATAGTATTATATACTATTTAGCGTATATATACTATTGAAGTCTTATTTATAAATATTTTAGAATTAGCTTTTATTTTAATATTTTTACTTTTCAGTTAATTTTTTTTTTTAGTAATTTCAAGTCATTTTAGTTGAAGTCATTTTATGTGCTTTTGTCATTATTTTATTATTTTTATTATTTAAGTTTATTTATACTCAAACCTTTGGCCTGAAACCGAGTGTAACTAAAGTCTTCAAAAATGAACAATTTTACTATATATTATAGTATTATGTACTATATTTAGTATATATACTACGAAAAGTCTTATTTGTAAATATTTTAGAATTAGCTTTTATTTCATATTTCATATTTAGTTTAATTCGGGGGTTTTTCTAGTAATTTCAAGTCATTTTGTTATGTGCTTTGTCTTTATTTTATTTTATTTTATTTTATTTTATCCTTTTCTGCCTGTGTTGTGTGTGGTTTCCAAAGTGCCTGGAGTGTTTTTAGCATATTTTGGCTGGTTGTTTCATGTCACTTTCATTTTTTTTTAGTTAATTTGCCAAAATCTTAAAATCCTGCTGCATGAGCACCAATGCGGACAAGTTGTCTTTCACTGTGCCAAGCGATCATCATACTTACAGTCCCCTGAGCTGTGGTATCATTATTCAAGCAGGGAAATGAGCTGTGACCCAGAGGCCAGCTCCTGTCTATGCAAACACAAACACCTCAAAACTCCCAGGATTATTTCCTGCTCCAGAGGAATATACTGTAACACAAAACCCTGTATTAATCCCAACGCTCAGCATGGAACTGTGTGAATCAGACATGTCAAACTATATCTTTGACAACAGGATAATTTTCATGGCTTTTCATTCCAGCGTAAAAGAATACATATTCTAAAGAGTTTGTTCTCTGCAGAATGATTCTTGCCAGTTCTCTTTTGTAGCGAAATATCTTTAGTGCTTTTACAGATGTGATTTCAAAAAGGGAATTGGAGGCTAATTGTAGAGTGTGCAGTTGCATGTGATTTCTGCTCTCCCTGTTTGTATGGGGAAGATGAGAGTGAGGGAGCAGTAGAGTGAGTGAGAGAGAGACAGAGGGAGAATGCACCTTTGAATCAAGTGTTCCCAGATGGCTCTGATGAGGCCCAGCTGTGGTTCCCCATGATCAAACGGAAAGCTGCAAACCTCGGTAGCGCTAACGCTGATATGCTCGCACCACAGAACCTTGCAGCGTAGCGATCTCAAGATAATATTTTACATACCATCAGTAATGCCAGCTTCATTTTGAAAGTCCAGTGTACTTTGCACCTAAAAGAGAGCCCAGAAATGGATCAGCGTCAATCCTTCTGTTGCTTTCCTTCCTGTGATCCGGTATGTGTGTAGTTTTTTCATGGGGATATTAGTATGAAAGGCTTCACCTGTCAACCATTTTCCAGCTTTTACTGTACTTCAAGGACTTGGGAAATGATATCACGGACCTTTAATGTGGCAGGTTCACTCCATTTAATTCTTTCAGTATTGAAAGAAGCCTTTTATGGTAACCAAGGCTGCATTTATAAAAAATACATTAAAACAGTAACATTATGAAACATTGTTATACTGTAATTCCAAATACTGTAATTTATTTTATTTTACAGTGCTGTTCCTGTAAGAGCAAAGCTGAATTTACTCTAGTCTTAAATGTCACATGATACTTCAGAAATCATTCTAATATACTGATATGGGGCCAGATTTACCAACAGCTTGCGCAAACCGTCTTTTAGCGTTAAAATAGTACTGTCAGGATTTACTAAAGACGCGCAGTGAAGAATTAGCACTGAAAAGGCATGGACACAGTTATTTTTGTGCCTGACCTTATTGAATATGCATTTGTAGGGGTTTCCCCTTCAGACACAAAATTTATGGGAGGAGAGTATTAAAATGATTCACACCACGCGATTTACTAAAGTTTGCGCTCGTGAAATTACTAGTATTTGCGCCATAATTTAACGGCCAAAAAAAGGCGTCAATTTGCGCTGCTCTTGGTATATTGCACTGGTCATTATGGAAATGATCTGGCTGCGTCTGTGTTCTTTAATGTGTGCATTGTTAATAAATCACCCGCAGAATTTTCCCCTCTCAGAATTTTCCGCTTTTATGGAATTGCGCTCTAACGCTAGTTTACCCTGTTTAGTAAATCTGGCCCTTAGTCTCAAGAAGCATTTCTTATTATTATCAATGTCGAAAACAGTTAACTTCGCTCAGTGCTACTTAATATTTTGTGGAAAAAAAAGATGCATCTGCATCTGGTCGGATTGCCTGAAGTTTCTGAAAAGAAAGACCCTATGGGCTTTTTGAAAAGATCGCTATCGACGTGGCTTGAGAGATTGAAGTGGAGAGAGCGCATCGCATGTACACAAGGCTCTCCTCAGATCGCACTAAACCATGGGTTTTCATCTTTAAACTGTTGCGGTACAAGGACAGGGAGCTCATTTTGCGGGCCGCCAGACTTCACGCCCCGATGAAAACATCCAACGGAGCAACGCTGTCGTTCTTTCCAGATTTTTCTCCAGTCACCGCAAAAAGAAGTGCATTTGTGTCAATTAGGAAGGAAATGAGAGAAGCTGGCATCCAGAATTTTTTTTCTTTATCCTGCAATGCTGAAGGTCATTCTCAATCAAGGTGAACCTAAAATGCTATAATCCCCAGAAGAAGCAAGAGTTTTTCTCAGATACCATTCATCCATCAACTCTCAGTGAACTCTAATCGGAGACGAGATGCTCTGGTTAGGTGACTGTGTCTTTCACTGTTCACTTTAATGTTCACTTCTTAATTCATAGTTACTAGAAGCTTTCATTGTGCATACAGTATCGCTTACTGATTATGATGTTATTTTGTCTGTTTTAGTTGTATTCTGTATCTCTCTTTCTTTTTTTTCTTTCTTTTTTTTAATAGAGATACTACCTAGTCAATATGTGACTATGGGGCCAATGTTGGTGCTTCAATAATGTACAGGTTTTTGTTGACATCACGGACCATATTAAGGGATGCTGGCAGATCAAGGTTTGTTCTTGGTTTGATCTGCCATAGTTCATGGGAATGTGTTTATGTATTTTTTTAATAGTGATGGGGTTTGAGAAGAAGAAAGATTGATATAGTGTTAGTTCAAGAATCCCATTTGAAAGAAGAGAATATACACAGGTGTAATAATAAGTTTTGTGAAGTGGTATCTCACTCATCTTCGGATACTAAAACCAAGGTTGGTGCGGATGATTTTAAATATTACTATTTTAGATAAAGGCTGTGATACAGACGGTAGAATAACACATATAAAAACAATAGTGGAGAATATGAATATTGTATTTCTTTCAGTTTATGCCCCTTGTACTCCTGACCCTACTTTTTTCTCTGTTTTGTCAACCTATCTCTTGAAATTTTCGGATTTTGAAATTGTATTGGGTGCAGATACGAATTCTGTAATGTTGCATATCCTAGACAGATCTGGACCAAAGGAATCACACTCTCAAGCCTTTTGTTCTGACAAACTTCGGCAATGTGTAACCTCATCCTCATTGGTGGATAGTTGGCGTTTATTAAATCCTTCAGCTAAGTCTTTCACTTTCCTTTCTGCTATTCATAAATCCTATTTGCGAATTGACTATTTTTTCATTTCTACTTTATCTTCAGCTGTTCGTGATGCTGATATCTGTTCCTTATCTCTGTTGGATCATGATGGAAATTTGTGCAGATCATCTTTGATCCCTCGGCCATCTCGTGCCACTAGATGGCGATTTAACCCTAAATTGTTACAGGATGAAAACTTTTCCAGTCAATTCAGAAGTAAATTTGCTGAGTTTATTGAAATTAACCAAGGTTCAGTGGATGATCCAATTAAAGGATTTATAAGGAATAAAAAAAAAAACATTATAAATGTCTTTACTGACACTTTTTGTCAATTGTTTGGAAAGTTTCATAGTTCAAGGAGGTGTTTTGTAAAATATACTAGTTGAGCTTAAAATATAACTAACATGTCTTCTGAAATCTTCCTAATCTGTAGGTCATTGGCTCCACAAGGACTCCTCCAAAACCCAACACCCTATCCATGATGCTCAACTCAGTGGAGGGAGCCAAGCCTGGCTCTGTTATTGGCTCAGTTAGAGCACATGACCAGCGTGAAGTGACCTCAAACGGTCAGGTGACCTACCTTGTAGTGGGAGGCACAGATCATGAAGGAACCTTTATGGTTGACCGTCTCACAGGAGATGTGTACTTGGCTAGAGAGCTGGACTATGAAAAAGGTTCACGGTATACTCTCCAGATCGAGGTGGACGATTTCTCCAAGGCCTATCCAAGCACTCACACAGTTCAGTTGGAAATCAATGTGCAGGACAGTAATGACCACGCACCAGAGTTTCCAGAAGATCCAGTGACCATTGTTATTCCTGAGAATATACAAGCCGGTTCCTCCATTTACACCTTCCAGGCGACTGATAAAGATGGTAGTGGACCCAACAGCGAGATACGTTATTCAATCCAACAGCAGTGGCCTGACATCCCAGACCTTTTTAGTCTTGATCCTGTCACGGGAGTCTTAAAACTGGGCCGAGAGCTGGACCATGAGGAGACCTCCAGCCTGTTCCTGGTGGTCCATGCCACAGATTCAGCCTCAGATCCCAATCAAAGACTGTGGGGATCGGTGACGGCACGAGTGTTTGTCACCGATGAGAACGACAACACTCCGATCTTCAGCTCCCCGACTGCCGTTAGCGTGATGGAGGACCAGCCGGTGGGCTTTGTGCTGCTTTACGTCATGGCCCGGGATGCAGACCAGGGTGAAAACGGCCGAGTGTCCTACAGGATCCAGTCAGGAAACACAGCGGGGCGGTTCGGCCTCAGCTCGAACAGTGGTAAGACTCATTACTTCGCTCTATTTGAAAAACATCTCTTTCTCACACCACGCTGCTTTATGAGCCATTCACTCAAATCCAGAAGCAATTTAGCAGAACGGATCATTTTCTTGTACGGTTATTCACGGGAGCGCAGTTTTATTTTGGCCCGTGGACCACACCTCTTTGATTTGGTGCTGGAAATATGCATGTATTAGTTTGAAATTCCTCCCATTATCCAAGAATATGTCCATTTACAGCTCACGCAAAATTATATTAAATAGACAAAGTCACCTAATCGACTGAACAGCTGTAGTCGATTTTCCTTCCATTATTGTCGAATGGTTTATGATGTAGGTTAGTGTTTTATTTCTGCTCTAAATCAGCCGTATACTATATACTGTATATATTAAAGTTGGTTTAAAGCGCATGATAAAGTCACAGCTGATATTAGCCAGACACTAAGGAGAAAGTCTTCAAACTCTTTGGACACTTTAAGTAGGAGGTCTAGAGATGGACGTTAAGCACAAAACCAGAGCTACCGTATTCAGAAGCAGAAGCCAGCTCAAACATCTCAATGATGTGTTTAAAACTAGAGTGTGTTTGGTGGACTATAAATAAAAAAAGGAGGCCGCACACAGACTTCTCACAAACACACAATAATATTTCGCAGTCAGCAAGCAGTCAGGCTGCCGTATCGACCGCAAGGGTGTGTTTATCCTGAGTGACCCTCGCCTGGGGTCTTGCTGATGACAGCATTGCAGAGAGGTATAGCTGGAAAGGTTCAAAATGGATCCGTGACAACAACATTTCTTCCCTGGTCTTCATACCAGAAAGTCAGCAAAAAGCTTCATTCTCAAATTCCGTATAGAGAGTGGAAGAGCTAAACTGAGGAGAAAAACAGGATGAATAAAGCTAAAATGAATGTCACACTGTAGTTATGGATATTGTGTTTGAGCAATTTTATGTTCACATAGTACCAGCAAAGATGAATCAGCCCCTGAAGCATGCATAAATGATTGAATGAATGAATGAATGAATGAATAAATAAGTTTTATGATAAATAAAGCAAAAAAACTTTTAATATACCTAGAGAACAGTGGAACCCACATTGTTCTCAATGGCATTTTCTGAGCTGCCATTGAGAACAATGCTTTTATCCACATAATGGTGTACAGTAGTTTCAGCATCCCAAGCTAACTGAGTTAACTAACCTGCCAGCTAACTTTCTCCCCCTGGGTAATACCATGTTTTTTTTTTTTTAAATAATGTACTGATAAATATCATGGTATCATTCAATATTATGCTGTATAGCCTCAATATGGTACTCTTTCTAAAGGTGAAACTCATCATTACTTGTTGTGGTGGGCTATTTTAAGTCACAAATGAACTTCTAGCCTCAGCAGAGCAGCCGACTTGCCCAGCCACATTCAAGTAGAGCTTTATGATGGTGGCTGGCATGTGTATACATAATGAAATATTACAAATATGCATAGTATAAAACAAGAACAGCTCCCTGACCTCGGTCACGCGTCTCCAGCCACAGGGCAAATGATCAGGAGGCCATCTGCAGCAGATTTACAGATGTTTTTCTCTTCCCCTCTTCTCCAGGCTCTCTCTCCATCCTCAAACCTCTGGATCGCGAGGAAAAGGAGAGCTACAACCTCACCATTGTCGCTGAGGATCATGGGATACCCCAGCATTCCACCACTCAGGTGCTGTCTGTCCAGGTGATTGATGTGAATGATGAAGCACCATGGTTTGAACGCAGTGAATTTGAAGCCCAAATCAGAGAGAACCAGCCAGCAGGAACAAGCATACTGAGGGTCTCAGCCTCAGACCGGGATCATGGTGAGGAATAGTTGATTAATTCCAGCAATAATCCATGTGTTAAATGTGCCTTTACTTCTGAAAAGAATCACCCACATTTCGGGGTATTCCAGCCTTTCAGATGTTCATGACCTGTGTCTAAAAACTTCACCATCTGGTTAAAGCAGTTATGTTGTGTTGTGGTGAGGGCAGTGTTTTTTTTAACGCTTCCTGTGGAGGGTTTGTGGGACTCATTCTCAGCCCCCTGGGCTCAGTGAGAGAGTATGAAGGAGAGATTGTAAAGACATTCTTCAGGAAGCTTTAATTGAGTAAGCAGGTGCTCGTGCCAAAGCTCGCTGACTTTGCACGCAATCTGGCACCCGTATGTCTTTGGTCCACACTTAACACTTGTGTGGACCACAACTCGGCGGCTGAATCAGCAAAATGAACTGCTAATGAAACCAGTATTAAATCCAAGATGAAAAGGTTTGAACCTGGATATTTTATGACATGTTACTTCTGTTTTAATTCAAATCAGGTTGTTCACAAACACCAACTTCCTGTTCACCTTCTAACTCAGAATGGAAGGGCAGACTCTTTTTTTTGCAGTACATTTACTCTGCACTTTAGTATACAACAGAGCACACTTGACAAAATACTGTGTCCCACAATGCAATGTATCAAATAAAAAGTTCAAAAATATTTAAATAAAATGTAAATAATATATTTAGGTAAATTATTTGTATTATTTTAATAATAAATGTTATAAAAATGTTTTTTTTTTTTTTAATTATTATTTATTTCTAATAACTGGATGCCACTCGTATGCAACATATGAGCAGGATTATTGATTATATTTCTATTTTTGTTACAGGCTCTAATGGGTTGGTGATTTACGGTGGTGTGACTGAGGATGGATTCACAATTAATCCTGAGACGGGTGTGATATCAGTCACTCAGGTTCTAGATAGAGAACTTCAGGACCACTATACTGTAACAGGTATTAGCTTTTAAATTTTTTTCAAAATTATTTTATATTTCAGTTTTAGTCATTTAGTTTTTCAGCTTAAACAAAAAGAAAAAGACATTTTGCCTAAAATAAATAGTTTTATTTCAGATTTATTTAAAGTACAGTAACAATTAACAGTAATATTACTGGCAAAATATTATTTGATGTAATTATAATTTATTATTAAACTGATATTGCATTTAATAATCCTCTTTTTTTTGTCAATGCAATAGTGTATGCAAAAGATGGAGGCATACCCCCTAACTTTGCCAAGGCTAAAGTGCACATCACAGTGCTGGATGTGAATGATAATGCTCCTGCTTTTGGGCGGCAGCATTATAGCCTGGAAGTGCCTGAGAACCAAGAGCCTGTGGAGCTGTTCATCCTCAAAGCCACAGACCTGGACACTGGAGAGAGCGGACGGCTGGAATATAAGATCACTGGTAAAACGATTTTGATTTTTAGATGTTTTGTACAGAGGAACATGTAGAATAACTTCTACAACCAGAGTCTATAAGTAAAAACATACTGCATTTTGAATTATATGTGGTCAAGGCACATGTTACTGTTTTTCTTCACATTGCAGGCTTGTTTCTTATATATATATATATATATATAAAAAAAGAGGATTCAATCTGCTTGATTGTTAACAAATGTTGTGTCTGTGTGTTGCAATTCTAGCTGGTGACCCAGATGGTGACTTTCGACTTGATGGTTTCTCTGGAGCCCTGTCTACCTCAAGACCTCTGGACCGAGAGCAGAAGAACAGTTATTCTTTGAAAGTGGTGGTCCAGGATCACGGCAGCCCTTCTCTGAGCAGCACAGCCACTGTGGAGATCTCAGTTCTTGATGTAAACGACAACAGTCCTAAGTTTGGAAGCAGTAGCTACACCGTCGATGTCTCAGAAGATGCTGCTGTAGGTTTGGTGGTGTTGGATGCAACAGCCACAGACGTGGATGAGGGCGAAAACGCTCAAATCTTATACTTCCTTAGCCAAGAAGCCAAAGGTGCATTCACAGTACATCCAGACACGGGAAAGATCACAACCACAGCTCTTCTGGACAGAGAGAAAAGAGCTTCTTACATCTTCCAAGTGTATGCAGTTGATCTATCACCCGCCGCTCCCCGCAACACCACAGCCCAGGTGACCATTACCATCCTGGACGTCAACGACAATGCACCATTCTTCATCCAGGACCCGCTGATTATCAATGTGTCCAGTGGAAGTGTGTCCACGCATCAGGTGGTGGCCACCATGAGAGCAGAAGATAAGGACTTTGGAGCCAATGGTTCGGTGTTCTACCGGTTTGCAATGCCAGTCCGAGGATTTGCTATTAACTCGCTAACAGGGGAGATCCAGACCACCGAGAAGCTTCAGACCCTGACGCAAATCCAGCGCACCCTCATAGTGGAGGCGATGGACCAAGGCAGCCCTCCCCAGTCTTCTCTAGGAGTGGTGATCATCTATGTGAAGGAGCAAGATTACAAGGGCATTCGATTCTCTCGCACCGCCAGAGATGTTAGCATACAGGAGAATGCAGCTAAAGGTAGGCAGAGAATTTACAGTAAAAATGATTGTGCTATTAGCCATAAAAAAACTAACAATTGTTTCTTTGCAGTCCATTTCATGGAAAATAGGATTTTTAATAATATTACAATTTTATAAATGAGAATCACAGTATGACAAATAAATAATGAAGAATAGTCAACATCAGCATTATTTGACTTTCTTAATACATGTTTCTGGTCATATTGTTATTCCCAAATTGGAAAAAAAAAAAAAATTGAATAAAAGGGAAAAAAAAAAAATAGTCATCATTCATTAAAATAAAAATGATTTTAAACTATTTTAGATAATCACATTTGTAGAAATAAATAAATACAATTTTTAAAAATAATTATAATATTTATAATTAATGCTAATTATAAAAAGCATCGAATTATTTATGCAACTTTTTGATATTTTTTATAATAACAATAATAATACTTTATAATAATTTAAAGATAATTTAATTCCAGTTAGCATGAATGTAATACAGATTATTACAAAAATAATTTTTACAGTTGGGATACATAGAGATAATATTTTTCATGATCCGATGGGCCCCACCCTACTTTTTTACTTACTTTATTTATTAATATCCTGTTTCAACAAAACACATTTCAAGTTTCTATAAGCAAAATGGGTTGCAAGTTTCACTTCATGTTGACTTAAAATGCAAACAAGTATCAACTTTCATTAAATGACATGTAGAAAACCCATCTTCTCACAGTACAGCACATTGCAAAAGTATACAGACCTTTTTATTATTATTATAAATCCTAAACTAAAAGCTATTCTTTGTGGGTATCTTCATTTCAAAGCACTGGCATGAGGCAGTTGAAAACTTTTGCAATGAACTGCATGATGAAACTGCAGCATTGTATTTCAGCACTCGCTGGCACAGTCAGTTTTGTGAAGCACTGAAAGCCAATCCATCAGTTTAAGTGAGTGTGGCAGAGGAGTATTGAGATTATTTTTTTTGTGTATTTTTTCCCATAGGCACTGCTGTGGCCCAGGCTCAGGCACAGCACCCTGACGGCACCAGAAACGGCATCACTTACAGCATCTTCAGTGGGAACAAATACCATTCCTTCAGCATCAGCTCTAGTACAGGTCAGATGGGAACCCTGTGAAATATCTTGACAAGATGCGTGCATGAACTCATCAGACATTATAAAAATAATATTGCTTAGTTGACCTACTTCACTGCATTATTGGTGCTTTCATAGGTGAAATCTGGGTACAGAGCTCAAACGGCCTGGATTTTGAGGACACTCCAAGACTCCGTCTAGTGGTGAAAGCTGAAACTACATCCTCAAGCTCCTTTATGGCTGTCAACCTGATTCTTCAGGATGTCAATGATAATCTACCCCGATTCCAGCTGCAGAACTATGTGGCTTATATGCATGAAGCACAAGGCTATGACTTTCCCATCATTCAGGCAAGGGGTCTCTTATTTTTTGGTATTTCTAAAAGGTAATTGAAAACATATTGGGAAAAGTATTAAAACAAAAATGTTCTACAGATAACTTTGTTTTGCATAGTTAGTTTTGCCATACTAGCAGGAGAGTTTAGAAACTTTACCCTTGAAAACGGTATTATTTTTATTAACCATATAAAGCATTTACCTGTTTTTCTGCATCTGTTTCTGACTTCACGTCAGTAAGTGTCAGATTTAAACCATGCATGATGTTGTAGTTCCTTATAAAGTTACCAGATACTTGTACTCCAGTTTAGCATCTGGCAAGTGTTTATTTCGTACCCTGCCTGTGCTTAATCAGTCTGTTTTCGAATGCATTAGGTTGTGGCTGAGGACGTTGACCAGGGTCAGAATGGTCAGGTGACTTACTCCATTGAGTCTTCGAGTCAAAGTGGCCTTTTCAAGATTGACCCTCTGACCGGAAGCATCACAACTGCGGCCATTATGGACAGAGAAATCTGGACACAGGCACAGTGAGTGTATATCATGTTTGCTCAGCCAGTGAAGTCATTGCTCTGCAGGTCTTTAATTTCCTTCTGTTCTGTGGAATGTAACTGTCTTCTCCAGCATTATTTAGTTTGTGTGTGTGATGTGTTCAAGCCCTCGTAGTTTTTTTACCTTATGTTTTTTGTTTCTAAAATGTTCCCCAACCCCTATAAAGCTGTGTGCTTTTAATTTACTACATTTTTGGTCTGTTAGTGCTTTTGGATTGTTGTACGAAAGCTTTTTGTGAAAATAGAAGACATCTTTTGTTCTCTCTCTCTCTCTCTCTCAATAAAAATGAGAAACTGAACAGAAACATTTCTCACATGATATAAGTTAGGAACAATTTATCTAATTCATTTTATTTTATTTGCATCAGGCTGGTGATAAAAGCCACTGATCGTGGCAGCCCCAAACTAGTAGGCACTGCCACCATTACAGTGATTATCGTTGACCTCAACGACAACAGTCCCACCATCCCAGTGCCACGAGAAGTTAGAGTGCCAGAGAGTAAGTAAACTGACTGGTGACCTTTGACCTTTTAACCTTGAAAGACATAATATCAATCGTTTTTTATTATTGTACATGTATCTGAGTGTTGTGTCCTTGCGTCCCACTTACAGACTCTCTTATCGGCACTGAGATCACCCTGGTTACTGGAAATGATGTGGATTCTGGCCCAGTGCTGTCTTACTCTTTACAGCTGGATGCTTCATCACAGGGAAGATTTGATATACATCGTTACAACGGCCGTGTGTCTCTGACAGCACCACTGGACTTTGAGGAGAGAACATGGTACACATTGACTATCCGAGCTTCAGATTCGAAGCACCAGAGTGAAGCCAATTTGACTGTGTTGGTGGAGGACATAAATGATAATGCACCAACTTTTACTCAAGACCTGTATCAGGTGATTGTTTTCTTTATACCATTTAAAGGGATTGGTAAAGGTTTATTGGCTGAATTGTTCTCTACAGTATTATTGTTAAAAGTTCATGGATTAGGATGCTAAAACATATGCGTTTATTCCAGAATAAATATACATGCAGTCATTCACACCAGAATAAAGTATGCTGTTGTCATTACGTATTCAGCAGATGCTTTTATTCAAAATGACATCACTGTGGATACAGGAAAAAGCATGCCAAGTAACAGCTGCTTTGTTGCTTTTGGTTTCCAGGTAACACTTCCAGAACATTCTCCATCAGGCAGTCCCGTTATCACAGTAACAGCAACAGATCGAGATTCAGGAGAGAATGGAAAGGTCACTTATCGAGTGGTGTCCTCAACGAGGGAGGGTTTTTACATTGATCCTAAAAATGGTATAAGCCCAGTGTTTAAACTAAGCATGTTGATCATTTAGGCAGTGGCTATTTATACAATTAAAAAAACTGTATATGCTGTTTTTCTAACGTGTAAATAGTGGTAGATAAATATACATCTTGTTTATAATAAGTGCAATTAGTAGTAGATGCTATTTACTTCAAGTGGTGTGTGGAGTGAATGAAAACCTCTACAAGGTCAGCTGCGCTTAGTTTAAATAGCCACTGCTTCTAGTTTTACCATATAGTTTATATTTGAAGCATTAACATTGTAGTAATAGCACTTCTCATGTCTTTACAGGTACACTTTTCATCAGACAGAAAGCAGAATTTGACCCGGAGCAGCCTTCTGTGAGTGTAGTCATCGAAGCTCGTGATGGAGGGTCTCCACCTCTGTCATCTTCTGCTACGGTCCAAGTTCAGCTGATAGACGTCAATGATAATGCCCCTATATTCCACCAGTTGGAGTACAAAGCCACAGTGTCTGAGGACCAGTTACCTGGAGCCACCATCCTAACATTAGAGGCAGTAGACGGAGACCTATCTCAGGAAAACTCTGGTTTTGATTTCGCAATTGCCAGTGGGAATGTTGGAAATGCTTTCCAGATTGAGAGTAGCGTTCGTTTCATAGAAGGCCATGGCTTCCAGACGGTAGGAACCCTGATCCTAGCAGAGCGACTGGATTTTGAGGCGTTGTCACGCTATAATCTCACCATCGCAGTCTCAGATCGTGGTGTTCCCCAACGCAGCTCCAGTGTGCCAGCCATCGTCACAGTCACTGATGTGAATGACAACCCTCCTGTCTTTGGCAGAGCTGAGTACATAGTGTCTATGAGTGAAGGGGCTGCTGCTGGTACAGAAATCTTACGTGTGACTGCAACTGATCCTGATTCAGCTCCCTATGCAGAGGTCCAGTACAGCATCAGCTCTGGAGATGAGATGAAACTCTTCTCTGTGGATCAGTGGACTGGGGCACTGAGGCTTCAAAGACCTTTGGACAGAGAGAGCCAAACTTCTCATGTGGTTATAGTACAAGCCTCAGATGGCCATGGTCATTTTGCATTGGCTCCTATTAGTGTAGAGGTAAAGGACATCAATGACAACAGACCTTACTTTCCCATTGCTACATTAACAGCCAGTATTCGTGAAAACCAGCCGCCCAACTCTGCCGTGACTGTATTACATGCAATCGATTATGACACAGGAGTTTATGGACAGCTGAAGTATTATTTGATGGACCACGCTGGCCTAGGAAAAGACCTCTTCTTGGTGGATCCAAACTCAGGAGAAGTTCGAACCAGGCAGATTTTTGATTTTGAGAAGGTGAACTCATTTAACTTCATTGCTTTGGCTGTGGATGCAGGCAACAACTCGGCTACTGTCACAGTGCAGGTCTATGTAACAGGAGAGGATGAGTATGACCCAGTTTTCACCACTTCGGACTTGTCCATTGAGGTACCAGAGGGAGCCAAGAAAGGTCAGAGCATTGGGCAAGTACAGGCCAAAGATGAGGATGGTGGGGTAGATGGGATTGTACTCTACTCCTTCCCCAATTCGTCTCCTTATTTTGATGTGAATAAGACCACCGGTGTAATCTACCTAAAGATGGACAGCTCAGGCAGCTCAAGTGGAGGGAGTCGCTCGAAAAGGGAAACTCGCCTAATGACTATGGAGGTGACCGCCCACAGCCCTCTTGACACCTCAAGAGTAGCTTCCGCTCAGGTCACCATTGATGTTACCAACACATCCTTTGGTCTTGCAACAGACTTTAATGTCCTCCTTGTGAGCATAATTGCTGCCTCTCTTGGAGTAATAGTCTTGTTAATCATAATTGCTGTGGCCCTTTATCTAGTAAGATCAAAGCGCAAGAAGAAAGGACAAGACACTGGGAATAGTACCGTATCTTCAGGCACAGCTTTGCAGAAGTTGGATGAGTCTAAACCCACGGGGGGTGACAGGATCTATCATCAGGCGCTTCCTGGATACGCAGGTGATGAGGAAGGAACTGGTGGAGGCTCCTACACTCGAGGAGGATCCCTAGATCCTTCTCACTCCAGTGGACGGGGATCTGCCGAAGCAGCAGAGGATGACGAAATCCGTATGATCAATGAGTACCCAAGAGTTGCAAGCATCACTTCCTCCATGCAAGAGCACATTTCCGCCAGGGGCCCTGATTCAGGTATCCAACAGGATGCGGACCAACTCTCTGATATTTCTTGTGAACCAGGACCACTTGATGCAAGCCAGTGGTTCAAAACTAAGAAACTTGGGAGCATCAGTGGGAGTCTCAGTGGTACCCTACTCTCTGGTCAGCTCCCAGTCTACAGAGACGAAGGAGGAGGTTACCTTGGAGTAGGTCGTGGGTTAAATATTTCCCACCCGAAAGATTACGCTTTCCCTGAGGATGGCAAACCCTCGGTTGATGGCTCCCTCACAGCCATAGTGGCAAGTGATGAGGAACTGCGAGGCAGCTACAACTGGGACTACCTTCTCAACTGGTGCCCTCAGTTCCAACCCTTAGCCAGTGTCTTTACAGAGATTGCCAGGCTAAAAGATGAGAGCTTACCTCCCAACAACCCACGTAGACCCTTCCAACCTAAAGTTAAGACAGATCCCAAGCCAAGAATCGACCCTCCACCCCTCATAACCTCAGTAGCTCACCCAGGAGCCAAATCTGTCCCACCTAAACCTGCCATAGCACGGACGTTTCATCACTTAGCATCTCTAAGGCGTTCACCTATAAGCCACGAGGGCTCCATCTCCTCAGCAGCCATGTCTCCCAGTTTCTCCCCTTCACTGTCCCCACTTGCTGCACGGTCTCCAGCTGTCTCCCCATTTGGTGTCACTCAAGGTCCCTCAGCCTCCATCATCAGCACCACAGAGCATTCTCTGGAGCACAGTGATGAGGCTGAGATGAGGATTTAATGCTACATTTCGCTCTATTTTGTGGAGGCCATTTTGTCTTTTGATAAGACATATTAGTCGCTCTTAGCAATGTTGTATACCTGAAAAGGCAGTCGCTCAGCCATGACGGTGACGCAGGTGTCTGGTAACTAAAAGGGTAAAAATATTGTGCGGCGACATTACCCTTCTTCAGAGCCACCGCAGTGTTGATGTGAAGAGTTGTGTTTTGTTTTTTTTTTGTTTTGTTTTGTCTCACTGGCTGGCCAGGGAGTCAAGACGTTGACTGCTCCTTTTGTTTGTTTCTTTTTATATTGATGACTCAAACAGCTTTGAAACTCCAGTGTTGTAAGTTCATCCAAAATAGCTGCTATTGTCATACTTTGTAGGCTGCAGTGAGAACGTTGTAGAAACTCAAACTGATGTCATTATGTATGTTTGTTTATGACTGAGAGATATTTTTATTTTTTCTTTCTTTTTTTAAATATTTTTTTACAGTGCTACTCAGTTTCATTTACATTTTTTTAAATGAAGGACTTACCATTGCTTTGAGTGAAGAAGTTCTTACATTTTAGTGATATTCTTTGTATGTATATTTATATGTATGCTAGCCATAATAAGTGTAGTATCATTGTATAGTGTCTAGGATCACCATACTGTGCGGTTGTGAAATTTTGTGACACTTGTAATGTGAATGATTGGAAGATTGTTGTATTTTATTATTTATAAACAGAAAGGCTGAAAGTGTTGAAACTTCCCATGTTGCATAGTGTTGTATTATAGGCCTTTTGAAGTTGTATTGTCCCTTGCCCTTTGAACTAGATTGTTAGCATCTTAGCTAATTTATTGTAAAAAAGAAAAGAAGAAAAAACAAACAAAAAAAAAACAAAACAGAGCCATACTTTTTTCGGCTCACCTGGACCTTTTGGGAAATTGGTGAAACCTCAAAGACTCTTCTCTATGTAAATAGTTTCTTACAAAACTGCAGCTCTGTCACACGGTTTCTGTGCTGCTTTTTCTGACAATAAAAAAAGTTTTGTATTGTCTATGTAACCTATAGTTGGTTTATTGATAAATTTAGCCCATTATCTGGGTTGCAGCTTATTTACCTTTCAGAATGAAGTGAATCACTAGGAAATGGACCTTCTGTTGAAATAGGCAGTGAATGTTTTCTGTTGTGAGAAGAAACTTCAGAAGTGCCCTCCTTTTTTCTCTCTCTCTCTCTCTCTCTCTGTCTCTCTCTCTTTCTCTCTCTTTCTCTCTCTCTCTCTCTCTCTCTCTCTCTCTCATTCTCCTCTGTGGAAAGTGATTTAAGCATTTGAATGAACTTCCAGAGCTGTTTTGCTACCTCTGGTGCATGCCTGATACCGCCACTGCCTCAAGTATAACTGGCCCCTGTTTAGCACCCAGAAAAGATGCAAGGACAAGAGGGGCCTGGCATTTTTGAAGACTGTCTTACACAATTCATCTTCAAAGTTGACATTTAATTGTCTCACAGTCTGGAAAACATCACTTTCCAAGACGACTGCCTGCATTCCGGCAGCAATACAGTTTAAATCATCTGTACATATTTAAATATTAAATTCCTACTGATTTCTTTTGTCAAACCTTCTGTCTTCTGTCTTCCTTCCTCCAAGTTTAAATCAAAATGTGGATGGGGAGTTACAAAGTAACTGAAGCGTAGCGAAAGGGCAATCATCAGGCTTTTAGAAAAAAGGAAACAGGAGAGGTCAGAGCCAAATTTGTCCTTCATTAAAAAGCGATTTGAAAAAATACAGTATGTTCCAAAGACCTAGACTAGAGCCGGGCCTCAGGCTGTGTATAGCCAGAGACAGGGTGTGTCCATTCTCAAATCAGTTGCAGCCATGAAGAAACATTTCCTCAAATTCAATTTGTCCATACAAGATGGATATTGATAATTATGCAGTATATGAATTAGCCGAATCAAATAGCTATGACTGATTATATTTGCTATAGTTGTGCTGCATGCAAGGCAATCACATACATGCATACTCGTCATCATGTCATGTACCTTTCCAGATGCAATGGACAAAAAATACAGGATTTCCATACACTGTCAGAAAAATTATAGCCTGTCAGTACCCTTGAAAGGTATACCTTTGTATATTTTAAACCGAAGGGTTAAAATATTAGTACCTTTCAAGGATACTGCACCAGTAACAAGCTGGGAACTGTTTTTTTTTTTGTTGTTGTTTTTTTTCGGACATGAAACCGAAATGCTCTCAAGTTTTGTCTTTGTTTCTACCGTATTGAGTTTTCTGATCCCCTGCTGTGAAGTTGGTGTTGGCAGAGATTCAGCTCTCCATCTCTGTGCTATGCATGTCTAACTGATTTACACCATCCCAGATATCACGAAGAAACAACAGTCTCACTCGCTTGCACAGTCAGTGTCTTATAAACACTGATGAGTTGTGTGACCTGTGTAAACATATTTTCTCTATCACTGATATTACTTTCAAGATGAGATTTAACTTTAGACTGATATAGGCATAGTGATCTGTTATCAAGTCTAGTTACTACACAGTTTGTACATTTTACTGCTGTCTGCTGTTTTACATTAGGTTGTTTATTTCTTTTTGCAACATTTCAAATTCTCATTGATTGCATGTGGAGATGTTTATCTACATATTGTCATTTAACCTTTAGTATACTGTAAATGCCTTTTAAATTCAGTATGAATTAGTATAAATATCACAATCAGAATTTTCCATTTAGCTGTCATTTATCAAGATGAGAACCCTGTTTTGGCATGTGCACTTTTTGGTAGATCAAAACACCCCAAAAAATCTAACAAGCCTGTGAGGAAAGAGGATGGAGTGGATGCCTGCTGCACACAATATGGCATTAAGAACATGGGTATCTTGTAATTGTTTCAGCTCATGAGAAAATCATGGAGAATTATGGGAAACGATTATTTGCATTTCACAGAGCTTAGTAGTCTAGATTTTTTCTGTCTGAAGAAAATATTTTTTAGACCATTTTAGTCAGTCATTATTTAAGTAAAAGGCTGCTGAATGATTTGGGGCAATTTCTGGTATGTCTACCCATTTTTCTCACCATCATTTATTGCCAATGCTGTGGTAATTTTTTTGCACAGTATTTTTAACCTGCTGTAATTTTTATTTTATTATTTTTTATCATTATTATTAAATAAAATAGCAGCTGAAAGGGGTTTATCAGGTCATCAGGCATATGTCAAACTTTTCCCATTGAAGATTATAGATAAGAATAATCGTAAAAATTCAAAAAGCAGGCCAACCTGCATTCCACTGTGACACTGTCCTCAGAAAGATACATATTGTGTCTGTGAGTTCAAGAGTAAACCTCTGGTTTTGATATTAAACTGCAATGTTTTTTTGATTAATAAAATGATTAGTGATTAGTGGGCAGTTTACTCATTTTTTAGATTTATCATTTCTTAAATGCTTTGGTAGAAAAACAAGGGAAGTCTCCATAGCACCATTCAAGTTGAAAATACACTTCAAAGAAAGATCCCACAGTCTTGGCTATTAAAACGAGTCTGCTGTTCCCATCAGGTCTGTAGTAAATTGTAATGATCCCTGCATTCCTTATGGAAAAAAACGTCACATATATCTTTCATTGATTAGAATTGCTCTGCAAAGTCAAAATTACTTAAGTAGAACAGAAACCAAACGGTAAATGTCTCTATGAAATTTGAGTTATGCCAAACATATATTTTGAATTACAGGAACGTAGTTTTGGCTCTTAGATCTTATCATTCTGAGATGCTATAAATTGTTCTTTTAAAGTGGATCTGTTAATTAAGAGCAGATCTGGCTCAAGCAGAGGGGAGGTTTCTGCATTTTCTTAAATCAACCTCCCCTGTCTTTAATTTTATTAGAGCTGACTGAAAGTCACCCTCAAGATCTGTCCGATTCAGCGGGGACTGCTCAAATTCAGTCCACGAGACTGTGTTGTGCTACCTTTGCACTTTATTTAACACTAGAAATGTTGCTTTGCACTTATAGCATGTAATCTATCCACTCTTTCTCATTGAGGCACATGATGTCTTCGGTTGCATTGCTCTTATTGCGTGTCTGATATGCCAGGTTCATATTTGCTTTCTTAATTAATTTAAGCCGCCTTCCTTCATCCCATTCTGGAAACTCGCCAAAATAAATATTATTTAATATGGTAATATACATTTTCCATAGGTTAACTTGGTAGATATGTCAAAGCGAGGATTTTCCTATTTGGAGAATAAGAGAAATGGAAGAGGACTGAGAAAGGTTGTATCAACTTTATAATGCAACTGTTGTTTTTTTGCTTCAGAAATTCATGCTCGGTTTCACTGTTTTGTTTGTTTAAGTGTAAAATTATATTAGAACAACAGTGCTGTAAGGAGTGCTTCCTTATTTAGGAGGAGATGGTTGCTGTCTTTCAGCGGTTGTGATCAATGGTGCTAACTGAGAAGAGCTGGTGCCGAGTGCCCTCTCTCAGGATCCGTGCATGAACCGGAGCTGAACGCGGAGGTGGACAAAACTATACCAGACACGGCTGATAGATCCCATCAACAGCTCCTGATTTATGATAGTCCGGGCTTGAGAGAGAATGAAAGAGATGGAATGAGAGAAGGAAATATTTGCAGAAGTAAAATACAGTTTGACTTTAGCTTGGATTAAAGTCAAAAGTGTCATGTCCTCTCAATTGTTAGAGCTAATATGATTTTAACTACAACCTAAAGTAAAAGTTGCATAATTACTGTAGGCAAATATTCTTTGTATTGGTATTAGGGGGTGAGACAATCTCATTAACAAGAACATTTGATTGGACAAAAATCTTTGTGGTGCAGGATTAATTTTTGCATAAACATCAGTGTTTGCACACTTTTTTGCTCAGAAATGCTAGTAAATTTCACAATTCCAAAGAAGCGGCAATGAATTAAAGGAACAGTTCACCCAAAAATAACCATTTTGTCATCATTTACTCACCCTCATGTTGTTCCAAACCTGTATAAGTTTCTTTCTTATGTTGAACACAAAGTTTTAAAGAATTTTCAATAACCAAACAGTCGTTGGTCTCTACTGACTTCCGTAGTAAGGAAAGAAATACTGTGGAAGTCAATGGCGACCATCAAACGTTTGATTACCAGCATTCTTCAAAAAATCTTCAGTGTTATCTTCATGATGACAAAATTTTCATTTTTGGGTAAACTATCCCTTTAAAAGTGAAATTTTGAAGTAGAAAAACAAAAATATTTCCTTCTAGAACTTCCTTCCGAAAATCTTGTTTACAATGTAGAAAAATATTTTTTAACAGCATATATATATATATATATATATATATATATATATATATATATATGCTGTTAAAAAATATTTATATATATATATGGCTTTAAATCTAATAGTCATGGACTAAAAATATCAAAATTTCCAATTTATACAGTACATACGTTCAAAGTTTGCTATTGGTAAGATTTGTTTTTTAGGAAGTCTAATTTAAAGAAAAAAGCTTAAAATAACTGTTTTCTATTTTAATATTTTAAAATGTAATTTATTCCTGTGGTGGTGAAGCTGAATTATCAGCAGCCGTTACTTTAACGATGCATCTTTTAGGATTCTTTGATGAATAGAAAGTTCAAACAACAGCATCTATTTGAAATCAAAACCTTTTTATCACTTTAACACATTCTATAAAAGTATTAATTAATGTCTTGACTCAAAACTTTTGAACAGAAGTATGTGTATATGTAACATTTTTAGCCCTGTTAGCATAAGGAAGAAGGTTGCAACCCAAAGCCATGTGTTGCTCCTGCTTAGTGTCTTTTCTGTCCCCCGTCTATTATTATAACTTTCCATTTCTGCTGGTTAAAATCAAGGGAGAAGCCGTGAGACTGAACGGTTGAATCCGTTACAGGTTGGAGTCACAACGTTCACAGCGTCTCTGTTTTTCCACTCATTTGCTGAGTCACTGCAGGTCTGTATTAGCACTGAGTCACAGGCCTGCGGCTTTAACTCATAATTACATCTCTTCCCAAGGGCTCGCACATCTCCTGGGGTGTCTAGAGGAGATACATCCGAGAAAAGCATGGGCAAAAGTAGGATGCTGCGGTTTGGCTCTGGAGTCTCTCTTGGCAAGTAATTCATTTAAATGTAATTTTCTTTAAAAAAAAAAAAAATGACTAGCACCATTCAGATTTCTGTTGCTGCTTTGTGGAATTAAATAACTCAGCTGTTGTTTTGGATGCAGAGATGTTGAGTTACAAATGAAGATGATTAATGGACATGCTGAAAGCAGGATGCTGTCAACGTCTTTGTGTTGTAATGTGGCTGTTCATAAACAACTCCCTCCACAGCTCTGACAGATTTTTTCCATTCAAGTGAATAAATTACAGAATTTAGAGTCGAGGAGAAGGATGGATTATCTAATGAGCCAAACAGTGTGTGACAGTAATACTATCCCACCTGGTTTTGATTTGTCCATCATTACTAAATGAGCCAGCATTGAAAATGACCTAAATGTGTACAAGCTGAATGCAAGACAGCTAAGACACGGAGGTGTATGAAAAATAAAGCTAATTCAGATATCAGCCTTAACGTGGAGTGAGAGAACAAGATGAATCACAGTTAAAAGAGGCTCTATATCGGTAAGTATCAGCGTACCCATCACCTCCTCTTTTGAGTTTACATCAACAGCAGGAAACAGGCTCCATCCATAACTTCTGCAAAGAACTGCTTCCATTGTCAGGGCCCCCTGTTGCCCCTTTTTTCCAGCTCTCCCCTTGACAAGACCCATGTTTACTTTAGTGTGCAAAAATCTGTTAGGAATAAGATTTTTCATTTCCCCCCCACTCCTCTGTTTGTTTTCATTGCCACTTAAATGGAAATAGCATTTTCATTAACTGGAAATAACATGAATCATCTACACATTTGAAACATCACCATAAAAATGTGTATTTAGTTTAAATATGTTGTCATATTTAAAGGCATTGTCGACCCAGAATGAAAATTTGCTAAGATTTTTATCATCCAAGATGTAGATGAGTTTGTTTGTCAGAAAATGCATGACATATAAAGCAACTCAGGAAAGAAGAGATGTACCTTAAATATTATGTCTTGGGCTTGACCTTCTCTGAGGCTCTGAGCTCTCTGGCTCTCGGTTTCCTCTCACTTTTCAGTTTGTCAGCAATATGTTTATGGCAATGTCACGCTACAGAAGGGGGAAATTTTGTACTGCGGTCAGTGTAAGTAAAACTTATGGTATGTTAAAAACAATTTTAATGCGCCAGTGTCACTAGTTTGCGATATGGAAGGGGATGCTTCTATAAAATTGTGGAGGCTAAACACTTCTTTGTTAGGACATCCAGCATTTCAAACATATATTGAATCCGAGTTTAAATATTATCTAGAAATGAATAATACCGGAGATGTTTCCGCGGTCATTCTCTGGGAGGCAGTTTTGAGGGGTAGAGTGATTGCTTATGCATCTGCTTTAAAGAAAACAAAAATAACTAAGCGTACTGAATTAGAAAATAAAATTTGTAAGCTGGAAGAGCAACACAAACAGAACATCACCATGGAAAATTTAGCTCAGCTTACAGAAGCGAGAAGGAAATTGGATGAACTGCTCACTGATCATGTAGAACAGAACTTAAGGTTTCTATATCTAAATTTCTATGAGTATGGTTCTAGGGCGAGCAAACTACTTGCATTCAAGCTCAGGAAAAAAAAGAGGGCTTAACACAGTTCAAAAAATCAAGACTAACGATTCTAATAAACTCTTTGTTTTTAAACCAAAATAAATAGCAGAGGCATTTGCTTCATTTTATAAACGTAACACCCAAATTGGAAAATGTTAAAAACGTCCCCATCAGCAACTGAGACTTTGTTGATTAATGTTCAGGATGGTAACAAGATCCTTAGACCAAGTAGTCGTATTTACAGGGCTCTGGAGGACATAAAGTTAAAATGGGAGAAGGAGCTCAAGGTAGTGATATCTGACAAGAATTGGGCTGAAATACATGCAGATACACATAGAATAACATGTAGTAGAATCTGGAGAAGGTGACTAATTGGTTTTTTTTTTTCGAACGCCCCAAATCGTAAACAAGTCAATCCAGTGCTTGTTGGAGGGAGTGTGGAGAACAAGTAGCAACGCATACACACATCTTTTGGGAATGCCCTATTCTATCTCCTTACTGGACAAATGTATTTGGTTTCATTAATAACAATTTTCAGGTTAATTTACCCAGAGACTCTTTAATAGCTATCTTGGGAGTTAAGACAGATTTAATCAAAAGTGAGAAGAGAAGATACCTCCTACGAATACTCCTAGCTGCAGCAAAGAAGAATATTACAATTAAATGGCTTCAGAAAAAGCCACGACTTTTGAGGAATGCTTACAGACAGTGAGAGAAATCTATGAGATGGAAAAAATAACGCACAGTTTAAGACCCAGAATGAGTCTGTTTGTTGAGCAATGGAAACCCTTAATAAAAGAGCTGGGTGAGATATGAGAATTTTTTTTTTTTACTTTTTAAAAATTTGTCTGGTTAACTCTTTGTCGTTCTTGAAGATTTTGATCCCATCCAAGGCTGACGTTCTGTGTTCATTGGTTTTGTGGGTTTCGTTATAGTGATGTATTTTTATTATTAATAATATACTGTATATATATATTTTTTCACCTTTCTTGTCTCTTCTCTTTATTTTTCTGATCATGCTGTAAAATGTAGATATGCTACAAACATTATTTTTGTGTGTGTGTAATCAAGACATTGTATCTTTGTCACTGTAAAAAGTGATAAGTTGACTTAACTTAATGGAAACCCGTTGCCTTAAAATGATTAAGTAAATAATAATAATAATAAAAAAAATGTTAAGTGAGCTTGACAATTCACTTAACTTATTTTTTTTTATTATTATTTACTTAATCATTTTAAGGCAACGGGTTTCCATTAAGTTAAGTCAACTTATCACTTTTTACAGTGATATGTGCATGTTTTGAAAGAAGAAATTGGTTAATAAAAAACAAGTATAAAAAAAAAACTATTTTATTTGCTCAGGAGATTTAAACTCAACAAAGAGACAAATGAGGTGGAACAAAACACTTAACAGCTACTAAAGGTGAGTGTTTCTGTTTAACATGTGTGTTGAAATATTTGACTCACAGATGTAAGTGTCAACAAGTGAAATCCGGAGCTAAATATTTATATGTAATGTAATAATTTATTGGTAGCTTTCAAACACCTCAGAATTACAATTCTAGTAAAATGTAATTATGATCTGTCTGTCTCTCTGTTTTCCTATGTGTCAGAGATCAGAGCCTAAACGCCCCCTCAGCCATTTGGACACAGAGCCAAAGCTGTTTGGACACAGCCAGAGGTTTTATCTTAATGCTCACATACACACTGACACAAAGCTTTGAGTGAATTCCAATGCACTGCATTTTAAAGCTCCCCTTTAAACTCTCAAAACGAACGGCAGATAAATCCAACTGAGTAATTTTTTGTGAGAACGCTCAAGCGTAAAAGTGTGCCTCAGTATCCATCTTAAATGTGTGGTTTCACTGTCCCAGATTTGATTCTCTCCATGCATTATTTTCTTGTTTTATAACACTGTACATAAGATGACGTTGAATCTAAACTGCTTTTCCAATAAAATCATTATAACATTGCAGTTTCGTGCAGAGTTTAGGCTGTAGCTAGGTGACATGTCCTGCATCTTAGACTGTTTTTAAAATCATTGGATAATAATTATGCATGCACCTTTTATGACTAGATATTAATTGAGAGACTAAAAAAAATAATTAATGATTGTGATCAAAAAGAAATGTATACACTACCAGTAAAAAGCTGACCAATGATCATCAAAGCTGGATTTAGTCTAAAATTGTAATAGTATTTCACAATATTACTGTTTTTACTGTATTTTTTTAGTCTTAGTGATCTTAAAGGACGTCCTTTAAAAATATTTTAAAAATGTTCATTATTGACTTTTAATGTATACATAAATTTAACCTAAAATATTAAACATTTTATGCATCAACTATCATGCACATGCCTGGATGCATGGCACCAAAACCCCCAAAACCTGTCTGAGCTCCAGAATCTTTGTTGTGGAGCTCTGAAGTCGACATACTTCAAATGGAAAGTATTCTAGACTATAGTACCATCTGCTTTCACTTTAGAGTCCGATTCCACACCTAAATAAAGATCCCTCTTGAACACTTTTATTGCTCTCCAACCCCCTCTTGTTACGTTTTTCTTTCCTTTCTTTCATTTTCCTCCTTTACCTCTGGCTATATTGCAGCAGGCAGACTGTGATGTGAGAGCTCACCTCTCTCTCCCACCGACACGAATAAAACCTGCCCTGTGTCAGATCTTATCACTCCTGTAAAACATCAGGTTTGTTTTTTATTGGTGTGTGAATGCATTGGATTGATTCTCTTTTCCTGTTACTCATTTGATTCAGTTGACTCGTTCGTGTTCCAGTGTTTTATCTAAGAGACAGGTCCTGACTTAACAGCTTCTATAAAAAAAATCAGGTCCTGAGGGGAAGATAGGAGCAAAGGAGGTCTATAATACCGGTGGAAATCTCAAAGGTAGCTGATTGGCTCAAAGAGTTCGAAACAACAACAAAAAAAATTCAAATTAGTGCTTCAGAGTCACGTGATTTTAGCAAACAAGGCTTTGTGGTGGTTTGTAGGTTGATCAAAAGCAAACTCATGAGCCAGTAACAAAATACATGGCTTTAGCTGTATAATTGAAGTTCATACATTTTCATCAGAATCTTCTGATCCTTAAAATCTGTAGAAATGCAGTTACTTGTTGGCAGTACTGTAGTAATTTACACGTAATCATACATGTAATCTGGATTACGTAATCAGATTCCAAAAACGGAGTACTCATATGGAATATAATACAATTTAAAATGCTCATAATCAAATTACAGTTATTTTTTTATGGATTACATGATTATATATTATTCATAAAATGTCAGTAAATTATTAATCATTTATTGATTCTCCGTGATTCTCCTTTTTTCTCTCTCTTTTACTGTTTTCTTTCCAAAAATCTTACTGTGTTTCACCATTTAGCTTTGACTACTCACAATATAGAAGGGCCATCTAAATGTTATGTAAATAGTTTTAATGTAAATAACATTGGGGTAATGTAATGTTTAATGCACTTCATAATGTTGATATTCTCTCTTTCTTTTGAAATCAATATGGTACGTTTAATGGTAAATTTAAAACAAGGTAAAACTAAAAGTAATAAACAGGGTTAAAGAAGTAAAAGTAGTAAACAAGGTAAAAAGTAACCTAGAAGTAATCTAAAAAGTAGTCAAAATGAATAATTACATGTAACCTGAAAAACTAAAATGAATAATTACATGTAACCTGTAATCAGTAATGGACTACAATTTGTAAGTAATCTACCCAGTACTGCTTGTTGATACTGTACACTAAATAAGTGCTATGTATTACAGAGATGATTATTTACTTGTATTTACTGATGGTATAGATTACACTTTTTAGATTAATTTTTAAAGAAATATTTGCGAATGTTTTGTAGAGCATGTTGCTGAAAATAGTTTTGTTGCGTTTTCATTACACTGTAACCAGCAAATGTCCTTAGCGTGCAGAGATTCGAGGGCTTAGAAAAAAAATACAAAATAAAAAATTTGCAGCACAATTGATTCAATTGAATCAAATTTTCAAACATCTTTATGAAACGGAGCTGGGACATGGCAAGTCTGGACTAAAACATTCCTCACATGACATGTCGCACACGAAATGCCAGGATTTCCAACATTCACTCACTTCATAGAGAACAATAACCTTTCAGCAGATTATTTGTAAAGATGTTAATTCACATCATGTCGTCTTGTCATCTCTCAAGGCTATATATGCTCTGTCCAGGCCGCTGGCTTTGGCAGCTCCCATATGTTCTTACTTGTTTCCACTGCTTTATTTCCATTATCATAAGACCCTTGGCCCGAGATCCACAGAGAGGGGGAAAGATGTAACATATGGTTAAAATACATTACAAAAATAACTGAAATGTTATCTTGTTTTTCATCTGTAAACAGCTGTAGTAGATGTTTGAGATTGAGTATTTTTGGTTTCAATCACTGTAGATGCATAAAATCAGTTGAAATCTGATTCACTTGAAACAAAATACTTGTTACTTTAGATCATTGTATTAATATTCCTTCAACAGATATTCCCAAGTATTGAACTTCTGCAATTAATTCAGCCTGAACCACTTAATGTATGTTATTTTACTGCCTTGCAAGCTCTAATATTTCCTTAGTAATTGCAAATGTACAATATTTATTAATTTAAAGGCGCATTTTGATGTGTGATTGTACCACAGGAACCCTTGCCCTGGTCCATCTCTGCCTTCTGCACTCCTGGGACATGATGTTGAGAGATGAAGTTGCCTGAATATGAATAAACCATAAGTAGAAAACCTCTCATTTTTTCCAAGGTGAGGCTTTACCTTCTCATGTCACCAGTGGTTCTTCTCTTTAGAAGCGGTTGATTTATTTAACCAACAATATATTTATTTGTCTGTTTGGACCTTTCACGAAATTGATTTCCCCCAGAAGAGTGCTGGATTTGACCTGCCTAGTGGTTCCAGACAAACCTCCTCTACACTATCACAGATCAGGTTTCTGGAGAGATCAGACCAGGCATTATGCTCGGGAAGTCACAAGAGACTTTATCCAGAGTCCTGCCAACTTGATCAGCCCGCAAATATGATAAACCTTGACAGGAGGAAGAAATGACTCCGTGTTGGGATGAATAGGGAGTTCAACACATAGCCTAAATCCATTCGTTCATCTGAAGTCTCCAAGAGGTTTATAGGGTGCATGGGGTGATGGAGTTTAGTACTGAGCTGTACTGGATCATGCTCAGATAAAATCCTGATCTAGATGTAAAGTTTGCCAGGAAAGGTAAAGTCAAAAAATGGGCGCTGACTTTTAAAGTCACGCAATCTAAGATAAAAAGGCTTCACCTAGATTATTTTGAACTGTGTAATTTCATCCAAGTGCAAGTCATGCACCTTGGCAGTTTTATCCACTAATAGTCATCGATGCAAAAAAGCATGATTCAGCTCCAGGGAAATAAAGTCCATCTGTTTGGTCACAAGACATCAGAGATGTAGTGTGAATCACTGACATGTTGCATGCTTTGATTTCATTTTCTCATGCCACTGCGTGCCAAACAGCCCCTTGTTTTTCAGCTGACACACAGGAAAGGGTTACTGACTTCCCAAAAGTGATGCGATTCTAGTCTGGCAGAGTATAGCATGCAGCAAAAAATAGCTTTGTACAAACACAACAATGACTTTTGTTCAAAACAAAGTAGAGAGTAGAGTAATGCCCCAATCATTATAGTGGTAAAAGATTTCTGGCCAGCAGTTCTGTGATGTGTTACAGTAAAGTCACCATTTTAAGCTCCAGATTATTAAAAATGGTGCAAAAAAAATAAAAATAAAAACCACAAGAGAACTGGAAAAATTGTGACAAAATATACAATTCAAGACTCATATGTGAGGACATTTTTATTTTGAATATTAGCTGCATAGTAATTATTTTCACAGTATGTGATATTTTTATAACTATGTAACTACTTATTAACGATTTGGTATTGCTCTTTTATATACATATCAAGTCAAAAAAGATGCTCAATATAAGCATGCCTTTTGCAGAGCATATTTCTCATATTAAACCGCTTTTTTAAAGAAAGTGAAGTAGGTTTACAAAAATATTATGCACTGTAAATAAGAAGGAAGAATCCAAAGTAATCCCAAAATCAGAGTCTCCAAAAACAAACATGAACTAAAATAAAATAAAAGCAAATTAGATGTTCAACCAAAATGTTTTTATCAAATGTATTTTATTAAATTATAAAAATAAAAAAAGTTTAAATTAGTACTATTTTTATTGCTTTATTATTTACTCAACCCTCATGTTGTCCCATATGGACTTTCTGTATGAAACTTTTTTTGTGCATTTGCATC
Source organism: Acrossocheilus fasciatus (assembly GCA_036784905.1). NCBI lineage: Eukaryota > Metazoa > Chordata > Actinopteri > Cypriniformes > Cyprinidae > Acrossocheilus > Acrossocheilus fasciatus. Next base: position 14,597,847 of record CM071947.1, on the reverse strand, counting down.
ATTTCTGGAGCTTGAAAGATTCATAATAGGTAATTCGGGATGACATGAGGGTGAGCAAATCGTGATAGTTTTCACTTTGGGGTGAACTATTCCTGTAAGTGTTCAAATTACTTTTAAACTGACAGTTTTTTAATGTGCTGTCATTTATAAATGCATTAATACTGTCTGTGATTCTCCGTAGTCTGTTTCTCCCAATCTCTCCTCTTAGCCTGTGTATATCCCTTCTTTGAGGCGGTATTATTAGCTGGCAGGAGAGGAGAGAAAGTGATGGAACGCAATAAGAACATGGATGCAGGGTCTGGGAGACAAGCATAAACCAAACACACTCAGTACCCTTATAAGGGCATCACCATTGTGATTATAGCTTTGCTGACACATTCGCTCAAGATATGAGCTGAGCTGGGTTTTCTCAGGATGGATTCCTCATGTGGAGCGCTGCATAATGAGAGACTGTGTCTTGACGGTTTATGAAAACTGAACGCTAGAACGTTCTGGTGGTTTAATGTTTGGGATTGGTCACAGCTCGCACATTAGAGCTATTTCTGCATGTGCTCGACATGTGTGTGGAGACTCACAGCACTCTCTCTCATAGATTAATGTTAACTTCACGTCTGAATAGCGCTTAAAAAGGGAATTGCTGTGAAAATGTACAAATCTGGCAACATGATGGATTGAAATTTCATGCCAGTTTATTTAGTCCATTCACTAAATGCTATATGTAGTTCAGCTAATAAATAAGGTCAGCAGTTTTTATATTTTTATTATATTTTATATTATAATTATTATTTAAAATAAATGTATATATTTTTTAGATTGTCTTTTTCATTAGTTAGCTGACACAAACATTAAATTTCTCACCATTTGATGAGGTTTTATATGACGACTTAAATGAAAATATATATTTTCCCCTAAAGAAAAAAATCTTACAAAGCAAAGATATTACGTGCAATAATAATTTTATACACTGTAAAAAAAAAAAATTTTAAAAAGTTGACAAAACTCAAAAAAAATAAGGCAACCCATCGCAGTCAACTTAAGTTAACTCAACTAGCATCTGACAACTTAAAAACTTTAGTTCATCTAATGAATAAATGTCAAGTCTACTGAGTGATAAAAGATCTGTCAGAGCAACCAAAGATTCTCAACCATGGTGAGGATCAACAAATTTTAAATGAGTAAAAATATGAACTCTGATCCACATGAGAGCTAACTGACAGCAACAACAGCAGCAGCAGCATAAATTAAGCCAGTACAATTTAAAGCAATGATAATATTTTAATAATAATTAACATAAAATGTTTTCAAGCTGCAATGCATGCTGGGAACTTTGCTGGCAATTTTGTTCAATGTAAAATTGTTTATTCAGATGACTCAATTTGGAAAGTTGGGAGAACATTTGCATATGTTGTGAACAAATACTTGAGTGTCTAAGTGAGGTAAACAAAAAAACTTTTGCTAGTGACATGTTTAGAGAATTTTTCACACAAAAAAATAAACTGAGTTCTCCTACTAAAAATGATTTGTTCAGGCTACTTTTTTACATTGCTTAGTAGAACTTTTCGAAAGTTGGATTTTTTTACAGTGTATAGATACACACAGACCTCACTTAACCATTTAAAAATCATTAGTATGCATGCAAAACTCAATAATGATGACACTCAACATCATTAAGCAAAACGATGAGCTCTTAACATCACCACATAACAAATAACAACAGCAACAGTCATCAAACATTAAAACACAGAGACTATAATGCTAAATAGATCATTTATTGATGCTGCAATGCATGCTGGGAGCTTTCAAGTCAGTAATATTGTTCAGCATAAAAATATCTGGTCAAATGTGCTAGTTTTCAAATACATTTGGGGGTTAGACCAACATTTAAAACTGTCCAGTCTTATTTTGAGATTTTATTACAGTTTTTATTTCAATCTGACTTTTATTTGTATAATATTGGTTTTATTTTTAATTGTAGTAAAAGTTTGTCACTTTGTTTTCAAGTTTTTTTCAATATGTCTATATCTTTTTTATTATTATTATTATTTCAGTTGTAGTTTTAGTTATTTTCATACATGAAGTTAACCTAAACCCAATAGTTTTTATATTATGACATTTTAAATATTTTATTTTATTTCAGTTTTCAAGCATATTTTTCAATTTCAGTATAAGAACCCTGACTGAAAGCCTAACTGTACACAGACTTATATATTTATTTATTTTTGGCATCTCATCAGCAAATTAGACTGGTGCCATGCATTTATGTAGATTTTATCATGTCTACATAACATGTAATTTATGTAGACTCACCTTTCTGAGTATGTTTTTAGCCATGCTCTTTCAAACAATAATTGTACTAGCTGAACAGTGATGAAATGCCAAATAAAATAGTAAAAATAAACATATTTATTTACCATTTACAACCTTTGTAAGCGACCTCTGTATAATACTTTCAGTTCCCGGTGTTTGATGTTGATGTTTATTTGGTTCTGTTCCTTAAACCTGACTTTGTAAAGCGGCCTTGGGTGTTGCGAGACGCTATACAAATAAAAGTTATTATTAATATTCAGTGTTCACTTAATGAGAAATAATAAAATGAGGTTGCAAGTAAGTTTAGAAACATTTCCAAAAAAAAAAAAAAAAACCAGAAGGCCTATTATAAATGATCTCTCTACAAACTTGTGGCCTATAAAAGTAAACTTGGTGGCTGGTTTCACCAGGCCTGCTCTTTTTGTCATTGCCTATAAAGCAAATGCAGGTGGGTTTAGGCGATGGGCAGTCTGGAAGAGAAGTGTACGCTAAATCTAGATGATTTATATACTCTGTGTTTAGACGAATAGCTGTGGGTGCAAATAATCAAAGAAGCAAGCCGTTACTCACTTACAGGTGTTCACACATTATAAGAGACCGACCTCAAGCTGTGCCTCCCTTCAATTCCCAAACCACTGAGGCCCCCAGCACCTACAGGACCTCCTCACGGGTCAAAGGTCACCTCCTTGCATTTATTTATCAGTACATCTTTCAGAAAGCAGTTCCAGATCAGATGACATTGGAGAGGAGTGTTCTGGAAAAGTTGTTTGTTTTTGTGTGACTACTCGCTTTATTTAGAAAGAGAGCCTTGTCATTTTAAGAGTGGCTAAGGGAATGTTTGCTCACCCTCTTAATGACTTTGTCGAGGAAGACCATCCATCTTTCTCTCTGCGCATTACAGGACCGAACCCCAGGAGGTGACCGCCTGGCAGATACACACTGTTTACATGGAGCCATGCTGGAGACAATGCTGCGGTAAACACAACATCACAAGAAGTGCATGCTTTTTAGTTGTGGAATGATAAATATTAGCAGATTTTAAATATTAGTACACAAACACTCAAATCTAGATTATTATGGCTATAGGCCTGAACATGAGCTGTTTATACATGACGAATTGCATTGATTCATTTGAAATGAGGGAATCATGCTATAAATTCACTAAGATTGAATTGGAAATAGTCATTATGACAAATTCTGATGGGAGAAGGTGAGGTTTCTGTAAATACAGCAGGAGAGACATAACTTAAACGTCTTAGCATCTATGGTTCCATGAAGATCCTTTAAGTCCATGTAAACTTTCCTTTGCACAAAAGGTTATTTTTATAGTGGAAAAAGGTTCTTTAGATGGTTCTTTTAAGAACTGTTCACTGAAAGTTTCTTTGGGGAACCCAAAATAGTTACAAAAAACCTCTTTTGAAATCTTTATTTTTAGGAGTGTATCAAAATCTTTAGAATCGATTAGGAACACTGCCTTGAGCACACAGATTTGACTCCCAGTTTGGTTACAGTTCTATGGTTTTGATTGAATGTGAAATATTAAAATTAGTGTCAAAGGATATCCTGACATAAACATAGCAATCTTGCTTTAACTCTTCCTTTTCACATGAGACAATTTATTGATGGACCTCACAGGACACACCTGTATTCACAGCTGTAAATCTGCTCTTTTCTCCTCTCTCTCCCACTTAATATAAACAATTTATTATTCGTTATTCTTTTAATGTGTGTTGATGCAAATGAATTACAGATCTCTAATGATAAAGGCTTAGATAAATGAAATCATTTTGGAACTTGATTTTGGTCCTCAGATATGGATAAAGGTGATTTATGGGGAACATTTCGATTCATTGGTCAGAAACAGCTCTGTGGAGAAAACAAGCAGAATTTCTGCAGCTGGCTGTTGAGTTGCGTGTGAACACTTTGTCACAGAGCAATCTCCCACAAACACAGATGCGTAAATACACTCTCCTGCTATGCTCACAGAGAGAAACTCCAAACTGAGGAGGGCAAAGCCACATAGAGACTTTTACCTCGTGGTGTTTGAAACGCAGCGAGAGTTCAGTGCTTCTCAAATACAACAGTCCTGTTACTCGTTTAACTTTAAATGCGGTTTAAATGCCTTGGCAGTGTATTAGTGGCCTTTTGGCAGCAGCAGACAACCATACCCTTGTGAAAAAGAAGTGCACTTAAGTATACTTTTATAAAGTGTACTTACTCCAGAAATAATATACTTTAAAAGAACATACATAAGTGCAAATTAAATATGTTATTTTTGATGCTTAAATACATTGTATTTGTAATTAACTTCAAACGTATGCGCATGAAACAAAAGAGATACTTGGTGCGTGGTTACATGTTATTTCAGGGTTTTCATTTCGGTTCAAGTTCAAATTGTCCTAATTCATTGTGTAGTTAGACCAAAGACTATTGTTAGACTCATTCATGATTAATTGACCTAACTAAAAGTCATTTTTACAGTGCAGTGTAGCCTATAGTCTAATTAAAATCAAATGCATTTGAATGCAAATTAGTTTTGTTTAGATCTGTTAAACTTTTGCTTGCAATTAAATGTGTTTAAGTGACTTAGAACAACATAATGATATTGAAAGTATTCTGTACACAGATGTAAATTACAGTACTATTACATACAAATACAGTACTCTCTCATAAATGACACTGTATGTCAAATATTATGTCGAAAATTAAACTTCATAGAGTTCATAGTGCAAGAGCTCGTGATGAAAATTTCAACAATAAGTTTTATTGGAGTATACGGTATAAGAAAGTGTATTTAAGTTTAGAGGAAATATACATGTCAAGTGCATTAATGCACATAGTATATATTGTAGACTAAATACATTTAAAATACATTAACAAATGTAATTTTGGAGAACACACTTAAGTTGAAATTAAAATCAATTATTTTAATAATTATTATGTATGTTTAAGTAATGCTTAATTAGACATTATTATAAAGTGCATCTTTAAAAAGTGCACTTAAGTATGTTAAGACCTATTGTCATTAAAGTGTACTCTCTTTAAGTACAATTAAGTGGCCTTTCATTTAAATTATATTATATTATCTGCAAGTGCACTTTTTAAAAAGTATACTTTTAATAACTGAAGTATGCAAAAAGTACACTTTTACTGCAATTAAGCACACTTCTTTTTCACAAGGGTACACTGTTAAATGGGTGAAAATGAAAGCTTCTCAAGCCATCCTTGACATAATTCACATCAAACAGGGAATTGTGGGAAGGTGCTATTGTGCAATGGCCTGGTAGATGCTGTAAATTATTTAGATGCTGTAAAAATAAATTTCAAACAGAGGAACTTCTGTAAATGTGTATATATCTGTAAAAATTAACATAAAAAGATATTACATTTAAAATGTACATTTCAGACACAACATTGTCAGGGGGTGGGCAGAATTGCGAAAGGTTCTCGAGCTGGGATTTGAACCGTTGGGATGTCTGTAGCGCAATGGCGCTGTATCGGCATGCTGCCTACAAGGCTATCGGCACCAGCGGCAAGTCAACAAATCTAACTTTCCTAAAAGATCTTTCAACTTTGAATCTTTAGTATTTACATTTTATTTTATTTCAGCTTGTTACAATTGATGAAAATGATTTTAGTATTAGCTCTAGTTAACAATTTCAACACTGACTAGAAGCAACTGCACTAAAATAATATTTAATTACCTTACCTTAAATATTTTACATAATGTTATCAGCATATTTTGCCCAGAACTTTTTGATTTAACTTGAGCCAGAAGTTTTAACGGCTGGCTCTGACTTACGAAGACAAACTGGTGCTGTGTGTCTCATGGGAGCTGGTTTGGATCAGTCAGCAGCCTGTGATGCACCATGTCTCTGTGCTCTCTGGAGGGTGATTTGGGGCAAGAGCGGTGGGCCGAAAGCAAGGGGCTCCAGCAGCTGCTTCTAGTTGTGCAACTTCGTACAAATACACAGATTTGAACATACATACGTACGTGTTCATACACACACAGCCTTTCTAAATGGCATCTGGTTCCTCATGAAAGATATCGAGGTGGGATGTTGGGGTCATCCGCTGAGCCAGGAGTGCAGTTTGGTACTTAATCTCATAAACATGATTCTGGATTCTTCACAAGTGATGGCAGCATTCCAGAGCTGATCCCACGGGCTGCTGTAGCACTCGCATCCAGGAATCAGTCATCTGTGCTTTGGTCCGGACCCAAGTAACAAGAACCACACTGAGAGGAGATCAAGTACATACACAAGGTGTGCTCTGTCTTCTTATTGCTGCAGCTCAGCTGGTAGAGCATGGCGTTAGCAACGCCAAGGTCATGGGTTCAGTTCCCAAGAACATATATATCTTCATTGCATTGTACGTTGCTTTAGATAAAATACAGTGCCTGTGTCAAATTGATGAAAGCTTTGTGCTTGTAATTTACAAATAATAAGCCATTTATTCACCGATAAACAATGATACAAAGACTAAAATAAAAAGATTCAAACAATGCTTGGCTTAACATACTGGCATGTGTGCTGTCCACCTTGTGCAAGACAGTAAACCCCAGAATTAGAACCAGGATCTCTTTCATGACCTTACTTACAACTGTTTTTCTGAGTTGACTGATGAGAGAGTTAGTCAAAACCAGACTGTATTCAGAGCCAGAGGGTGAACAACTCAATGTTAAAGCAAGGGCTCGATCAGGATCTCATTAGAGACCTTATTAGAGACGTTTTATGATGAGGGACGTGAAGAATTTGGCAGTGTGAGAAGTACAAATCACGCTTTGCTGACGTGTGTCGATGTGTGGCAGCTGTACTGGCCGGATTTCGCCTGTTATGACGTGCATCCGATTGTAAACTACCAAACGTCAAACTCACAAACATGTCAAGACGAATGCAGCCATTTAAGGTGAACAAGGTTACAGAGAGGTGGTGGCTAGTTTTCTCTCTTACAACTTTCAAAACATAAGTTCTCATGCAATCACTCAGATTCATCTGTGTAGGTTACAGCACCACCAAGTGGTTCATGTATGAGTCTTAAAATACTAAATGGTATATATTTGAAACGTGTTGAAGTTCAGGTCACCAAATAATATTTTTGTGTCTGAGGGACTGGTTTTCTTTTAAATTCCTCTTCTTCTTCTTCTTTTTTTTTTTGGCTAAAACTAAAGTGTGGTTTTAAATACTTTCCTTGTGGAGCTTGTTTTACGTGTGTAATGACTGTGGGTAGTGTGTGAGTTTGTGTGTGGGGAATGTTTACAACATCACTGTACGTGCAGATCGCTTGTTAAACAAAAAGTCAAACGTGCAAGCTCCACATTACAGTGCCGTGATATATAAACCAACAAAAAACTTTGGCAGCAGAGGGAAACTTCTAAAACACCTCTAAAGAATAACAGGTTGTCCTGTCAACAGCCTTCACCTGCCAACTTAAGGTAGCTTCTTTAGAAAAAATATATATTAGGAAATGCATTTACACATGATTGAGAAGGCCAACAATTGCATATTGCATTAATAACCATAAAAATCCCTTGATGTTTTGGATGGTTGTTTGCTTGATTCAATCAGAAAAAATTAATATGAAATGCAGAGAACCCCTGCTGAGATACTGAACACCAGGACCCACCACAATGCTGCTAACCTGAGGTTTGGATGCAGACTCTGATCTCTGGCCTTTTTTACAGACATTCTCATGGCACTTTGAGTGAGAAGCTGTGAGAAAGCATTTGAGAGTGAGTGTGTGTAGCTGAGAGGTACAGTTTTTTTAATCAAAATATTTTAGTGTATGGAATATTTTTGCACAAATATTCAAATAATATCATTAACCATATTGTTTAAACACATGATATGAATTAATTTTTTTATTTTATTTATTTTTTTATTTGGAACAAAATAATAGCCCTATAATATCTCACTAGTAAAAAATATTTTAGGAATTTAATGTGTATTTTCTATAAGAAAAATATATCTAATCAATTCACATTTATATAAAAAAAAATTTCCCAGTATCATTTCAAAGCAGAAAATGCACCTTTGATACAAACCATTCAAGATTTTATGCATTTTATGGTTTGATTAGTAAATTATTGAAATTTTGACAAGATGACAGAAATATAATTAATAATGAGTTAGCAAATCTTAAAATCTCGACATCAGCAATTGTGAAAACCATTATACTCTTTCAGACATCTGCAGACAATATTTTATTCAGTATTCAGTATATAAACTTCTGATATTTAATGCCTGCATATCACAGAATGTACCAAATCTCATCTGATGGAGCACATTTTGCAAACTGTATAAACTGTGACAATGACTGTACTTTAAAAAATGTCTGAGTCAGTAAGTGAAAGTCTGAGCAACATTGATTTTGGACAAAGCACTTTCTGGTGGTCTGTTAGTGATCTAAAGATGAGAGGTGTCATGTTGTTTTTGTCTACTACTGCAAAATGATTCTGTATTTTTGTATCTAATTTCACTGACTTGTGTTTTTCTCCATTCTTTGTGCTACAAGTCATTGGAAAAAATGAGTCAAGAGACTCGACAGACTTTTTTAAACAGATTGTTGTGCTTAAAGCATTATTTGTCTCAACTCTCCACTTGTTCCAAACCTATATGAGCTCCTTTCTTCTGTTTAACACAAGAATGTTGGTAAGAATTGCCTTTGACTTCCATAGTATTTGTATCCACTATAGAAGTCAATGGCTGCCATCAACTGTTTGGTTACCAACATTCTTCAAAATATCCTCTTTTGAGCTCAACAGAAGAAAGAACTCAGGTTTGGACCGATAACAGAAATTTTATTTTTGGGTCAACTATCCCTGCATACATTTACAAAACAAAAATATATGTGAATATATTGGAAGATATAATGTGATATATGGAATAATATATTTTGATATATGGAACTCAAGTTCTTATATTTTTCAATATTCTGCAATATATGCATGAACCATGTATAGCCATATATCGAGACATATAAAATATATATTTAGCAATAAGACAGAAACAATACAGTACTACATAGCTTTATTGAAACACTCATTCCTTTTTATTAACACGTGGGTTTACATACAAAATTAAATGTCTCAAAAAATACATTCCCAATATGCCAACAAAGGTCCCCAATTCAATACAGATTCAGGCAAATTAACGTCTACATTTAATCATTCAGCAGACACTTTTATCCAAAGCGACTTAAATGAGGACAATAGCAATCAAACCAACAAAAGAGCAATAATATGTAAGTGCTGTAACAAGTCTTGGTTAGCCTAACGCAGTACACAAAGCAAGTTTATATATATATATATATATATATATATAGCACAAATGTATTTTCACATACATTTTGTACTATATATTAATATCTACACAGACACATGTATAGACATACATTACGGGATATATACATACATATATGGATATATATTACAAAATATATTTGTCAGATTTGGTTACATATACATGTAACATATATGTTCCCACATAAATGTTAATATATAGTAGATACATGTGAAAATACATCACACACACACACACACACACACACACATGACACAATAAATTTGCTCATATTTGGATACATATATTTTGCATACATGTTCACATATATGACATTATTATACTGCATATGTTAAATTATATGTGTAGCCAATATTTATATATTTACAAATATATAATTCCATATATGAAAATATATTAAAATAAATATTTACCTTGAATTGTGCTCATATATTGCTAATACATATTCCCATATAAATGTGACTATATGAGCACCATATATGTTGACATATATTCCCCAATATATGGAAAGCGGCAATTCCTTATGTATTATTCAGTATATTGTAATATATTACCACAATGTATTATTCTATATAATTACCAGTTTACTGAAAATTCTTTACTATATTGACCGTTCATATATAATAAAATATATTTTCTTTCCGTAAGGATACTCATATTTGAATGGTATTAAAGGCAAAAGTCATTATTTTACTTACAGTTTCCTTTATACAATTTTACTTCCAGCATGTTTTAGGCAAAGATCCTTTTATTTAACTGAGTTAGGCCAACATTTTACACATTTGCCACTTGGTGTAGCGCTTGGACTTTGAAATACTGCCTTATACTGCCACCCTCTGATCAACTGGATAGTTGCTGGATTTAATGGTTTTCTTGTGTTATTTCTGTGGGTTTCCTGTTGCTTTTTTTTTAATAAACATAAAACAGAACATTTTTAAGTAAATAGTAACAAAACAGTTTGAACAAATGTGTTGTTTTTGTAGGTTATTAGTCTCTCGGCGTTCTCAAACTTCTCTTTTTTTAAATATATATATATATATATATATATATATATATATATATATATATATATATATATATATATATATATATATATATATATAATAACAATAAGAAGAAAAATTATTATTATTATTGGTGTTGTTTGAAACAAATATCCCACAGAGCTTCGACAGGTGCATCGTCTCCTCTCTTCCCTTCTCATCATGGCTTCTTTCTCGCGCTATCTGCATGTTCCACGTCGGCGCCTGTCGTCAGATCCGCAAGGCATTTCGGGCTACTGGAGGCTGATTCGCCCAATAATACAAACAAGCCGCTGGACATAGTGGAAACGGTTGAACACGCGAAAAGCCGTTTGCTTATGAATTAACATAAATTCAGCCTCCATGAATGCATGCTTTTATTATTTCCTCGCTCTTTTGGAAGTGGCAGTATATAATTGCGCATGAACTGGGATAAAATATCCAGCACGCGTGACCAATAGCTAACATAATCCTACTATAGGAAACACACAGGTAAGATGAATCATTTATGTCTTGTTTTTTTAATGCAGTGTTTATTGCACTAAGCAGATGTTGAATTAGCATTCATATAGTGCATTGTGGTTTAATATACGACGACAAAAAATAATATGTGGCTTTAGCTAGCGATCTTGCTGATCAAGTGTGTCATTTTTGCCTTGATGCATGAAAAACGGTTTTTTAAATTAAAGGCCCTTGGGCGACATGGACGGTCACTTGGACTTTTGATGCTTGAGCCAGCCTGACACACTATAACAATGCGTTATGGGAAATCAAATACATAACCGTTTCACGGCTGAACGAGCCATAAGGCCATATAATGTAATAAACGTTTATCTTTAAACGGAGTAGAAATCTCATGCTTTTATTTAGAGGGGAATAATACGGATTAAAGGAATTTTACTCCAGTTTGTACAGGTGAATTATGTCGTAATTAAATGGCATAAGAATGGTCGCCGTTCACCTGTCCCGCTGTTCGCTCAGGTAGTTGCTCCCCACGCACATCAACGATACGGTCGGTCACCACTAGTTTAGACTTCTTAAGTGAACGTTTTCCTTCACCTGCATGTACTAACAAATGTTTCCTTTGAGCTCATAACTGCATTTATCTTTTCAAGACTGAGTATAGCACAAGCCAATAACATTCGAGTGCTGAAACGATTTTTTCACTGAACTTTTTTTTTTTTAGTTTTTTTTCTAACAACAACAATAAAGGCCTTAGTGTTAAAAGTCATTGCCAACAATTGACTAAATAAAAATACAATTGTTTTCATGTTTGTGAGGAATATGTATATTGTAGATTTGTAAGCATGCACATTTTAATAGAAGATAGTAATTGTTTTGGTCCACATGGTGTTTGCTGACAAATTGGTTGAGTGAATTATTTAATGACAGGCTCACTACACACTTGTAGCCACCTAATGACTGGATCTGAATGAGTCCTTTTAGTGAACAGATTCAAAATATTTAAATCACCGGGATGGATCAAAATCCTAATCACTTGTCAAAACTTGTGTTGTTTTGTTATAAACACTCCCTTGAGACTTAGTTTTGGGAAGACGCTTAATGAGGCAACATTACCTCAGCCAGCTAGCTCGAGTCATGTTCCTTTCACTGTAGTGGTTGTCATAGATGCAGCCTTGGTTAGATGGCATGCTGCCTCCGCAGATCCAGTGGAAAATCACAGGAAAAAAGGCACTGATGCATGTTGTAGTATTATCATTACAATCCTGATGTTGTGTATCTTTTGAAGCCTTGTAGAGCAACATATTTACACTTTAGTTGGAAAAAAAATAATAATCCTCACAGCATCTCTCTGTAGGTGATGATAGTGACCACCATGCAAAGTATTCATAAGTAAAAAAGAATGTCATTCACATCGACAAGTAGCTGGTAAATCAAATATGATACCGCAAGCCACAAATTGAAACATTGCTTTCTGGTATAAGGACTTTGCCACAGTATTTTAATGCCTTCAATAAGGTCACATCAGCCCACATCCCATGACCATGGTCCTATTCCCTGCATTCCATCATTATTGTAAAGGAGCACTTGCACTGGCTCACCGCCATCACCACTGCTCACTGAGTGCAAATTTATTAATGCCAGTTTTCCATTCCTGTGGTTTACAGATAAGACCTGAACCATTAGCTTTTATCCTGCCTAAATTTCATGCTCTGGCACTCAGGAGAATTAAATGGCTCTTCTGTGAAGGCAGACTATGATGCCTCCGCTCAGATCGCCCCTTTGAGCACCGAGCCTCCCTCTATGAGCGCCTGTCTAAAGCTGAAGCTTAGACGAACTTGCATGAGTCACATGATTGTTACATAGCTCCCAGCATTCCTATATTTTCCTCTGCCCATTGAGGAGGCTGAGCCAAGGAGCTTTATGAGAACTAACAATGAAAGCCTGCTTGAGAAGTTGCTCACTCATTGCTGTGAAGCCCCTCCCGCAGGTGTGGGAATGGGCTCTGTAGGAGTAACCAAAGCAAGTATCGATGGAAATACCTAGAAACTTGAGGGGGTTTTTAACCGGATTAATTATATTGAAGTGAAAGATCTACTCCGTGAACTTCATGGCAGTTCCTTTCATGGTAATGACTGGGTTGGGCTCTGTCAGATCTGATAAGTGCGTTTCAACAGTACGTTCCTGAGGAAACTCTGTTCCATCTATAGCTTCCGGCAAACGCATGTATAGAAGACTTTATAGATTTTACAATTAAAGGGATATTTCTTCCCAAAATACATTGTGTTTTTCGCAAAATGCGGTGTTGAGTAGAATGACAGCAGGCCTTGTTTATCATTCACTTTGACCTTGTGAGACTGTTATAATCTAGCATTTGTTGTCTGAAGTTAGGTCTGGTCTGCACTGTTAATTATCAGCTGTGAATTTATGAATATGTTATTCTGAAATGTCTCAATCAACCTTTTTAAATATGTTTTATTTTCTCATCTTTTTGCTTATCTCACTCTCTCTTTCAGTAACACTCCAGTATGGCGGACAGTATGATGAGTAAAGCAGCCACTATGGAGATCCCTATTAACAGTAATGGGGACTCTAGGAACCTGGCAGAAGATGACAGCCTGGAGCAGGTGAGCGAAACATGGTGATTCAGGTAAATTCAGATGCAGTTTGCCTGAACTCACCCTATTGGTTGAGTTTTTTTTCCGTTTGCAAAGTTCAAATCATGTATCAAATCAACAAAGTGTCAAGCATAAAAATGTGGATGGTCGTGGTGTTGTTTTCATAGAGTCTAAAATATAGTTGTCTGCCCAGTTGGTTTAGTTTTGTTGCAGGTTTCACAATATCAGCCATGAGAAAAGATCTCAAAGTAGCAGGTGATACAAACATTGCAGTTTATAATTGTCCAGCTTTTTCTTGAGGACTTAAAATCCATTAAAAATAAGGCTGTCAGGCATGTTAACAATAACAGTAATATGCATTAATTTCATAAAAATGGCTTGTGGGGATACTTCAGTGTAAATCTAATGTGTGCCTTGTCTTAGGCTTTTAAGAAGTAGAAGGCTAATTCAGCCAAGCACAAAGTGTTCAAACCTCTGTATTGTTGAAACCTTTGTAAAGAAAAGGTAAAGTGGTAATGTTGTCACAAGACACACCTCTTTAAGACAACTAAACCGAGGCACTGGATCCGGGAGAAGACGTGTTAGGCAAATAGACAAGTAGTGATATTTGCTAGGACGTTCAATCATTCCTACTAGTAAAGTAAAGCTTCTTTGTTTTGGTTTTTTAATTTTTTCCCCCTAACATTTTCATGTTATGTCCGTTTTCAAAAGCTTATCCCAGGATGACTGTGGCTGATCATGATCATGTTCACAGTTGCAATAATGGCTCAGCTGAAGGCAGATGGTACTTCGGCGTTACTCTGTGTCTTTAAATAGATCAGGAGCATTGAGCCAGAATGTGACAACAGACTTTCTTGTTCTTGTCTTTCTTTACCCAGAGAGAGAAAGAGTGGCATCAGTTTTTTCTTTTTTTAATTATACCTTTGTTCACTGATGGTTGGATTGACAGGGATCTGTTAGCAACCCAATTTATGACTCATGATTAATAAAGAGGGCTTATTCGTGGCTTAATTAGGGCTGAAATAATACAGAATAGTGTAACTCCATGCATCTTATTTTTTCTTTTATTGTCAATCCTGGAAGCCTGCCTTTATTGTATTAACAGGTGCTAATTGGCCGCAAAATATGGATTCCATTGTGTTTGATGGTTTACTTCATCACTGTTTTCAAGTCTGATTTTGTTTTACATTGTGCTTCATTTTTGGTTTGTTTATCTTTCTTTTTGTCTTTTTGTTGTCATGTTCTTCCCCGATGTCTGTGCAGGCTGCAAAGATTCAGTGGAGCTTAAGAGAGAAGGTAGGGAGTCCCACAGGCCTCAGGGTGAGAGGGAACGCTGGGAATGGTGGCAGAGGGTGTGTGTGTGTGTGTTTGTATGCATGCACGTTTATGTCTTTCCAGCAGATAACGATTTGAGTTCTCCCCATAACCTGGTCACAATGGACAGGATGTTTTTCAAATCACATGCATTATTTTTTGGCCTGTGTCACTCCCTGTTGAATCAGTGTTTGAGGTCAGATACAAATCCAGATTATACATATTTTATTTGTTTTGAAAAACATCCTGTTTTATCTCTCTGTAGTATTAACCCATTGTTAGCGACCTTTTAGTATCTATTAACTCTGTATGTTCAATTAAATTTTTATTAACCTTTACAATTAATTCTGTTTTGTTATTTAAAGGTGGTACTGGTACTTTTTTCTTCTTTTTTTTACATCAAGGGTCTCGGACTTTGCAGGTCATGGTTTATGAAGCTTGCATTGGAAAGCCATTTAAATAATCAGTATTGATAGACATAGTCATTTACATTCTAATGTTTAACGAAACTTTCTTATTTAACTTTAGTCAGAGTTTAATTAATGTTATATTTAACACATCAAAAACAGCTGAACAAACCATTGTGGATTTGCAGACCTCCCATTAAAGTTTTATCCAGACAATAATGTTTACAAATGTTGTTTATTTATGAGCTCTTTTTCTTAGTTTATGGTCTCAGATAACACGTAACACACTGATGTGGGTTGTTGAGAGTTTTTATAATCACTTATTTGACTTGTTTCAGATAACAATGCCTTGTAACCTTGTAACCAAATGCCTTGTAAGCTTTGGTGTCAAATTCTTTTACTACATCAAGGAAACACATGGATTTTTCAGAGGGTTTGTTTTCACAGGAAATTAAATTTGAATTTTTTTGATTACGTGATTCACGTGATTACATGATTCTTAATAATTCTGGGTCTAGTGGGATTCTAACCCTAAAATGTTCTTTCTAACATTTTACATTTTACAACTTTTGCCAATATTTGTTTTGGTAGAAGTTACATGATTGGTTCATTTCATGAAAAAGAATGCCTAGGTTATAATATTATGTTCTGAAAATCTCTTCCTCTCTTTTTTTTTTTTTATATTTCTGTAGGACTTACAGCAGGTCATGGTGTCTGGGCCCAACCTAAATGAGACCAGCATTGTATCAGGTGGTTATGGAGGTACAACAGAAGGCATCATTCCGACCAGCTCCATCAAAGGTAAAAATCATGTTGTTCTAAAACCCAATTGCTACTGCACTGTGCCATATATATAATATAATATAATATTTTTTTCAACTCCTTTCTTTCCTATGGTGCAATCCAGAAGAGACCCCAGGGCCTCTTGAGGCATTGCTCATTATGTGTATAGGTATTCATTGAGCCATGCTTAATGGCTTTTAAGTTTGACATTAACCAGAGTGAAAAACGCCACAGATCCGAATAGACAAATAAGCTTCAGCTTTGTTTTGTTTTGTTTTTTAAATAAATTTTGGTCACACTTTATATTAGGTGGCCTTAACTACTATGTACTTGCATCAAAAAATAAGTACAATGTACTTATTGTGTTCATATTGTATTGCAAAACACTTTTGCTGCTATTGAGGTGGGGTACAGGTAAGGTTAGGGACAGGTTTGGTGGTCTGGGTAGGTTTAAGGGTGGGTGAAGGTGTAAGGGATCGGTCAACAGTGTAATTATAAATGTAATTACAGAAATTAATTACAGATGTAATTACATAAAGGTATTATTAACAATATAAGTACAATGTAAGAACATGTATGTACACAATAAGCGCATTGTACCAAATGATTAATTTAAATGTAAGTACACAGTAGTTAAGGCCACCTAATATAAAGTGGGACCTAAATTTCCTCTGCAGAAGTTAGCCTAATTTTCCATTGCAAAGTAACCCAGCCAAACTGACTGTTTTTGATTTTATTTTAATTTAGTTACATGTGGCCATCAAAACAACTTTTTGTCTGGACAGGATTTGGGATTTGGGATTGTAAGGTGACCATCCTGGCCCCTTAAATTTATTCACTTCTGATTCAGTGAGGACCTTCTGTCTCTTTTACTCTTTCTCAGGCCCTGCGGTCCGTGTTAACTCTGACTTTTTGGGCAACAGACGCATTCCAAATGAAGGGCAAGGTCATTCATGCTTCATTTGTAACGCATCTCTCCTCTCCACCTTCCCATGGTGCCTTGAACTATAGTCCTTTTCAAAACTGATTTTGTCTTTCCCAGGGTATGGGATGCTGTACTACAGGAATAAATTTAATCGCCTGGCTTTTCTTTTCTCTCTCAGCAGATTGGACTGGGCTACATTTTCTCTTTCTCATCTTTCTTGCAGGGTTAAGGTTGCTGTTTTCACTTGCAGGAATTTTGTAATGAGGAACCTTTTGTCATTTTCCTTTGAAAATCAGTTTAAACTGTATTCTGGCTTTAATCTTGCTGACTTTGCAGAGGAAATGTTTAGAAAAATCTGCTGCAGAATGGCTGGGTGTAAAATATGTTTGGTAAATACTTTAAAAAAAAAAAAAAAAAAAAAAAAAACTTTTTAGACAAGTTACTGTATGATATGTCACTTTTTTTGTCTGTGTAAATGAATAATTGTAGTTAAAAATAAATGATCAGACATATTGGGGTTTAAAATAACAGTCGTGTGATGTTAAGTGAACTGTAAATTGTCTCCATCTGTTTGTCATGAGGCAGCAGATTTAACAAAATATCAGTTGTGTGCTTTCTTGTTTTCATTTCATCTTAGTACATTATCACCTTCTCTCTCTCTCTTTTTCCCTTTCCCCTCCCTCCATCCTCCTGCTCTTCCTTCACATTCACACACATACGCATTGGCATTACACACTTCACTCATATGGTATAACCCATTCCATTGTAAAAATCATTTTTCCAATTGCCTAAATAATTGTAAAACTTCTTACATATCCACCACCTACCCCCTGTTCCCCATCATATACCCCCAACATCCTCTGCTATCCCTGGCCATGACCACCTCCAGACCTGCGAATGAAGTCTAGGGGTGTTAGCATTGCCCCAAGCCAGATTGCTGCCTGCCGAATAGCCCACCAATCAGAAGACATCCCCTGTATCCCAGGTATTCCAAAGAGCGCTGGATCATTTAAGGGCTCTTTGGCAAAACATTCCCCCTACTCAGTAAATCACTTTCATTTATTCACTCTCATCACATCTGTTTCACATATAGCTGATCCACTTTCAGAGCTCTCTGTCTCTCTGATGCAGTTATACCAACAATATCTGCAAATGATGTGTAAATAATGTGGAAGTATAGGCAGTTGTACAGTGTATATTGAAACTTACTATAAGTATGTTCTGTGTATCAGGGTCCAACATGCATCATGGCAGTAGCAATTCCTCAATGACATCAGAAGAGGCCACAAGAGGTGTTGCTGTGGAGAAATTTGACATTGTGAAGAAATGGGGCCTGAACACATACAAGGTTTGTCAATTAACTGTTTGTCTTTTGTTATTAGATGTCATGTGCTGTTAACCACTCCTATTCTAAAGCCATTTGTATTTGTTATCCGTGTCTCCCTTAGTGCACCAAACAGATGATCTCTGAGAGGTTTGGCCGTGGCTCACGTACTGTGGATTTGGAGCTGGAGGCTCAGATCGAGGTTCTGCGGGAAACCAAGCGGAAGTACGAGAGTGTGCTGCATTTGGCGCGAGCGCTAACCAACCACTTTTACAGCATGGTGCAGACGCAGCACGCCCTCGGAGACACTTTTGCCGACCTCAGTCAGAAGTCTCCAGAACTTCGGGTGAGGCAGCGTGGCCAACTTAAGATTCATGACATTTGTTGTGATTGCCATGCATAATCATGGGACTGCTGTAAACATACTCAAGTATTTCATGCTGTTGCGGAATGTATAATTCAAACTGTCAGTGTTAAAAATAACTAGTGCTTACAGACGTGGAAGATTATGTCACCAAATGCTAAAAGGCCACAATTGTTTTTGGGTTTACTTTAGCGTTTGTGTTTTATTTATACACAACGTCAGTAAAGAATTTCTCTAACATTGCTGGATGAATTGTCTAAAAATACTTAAACATGAAAGCTGATTGTTATCATGTACAGCTGAGTGTTATTTTAGTATTATTTATATACCCTTATAGCATTCAGTAATATTTTGAATTGGCTTTTATTTTAATATTTTCAGTTTTCCTTTTCATTTTTATTTTTCTGTTTAAATTTCTTATTTTTAGTTTGAATCATTTTAGTACTTCAAATTATTTTATTCCATTTAGCTGCCAAGGCAATATTTCAGATTTTCATTTTTCCATCTAATATTTATATTTTGATTTCAGCTTTATATTTCAATTCAAAGTTTAGGTTTGTGGTATTGTTCATGCACAGGATGAGTTTGGATACAATGCAGAAACACAGAAGTTGTTGTGCAAGAATGGAGAGACTCTGCTCGGTGCCATCAACTTCTTTGTGTCCAGCATCAACACACTGGTGAATAAAACAATGGAAGACACATTGATGACTATCAAGATGTATGAGAATGCCAGGTAAAAGCTATTCCAGCTCTGTAGACTTTAGTGTAGTAGCCTTCTTTTGTTTTGTTTCCAAGTGTTCCACTTGTCTGCAATTTGAAGAGGCACTGGGCCCTACTTTCTGTCAGGGCTGGAAATTCAAGCACTTGAATTGTGTTTTAGGTTAATTAGCCTGCGATGCTACTGGACGTTGATAGGGTCATTATAAGTTACAGTTGTCTGGTTTAGTATCGAATATAGCTGCACGTGCAGATGAGATGGTATTGAATGAACTCGAAGTGAGGCACCAACAAGCGTTGACAATGACTGGCCCTCTTACTCAGTCTTTAGATTGAAAAGAGAAAAAGGAGTAGCATATCCTCTATCACAATTATTTATTTTGTGTGGTACACGTTGAGATCTTTGAGAAAACGTTGATGCTTGATGCAATTCTAGCTACCTTTACTGTCAGATTACATCATAAATAACTTTCAACTTTGGGCATCACATTGTATAAAAAATTGATTTAATATGGTGTTGATTTTCTTTTTTTTGTCTATGGTGTTTCTCTGATCTCCTATAGACTAGAGTTCGATGCATACAGAGCAGATCTGGAAGAGTTGAACATGGGCCCACGGGACGCTGTTACTATGGCTCGTATCGAGGCTGCTCAGCAGCAGTACCAGATCCACAAGGACAAATATGAACGTCTCCGCAGTGATGTCAGCATCAAGCTCAAGTTCCTTGAAGAAAACAAGGTGCCCGACCACCCGCATAACTTCCTCTTGAAATCGCTCAAGTAGCCTGTAATCTATTTATTGTCTCTATCTTGTCATCCGACATGATTTGTGTATCTCTCTCACAGGTCAAAGTGATGCACAAGCAACTTCTGCTGTTCCATAATGCCATCTCTGCCTACTTTGCTGGAAACCAGCAACAGCTGGAACAGACCCTCAAGCAGTTCAACATTAAACTCAAACCACCAGGGGCTGACAAACCTTCTTGGCTGGAGGAACAGTGAAAGTGCCCGTTTACCCCTGGTTTCCTGTTATATGTCTTTAGCCACACAGAGCAACACAGTAGGACCACAAGAGACCAGCGTTCTGAGATGCTAGCAGAGACAGGGGCTCCAACAAAGCCTCCTTCACACTAACTCTCTCTATACTTCTCTTCCTTAATTCTTCTCCTCAACCTGTTCTTGCTCTGAGACTGTTTTCAAGTGTCTGAATAGTCACCTCTAGTATGTAACCGGTCCTAAAGGCTCCAATCAAATGTCAAAGGTATCAGTTTCAGCTTCATCCCTATAAATATCATTAAACCGACTGAAACAATCTTTCTGATATATCAGTCAGAACAGCTGTTTTTTTCCAGATTATGCTCAGTCTTACACACTCTCTCTCTCTTTCTCTGTCAGTGACCACATCTTTAGGAGCTTTTTCCTTTTGTTTTTCTGTGAAAAGCGTTTTATTTTGCTACTACTGTCTTTTTCTGTATTGTAGATTTGGTCTTGTTGGTAATGGGGGATGCAAATTATTCCTATCACAGAGCTTTCAGTGTTCAGTGTCAGTGGTTCTAACAAAAAGTAATTTTATTTTGATAAAATTCAGATGTAGTTTTATCTGATATTGGTATTGCATCCTTGTACATTTGTATGTTTGCTAGGCCATGAGAGTACTGTTATGTCAATCCTTGTCCAGTTGTATTTCTTTAAAATACTTTGAATACATGAAATACTACATTTAATATCTTAAAATGAGTTACTCATTTTAAGTTATTTAACCTCAAAGTAATAATACTGAAAAATGTTATGGACTGAATTTCATCAGATGTGGATACAGTTTCCTGCACGTTTTTAACAAAGTTCCGGAACATGAATCTAAAATCACTGTCTTGAATCAATATTGTTAATTTAAACCTTTGAATTTATGAAGCATGATTGTTTTCTCTAAAGAAGAGGAGTGTTTTTTTTGTTTGTTTGTTTGTTTTTCAGTTTGTTTTATTTGGACAATTATAGTTTGTCATATGTATCCGTGCATAATGCCGTAGAATATTTGTAGGTATATTATGTTCATTTTTAAGTTAATAATCATAAGTTAATCAAGGAAGTGTATGTGTGAGTTGTGTTTGATTGTTATTGAGGTCCATTGTTATCTGCCTCTTTATTCACCAAAATATGCACTAGAGTTTATGTACTGACCTGTGTTCTATTAACATCAGCAAAGCCCTAATATTGTGCATTCAAATAGCAATTGGTTCTGATGTACCCTGTGTTAAATGCCTTTATCTGCCTTGGTTAAAAAAAAGGCAATTTTCCCCAATGAAATATTTATATACCCATTAATATCATGGTAACTTTTTTTTTTCTTCTGTCTTTTCAGTGCTAATGTATTATTACATTAACCCTCACAAGTTTCACAAAAATATAGTACAAAATCAAACAGATTTTGTAATAATTTAACAATATAAACATTTCAAAGTATATATTTTTTGTATGCATTTTTATTTGTGATCAGATGGTATAATCAGATGAGTCTTACTGGGTTTTCATTCACTGAAAATATCTACATATTATTCATTGATAGCTTTTTCGCCTATAAATTAGTAAGATTTTTTTTCAACATGATTTTGTTTAAAACAGACTTGATGCATTGATAATGGTTAAAGTGTAGACTGTCAGATTATAGATTGTCAGCCTAGTTTTATTTTTTTATTTCATTACACAAGACTGAAATAACGACTATGATCTAATGTTCAGTACTTTTGAACATTGCATTAAATCTTTCAAAGCTTGAGATGAAGCAATACTGAAGATGTTTTTAGAAATTGTATTTTCATGTATGCCTATATTGGCTGTCCCTTGTGTGTTTTTGCATGGCAGGTCTAATGACATTAGCTGTACATTTCCATGCATTGTGATTCAATCCTGTTCAATGTATCAGTAAAACACTACATGGGTAGTAGTGCAGGAAAATGTTTTTAGGAAAAACAAAACAAAACAGAAAGGTTTCTTGTGAATGTTAAAGAATGCTTGAAATTTAGTTTGAATGTCATTGTCAACTATTGAAGATCGTACAGTGTCTGTTTTTTTTTTTTTGTTAAATTGCGTTTAAATTAAATTGCCTAAATTGATTTTGTTTTTAAGGACCACATGGTGACCCTATAAGAGAGACTTTTTTATATCAAATATTTTGTTTATGTCCTGGCACATTTGTCAGGCTGCAGAGATGGTAGTGTGTGTGATTTTCATCTTCATAGCTGGAGAAAAGGGTTCCATCTTGAGCCCCAGAGACTGAACTGATTCATGAAGTGATGGACATTTGTACCAGACCAATGGGATTTTAAATTTAGACCTCCTGAACACTAATTCAATTTCATTTTCTTTTAGATCAAATGCATCCATTAAGTTTTTTTGTTGTTGTTGTTTTAATTGTTCTGGGATTATTATTCTTACTATTATTATTTTGATTTCTGTTAACAGAAGTGTTTGGCATTGAAATGCGTACTCCATTAGTAAGTTTTAGAGCATAGCAGAATGAAAGGGTTATAAATATTAACATATTTATACAATCAATATTTTAGGCTGCTTTGTGGTATTGTAGTTTATGAATGATTGTATATATGTAAAGATAACTGACAGATTTTGAAACTGGAATCCCATGATGTTAGCCTTTGCTCCTGGCTTTGACCAAACCTTTGACCAACAAACGTACAAGAACCCAACAGATAAAATTTGAAAAGTTTGCAAAAATGGTCTTTGTGTCATTTGTACTTCGCTGATGTCCTGTTTGTCTTTTTGTTTTACTTTGACCCTGTTTGTCTTTTCCAACATATGAGCAGAAGTCAGGCCATGCAAAATTAATGCTGACCACTAGAGGGAAATGTTGAATATGTAACTACAGACGTCTCTTAAGTTTAAGGGCCAGTACTCTAGTAAACTAATTAAATCTTTACATCACTGCATAATAAATTAAAGCTAATAAAACACATTGTTAAACTTCACACAATTTATATAGACCGTAACATTGACTGAATAGATAACCAACCTTTTCCCTCAAGTGCAAAACTATTTCTATCAAGAAAACATTTAAACCTGTTTCTGAGGAGAAATAAATTTCTCTCGACTTACTATATAGGCTCGGTGGTTTCACAATAAAATAGGCCTAAAGAAACCCGACTGGGTTCAAGTAACAAATTCGTAGTCGAATAAAGCCGACAGAGGGCAATGTAACTACATTTTTAAAAGATATAAGATCTTTTATACACTGCAAAACAACACGAATTACCTTTGACAGTTGCGATTCAAACTGTAGTCGCGCGACCTGGTTTAACCCAGCGTGCTTGTTACTGAAAATAATTTAACATAATGACCCAGTGTGTGTAGTTTCATTTCTTCTTTAATTATGTAGAATGTTCTTTCTGAAGAACAAGATGTATTATAAATAGCAAAGGTGAGAGTTGCTCAGGTGAGTGGAGCTCGCGTGAGGGGGCGTGGCCACTCTCATCCATTAAAGTGCTCGTGCTGGGAGTTGATGGTGTTTGACATGTGGATTGAATGTTGACTTTCTCCAGCGATGGACGTCAGTTGATTAAGCGTTCATCAGCACAAACCTGATATTATTTACTTACCGGTACGTACATCCATAAAGAAATTCATTTTCTGTTACTGTCTGTTGCTTTTCTCATAGTTTTCCGATAATCGGTCATGTACTGGCTTTCAGTTATTACCTTGTTTGAGAGTTGCACATTTCAGAGTTTGATAAATGCCTTATCAACATATTTTCTCTGTAATTTTACCCAATTTCGGCCTTAACTATTTTGTTTGAAAAGATAGAGCTCGAATAATGTAGTGATGTCTTTTATTGTATTTGTTGGATCGGCCTCTTTTGTAAATACATGTGGAAGTGCTGTAAGTCACGTACTAAGTCCATTCGTTGTGTATTTTAATGCAAAACAATGATTTTATTAAACTATTAATATATGTAATATAGTAATTATATTAATCCCATTAATATTTATATATAAATTAACAAAATGACCCAATTTGTAGGCCTTACTTTTAAAAGCATTACTTTTAAATGCAAAAGTAAAATTAAGCAGCCAATAGAGTTTAAAAGTAGAGAGACCAAAGTACATGTGATATGCAAAGTTGCCTTTATGCTTGATAATCTTAATTAAATGGTTTGTTTGACTGCTTGTTGAAGTTCCTGTGCAAATTGGTCTTGTAAAATATTATCTGACTTTGTGGTTTGCTCACACAGCTACCTTTTATAAATAAGCCACTTGCTCTTCCAGTGCAAGTGTTATCATTGGAAATTCTTATGTTGGCTATTTTTGATTCTCGACATTTGGTTTTATCCAACAGTAATTCATAATTTTGTAATGTTTAATGCCTGTCAGTGTGGGGGCAAAATATGTTATTGATGGTGTAAATCTTAAATTTTGGGTCAGTATGACACAATATTTGCCTCTCACTGTTTCGTATTGCTATATTTTTTTTTCCCCTGATATTTCTATCAGATCCCTCCAGATTTGTCCACTCTGTGTCCTCCAATGGATGGAGCTCCAGTTGTAACCACGGCGCCTCTGCCTCCTGACCCTTCTAGATGCTTTCAAAATGAGATCTCGCCCTGCAAACGTATTGCACAGCCCCCTCTCATGGGCCCTCCACCACCTCCTCCTCCTCCTCCTCCCCCTCCGCCACCGCCACTGCCACTACCACCCCCACCTCCTTCATCTATGGGGGACCCCTTCACCCGGACTGTCCAGCGGCGCTCCAAAATGCGCAACTTCAACTGGGACGCCATCCCCAGGCACAGCGTGTTGGGCAAGCGCAACGTGTGGACAGCCCAACGTAACCTTGAGAACTTTGAGCTGGACACTAAGCGAATGGAGGAACTTTTCAGCCACAACGAGCACCACGGTTTGGTCCGTAAGGGTGGGACGGTCAGAAAAAGTGTGTGGGGACTTTCGCAAATCACTACAGAATCCGAGAATGTAAGTGGTGCTGCTTAAACGTTGATTGAAGCTGAACTTTGCTGTAAATCTGATGTGTTTGTCATGGAAAACTAGTCCTGTATACCTACATCTGTACTTGCCAGTGAGGCCCTTGACTTGAGACAGTACTGCAGCATTGAAACGCAGCTCAGATCATGTCATCTCTTGTGTATCAAAATTCAAAGTGCAGGACAGGAGCAAGTGGGTGAATCAAACATGAAATCTAGTACTCACTAGTGGCCTACATCAACCCAGTCTATTACTTATTTGTGTCTCTCACCTTCCAAACGTTCAGACTAATGATCTGGAGAGGCGACTCCAGTATTGATGCTCTGATAAAGCTTTAGTATTGGACATACTGTCTTCTGAGACCCATCATAGTGTTTTCTTTCTTGTTTAACCCTCTGCACCCTCCTGTGCAGCAATGCGGTTTTTCGGACCTCAAATATTTAAAAGGAAAAACAATACATGAACTATAGCTAGATGTTTTTTTTTGTTGTTGTTGTTTTTTTTTATGTACATGTCATGTTTAAGTTATTTCTAATTAAATTTTCTGTGGCGTCATAAATATTTACCAATCCTATCTGCATAATTTAAGTTCAGGAAGACACCTTTTCTTTTATATTTTACTGTTATTGCGCAAACCTAAGGGTAGCCTGGCCAGATGATTTATGTGCTTGTCTGCACTACCGTTGCACATCTATTTAAGGAACATACTGTTTGTGAGGAGGTTCAGCTGAGAAATGTAGAACTATTCATAACAATGTAGCCACGTCTTTTTGATTCCATTTCCATCATGTCTTATACTGTGAATGGTGCGTGTTTAAGTTCATGCTTCCTAGATGATATTTTTAGTTGAGGTCACTGAATGTTATATAATATGTGCTATTTCAGTAGAGTAACTGACACAATACTATGTCTTTTTTTAGATATCAATTCTCAACTCTAAGAAAAGCATGAATATTGGGATTTTGCTAAAACAATTTAAAAGGTAAGGTACATTATTAAATTGACTCTGTTCCTAAGTTTCATATGCAAATCTGTATATATTGAGTCATGATCACCTGTGTTTGGTACTTTAAGTTTCTTTTTTTTTTTTTTACTCTGTCCTTGAGGTTGTATCTCAATCTGAAATGTTTTGAGCGTCTCGAAGAACATTACGCTGAATTACATCCATTATAAGGAATATGTGTAACAAGCTGCTAAGAGTACACAAAATAACTCAAGTACGCCATTTAAAAACATCTCCACTCTCTCATCTGTTCTCGATGCACTTTGCAGGCCACCAAAGGACATTGTGGAGGCTGTCAGGAACGGTAACCTGTGCTTTGCTTCTGGAAAACTGAGGGAGCTCAGCAAGCTGTTGCCTGATGACATAGAAGTGAGCTGGTTTTCTCTATATGACCTCAATGTGCTGTGCTATTGATCAGCTGTTTTTAATGCTGCTTTTATATCGACATGTTCCAGACTAAGAAGCTGGTGTCATTCAATGGAGATGTATCTCAGCTAAACGAGGCTGACCGTTTCATGGTGATGTTGGTTCAAGTGTCGGGGTGTGTTTTCTTGTTATGGTTCAAACCATTTGAATGGCCAATTTCTGTGCTGTTTCGTATAAATGTTCGAACAGCTGATCGAAATGGGCTTTAGCTAAAAAGCTGCTAATAATTCTGTGACTTTTATTTGTTTCTAGGTATAAAGTGAGGTTAAAGAGCTTGCTCCTCAGAGAGGAGTTTTTTCCCTTCATTGAGGAGATCAAACACTCCATTGCTGTCATGACAACCGCTGCTAATGGTACTTTTCATCTTTTTGAATAGAAAGTTATACAGTACAAACTATCAAACCTATATATACTGGGGTCTGAAAGTCTAAGATCACTACTATCAGTTTTGCTTTAAAATGCTGGGGGGTTTTTTTGTTTTGTTTTTTGTTTTTGTTTTTTTCGCCCACTAGAAAATGTATTATCCGTTTAGGCTTGCGTTTAGAGTTTGAGGTCAGTGCCACGAATTTACTTGGTTAATGACCTAAAAATTGTGCAAAATCTGTAATACTGTATTTATATTATAACCCCGTTTCTTTGTTTTAGCGCATTTCAATCAAAATTACCTTACAGATTTAAATATTTTTCTATGTGATCTCAGACGTTTAGATCTCCGTTTTATATACAGTACTATGTAATCTGTCAAAATGTTTAAAAATGTTTGCAACTTCATTCACAAGTTTAGTCGATAAGATTTAAAAAAAAAAAAAAGAAAAAGTTTTTGGAAAAAGGTGTCTTTATGCTTATGCATACCAATATTGCATTATATCATGCATATGTATTATGTTTATTATATCAAATACAATAAAAACAATAATACCTTGAAATATTACAATTTAAAATAGGAGTTTTGTATTTTAAAATATATACTTCTGAATGTAATTTATTCCTGTGATGGAAAGCTGAATTTTCAGCACCATTACTCCAGTCTTCAGTGTCACAAGATCCTTCAGAACTCATTTTAATATACATTACTGATTTGCGGCTCAAGAAATGATCAATGTTAAACACAGTTATGTTGCACACAACATTGCTACCTTTTTTTTTTCAGGATTATTTGATGATAACATTTATTAATGTTTTTACCGTTATTTTTCATTAATTTTGCTAAATAAGTGTTAATAATCCTTAAGATTTTCTCTACCTACCAGAGTTGCTGGCATGTGATGACCTACATTCAATCATCAGACTGGTGCTGAAGGCTGGTAACTACATGAATGCTGTGAGTGTCACATGGTCTGTTTTGTTTGTTATAAATACACTGTTCCTCAGTGTGAACTAGAGCTGGAGCAGATAAATGACTCTGGCTGTATCTTGTTCAGGGTGGCTACGCAGGTAGTGCTATTGGCTTCAGGATGACATCATTGCTCAAACTGGTGGACACTAAAGCAAATAAACCTGGCATGAACCTTATGCACTATGTGTCCATGGTAAATGAAGTGATCACTCTTTTTAGGAGTTTTTATTATTAGATGTTTATTCATGAATATATCTCTATACATTTTGACACTGTGACTGTATGTTTATTATTTTCTGTTTATTATAGCAAGCCCAACAAATTGATGAAGCTTTGCTACGTTTCGCTGAACAGCTTCGACACATTGGGATTGCTGCAAGGTAGATATAATACAAGTTTTGTATTGTTTAGGTGATGCATTTAGGAGTAAAATTCTACTTTATTTATAAATTCAAAATAGGATCCAAAAGCAAGAGGTGGAGGTGGACTTTCAAAGGGAGTTGGAGAAAATTAGAGAAGCGAAGATGGATGCCAGTAAACAGCCTGATCTACTACATCAAATGGAAGCATTTCTTCGTGTAAGAATAATTTGGGCTTTTCATGTAACCTAAATTGAAATTCCAGTGTAATGTCAGGTGGCTGGTTTTGAAATGTCTTGGATTACCAGTATTCAGGGAGTAATTCATGTCTGCTCCTGTACAGATGGCAGACATTCGGCTAGCTGATGTGGAGGCCTCCCTTCAGGAACTGGACAGCATCAGTACTTCTGTGGCAGAGTACTTCTGTGAAGACCCAGCCACATTTAAACTAGAGGAGTGTTGCTCTATCTTTCATTCCTTCTGTGAGAGGTTTGAGAGAGCTACACAGGTAAAATTTCATGTCATATAAATGAAAACACAGGAAACTGTGAACTTTATTAGCAGGGCGGTGCCCAATGTGTGTTACAGTTCAAATACTTTCATCAAATTTCTGTTGCTTATTATTTACTTAATTGTTTTTAGATGTGAAAATTTGAGATTATTTGTTAGCCTAGGATGAATAGAAGTCAATTGCACCACACATTTTTTTCATGGTTTTATTCACAAATAATGTTGTATTTTATCTCAATGCTTTTTACTGATACTGTTGACTTGGTGGTAAAAACAAGGTTTATTTATTTATTTATTTTTATTTAATTTAATTTTTTTTTTGGAAGAAACATGACTGGACAATAAGATGCAGTTGTGATGGAAGTGACATCACAAATTCATTTGTCTTTTTCTTTTTTTTCTTTTTTTTTTTTTCTTTTTTTGTGATCAACAATCAATGTTATATGCAAAGCCTCGGAGAACAAATTAAGACAAGAATAAGTTAAAATACTTGTGTAACGTATAAATATTTGTATTAACATAAGATCCAACAACTGCAACATAAATAAATATATATGTATGTGTGTATATATCACATATACACTATATTGCCAAAAGTATTGGGTCACCCCCTTCTAATGAACAGGTTTGACTACTTTAGTAATTTCCATGAGTACAAATCTTAATGTTTAAGCATATAATGATATTCTAGGGAATTGTGTGCTTCTAATTTTAAAGCAACAATTTGGACAGGACCCTTTTCTATTCTAACATGACAAGGCAAGGCAATAAATGAGTGATTTAGTCAGAAGAACTTGACTTGTCTGCAGAAAGCCAAGTCCTAATCCAAGCCGAACACCCCTGGTGTGACTTTAAATGCAGATCTTGAGCCAAAAACTCTTTACCAAACACCAGTGTCTTTTACATATGGATACAGTCATTTTAGACACTTCCAAAACTGTTGCAACAGAGATGGAAATACAATTTTTAAATACATGAATTATGTTTCCATCTTTGTTGCCACAGTTTTGGAAGTGCCTTTTTCTGTTCTAAAGAAGGGGGTGTTTGTCCATATAGTGTATGTACAAGTCATTGGTGTTTGGTAAAGAGTTTTTGGCTGAAGATCTGCATTTAAAGTCACACCAGAGGTGTTCAGCTTGGATTAGGACTTCCACACTGACTAAATCAATCATTTATTTTTGAACCTTGCCTTATACACAGAGGCATGGTCATGTTAGAATAGAAAAGGGTCCTGTTCAAACTGTTGCTTTAAAATTAGAAGTACACAACTCCCTAGAATATCATTATATGTTTAAGCATTAAGATTTGTACTCATGGAAATTACTAAAGTAGTCAAACCTGTTCATTAGAAGGGGGTGACCCAATACTTTTGGCAATGTAGTGTGTGTGTATATATATATATATATATATATATATGCAAAAAAATAAAACGCATCTGTCGCCCACATCCTCTTTTATGTCCCACAGGAAAACCGTGAGTGTGAAGCGGCCGAGACTCGCAAGCGGCAGCAGAGAGAAAAAGAAATGCTGACCAGAACGGCTAAGCGCCGATCCACCGGCACATGCTCCAGTCGGGATGTGACCAATGAAGCCTCCGCTCTGGAATCTGTCCTGACCAGCTTTCTCAGCCAACGTCCTTCTCGCAGGAGGCCCGGTGGGTTCATACCTGTCACAGACAGCCCTATCAAGAACATCTGCCCTCAGGTTGAGGAGCGTGAGGGCAGGGGGGATCTGGACGGCCCTGTGGAAACAGAGGAGAAATTGAAGATCTCAAAGGTGGAAGAACCAGATAACATCTGCCAAAAGGAGGAGGTTCCACCCTGTACCATTAATGAAGTTCAGCGGGCACGAGCTGCTTCCAAAAGAGGCCAGTGCATTGTTGATGAACTGATTCCTGAAAGCAATGACCTCAAAGAAGGTGGGTCTAGCAACACCTCAGCTAAACAAGAGTTTGACGATGGAACGATGAATAAAGAGGAGATTGGAGACATGGATAAAGGTGAAGCAAGAGAGGAGGAGGACAACGAGAAAATAGAAGAAGCAGACAAAATGCCTGAGCTCTCCGGCAAGGTCCTCCGCTTTCAGGATTGTGGCATTGGCAGCCTGAACACAACTGCTACACCTGATCGTTCCCGAGGTCATGCCGTGTGCACCTCCACTCCTCGACAGAGGGATATAAAAGAGGTAGATCTGGCCTTGCAGAATGGACTGGAAGGTCTAGGCTCACCATGGACCATCCTCAGCCCTCGTGTTTCTCCCCGTAACACGCCCCACCGCAGACACTCCTACTCCTTCTCCAGGGTGGACATCCTTGATGATGGAGTTTGGGCGTTACCTGACACTCCTGTACGTGACAAGCCCTCATTCTCCCATTATGCAGGAGTGGGGACTTCATCCTCATTACCAGACTGTCCCTCAAAGCGAATTCCAGCACAGGGGACAGTTATAAGGTCTGCATCACTTAGTGATGAAAAAGAGTCGGCACCTAACTTCAAACTGGGACAGATCTTTCAGAGACGCACTGGACAGGAGCTTCCTCCAGATAAGAGACCAGAAAACTCAGGACTTGTATCTTTCTTTCGACGTTTCGGGGAAAGAAACCGGGCAGGAACTGTTGGTTAAGATGACATGGCTTGTCCTACAAGGATTTTACTTTGCCATAAAGGATATGATGAATGTAGACAAATGGGAACTTGTCTTACAACACTCTTGATTTATTTTGTGTTCTTATGCAAATATTATGATAATACTTGCTGATGCTAACGTCTTGATATTTTATTAGTTTTTAGTTCAGCATTCTTATTTCTAACTAGCTGCTTTTATTGGTTCACAACAGGGACTGAAATGTTTTATTGTTCTTTGTCTTTTAAAGTCTGTCTTATTTTTATGTAATAAACTGTGGATCCCACCTTTTGAAGCACACGTGTACAATACAATATTGGTCCCAAAAAATTAGACACTGAAGACGCATTTAAGGCATTGTTGTGTTCTAGAGACAATGGTGAGGGGGTTTTTTCAACAAAGGAGTGCTTAAGGCAGCAGTGACAGAGAAAGCAATAAGTTTCCACTGTAGCATGAGGGACTGCTAGTCTGGCCAACCTAAAGATTATATGGCTGCCTGTACAGAGTGGTGCTGATGTCTCTATTCAGTCATGTATCGTTTTTTTTTTTTTTTTTTTTTTTTTTTTCTTGTGTGCCTGTGTTTCCCTTCTACATTGTTTCTGCTGCAGTCTGAACGTAACAGACTCTTTCTCTTTCTCTGCTGTTGTTCATCAAGATAAAAGTGGAAATGAGGAAAATTTGCCATGTTGTATAGGAGATGGTGTATGTTTACAGTACATGATCTCACTTGGCTGGTGTTTCAGTGAAATGATACCCCCTGGAAAAAGCTGTAGAGCACAGACTCTTCTTTCATACAGTCCACAGCGCTCTCAAAATGAATGCTGATTTTGTTCCTAGAACTTTTACCAAATTCGTTTGATGTAGCGTATATTTTTAGACTGTTTAAGAACTTATTTCCATGAGTACGGTAAATATAATATAATCCTATTTTCGTTTGTTCCATTAGTGTACCCCACCTGGACCACTATGGGATGATTGGCTTCGCAATGTGTTTTTGTACTGCATCTTGTATGTGGAAAAGGTATGCTTAGTTTGTGTGAGAAAGAGAAAGAGAGAAAGGACAGAAGAAAAGAAAAAAAATCAAGGAAGAAACCCGAGCTTTAGAGAAGGAAAGGAGGACATGATCACTTCATTTGGGATTCAGCTCTCTCTTTGACAAAACTGCAGCCTGAACACTATACAAACCTGTGATATTTCTGAGCCATCTAAAGTAAGTACGCTAGCCTATTTATTTTACAATTCTTTAATATTAAACAAGGAGAGAAAAGTTTACATCTTGCCTGACTACTGCAATCATTTACATTATTTTAGATTATACATTACATTTAAGATTTTACTCAACAACATTTGGGTCATTCTTCAATTGGGGTGGCAAATGAGAGGCAGAATTTGTAAAAATGCTTGTTTGTTTTTTTCTAATAAAATATATGGCTATGCATTTAAAATTAGTTTAATATGCTATATACATTCCAATGAAAGCTTAAGAACATTTTGATTTTTAAATCATTTCAATCAAACACTGGTGACAAAGCCACTTATGTCATTATGAAGACTTTATATTGCAAGTTACTATAAGCTCTGTGGTGTTACCAGAAAAGACAGTAACACCACAGACAAATCGGCATAAATCTAGACTTTTCTAAAATGGAGGCTGCCATCATGATGATTTCAAGATCAGGGGACATTTTGAAAATATTAATAAGTATGTATTTATCAAAATTTTGATTAAAATATGTAAAATCTGCAAGTTATCAACATAACACCACAGACACTAATAAAGTGCGACACATGAAATTGTCAGAAATTTAGCTAAACTTAAATCCCCATGCACCCCTCAGATCAACCAGCACCTGCAGTAATCTTTACACAAAGGAAGTCCAAATAGAATCAAATAGAATTCTTCCTTTCCTTAAAGGGGCAAAATCCATTGTGGTAACATCACAGACATGAATTTGGGGGACACAACTTTTTTCTTATAACAAAATATGTATTTTTTATAACAATTTAGTAAAATTGTACATGTTAAATAAAATCCATATTCACAATATAACCACTTTATTTGTGTTAAAATGTTATATTGTTGCGATTTCCTCTCTAAGGTATGGCGGGAACATCCATATTTTGTTACAAATGCAATCTCTCAAACTCAAATATGTATTTTAAAACAAAAATGTAACTATTAATAGAGCACAAATTGTGTTTACCCTACAGAATACAAACATGCAAACATTTTATAATTTATTGGTATTAAAAGTTTACTTCAACTGTTGTAAAGTAGAGGGACACCACTTGCCACCGCAAATGAAGAATGACCCATTTGAGTTTGTTAGTCAGGTAACATGTCCCAATCATATAGTAAAACATGAATCTCTGTGAGGACCAGCCAGTGTGTGTGCTTATTTAAAATTATTATAATATATTTTAAAATAGCTTTAATATATTGATATTGTGACGGAATATAAACATTGTTTTGACATGGCATCATCAAAATGTCTCATATGTATTCATAGTAATCAAGCTATAAAGCTGTGGAGCGAGTTATACAAGGAATAACAGTGAATTGCCTTTGGGCTGTTAAACAAATGAATAGTAGGCTACATAATTTCTGTTTACGTTTGTAACGAAATGTTGTCTTAATGGGCTCAGCTGGGCTTTTCCCACACCAAGTAATTATTTGTGGTATCAGAAGTGACCAGGAGATGTCGCTATATTTTTGTAAATGATTTTGACTGCGTGTGGGAAACAGGTAACATAAGACTAGCCACGGAAATGACTAGCCATGTTTTTTGTTTTGTTTGTTTTTTTTAATGAGAGAACTTTATCTATAATAAAATAACAAAAAGTAAAGTTAACTCCTTTCACTATTTCGCTATTTATACTCGTGGAACTGCTAGTAAACCACTCACTTTCAAAGCTTAGTGTGTTGTCATGTCCTCCTATCTTAAGATTTATTTATTAAATTTAATTAGTCTATGTTTTGTCCTTCTTTATAGATCAATTGGCATCATGCCTCACTTTAATTCAGCTTGATCATTGAAAGCAGCAAAATGTTGTGGTAAGTTGATAACTCCATTATGATGGTTTGTGTTTGAAATGAATCCTTTATAGTGGATCAAATGTTGCATTTTGGTATTAAAATCTGTAATTGTGATAACCACAATTTGCTTTTCTCAATATGACTTCTGTTTATGGCTCAGCATGAATTCATGGTCCAATAGACATGCATGGGAGGAAGCTGAGTAAGGTTTCAGCTGATAGCAGGACAATGCTGGGCATTCACAGAGTCATTTCCGGGTCCATGTTTGCCGGAAAAAGTGTGAAAATGGATGTGACCCTGTGAATTCATTCACTCATTATTACATGAGTCACGAGTAAAGCTGGATATTACCTTTATTTGACCTCCCACACAGTTAAAAACAGAGACATACTAACAATGGTAACCAAATGACTCATATTCAACATCATTCAACTTTAAGTATCATAATGAATGGGTAAGATTGTAGGATTTGAAAGAGAAACTGAGAAATAGATTTACTTGCTTTCATCACACCAGTTTCATACTCTACCTACACTTATTGCTGAGTAAGTAAAGTGCTGCAGGACCATTGTAGGTGAACTTTGTTCCTAAATTGATTAAGACTGAGCTGTAAAATGGTTTTTAATCCCTGTGGTTTATTTTCAGTACAATGGTCTCATTAGTGCAGACAGTGGCAGCTGGGAGTTAAACCTCTTTTTAACTCTAGTGATTATTAAAGTTCATTCATACCAGTCAGTTATTAAGTAATTAAGCACAGGAATTCCCTGTTTGCATATATGACAATATTGAACGTAATAAAAGACCCCGATAAATGCTGATGCATATCTTTAGCTGTATTTTGCTGTCTTGCATATCACAGACATCAAACATGCAAGCGGTTTGTTATCTATGGGTACAGGAGTTACTTCTTTTGAAATGAACTCAAAGTATGATGTCAGTTTATATATATAATTTTTTTTTATAAAGCTTGAAAACATTTTATTATGCCTTCTTTATTTACTTATTCTCCTTTATGATTATACTTACTTATAGATTTTGTTTTACCTACTGTGACTAATTTAAGATCTTAATAATTTCTTAACCACAATTTTAAACCATGAAAATACGTGACTATTATACGTGAATATTATTTAATTTAAAACTGATAATATAAACGATGAATCAAAAATAGCTGTTTTTATATTTTTTGTGTGATTTATTATTTTTAATTTATTAAATTATTATTTTTAATTCTTATGTAAGTTGCTGTCATTTCCACCAGTTTCCAGTTTCTTTGAAAGTTAGTATACTTGGATAACCTGGAAGTAACAGTGTCATGGAAGAGCTTGAACTGAAATGTAAGATATGGAATGTGTTAAAATGAAGAAAGATCAAGATAAATATTATGTATGAACAGAATATTTTGATTTTGTGTCATAGCTGAGTATTCAAGTATTTAATAAACTGTGAAAATATGAATTTTGTGTATTTAGAAAGCTATGAAATTGGCTTGAGCAAGACAAAGACCATTTTATAATAAATAAATATATTTATATTATATTTATATACTTCCACCACAGAATGCTATCAAACACAATTTATCAACTGAGATATGGTGAAAATGAATTTCATTCATAAAAATAAACATGTTTAGATATATGTAGAAAACAATTACACAATGTATAGGCCTATGCATCGAATTACATAAATGGCAAATGAAATGATCTAGTAAGAGTGTGAAAAGTGTTTAAAGTGAGTCCACAGGGCCAAAAGCACTTACGGTTGATAAAACACCCTACTTGACACAAGAAAAAAAAGTGTGCATATCCATATATCATAATATACCAGAGCAGACTACAGTGTTGTCCAGTGTATTTCTTTAGTGCTCTTTGGAGAGTCTATTTTCCAAACCACAACGTGGGAATCTGCAGCATCACATGTGATGGCATCCCCACCCTCAGGCTTTCTTAAGAGGTCTGCCTTCATACCACTAATAGAACACAAATACACTGTCTCACACAGTGCTGAGTGCTGGCTTTGTGTTGCAGTCACATGCAATTTACAATATGGGTCCTGCAGGTCTGTACTCTTCCTGTATGAATCTACTCCAGGCTGCCGGGGAAAGAGAGAGAGAGAAAAAGAGAGGGATGAGGAGGAGGAGGGGGAACGAGGCAGTCTGCCATCTGGGTTCTGCTGCACTGGATGCAGTCTCCATGGTAACATCGCTCTCTCATGCAATCAAATCAAAGAATGCGCTCAAGCCCGGCCCACCTCCTTTTGCATGGATGCAGTTGTTGCTTTTATCAATTATGCCACGCCCCCAGCAGCTTCTCTCCGCCCATTCTAACCCTTAGGTTGGTACTTAGTGATGAATTGAACTCAATTTGTCACTAGATGTCAAGGATACTTATTCAAAAGGTTGTGACTTTGTAGTCCAAGATGTCACCATGTGTTTTTCTCCTTAGGTTGACATAAAGGATATTTTTAGCTTGTCTTGGAAGACTGATGTGACTTAAGTGACTCGTGTTGCACAAGCTGGAATTTCAGCACTATTATTTTTCCATTCTGCTCTGCTGAGTCTTATTGTATGTCCTGTGTAGTGAATGTCTTTCCCTCTTTGCCTCTGTAGTCATTAATCTTCATTAGCTCTCATGCAGTTAAACAGTCATTATCTTGTCCCCTTGATTTTTCTCCTATCATGTTCTTCTCTGCTATCTCCCCTTTTCCCCTCATTTCCCCTGATTGTGAATTACAGTGTGCTGAGAAACCAAACAAAAGGGCTTGGGATGCCCATGTGCCTGCAGAAAAAAATACATCGTGCAATTTCATCGCACAGAAGAGTCACTGGTTTTCTTGTACATTTGCCTCTCAGATTTGAACTCTTAAGGACTTTCTATTTGAGATCACGAGCATGTGACATATCCTTTTGTGTGCATGTGTACGTTTGTGTGTGTGTGTGTGTGTGTGTGTGTGTGTGTGTGTGTGTGTGTGTGTGTGTGTGTATACGTTTGTGTGTGTGTATACGTTTGTGTGTGTGTGTGTGTGTGTGTGTGTGTGTGTGTGTGTGTACGTTTGTGTGTGTGTGTGTGTGTGTGTGTGTGTGTTTTCTATAGGTATGTAGTGCTGTACACTACAAAAATATTGTTAATCCAGTATTTTTGTCTTGTTTTCCTGTAAAAATATCTAAACGAGACATTTACATTGAGAACATAACTGAATTATTATTATGGTATGTAGTGCTGTACACTACAAAAATATTGTTAATCAGTATTTTTGTCTTGTTTTCCTGTAAAAATATTTAAACGAGACATTTACATTGAGAACATAACTGAATTATTATTATATTTTTTATAGGATTTAGTCTGGATTAAGTTTATTTTTATTACCCATTTAGAACTTTTTAATGCATAGATCTAATATATATATATATATATATATATATATATATATATATATATAAATTACATGCTTTTAAATATATATATATATATATATATATATATATATATATATATATATATATATATATATATATATATATAAATTACATGCTTTTAAATACAACCTGAATTCTGGAAAAGTTGGGATATTTTTTTTTTATTATTTGAATAAAATGAAGACTAAAAAAATTCAGGTCACATGAGCCAATATTTTATTCACAATAGCACATAGAGAACATAAATGTTTAAATGGAGAAATTTTACAATTTTATGCACAAAATGAGCTCATTTCAAATTTGATGCCTGCTACAGGTCTCAAAATAGTTGGGACGGGGGCATGTTTACCATGGTGTAGCATCTCCTCTTCTTTTCAAAACAGTTTGAAGATGTTTGGG
This sequence comes from Acrossocheilus fasciatus, assembly GCA_036784905.1. NCBI lineage: Eukaryota > Metazoa > Chordata > Actinopteri > Cypriniformes > Cyprinidae > Acrossocheilus > Acrossocheilus fasciatus. The sequence continues at coordinate 14,559,210 of CM071947.1, read as the reverse complement.
CATCGAGGTTATGAGTTTCTGGAGTTTTGGTGTTGGAATTTGGTCCCATTCTTGCCTGATATAGGTTTCCAGCTGCTGAAGACTTTGTGGTCGTCTTTGACGTATTTTTCGTTTAATGATGAGCCAAATGTTCTCTATAGGTGAAAGATCTCGACTGAAGGCAGGCCAATTCAGCACTCGGACTCTTCTACTACGAAACCATGCTGTTGTAATAGCTGCAGTATGTGGTTTTGCATTGTCCTGCTGAAATACACAAGACCTTCCCTGAAATAGCCATCGTCTAGAGGGGAGCATATGTTGCTCTAAAACCTTTATATACCTTTCAGCATTCATAGTGCCTTCCAGAACATGCAAGCTGCTCATACCGTATGCACTTATGCACCCCCATACCATCAGAGATGCTGGCTTTTGAACTGAACACTGATGGAACACGCTGGAAGGTCTCCCTCCTCTTTAGCCCGGAAATCACAGCGTCTGTGATTTCCAACAAGAATGTCAAATTTGGACTCGTCTGACCATAGAACACTTTTCCACTTTGAAACAGTCCATTTTAAATGAGCCTTGGTCCACAGGACACGATGGCGCTTCTGGACCATGTTCACATAGGTCTTCCTTTTTGCATGATAGAGCTTTAGTTCGCATCTGCAGATGGCACAGCGGATTGTGTTTACCAACACTGGTTTCTGGAAGTATTCCTGGGCCCATTTAGTCAATGACAGAATCATGCCGATGAGTGATGCAGTGTCGTCTGAGGGCCCGGAGACCACGGCATCCAACAAAGGTCTTCGGCCTTGTCCCTTACACACAGAGATTTCTCCAGTTTCTCCGAATCTGTAGATGATGAGATTTGCAAAGCCTTTGCAATTTGACGTTGAGGAACGTTGTTTTTAAAGTATTCCACAATCTTCTCTACTTCTGAGAGACTCTGCCTCTCTAATACATCCCTTTTATAGCTAATCATGTTACAGACCTGATGTCAATTAACTTAATTAGTTGCTAGATGTTCTCCCAGCTGAATCTTTTAAAAATGTCTTGCTTTTTCAGCCCTTTGTTGCCCCCGTGCCAACTTTTTTGAGACCTGTAGCAGGCATCAAATTTGAAATGAGCTCATTTAGTGGATAAAAGTGCTAAAACAACATCAAATTACCTATTCAGCTCTTGGTGATCACTATCCAATAGCCTGTGTGGCCCTAGTGACATCAGCAGAAAATGAAAGTCCTTTCAGAGGGAAGCGTGACTACATTTTCATTTAATACTGAAAGACAAACTATACTATATAAATAATTATTAACAGTAACATCAGAAACATGCATTAACAAAATACATTTCAGATCGATATAATACTTGTTTACATAGTTTGACTTGAAAACAAGGCAAAAATATGATTTTTTTTTTTTGCAGTGTATGTGATACAGTGGGAGAGATTCCTCTGTATCTAAAGGATGTGTTCTCTCTCTGCCATTTTCCTGTTGCCTTGCACTTCACTCAGAACATTGGCTGAGCACATCCCCACCTCCCTTCCTTTCAGCCAATACCCTTCCACTATCTACCCTTCCCTTCCTTCCTCATCAGAGTCTCTCTCTCTCTTCTCTCACACACACATTATACACCCTCGCTTGCTCACGCCCTGCTGCTGCTGCTGCTTCTTCTCTCCTGTCTGCTTGTCTTTCCCGCTTTCTGGATTTGCTCCTTTAATCTCGCTGTATCTTCTTCTTTGGGATGAGGGGCTGGGCTGTGCTTGGATGCTTCGCTGAGACCTGTCCGTATCTTTTTCTCTCTGTTTCTGTCAGCTGCGAGAACTCACGTGAGTACGGCTTCAGTGAGCTCCCACCTTATCCTTCATTCTTTCTGCTTTGTGCTTTCATTCTCTCCGTTAACCTCTCCATCCATCTCGTGGGTTTAATCACGCAGCTCACGCAGCTTTGAGAAGGACTGTCTGTGATGAATAATTTACTGCAGTGTCTGGCCTCTCCCTTTCAGTCAGCTGGGCATCTCTGACACACGCATGCACAAACACACACACATGAGTGAACGGACATAATCGCAAACACCCGCCAGGATTTCAGCACTTATGTAAAACAGCAGTGCTTGTGTGCTGAGAAATGTATAGATGTATAGCACCTAGGTGAGTGTGTGTAAACACAAGTATGTTAGCTGTCTCCTGTGACATGTTTGATCAGTGTGCTTTGCTTGCACTGATTCGAGTCATGCAGGGGAAAACATTGAGATTTTAATTGGATGGCTTCATATTGAATTCATGATTCAAATCATGATGAGTGTGTTTGGTATCACAGCAGCTTCCTGTCTCTTAGGAACTATCTGAAGACTGAAGATGTGTGATACGTCTTAATGGTCCAGCAACTGATCTTCTGATGTATTCAAGAGTAAAACCGTTTTGTTTTTCCCCATTTACTGATGAATGCTGCACCCTATTATAGTGACATGGTGTTACAGTCATTGTAATCATCCAAGCAGGCAGCCATAGATAATGTAATAATGACAACATAACAGCACAATCAAGGGGCAGGACAGGTGAAACTCATTATAATATTGCTTTGTAGACATTACTTAAATACAGCTGTTGATGTGCTATAAAAGTTTACTGTCTGTAATTATTTTAATTGATAGTTCCCAAGAGGGAAATTACAGTACATTGCTTGTTGGTTGCTCTTTTTAAAGTTCAAGACAATTATCAAAGTTCTCAGACAGGATTCATTTATATCTATAAATTCAGTTTTTTTCATATATTAATATTTTAAATTAACTTTTTGTATTTTCAGCTTCCATTTAACAGTAGCTTAATTTATTTTATTATTTTTTTTTAGAAGTTTTTAAAAATATTTTTGTTTAGTTTTAATTTAAAAATTGAATTTTCATTTGGAAAATTCTTAAATGTTTCTTTAAAACAAATATTTTTTCAAAATATATTCATATGTTATTTTAAATGATTTTTATAGTTTTCATTGTAATTTCCACTGAGGCAACAGATGACATAAGAGTAATGATCTATTCAATCATTATATTATTTATTTTATCTTTAAGAATCTCTAGAGGAATTTTCAGGAGAAAAATCTTATATGTGTGAGACTTTACCAAATGTCTCCATCTGCTCTCCATGTAATCTCCTTTCTTTCTATAAAAACATCTCATTTGTGATTTTGCTTTCAGACCAGCCATTTCTTTGATATAAACATTCATGACACACTTTTTACATAACAATTTCACAGACATTAAGATTCATAGTTTGCTATGCACCTAATATAAAGTGGGACCTCCTCTCTGTATCAAATCTGTGGTCCAATAAAATCTGTAAGAAGCACATGAACAAGTGAATGGCACTCACAAGCCATCATGTGTGTGTGTGTGTTGAAGAGTGAAGCCTGTTAGAAAGAAGAACTCACAGGAATGTCCAGCTGGCATTGACATAATGTCTCCTGAGAAAATGAAGACTAGACAGTGTATTCAGCATCTCCTTTGGAGGTAAAAGTCAAGTATGGCTTAGAAATCTTTTCTTTGCTGACACAACCATCAGTTTGGATCCATACAAATGCAGTTAGGTTTTTGTCATAAAACCAAATCAAATGTTTTTCTTGACTGATTTTACACTACTGTAAAACTTCCCTTGATTGGTGCTGAGACGTCAAACAGGGATTGTCATGCTCACAAATGGCGTTTGCTGTCCTTTGGTTGGAGATTATGATGGGTGGAAGGGCAGTGGGATGGAGCTCAACTAACAGATGTCTCTGCTTTAGTGTAGTGACATGAATTGCCATCCACGGCCATGTATGAGTGTGTGTTTTTGTGCTCTTTCCCTTGTAGGATCACATTAAATGCCTTTCCAGTGACATGCAACCCTTATTGTGATAGTTATGGCTTCCTGAGTGACCATTACTCTAACCATCCCCTTCAGGGTATTCTTGTGTTTTGTTTGGGCATTTGTATGGGCGAGAGCAATTTACTTGTGATGTGAGTTTCGTCTGCTGGGTGTGATATGTTTGTGGTGTTGTTAATATGGTCAACAGAACCAGTTTAGCTCATTCAACCTGGTTTATAGACACTCAAGTGGGCATTCCAGTTTATAAGCGCACTTAAATCCACAGCTAGTTTGATGTGACATTCATAATCATAATACAAACAGTTTCTATTTAAAAGCCTTTGCTGGTTCTTGTGTCTGCTTGTACCTAAAATATGTACACTATCTTTGTTCTTATTCAAAAGGGAAACAAACTGTGCTTCCTGACGTCTATTGACAATCAGTCTCAGTGAATTGTGGCAGATGTTTTTTTTTTCTTCAGTCACATTATTATTCAAGTGACAATTAATGTAATAAACAGATATGTATTGCATTAATATGCAGCCGTCGTTATCTGAGCTAGTAGTTTGATTGACAGGGACAAAAGAGATCACTGTCTGAACTTGTTAGTTCTAAAAAAATGTCTTTTTAGCCTTAGGATGGAAGGATGTGTGATGTTAAAAACACGTTAGTTTTGGTTTGAATATGTCTTGCAAAATTGTCAGTTTGCCAGGAAATTTACTTACATTTGTAAGTAAAATTAAACTTTTTGTACAGCAGCTTACAGTGCAGGAGCTCTTAACATGTTGAACTCACTTACAGATACAAACCTAGTTTTAAAAATGCCTCAAGGAGACCAGGGAACCTTTCTTTTGATGACAGCTGTCTGTGAATGTCAGCGTTCATGTGAAGCAGCATGAGAAAAGAGAGTCCCATTGCCACTTGAGCAATGCATGGATGTGTTTACATTATGCGTGTGTGTGTGTGTGTTTGATGAGATCGAGCGTTCTGTAATGTGATAAAACGAGCATGACAACATGCACATCCTCTACAAAACAATCGTTTAAAGCATTCTCAAGTCATCTTACTTCTCTGCAGGCCTTGTTAGGGTTTATTTTGAATCTGAATTATTTCCAAGAGATCAGAGTGTTGTGTTATTTCTGTGAGTGTGAGGAGTCTTAGGGAGAATTAGTCTTTCTTGGCTTGGTTACAGATACTATTGACTGTTGTTCCTTGATTATGAAGGCATTTCTGAGAAAGAGGGAGCAAGAGAGAAATGGGGGAAGGAGGAATTAATGAAGGGTCAGGAGAGCTTGAAAAAATGCACCCACACACAGCAGGAATATACTGATGGTGAGTTATGTTGAAAATAACAATCAAATTTAATGCTCCTGTTGAATACAATTTGGTAGTACAACTGCTTTGCTAATTTACTGCATTTATGGATTTGGCATATATGCTTTTAAGCGTTCAAAGTATACATTTCATTAGTTCATGCATTCCCTAGGAAACTTATTACCTTGGCATTGGTAGTGGCATGCTTTACAGTTGAGCTACTGTAAAGGCATACTAAATTAAATCAAGTGAACATGAAACCACATTCTTAACGGATTTTACTTGCATAATGTGATGTATTTCCAACTTAAATTACTGTATGTTATTCAACAGGAAAACGTGGTGCAGCACCTACCCATTGAGAATCATTTGGATTTGTGCTACTGCAAAAATGAAGTTCTGAAATAATATTCTCTAAATAGCTTTTTGTCGATTGGCTAATATATTAAAATATATGGCCTACTATGGCCTATATGTTGTCACTGGAATTGGAAACTCATTTCAATTCATTTTGATTTGGGCGAAAGATTGCAAAGGCTTTTTTTTTTCTTTGGAATAATGCACTTATGAATTGTGCACAATTGTGCAAAATTTTTGATTTCTAAAAGAGTCTTATTGATCATAATAAGAATGATTCATCCATGCATATTTTATTTTTAAAGGGGTCATATGATGCGATTTCATGTTTTCCTCTCTAAAAGTTAAGATTCATCCACACCTTCCTAAAATGCCTCATTAAAACATGCCCCCACAAATCTACATCACTGTGTTTGAAGATTTGTATGACACCGCCCAAATATACACAAAGAAAGAAGGCGTAGCTTTTATTCATGCTGTAGTATTGTTGTCGCCGCCCTGGAAGCTAATATTCCAAATATGGTAAGGGGCGTAACATTTCCATCACACGCTTGAGGTATTCGGCCAATAACAACGCACTGGATAGCCGGCCAATCAGAGCACACCGTGCTTTTCAGAACGATGAGCTTTGTAAAAAATCGACACGATTTTATATATTTTTTTATTTTATATTTTTACATTAACAGTGTAATCAATATTCTTTTTATTAAAGCCAAATATGAATCTCATCAAGTTAGTGTTTTTAAGCATTTTACATTTATTACAAAATTAATTACTCATGTCAGTAACATTTTAAATCATATTTTATTTGTGAAAGTGTTCAGCTATTATTTTTAGTAGTTAACTTTTTTTCCTTTTTTTTTTTTTTTTTTTTTTTTTTTTTACAAATTTTTTAGATCATCATTCATCAGAGCTCTGTAAATTCTGGTCACAGTATTTCATATCCAATATCCTGTCGTATCCAATGCACACTTTTAAAACTCAATGGGCTCAGGGGAGGCAAGAGAGACTTTACCTGCTGGTGTCTCTGTTGGACAATGTTTCTTTAGAAAAAATTGTGATTTATACATTTTTAATGTTTTTTTTTTTTAATATTTGCATTGTTTTATTTTTGTATTCCAATTTTTTTTTCTCATTCAGTATTTTGAGGAGAAATTTATGTACCATGCTTTTTGAAAGCACCACAGCCACACTCCTCAGAAAAACAAACTTTAATTTGCTTACTTAAAGTTGTCTCAGCATGTTAAACTTTGAGAAAAGAAGATATTTAATATATTTAATATTATGCAGCATATTAATCAAATGTATCTTGTAATGCCCTTGGCAGTGCTTTATTATTCTGTGTTTGCTCTGTGTTTTTTTTGCTTTGTTTCTTTTTTTGATGGATGCATCAGAGCCCTCCAGAACCGCAGCCCCTCTGAACTCTCAGGGGTCTGGTCCTCTACTCACTATTCAGAGAACACTTGTTCAGTCCTGAACCACAGAATGAGGACACTTTTGCATAATTTATACTCCTAAACTGATAAACATACTGTATAAGTGAGTTTTTCCACTGAAATGCCAGAGGCTGATCCGCAGGGTGACTCACACCCATCTGCGAAAAGCACATGTGCATTAGCTTTGTTAAAACTCTCATCTTTACATATGGCAAGTGCTTTATTAAACGGTGAAGTCTTTGACCTGTTTGTTGGTATTGTTTATATGCTTAAGGCAGTAAGTGTTCTTAAGTATCTTCTCTGAAAATACACACTCAAAAAAAAAAAAATTGTTATTTGAAGGATCAGATTATTTCTGACCCATCTCATGTACCCAGCTATGCATGCATTCCCTCCAGAAATATTCCCACAGTACAGAGAGAGAGAGAAAGATAGTAAGAAATGATTAGGACATGCGAATGAGCTGTTCATGGTCTACTTTCAGGACCAGGTCCAGTTAAAGGAATAGTTCACCCAAAAATGAAAATCACCCCATGATTTACTCACTCTCAAGCCATCCTAGATGTATATGACTTTCTTCTTTCAGACAAATACAGTCATAGATATATTAAAAATAACATCCTGGCTCTTCCAAGCTTTATAATGGCAGTGAATGGGGGTAAGATTTTGAAGCCCAAAAAAGTGCATCCATCCATCATAAAAAGTGCTACACACATCAGTAAAGGCCTTCTGAAGCAAAGTGATGTGTTTGTGTAAGATATCCATGTTTGTGAAAAATATCCATATTTAATACATTATATTTTTTATAAGTTTACTTTATAAACCGTAATCTCTAGCTTGAGTTCACGAGAGTGTGGCGTTTCAGTGGATGACTCAGACCTAGCACAAGCTTTGTTGAGAATATGCTAGTCTCGCAAAAACCAAGTTTTGTTCATAGCAAAAGATCACCAGTCTCATAACAAAATCCTTTAACATTTTTCTTTTTCAAATCCTCATTTTGTACTTTTACAAAAGAAGATACCTCAATAGTATGTTTTTTTGTACTTTTTGTCTTAAATTCAATACAGTTATCTTCACATTCTATTTACATTACATTCATTTTTAATAGAATTTTTGTTATTTTTTGTGCTTTTTCTTCTATTTTTTTAAATAATTTTCTAACATTAAGCCATTAATAAAAATTAGTCTCAACTGAAAATGCTTTAAACTCTACATATTCATAAACCCATTATTTAATAATAATAATAAATCTACATATATAAATACATTGGTGGCCAAAATTGTTAGAACACTTAGCATATTTTAGTGGTTTCTGTTGTTTTTGCTGAATTGGCCATTACAATACCCACAATACGAACTATTGCCGGAACTACCTGCGACGGAAGGAATCTGCTGGAACATTGAAAATGATGGACTGTCCAGATCTCAACCCCATCAAGCAAATTTAGGGCGAGTTGGAAAATAAACTGGACAGATCTATTGTACATTCAAAGAAAAGTCTTTGGCTTGAGTTGCAGAAGGGATGGGATAACAGTGTTGAAGTTCTCAGGAAATATATTGACACTAGAGAGATATGCTGCTGTAATTGCTGCAAAAGGTGGACATACCAAATATTAAAGTTAAAGTGGATAAAAACAGTATGACTCACTTCATCTAATATTTGCTCAGAGCAACCATCTGCATGTTTCCTGAACATTATGAAATTAAATCATATTCTGGAGGCAAAAAAGGTCAATCTTTTCAGATCTATCAGGTGTTCTAACTATTTTGGCCACCACTTTATCTAAATAAATATATAAACAAAATAGATAAGGGGCACTTGCTAGTGTTTGAATAAAAAGCATCAAGTTGTCCTTAAACCAAATAATCTGTGCTGTGAATTGCATATATATTTTGATAGCTCTAAAAAGAAACGTCTAAGAGAAAACTGAGCACAACTAGGGTAATATAATTGCATGTGCGTCTATATTTTATAGCCTGAGCTATAAATGAGAAACCACTAAGCAAAAGAAATTCCTCTAGGGTGATACCAGCTTGTGAATGTAAGAATTAAAACAGTGGAGCTCTAAATCCCAAATCTGTGTAATGACCACTACAAGACTGTGGCCTAGGTAGAGCCAGATCTTTCTTTTTCTGTCGAATCTCACTCTCTCTCTCTCTCTCTCTCTCTGCCCTGCGGTATCCTGACAGCATTCTGTTGAGTCATGTTTCCTGCGGCATGATTACCTCTCCCTCTCTGCAATTGCAGTTGACATGCTGTATTACATAACTGGACACAGTAACAGGACGGTGCCTGAGGGCTCCATCTGAGCCAACGGAACTAGACGTAGCATCTTATTGCACTTTAAGTAAAGATTAATTAATGCAATCATCAGGAAACTTTAATTACGCTTCACTGTTTGTGCTGTGTGGGAGCGCTCCATATGTCTGGTTATCACACAGATGATATATGGAAAATATGTGAAGATAATATTTGGAAATTAATCTCTCCAATTAACTGGAATGACTGAATTTGATGGAATTTTACTGGAATGATTGGCATTGCATGATTGTATTCCACAGTTCCTTGCTTTTTGAGTAAGCACAGCCAGTTACTGATCTACTGGAGAGTGCAAAACCCTGACAGATGACATTAGCCCTGCTTAGTAAGTGCAGTGGAAATACATTTAAGATTTCAACTGGCTGCTTCTGATGATCTGGTTGAGCAAAATTCCCACTTTTTTTTAGGGCCAGTAAGTTCTGGGTGCCTCTACCTAGAAGCAACATTTATCATGTCAGCCCAGATCATCAACCACAAAGCTACTCTGTTACAAAGATCACAAATATACAGACAGGTTTCCCTTTTACACAAGTTACAGCATGTATTCTACAAAAAAAAAAAAAAAAATTCCATGATTAAAAAGTCCAGCTTCAGTTGTGCCTGCTGTGTTGGTGCAAGTTTGGAGCAGTGGCGTCAGTCAGAGGTGTGGGTGTTATCTGAAAACCAGCCACCGTGGGAGAAATCAGACAGTCAATCCCTCCAGATTAATGACAGTTGATGTTTTCCATTTAATCTCCAGCCGCTTTGCTGATGGATTAAAAATGTCACTCACAATGAATTTTGAAACAAATAATTACATTCATAAACATGCAAACGTATATGTATTAGGTGGAAGTATAGGCCTTTATTTGATACATGCATACATTTTTTTTTTTTTTTTTTTTGGTTGTTATTGATTTTTTTGCTCTCTCATGAATAAGAGGTATTGCAATTCATAATCCTGCAATCTGGAGTCACTCCACCCAGATGTAATGACATCATCTCTTATATAACCATCATACCAAGCAATTGTTTTAAGACTTTATATGTCAGTCAGTTCACAAGCAAGCAAAAGTAGGGCAATGTCCTGAGCTAAACCAAGATTAACATTCATTTGGATGATTTTGTCATGTTAAAATAGTTAAACAACAAAGGGAACATACTGTAAATAATCTTGCAGTAATAAAACATCCCACATTTCTTTGACTCGATTCACTCACTTAAAAGTAGCAGCTTTATCCACCTAGATACCACCTTTTTTTTTTTTTTTTTACTTTAGAAGCAGGTGCACAGTGAACTGAACACTTTTGTTGTGGCACACTACAACTCGAAATGTCGTCAAACCAAACTAGTTTTTCTATATGATCATTATTGTGCATTGTTCATCTTTAGCTTTCACTCACCCTAAAGTGCTTGCGACTAAAAATCTGGCATTCGATTCAAATCCTCTCCCTTTCCCAACCCACCCAATCCGTCAATAGGAATTGTTTCTCTCTGAGGCAATCCATGCCTTTAGGAAGATAACACTGAACGGCCAATCACAGCAGAGCTTGTGGGAGGAGCAACAGCTGTGCATTCAGCCTCAGCCAATGGCGTAGCCCGGTAGACGTGGTTTGGCTTTAGGCAGCCGCCCCTTTGTGACATCACAGCTGTTGCTCGGGCAGTGAGTGAGAGTGCACTAGGCGTGAGGACGACGAGCGGTGCGTTTATCTGGGGAGGGGGGCTAGAGACAGAGGGAAGGGGATCTGTTGTGCTGTTGAGCCACCAGGCCCTGCTGAATTCTCAGAAAACAACAATGGAACCTGCCTGAGAAGCGTCCGCTCTGCTTTTGAGTGTAAGTGTGTTTGAGTCTTGGTGTGTGCACGTGAACAGTCATCTTTGTGTTTTTGCGTGCTCACTGGAGCAGTGAATAGCTGTAGCAATGAAAGAGAAGAATGCTTTTGTTTCTGTGTCTGGTTTCCTGCCTGAAAACAGCTGGTCTGAGGTTTAGGAACGGTTTTATGCTTTGGTTAGTATCATGTTCACGCCTTCACTGCATAGTCTGATTTTATATTTCAGGAGACCCTCATGTGGAAGAGCAGTTGGAATATATGTCTTGAGGTTGTTTATGGGTAAAATGTCTTTTTTTTTTTTTTTGAGATGTTAAGCTGTAGTTCTGGAAGACTGTTTGGCATCCCGTGGAAGGCTGATGGATGTCAGAAGCAGTTCGCTGGGCGTTGAGTGTGTTTGAAAGGTGTATACACATGTGCCATGCACACAGCGACGTGTGGGAGTGGACTGTGGGATAATTTTGTAAGAGGCGGCATGATACAATTGCTGATTGTTGTTGGCTTCTTTTTTTGAACAATGACACAGTGTTTGGTTTCTCAATTGTGGCTGAATCTGGGTCAGGGTTGCTGACCGCTGGCCTGACCCCTAAGTTCTTGCAGATCTCGTTTTAGTGGAACAGGTGTTTAGAGCAAATCATGTGTGGGTTCGCATGCATGTGGGTACATGTCAGAACAGTCATTTTTTTGTTCATATCGGTTAAATCATTAAAAATATATACATTATGCAGGTTATACATAAAAATCACTTGAATACACTTTTTACATTTCTATATGTATATATAATATATATGTATATGTGCATCGCAGTAAATTAGAATACTTTTTTAAAGTATTGTGTGAATTGTTGGCCTTCTGGATGTTCATTTACTGTATATGTACTCAGTACTTGGTAGATGCTCCTTTTGCTTTTATTGCTGCCTCAATTCGGCGTGGCATGGAGGGGATCAGTTTGTGGCACTGCTGAGGTGGTATGGAAGCCCAGGTTTCTTTGACAGTGGCCTGCAGCTCATCTGCACTTTTTGTTCTCATGTTTCTCATTTTCCTCTCAACAGTACCCCATAGATTCTCTCTCTGGGGTTCAGGTCTGGTGAGTTTGCTGGCCAGACAAGCACACCAACACCATGGTCATTTAACCAACTTTTGGTGCTTTTGGCAGTGTAGGCAGGTGCCAAATCCTGCTGGAAAATGAAATCAGCATCTTTAAAACCTGGTCAGCAGAAGGAAGTATGAAGTGCTCCAAAATTTCTTGGTAAACGGGTGCAGTGACTTTGGTTTTCAAAAAATACAATGGACCAACACCAGCAGATGACATTGTACCCCAAATCGTCACAGACTGTGGAAACTTAACAGTGGACTTTAAGCAACTTGGGCTATGAGCTTCTCCACCCTTCCTCCAGGACCTTGGTTTCCAAATGAAATACAAAACTTTCTCTCATCTGAAAAGAGGACTTTGGACCACTGGGCAACAGTCCAGTTCTTCTTCTCCTTAGCCCAGGTAAGACGCCTCTGACGTTGTCTGTGGTTCAGGAGTGGCTTAACAAGAGGAATACGACAACTGTAGCCAAATTCCTTGACACGTCTGTGTGTGGTGGCTCTTGATGCCTCGACCCCAGCCTCAGTCCATTCCTTGTGAAGTTCACCCAAATTCTTGAATCGATTTTGCTTGACAGTCCTCATAAGGCTGCAGTTCTCTTGGTTGGTTGTGCATCTTTTTCTTCCACACTTTTTCCTTCCACTCAACTTTCTGTTAACATGCTTGGATACAGCACTCTGTGAACAGCCAGCTTCTTTGGCAATGAATGTTTGTGGCTTACCCTCCTTGTGAAGGGTGTCAATGATTGTCTTCTGGACAACTGTCTTCCCCATGATTGTGCAGCCTAGTGAACCAAACTGAGAGACCATTTTGAAGGCTCAGGAAACCTTTGCAGGTGTTTTGAGTTGATTAGCTGATTGGCATGTCACCATATTCTAATTTGTTGAGATAGTGAATTGGTGGGTTTTTGTTAAATGTGAGCCAAAATCATCACAATTAAAAGAACCAAGGACTTAAACTACTTCAGTCTGTGTGCATTGAATATATTTAATACACGAGTTTCACAATTTGAGTTGAATTACTGAAATAAATGAACTTTTCCATGACATTTTAATTTATTGAGATGCACCTGTGTGTGTGTGTGTGTGTGTGTATATATATATATATATATATATATACATACACACACACACACACACACACACACACACACACACACACACACACACACAGGAGGATTATAGATAACCTAAACCATAAACAGTTTCCTTGCTTGAAATAAAAGAATTTTAACTGAAAAAGAATTAAAATATTTAAATAAAAAAAAAATCAATCAACTGAGGCAAACACATGTCATTTTCATTCAGTTTAAATTGATGTACTAAAAAACTAAAACTAAAATAAAAATTAATACAAAATATATAGACATTAAAAAAATATATATCTTGGTAGTTAAAAATCTTAGTAGTTTGGCTATTTTTTTTTTTTTTACTATTATATAACAAAACTGCTTCATTACTTATTTATATTTTTAAAATGTTTGCCAATATTAATTTTTTAAATAATGTTAGAATGTCTGTCAAATTGAAGTCATGAGCCCTGAGCGAAATGTCATTCTTATGATTATAACTTAAAATATCAGATAACCTTTTTATGTCCAAACAAGGTTAGCTCAGGTCAAATGTCATATGATGTGACTCTCCAAAAATATAATCATATTTGTGATTAATTAATGTGTGATATTAAAAAAAAAAAAAACAATTTACAGTGAAAAATAGATTCAAAAACCTGTTTACACACCTGATTATAATGATCAAGGTGTGTACTCCCACATGCATGCAAACTAATTTTTTTTTTTTATGGACACTGTTATATATCATTGACTGCAGGAAAGGTTCTGCTCTTATTTCCAGATGTGTTTCTTATTTCAGACTAGTAAATCTTATTTATAAATATGTTTTGCAACATGTTTAGTCACATGATCATGAATTCTATGTGTCAGTGTATTTTTGAGCCCCCGTCAGCCCAGATACCTGCTCTGGCTCCTCTTTCTGTGTTGTGCCACAAGAATCTCAGCCATTCGCTGCAGGACGTGACCCTTATTAAGCCTACCCCACTGAGACATACGTCTAAATATAGCCTGCATACATCAACACATCAAATCAGAGAGGGAACGGGGGTTTAGGGGAGGAGGATTACATAGTGGGCAAAGGGAACTGGTGTTTAAAGCTCTCACGTTACCGTCACTTATACGTCCATGAAAGCACATGTCAGTCCTGCAGAATTATCAGAGCAGCACTGGGACCAGAGGCACTAAGAGTAAACTGAGAACAAGACACTCAAACATGGCAGAGAGCAGAAGTGAGAGACTGAAACATTCAGTCTGAAAGAATGATAATGAAACACTGACGTGCAAACTATTCAGACGGAGAGGCTTTTCTGAATTAAAGACCTTATTTTTTGTTTTGTTGTATCTGACTTGTAGGGGAGAGTGGGGTAAGATGTGTCGCCCCCTTAATCTAGTAAATTGTGCTTGATTTTAGATGCCACATCTTTTTTTTTTTAAATTATTTTTAGGAATGCAATGTGGTGGCCAAAATTATAAAAACACTAGTATTTTCACCAGATAAAAATGGTTTTAAAGGGTTACTCCGCCCCAAAATGAAGAATTTGTCATTAATCACTTTACCCCCATGTCGTTCCAAACCCGTAAAAGCTTCATTCATCTTCGGAACACATATTTTTGATGCATTCTGACAGCTCTCTAACCCTCCCATAGACAGCAATGTAATTAACACGGTCAACGTCCAGAAACGTATATAGCAAGGAGATCGGTAAAATAATCCATGTGACATCAGGGGTTCAACCCTAATTTTACGAAGCTACGAGAATACTTTTTGTACGCAAAGAAAAGAAAAATAACGACTTTACTTAACAATTCCTCTCCTCCGCATCACCCTAGCTCCATTTTGGAGAGTATTCACTGAACGCAAACAGCGTATGTTCTGTTCTGTGTCAGCTGCGCCATGCGGATACGCTGTTTTCATTCAAAAATGGTAGCTGTGGGGTAAAGTGTGTCAGATAATTTGTTGTATGCTGTGGATCATAATGATTTTGCTTCCGAATGCATTTAGTGTTATGTTTGACTATATACTGTGCGCAGCAAACTGGAATTGTGCATTTGTATGTTTAATTTAGATTTGTGTGATTTATGTAAACGTTTTTGTTCTATGTTAAACACTTTTCTTTAACATCCCGAAATAGAATTAATCCTGTTATTAGTTTTACCTCAGTCTCATATCTCTTGGCCTAGAGGACAACTAATGTAAAAATTGGCACAGCATGTACCACCACCGTCAGGAGCTAGTAATGGCCGCAGCAGTAGTTCATGTCCTTGTATCCGTACTTATCTGTGTGTGTGCCCGCTGTTGTTGTGTCTCATCTGGAAAAGTGGCATGAAAATTGACAGCATCAGTTTGCCTCCACAACTCCATAATCCAATTTTCCATGCTCCTCTCTTCTGATGAAATACAGCGTGTTCTTTGGCCTGCAGAATAAGAGTTATTATCCTGTATTAAAGTTACTGGTTTGGTAGCAGCTCAGCAGGCGTCAACTGTCATCTCGCTCTCATGTGTTCCTCTTTATATTGGAGGTTGTCTTCTCGTGCTATACTATGAGCTTTTCCATCATTTCAAAGTTAAAATGATGAAGCATTGTGGGCTTTTTTCAGTAACATAGCATCTTCTTTATTTCAGGTTAAGGTGTGTACTGGCCCCAGGCCCCCTCTGTGGATGTCTGTCACCATGGCGAAGTTTGAGACCGGCCGCACAAGTCCAGTGGTCCGCCAGATAGACAAGCAGTTCCTGGTGTGTAGTATCTGTCTGGATCACTACCACAACCCCAAAGTCCTGCCCTGCCTGCACACCTTCTGCGAAAGGTCTGTGTTTGTTGCCATAATTTAAATCCCTCATCGATTAAAAAAAATATATATTTGTAGTCATTTAATTTCTGATAATTTTCCTAATTTGATGATGCTGAGTTCAAAAATATCAACAAAAACTTTCCATCATGTACAGTTCTTTTCACAAAATACGAATGAGAGGATTTTTCAAATTACATGTACAGTTGAAGCCAAAAGTTTACATGCACCTTGCAGAATCTGCAAAATGTTAATTATTTTACAAAAATAAGAGGGATCATACTAAATGCATGTTATTGTTTATTTAGTACTGACCTGAATAAGATAGTTCACATAAAAAATGACCCCTTTCAAAAGTTTACATACACTTGATTCTTAATACTGTGTTGTTACCTGAATGATCCACAGCTGTGTTTTTTTGTTTAGTGATAGTTGTTCATGAGTCCCTTGTTTGTTCTGAACAGTTAAACTGCCTGCTGTTCTTCAGAAAAATCCTTCAGGTCCCACAAATTCTTTGGTTTTCCAACATTTTTGTGTATTTGAACCCTTTCCAAAAATGAGGGGCTCATATGCAACTATTACAGAAGGTTCAAACGCTCACTGGTGCTCCAGAAGGAAAATTGATGCATTAAGAGCTGGGGGGTGAAAACTTTTTGAATTTGAAGATCAGGGTAAATTTTACTTTTATTGTCTTCTGGGAAACATGTAAATATCTTCTGTAGCTTCTGAAGGGTGGTACTAAATGAAAAAAAATATGATATTTAGGCAAAATAAGAAAAATGTACACATCTTCATTCTGTTTAAAAGTTTTCACCCCCCAGCTTTTGGTAAAATAACTAATATTTTGCAGGTTCTGCAAGGTGTATGTAAACTTTTGACTTCAACTGTATAAATCAATTAACAAAAGACATCAGAATTCAAACGTTTTGGTTTTAATGATGTATTAACTTGTATAAGTTGCTTCGATGTATATGTATAAATCTGGATTAGGCATAAAATAATGCCTTTAGAATCATTCAAACGTGAAAATGAAAATTGAACAAATAAATGTTACCTGTGTCAGAGGAAAATAGGAATATTATGTCTTGTGGCAGGTTTTCTGGTGATTAAAGGATAACACGAGACTTGTTCATCTGCACCAAAAAATATAAAGAAACAAGTTATGTTATCATTATGTTGTCATACTAAGATAAATATGATGTTTTCATATTTATGGTGTAGTTATTAGTAGAGGGAGAACACAAAATTACGAGGAGGAGATTGGGTAATTACGAGAGCCATATTTGAACTCAAATTTCGCACATGGGCACCATGGCTTATGGTGTTGGTGCTTGCCGCTAGGCTATAGCTCCAGCCTGAGCATATCAAAATTACTTGTCACAGTTTTAATAACATGCCTAATGATTGAAGCATTGATCAGTTGGTAACCTTTTGACAGGATGGCATATGTTTACTTACTGCTGACATTCCTTGGCATGGATGTTCTGTCTCAACCACAAACATTTTCTTCTGCATCAATGGCAGTGTGCAGTGAGACTCTCTGTCTTCTTTGGGTGGTTTGTGCTTTCGGTGGGCTTGCATGTCAGTGAAGCGTTTCCACTGTGATTGTTCATGTTGTGACTGAAATTTCAGCAGCACTTGCCCTCCTAGTCCTTTCGTTCTCACTCCTTCACACAGGAGTACATCATTCATGAAATATGAAAGATACGCTACCGTTCAAATGTTGGAGGTCAGTAAGATTTTCAGATGGTTTTGAAAAGTCCCGCAGAGGCTGTATTTATTTGATCAAACCAATACAGTAAAAATAGTAATATTGTGAAATATTATTATAATTTAAAATAACTGTTTTCTATTTTAATATATTTAAAATGTTATTTATTCCTGTGATGGCAAATGTTGACAGCTGCTAATTTATTTATTTATTTTTCTAGGATACTTTTACATTTTAAGGTGAAATGTGAAGTAGTATTTATTTTTTTGACATACTTTGGCCTATTCCTGCTTAAAGGGATACCCACCCAAAAATGGAAATTCTGTCGTCATTTACTCACCCTCTCATCTTTCAAAACTTGTATGACTTTCTTTCTTCTGAGGAACAAAAAAGGAGTTATTTATAGCAGAATATTCAAGCTGCTCCTTTCCAGAAAATGATTGTGAATGGTGACTTATGTTTCATTTGTTTCCTCACACAAAGCTATTGTTACTTTAGAAGAGTACAAGAGTCATATGGTTTACTTTTATAATGGTTTATGGCACTTATTAGTCCTTTTTGGAGCTTGACAATCCTTAGTCCCCATCTACTGTTAGGAAAACAGCAGTGTGAACATTCTTTAAAAGATTTCCTTTTGTGTTTCACGGAAGGGTTTGGAACAATACGACATTTTCATTTTATTTTATTTTTGAATCTCTTTATGACAAATATCGACCGATAATAGTGGCTGGCCGCTTTTGTTTGAGGTCTTTAATCATGTTTGTCATTCTTTCTGTCTCACAGGTGCCTACAGAACTACATTCCTCCTCAGTCCTTGACGCTGTCCTGCCCGGTGTGCAGACAGACCTCCATCTTGCCCGAGAAAGGTGTGGCGGCACTACAGAACAACTTCTTCATCACAAACCTCATGGAGGTGCTGCAGAGAGACCCAGAATGTTCTCGGCCAGAGGCCTGCAGCGTGCTGGAGTCTGTCAGTGCAGCAGCCGCTGGGAAACCGCTCTCCTGCCCCAATCACGAGGGCAAGGTAAGCCTCTTACCATCTGATGTTGAAACCAAATTTGGCAACATTTGTTGGGAATATGAAGGAAAAACCATCAAAAGAGTTGTTGGTAAAATTGCAGCCAGAATGTAGAAATGCCTGTATAGCTACAAGTGAATGGTAATTCCTTTACCACCTCTTATTTTGTCTACATTTGAGCCAATTTTTCATTGGCAGAGGATCCTGTGTTGCTTTCCCCTCATTGTTCTTTCTCATTCCTCTGAAACGCATCTGAAAGCGGCCAGCTTCTTTCATTTATGTGTCTTCAAAGTCGTAATACATGTGTGTTTATGCTGTTCAGGCCTGTTAGCGTTCATTAGCGGCCTTTGATAAATCATTAAGATGCTGAATGAATGGGTTGCTCACTGGTGCCCCTGCAGGTGATGGAGTTTTACTGCGAGTCGTGTGAGACGGCCATGTGCCTGGACTGCACGGAGGGGGAACACAGGGAGCATGTGACCGTTCCACTGCGGGATGTTCTAGAACAGCACAAAGCAGCGCTAAAGAACCAGCTGGATGCTATACACAACAGGTACATGTCATACATGCTTAACAGTCAGAAGTTATATACAGTTCATCACTTTATTAGTAATAATTATATTATAATATTAATACTAACACACTACATGCATATTGCATATTACATACATATATAATTTTATATGTATGTATACATATTATAAATAAATGAATAAATATATGGTGTGAGTGTCTGTGTATAATTGTGTATTATTTTGTTTTAAACTGTATCATTAAATAGCAGTATTAATATTAGTAATAATATTGATGATGATGATGATGATTTATTTATTGTTGCTCTATTAGTTTTATATAATTTGTGTATATATGCACACACCATATATAAATGTTACACACACAGATATATATATATGTATGTGTATGTGTGTGTGTGTGTGTGTGTGTGCTTATTAAAATATTTTGATATTTATAAAACTAAAGATCATATTTTAATGATAGAATAATATATTCCAAAATATTGAAACGTGTATTATAATAATTAAGTCTAATTATACGAGTGACTAAATATAGAACACAATATGTTATTGTTGTATTCGTTTTATATATAAATGTGTGTGTGTGTGTGTGTGTGTATATATATATATATATTACCAATATATGATAATTAAGTCTTATTTTACTAAGTAAGAAACAAAATGTTAGTTATATAGGTTTTATATAATTTTTATGTTTTATATATAAATATGTATTTATAAAAAGTTTAGATATTTTTTAAAAAAGCATTACAATATTATATTAAAAACATAAATATAAAATAATATGTGATAAGTATCCTTAAAGTGACTACACAGAATAAAATAATGCTTTTGTGAGCTGTTTTAAGTCATTATTGTGAATAATATTGCAGACTGTTTAGCTCTTTTCCATAATTTCTCTTCTAAAATTTCTTCTACCTGAGATTTTTGTTTGTTTTTTATTCGGTCAGGCTGCCCCAGCTAACAGCTGCCATTGAGCTGGTGAATGAAATCTCTCAGCAGCTGATAGAGAGGAAGAACGAAGCCGTCAATGAGATCAACATGACATTTGAGGAGCTCGAGAGGGCATTGCACCAACGCAAAGCTGCACTCGTCACTGATCTGGAGAACATTTGTAGCACCAAGCAGAAGGTCAGAAATCTCTTAATAGGTTAAACGGTTTGTACTCTCCTATCTCTCTAACGCTCCTTTCTGCGGTGTCCTCTGCAGGTGCTTCAGGCGCAGCTATCGTGTCTACTGCAGGGAAAAGAGCACATCCAGAGCAGCTGCAGCTTCACTGAGCAGGCCCTGAACCACGGCAGCGCCACCGAAGTCCTGCTGGTCCAAAAGCAGATGAGTGAGCGTGTGAGCGCCCTCGCCTGTCACGACTTCCCTGAACGGCCGCACGAGAACGCCCACTTGGACTGCCAGATAGAGACAGAAGGCCTGCGACGCTCAATCCAGAACCTGGGTGTCCTGCTGACGACGGGAGCCGTGGGACACACCAGCGTGGCCACAGGAGAAGGCCTCAGACATGCGCTGGCCGGTCAGCACGTGACTGTAACTGTTACCACTAAGGATAAGGACAGCGAGCTCGTGCGGACTGGTAACGCGGTCCTCCGAGCCGAGATAACGGGGCAGGATGGAGTCCGGGCGACGGACGTGGAAGTCGTGGACAATAAAAACGGAACGTATGAGGTAGGGTACACGCTTAAGAGCGAAGGGGAGTACTCGTTCTCTCTGATGCTGTACGGACAGCCTGTGCGGGGCAGCCCGTTCAGACTGCGGGCGATAAAGCCCTCGGACGTGCCCCAGTCTCCGGATGATGTGAAGAGGAGGGTAAAATCTCCCAGCGGAACAGGAGGACACATCAGGCAGAAAGCTGTACGGAGACCCTCCAGCATGTACAGCACTACCAAAAAGAAGGAAAACCCTATTGAAGATGAGCTCATTTATAGAGTAGGTAAGAAACTTCGGTGTGGATGATAACCCTGGAGTGATTATAAATGGTTGTGATGTAGACGTCACAGTTACGTCACTTTGCAGCTGCGCACATTGTGGTAGCAGAAAAACACTGGTAATAAGTGGAGGGAAATGGGTAGAATCCATAGAATAAGAGAAGAAAAAAAATGTTTGTACCTTTTGGATGGCAGAATCAGGATGCAAATCATTTTTATAGAATACTGTCATCAAAGATGCCATTTTAAGTTAAACGCAGACGTTTAAATGGACAGACTGTGGATGAAACCTGCTGTGATTAGTCTACATTTAAAACATAAATTTGATTTAAACAATAGGTCTACATAATATTCACATATGCAGTTCATAGGGGATATACTTCTATTAACATTTTACATAATATTTACCTATTTTATCTCACAATTCTGACTTTTTTCCTCGCAAATGCAAGTTTATTTCTCCTAGTTTGGACTTTATAACTTGATTTAACTCAACAGTAGTGTATAATTTTGATTTTGAATGGTTGTGAATTTCTTTTGTCTGACCCCTCAGGCTCTCGTGGACGGGAGAAGGGAGAGTTCACCAATCTACAGGGCATCTCTGCTTCCAATAATGGGAGGGTCATTGTAGCAGACAGCAACAACCAGTGTATACAGGTCGGTCAATGCATGGAAGTATTATGGAAATTATAGGCTTCGTTTTATCTGAAGCGTTTTAACGGATATTGAAGTAATCAGGAATCAGTAAAGACATATAGAAAGTGTTTTATTGCATTTAGCGCAAAATTGGATGGTTTGTTTGTTTTTATGTAGGTTTTTACCAATGATGGGCAGTTCAAAGCACGCTTTGGGGTCAGGGGTCGTTCTCCAGGACAACTGCAGAGGCCGACAGGAGTGGCAGTCGACACAAATGGAGACATTATAGTAGCTGATTATGATAACAGATGGATCAGCATCTTTTCCCCTGATGGGAAATTCAAGGTAATGTTTAGATCACAATTTACAGCTTATCCCTGCTGAAAAAAACAATAGAACCCTGCCCAAAACACAATAGAAAATGTAATGGTTTTAATGGAAACTATAATGGTGTCTACTGGTATGTGATGGATTCTATTGGTGGGATGTTAAATCCGATTGGAAAAATGCCCAAAACACACTACAAAAAGGAATTTAGTATGTTTTTACTGGAAACAGCTACTGGTTTATAATGGTATTTTAATGGAAACCATTGGAATTTCAGTGACGGTTTCTATTGGGCTTCTGTTGTTGTTTTTTAGCAGGGATGTGTGTATACATTATTGCTCAAAGGTTTGGAATAATTAAGATGTTTGTGAAAGTGTCTAATTTTTTAAGTAATTAATAATTATATTCAGAGAGGACATTTAAATTGATCAGAAGTGACAGTAGGGACATTTCTAATGTTACAAAAGAGTTCTATTTCAAATAAATGCTGTTCTTTTGAACTTTGTTTATCAAAGAGGAAAAAATTAGGACAAATGTTTTCCACAAAATATTAAACATCAAAAGCTGTTTGATTATAAATAAGAACTATTATAGTTGTGTAATAATAGTTGAGTATCAAATCAGCATATTAGAAGGATTTCTGTAAGATCATGTGACACTGAAAACTGGAGTAAAGGCTGTTGAAAATTCAACTTTAAATCACATGAATAAATTACATTTGAAAGTATATTTAAAAAGAAGGCAGTTATTTTAAATTGCAATATTTCACAGTATTGCTGTTATTTACTGTGTTTGTGATTAAAAATATATATAAATATATATAGATATAAATAAATCATAATAACTGAATAAATAGATACTAACCTCAAACTTTTGAACATCACTGTTGAAATAAATATTAAAAGAGATATTAAAATCTTATTGACCTTAAACTTTTGTATGGTATGTCTCTACATATGACATTATTCCATTTTCTTACTCCGTGCCATGTTCGAATAATCCGAATCAAGTATTTTCAAGAGCCATTTAATAAGGTCCTCTCTCCCTTTTTGTCTGTGCCTCATGCAGAATAAGATCGGTGCAGGCCGTCTGATGGGACCCAAAGGAGTGGCTGTGGACAGGAACGGTCATATCATTGCAGTGGATAATAAAGCCTGCTGTGTGTTCATCTTTCAATCTAATGGCAAACTAGTGACCAAGTTTGGAGCCAGAGGCACTTCAGACAGACAATTTGCAGGTACGGGAGGGTAGAAACTGCAACACAATGACACACAGCCAGTGTTGAACAATGTCATGCGTTTGTGGTGGCTCACCTATCTAAGCACTAAAGAGTCGCAGAAGTGTTGTTAGCACCCCCTGTTGTGTGCTGTGAGTGCTTGTCCTCTAACATATCTTCCCAATACTTCATTTGTCTAGCTCAGGATCTCTTCTTATAACCTAAAATGTTGCAATTCATCAATAAACCTAAAAAAGAACTAGATAAACTTTTCACTTCAAAAGCAACAACAAATAACCATTCTGGGAAGACAAATGCCACAGAAGGCTGTTTTGTTTTATACAGAAATGGCCAGATTTACCCAGGCTTCAGTTCCAGTGTCTGAAAGGATGTAAACTTGTCAGTTCTATTCCTGCATTTTATACTTTAGCATAACCCATATTTTCCGTTGCATTATCTATCTGTATGATAAATAATGAAAGCCAATGCATGCGGAATGGGCGATATACCGGTTGGTAGACACGATTAACCGGTGGAGATTTTGGATTGTCATCTCTATTGCGGTTACACGCTCACGTTGCATGCATTTTTTTTTTTTTAAATTGCAGTTGAAATGCAATCAGCAACAAGAGAACAAATTTCTCTGTGTATGAGCGATGTCGGAGAGGCGCTATTATTTCTGCAGGAGTTATTTCTGCCACTTTATAGGCCTTGAACGGTTAAATACACACACTTGTATGTGTCAAAAATGCCTGTCTTTTCAAGTATCCTCATAAACACAGTAGGTGAAAGTAAACAGCTAAGAAAGAAAACGTGTGACAGTATAATGGATCATTATATATCAGCTTTTAAAGTGACAGCAGTCTAATTTTCCTGCTGTCGGTCATTCATATTAATCAAACAACAAAAGAGAAAATCTCTCTCTGTTCTTGGCTAAATCACTTTTGTAAATTTAATAAGACAAATATATAGCCTATTTAATTTACACAGTGAAGAATATGCAGTGTTTTTATGCATTTGATTGCTTTGTAAAATGTAGCGTTTCTTATTTATTTGTTCAACTGTAGTTTTTTGTCCCATTGCTTGTAATTAGTTTTTTTATTCTTATTCAATCACGGACAGTTTACTTGTCTTCAGTGAGCTTGGGTTTGTTTTTGTTTTTCTTTTAATTTAG
Source organism: Acrossocheilus fasciatus (assembly GCA_036784905.1). Taxonomy (NCBI): domain Eukaryota; kingdom Metazoa; phylum Chordata; class Actinopteri; order Cypriniformes; family Cyprinidae; genus Acrossocheilus; species Acrossocheilus fasciatus. The sequence goes on along the minus strand of CM071947.1, from coordinate 14,534,654 downwards.
ACAAGTATTCTTTTTTTTTTTTCTTTTTTTTTTGTGATGTTGACACTGGTGACACAAGAATTATGAAATTTCTATGGTATCAAAATTTTGTTATCATAAAGAACTTTATTTAAAGCAAAACTATATATCTATATAGTCTATAGTTATATTGTTACCGTGAAATAAAATGACTCCTATCGTGATATAAGGTTTTGGTCATATCGCCCACCCCTAGCATGCATACGTTTGAGAGACTATATTCTAATAGATGCATACATATTAGTCATGCTTTTTGTAGTTCATCAAAAACTTTCCTTCTGCTGCTTATTTTACTATGTAAATCTATCAGTTCCTTTTCCTAACCCTTGTTAAGTATGTGCATGCGGACTGGTTTGGGATGGGCATCTTTCATTGTTCCTCTGGTCTGCTCCATGTTTTTGAAGTAGCTCCTGCACTTTATTATTTGTGTGAATCCCTTCTGCCCTGCCGTTTATTTGTCTCCGCTTACCCTTGTTTGTGTTTTTCCCATTCCTTTTTAGACAAAAGTGGTGCAAAGTTTGCACTGGAGCAAAAGTTTAGTAAATCTGGCCCTGGGTTCAGTAAGTATTGAGTGAATTCTCATCCCAGAATGTGGTGATTTATCTTATTGAAATGAATTGTTTAATTCTAGAACTGAATTCATGAGTCTATGATTCTGTGCTTTGTGTATCTAATCAAAAGTTGGCCAGAAATCAAACTGTCGAGCATCACAAAATCTATCTGATCAGTTAGGAGATCTTGATCACATGACATCCTGCTCTCCTCTCTGCTCTCTTTCTCTTTATCATGTCTGAATGTCTCTTCTCCCTCATTTTTGTTTTCTCACATACAGGTCCACATTTTGTTGCTGTCAACAACAAAAATGAAATTGTCGTGACAGACTTTCATAACCACTCCGTCAAGGTGAGTGATGTTGAGGTCATACTCGCACATTTTCACCTGGTCGACAATAAAAGACCATAAAATTGCACTGAAGGAAGGGAACTGAACCATATCTGGAGACCAGAATATCATAGAGATTTAAGGGATAGTTCACCCAAAAAAATAAAATTTCTGTCATTTATTCACTCTCAAATTGTTCCAAATCTGTATGAGTAGCGCACAAAAAAGATATTTTGAAGAAACAGTTGACGGTTGTCATTGTCTTCTATAGAATTTTGTTCCATACTATGGGGAAGTCAATGGCTACCGTCATCTGTTTGGTCATACCGTCATTTATTTTAACAGTTTAATGGAAAAAGGTGCACTTAGCAATCTTTTAAGCTGTGTTTTACTTGGTAAACGTGTTTGACTTGACTGACACCTAGTGGTGTGGATGCATCTTTACAGAAAACCAATACATTTCAGTTACTGATGTCTTTGTAAAAATTAATTATTAGCAGTCAGCAATGACTCATTTATTTCATGAGTGAAAGTGTCCTACAATGGTGGTTAAAGAGATAAAGTGAGTAGTATTCGTTTGGTCATGTGATTTTCAAAAATGTAAAAATTTCGATAGGGTACAACATGGTAAAAGGTGCCTTTTGATATTATTTTCCTCTAAACCACTAGATGGCATAAAAATGTGGTGTAGCACTTTCCAAAACATTCGCTTTTCAAGATGCATGTGTATATTTGTCTGATCCTTGACACGATCGCGCGCAGCAGTGCAAAGTTGATTCTGTGCTTACTTGATCTAATATTTTACGTTTTTAAAATGTTGTAGATTTAAGTAGCAAATGAGAATCGCTAAAATGAATGCATATATTTTAAGACAAGTGTCTTCTTAACAATTTTCAGTGTTCTTTATGATAATTAAAGCAACAGTTTTTAAATAACGAAAGAATATGGCATTTTGGGTAAAAAGCATCATCATATAGTAAAATATAATTTGTTGTTACTACTGTAAATCTATCCTTCAATGCTTTCAGAATCTTTTTTAAAGGATTTTGTTTCTGTATTTTAAAATATATATTTTTTTATTAACATTTTAATTACATATTTGTTGAACAAAAACAAATTCTTTTATTTTTCACAATAAGCAGAAAATAGTACAAACTTTGCTAAAGTGATTGTTTTGAACAAGTATTAACTTAAAGTATTTGTATCAATACTGTGTGCCTTTTGCCCCGTGTGTGGGGTAACAGGCGCCCCTTGCCACCTCATACATTAATATGATTTTTAAAGAAAATAAACGACTTGATTTATTTTCACACACAATCTGTTGCTCGATTAATGTTCAATATTTTTTTTCTGCAATTATACATTTTAGGCACAGAGAAAAGCACTTTTTTTTTTCTTAAAGTGTGCCTTTAGCCCTGTTGTACATGTGTATATATTATACCCTATTTAAATATATTTCTATATATTTTATATGACAGAATGTATCATATTCTATTAAATACTGGTGATTTACAATTTGTGTCTCCTCAGGTCTACAGTGCAGATGGGGAGTTTTTGTTTAAATTCGGGTCCCATGGAGAAGGAAACGGCCAGTTTAATGCCCCCACAGGGGTAGCTGTTGATGTTAACGGCAACATCATTGTAGCAGACTGGGGCAACAGCAGAATACAAGTAATGAATTCTCTAAACACCCACTTCCTCTTTACAAGTTTCCCAGGAAACTAGTAACTTTAGAAGCACTTTTTAAGACCATTTTCATTTTTTTCCCTCAGGTGTTTGACAGCTCAGGCTCATTCCTCTCCTACATCAACACAAGTGCTGACCCTCTGTATGGGCCGCAGGGCCTCGCTTTAACCTCCGACGGCCACGTTGTGGTGGCCGATTCTGGTAACCACTGCTTCAAAGTCTATCGATACCTGCAGTAACAGCTCATCACAGTCTGCAGTCATATCAGCGAAATCCTCCGCCAAACCCGAGAGGAGGAATCGAATGAACAGATTGCACTTTTCTTTAATCTTCTGCTGATTTTCATGTTCCAAAACTAAAGAACTGCTTCTCTAATAAACTGGGAATGTTGATTGTAAATAACAGAAACCATATCAATAAGCACAGATTCTTATTAGAAATCATGTAAGTTGTGTATAAATAAAATATATATAGCAAAACATTTTGTTAATAGCCATCTTCAACCCTTGCAGAAAATTCCAAAATTCCTGTCGCCTGGTTCATAGTGGTTGACCTTCCCATGACTGCAACAGTTGTGTATTTTAATTGTTACATTCTGCATCTGTAAATATACAGATTTGTGTACATATTAACATATATGGTGTATGTAACATGTAAATGACACTGGCTTCTTGTATTGTCATATGACAGCATTTGCCACTGAGATTTCACTATACCTGAGCTATTCGGTGAGCGCTTTCAGTTCAAATCATTCAGATCGAACTTCTGAGCTGATCATCCCTCAGCACAGGAAGTGATGCGCATCCCTGCTGTGCTCTTTAAAGAAAATGTAACCACTAAACAAAAGGAGCCAAAAAGGACATATTTTTTCCATTCCAAATTATTTATTTTTCTAAAGCACAAGGCTACTTTACATGTTGAAAAATCCAGCTGAATGAAGAAATATAAATATAATCAAACCCAAGTATTTCACATATATTGCCTCTGATTTTTAACGTTCTCTAAAGATGATCAGCTTTGTGGAATTATGTCTCTTCTCTGTAAATAATCGTACGTTGTGTTCACAGTGTAGCAACCAAATGTTGTCTTTAGTCAGTATTATAGTTTATGCTTCATTTGTCTATTTATTTAATGTTTTGTACACAACTTCCTGAATAATTCATTTTGAGGCTGTCCTTAATCACCAGCGAATGATTTAAAAAAAAAAAATCACCTCCCTTTAATTTTGTGGAGTTTTGTCTCTTTGAAGGTTATGTGACACCAAGTCTCCTTAATAGGCTACCCTCTGTGATACTGTACAAGGTTAATGAACGGTGGCTCACAGTTGAAATGGTGATCGTATATCTTAATATCTGTGCGAAGAACATTTTTGCATGTTACTGATTTTACTAGCATTGGCATATGGTTTCTGCAGTGAGATACCTGTAATGATTTGCTGGAAATTAAAAAAATAATGTAATAACCAAAAAAAAAAAAAAAATTCTATACTGTATATTGATTCATAATATATGCGAATTGCAAGTTGACAATTAGTTGCTTCCATTGCGATAAAGGCCCATTCACAATAAGAATAATAACTAATAGTAACTATAACAATGTAATCGCTCTCGCTGACAAAGTTGCTGTCAATTTTAGTTTTTGCGAGCAAAATTCAGTGTTACTTTAATTTAGAATCCACAAGATTAGGAATTTTTCATTAAAGCAAAAAAAATTCCAAACAGATTTCATAAATTCAAGTTGGTCACACGAATTCGGCGCATTGATCAACTGTGCTTTGTGAAACTATAGACAATGGACTTTTTCCTCGCAAAATTTCTCTAAAGTCACAACATGGCAATAGTTTTGGAATTTTCCTCTTTCATCCAATCATTTTAGAATAAACAAAGTTATCGTCCATCGGTGCAAGCACTAATATATAGTTTTTGTTCTTATTGTGAACAGACCTCAACTCTATCCAATGCATGATCTAATGCTTGGACAGATGATTTAATAAATGTGCTTCATCCGTTTAAAAAACAACGAAGATCTTGTATAACATGAAGAATCAACCATATGTTCATTTTACTGGTCAATTGCAGTTTGAAATAAAACTGTAAATACAAGTCCCTTGAAAATTACATTTGTCTTTTTTAGTGCAAATCATTCACTTCTAAAAATGTTATGTACTATGTATTTTTATATTTTAAAGCTGGAACTTTGGTTCTATGAAATACTAAATATTAAGGAAAAAAATCTTTGTAATATTTTATTTTTAAAATGACTATTACTGCAGAGAAAAACATTTAACACATTGCAGTGGTTTTTAACAAGTCACACAAAAGTAAAATGTACTCGTGATTATGTGATTGAAAGGAATCCGAAAAACTCCCCCCAAAAAACATTACAGTCAGTGTGTTCAAGTTGAACTCATTTCTTGTGAAAAAAAAAAAAAAATACAGTGATTAATAAGGTACTATAAATGTCAACTGAAACTTAGTTCATAGCTGGGCAACACAGAGTGTTCATGTTCACAGCATATGTACAAAACATCTGGTACGTCGTTTTCTTGGTCCTTTCTCAGCTTCTTTCTCACCTTTTGTACAATTGACTGCAGTGATTCTAGTATATAAACTAGTTTCTGTAAATGCCAAAATGAAAAACAAACCATCTGAGCTTAGTCAAAAAGTGCTGAAATGTCACTTTGTGCTTGTTTCAGTCCAAACAGAAACAAAAACGAACATTTCCAGCATCTCTCTTCATCATCAGCCCATGAGGCAGATTAGATTACTGCTAAAACAAAAGAGATTAAGATATCTAATATAATGGATTTGAAAATTGCATTAAAATGATGTAACATGAACGGCACACAGCTTCCGAATGTACTCCTTTATAAAAATGAATCTCTACATAATTAAATGAACAGAAGGATGCTCCTCGCAGCACATCTGATCTACTTTGTCGTATTCGAAGTTGCATAGCACCTATTGCAGTCTGAACTATTACGAAATGTTGAACACGGAGCCTTGTGTAATACTCTCATTACATTACATCCTTTACAGATAAAACTGCCAAAAAGTATGCAAAAAATTAAAAGAAATGTAACATAGGGGGGGAAGTGAATATATGCCATTTAAATGGAATACACAGCAGTTTAAAAAAAAAAATATCATTTGACAAATTTCTCCAATTTGAAAGGTCATCAAACATAAATCCTTTTTTCACCTGATTCAATCCTTATTTTCACCTCTACACTGATGTACAAAAGACAACACTGAGGTCTAAGACAAAAGACGACACAGAGCAGCTAAAGTCGACATTTGCGTAAAAACCTGCAATGCCTCTCTACCTGAATTTCAGTGGGGCTACATCATAATTCAAGAGCAAAAGAAATTCAATTCACTCCTTCAGATTATGGTGTATCAAAGCTCTACGCAACTAGTAAATTCAGATCAACTGAATCCAAAAACCCAGCAGAGCTTAAGAACAAACATCCTCCCTACTTCCAGGAGGGAAAATGCCCTGAAATGTTTACCAAAACACAAAAAACAGGAGCATTTATCATTATTTGTCTTCTTTGTTGCGAACTGTACGCATGTACGAGTCGCTTCATTTTCAGTAGAAATGACATATTTGTAGTCGGCTGCCTGGGTCGTTTTTCCCTGGGCTGAAGAAGGGTGAGACGGGCTCGTCAAAGTACGTGACAAAGTTATAGATGCGTTTCATAGTGACGGCATCGAAGAAAGTAACGTGGCCCCGGTCGTAATCTAAGAAGACGCCGACTCGAGGAGAGTTCCAATAGTCCGCCACGGGCACGCGCGAGTCTTCCTCATTGGCGTACAGTCGGTCTTGGAGACACAGGCTCCAGTAGCCAGCAGAGGGCGAAAGGTTTACAAAACCTTTGCGGTTGCTGTACTCGGTGGTGACGCCCAGATACCAGACCCCTTTGTCCCGCACGTCCACCTCCCAGTAGTGCTGCCCGCTGGAATACTGAGCGGTGGCGAGCACCCCGAAGAAACGGGTGAAACGCTGCGGCATGTCGGGCTCCTGGGAACGCACGCGGCCCTCCTCCACTTTGGTGTCAAAGTCGCTGATGGCCAACGAGGGGTGAGCCGTGTCTAAATCCAGAGTCAGATTCTGAGGCACTGTAAAACAGGGAAGATTTGGTTAGCCGTTTAGCATGTAACTAAAAACTCACAAGATTGTTGCAAAAATTATAAATAAAAATTATACTATTGTTATTAAGATTGTTGTTTCCATTACAGATTTTCACAAAACCTTTGCAATATTTTATAAATGTTGATAAAACTATTACGAAATTAAAGCATTTCCATTAACCGATGTTATGCGACTAAAACGTAATTTTTGCCTCTCGCAATAAGTCATGGTGACAGATGTTGGTAGGTTTACGTTAATATCGCAGTCACCATACTAGCCGTTATTTTTAATCGAAGGAGACGTAGGCGAGTATCTTTAGCAAAGCAGCGTGGAGAGACACTTCTGAAATGTGTCATGGCCACGATCAGCTCCGGTGGCCATGTTGGAGCCATAATGCCCCACAGACATGTGCACTGTAAATAAGGGGTTATACAAGCATTAATGCCAAGGAAAGCCCTTTATACTTAAGAGCGGCCATGTATGAGGTGTTTTTTTTTTTTGGAGGTTATAGTGCAACTGAAGAATGATCATGTGACACTTACGTATGCCAGGTAACTGTAAATGCGAGAAAAAAAAAAAAAAACTGTTTCCATTGCAGTTTTGCAAAATATTCCTTTTTCGAATTGCCTGAAAAACCACCTAATGTGAGCATAAATTTTTTCTGCAATATATGGGTATTTTTGCGAAATTGACGTTTCAATTGGGTGAATTTTCAATTCGCAATTTGCGCAATTTGAAGGGTAATGGAAACGCAGCTACTGAGGGGGTAAAAATGAGGTCACATTATGCCAAGTTCACACTGCATGATTTTAGCCCTGATTTTATGCCCGAAATCTGAGGCCAATCAGTGGAAATCAAAATAACGCATTGTGAATTATCATAGATGTGATCTGAGAGAAATCGCATATGCATCGCCGACGCCCGTGAAATTTTTGGCATGCTAAATATCCTGCCGCCGATCCATTATGCAATGTGAACACAGCAGCGACTGAATGCTACCCCAGATAGCCGTGCAGTGTGAAAACAACGGTGATCCGATGACTTTGAAAATGGTGCAGTGTGAACTCAGCATTAATGACATTTAGGCTAAATTTGTAAGGGGCCAAAAAAGGTCCATTGTCAATAGTATAGTGACATATGAAGTTATTTTCTGTTGGTCAACGAGACAAATTCATATGAAATTCCAAATCTCATAGATTCCTACTGAAATGACTGGATTTCACCTGCAAAAGTTCTCCAAACAATGTGACCGCACCTTAATGCACCAACAGTGCTTACTTGTGTGTAACACGTGCATCATCTTCTTCCACATGATGAGCTGAAAGGGGCCTGTGAACTCTGAGAAATCTGGAGGAGAGTTAGAGGCATGGACGCCGAGGTTTACGTGACAGGGGCTATGAGGGAAAAAAAAAAACACATTATGAGAGACAAAACACTAAAAATACCCAGATTATATGCAGGGCAGATATAATCACAGCTAACAAAGTTATGGAATTAAACTGATTCAAAAAATGCAGATTCACATACCTTAAGTATGAATTACTGATACTCTGGAAGGAAAAAGAAAAGCTAAACGTTAATAATAATAATAGTGTCACGCTGCAAAGTCATATAAAGTCACATTTGTGAGAAGCAAAGAAGCAATAACGATATATAAAAACACATGGCCAGATATAATGATATATAAATGTAATTACACCAAAGATGACAACTATAACAATAGCTTCATCCATTTGCTCTAATTCTATGAGAACAGAAATGTCCAGATTTCAACTATAATGATAATGACAGATGAACGATATTGTTGGAATCACTTCCAGAACTATTTTTTCCAGCTGATGAATATTAAAACCTTGACAGCCAATCAGAATCCATCCATCCATCCATCCATCTTCAAATAGCTTGAGCATTTAAGGTGGCAAAACTTCAACATCCTTATAATAAACGCAGCATTATTATATTTTGGATGACATTTTTGTGGACACTAATATAGTTATTGTTCGTGTAAACTGTCATAAATATGTAAATACAAGAAACTGTCTTTTTTAACTGCAAATGGGCTTCAAATGAACAAATATGAAATTATAGGTTGTTCAAATTTATCATTCAGATTTCCATTTTATGCTAGTTACAACCATAAGCGTAGTATGTTTGTCTCCATTTAACACATTTTATTATTTACTTGTTATATGTATTAATAAAATTCATTATTTGTGTAAACATATTCTGCATATTTTGCACCCACATCAGTTCCGAAAATGTGGAAAATATTTCACCCAAAAATGAAAATTCTGTCATTAATTACTAACCCTCATGTCGTTCATCTTCGGAACACAAATAAAGATATTTTAATGAAATCCGAGAGCTTTCTGACCCTGCATAGACAGCAACGCAACTACCACGTTCAAGACCCAAAAACGTAGTAAGGACTAGAGGCTGACATTTTTTTCGGGATTCCCACGGGTCACGGGAATCCCGCGGGATGGGAAACAAAATCGCTACGAATCACGTGATTGGGACGGTACAGGAAAAAATGTCATCGGGAGTGGGCGGGACCGGGAATAGTAATGATACCCAACTTTATACACAAATATGCCTTTTATATAAATAAACTATAAACTGTATATTTTAATTCTGAACTCAGTTCTAGTTGCCCTGTCTCACTACGTGCCTCCAAACTTTCTTAATCGTTTTGCTAATTCTACATTTTATAATTATTTGTTACTCAGTCTTTACTGATTTTCAGTTTTGTATACCTATTTAAAAGTTATTTGTTGTTTTATATTAGGCATATAGCATGGCGTATTTTTATTCGTTTTGTTAATAAAAGTTTTATGTTCTACTTTGTATTTTGTTGGTTGAATTGAACTCAAGCAATTGATGCCGAATTTACTGCTAATTTAAAAGTGAAAGTAAAATGCGCAAGGTGCTTTTACAAGCTATTTAAGCAAAGGAAAGTGGGAAAACTCAAACTAACTAAAAACAAACAACTGCTTGATGCCTAATTGCCGAAAATTTGAAAGTGAAAGTAAAATGTGCAGGAGCATTTACAATTTATTTAAAACTGAATGAAAGCGAGGAAAAGAGCAAAAACTGAAACTCAAACTCAAACGAGTCAGGCATATAATGGCATTCTGCAACTTCATCTTTCCAGCCGACACTGATTGAGAAAGCACTTATTAATAAATAATTAAAATGTCTTCTTTTTCCGATGCATTCATAATAATTACTTTAGGGTGCTTTGCGGCAAGCTTTATGCCTGCGCTTGAGCGTGGAATAGGCTATAATACGCTTAAATGCCTATATTAAAGGATGGTTTAGGTTATTATACAAATCAATTTAATATAAATGTGCAACTAGTTGACTAGAAAAATCTTTAGTCGGGGGCAGGCCTACTTGGCACAATTGAACCGATCCATTTTTAAAATAAAATGCTGACATTACATGCGACTACAAATCAAGTCACGTTGTAGCCTATTGCATTGCAGTAGTTATGCATGAGTCAAATGTTTTTATTTTATTTCATTTTTTATGGGGGTGCTATGGGGGTGCTTTGGTTTTTCTTGGGGGGTGCTGGAGCACCTGCTAGCCCCTCCCTAGCGCCGCCCATGTCTATGTGGTAATACACACTATCATTCATCGACCTCAAATATGGCTTTTCATCTGATGTATGTAGTAGCAACTTTACATGGCCGCTCAATATGATGTTAACCTAGAGAAATGTGCGCAATTGAAGTGTTTGTGTTGAGAGTGGAGCTGAATAACGCGCTCGCTGCAGGACAGGCGCCGGTGCGCTCACTTGCTCTTAAAATCTCCGTAATTTTTGGTCATACAGATAAAAGTAGCCTAATACATCTTTCGAATCTGTAAAGACTCGTTTATTTGTGTACACTCAGAATAACAACGAAACCTTGCGCTTTAAAGCAATCAGGGTGCGCTTTAGGTCTCTGAGCGAGAAACTTCGAAACTGCGTCTTTGAAAAATATATCTATAGAGAGTGAAATGTCTACTTTCAAATGAAAAAAAACAAAACAACAAAATTCAAATAGAAAACGTGTGTGTTAGCATGGATGATTTACATAAAATTTAATGTGTGCAATGTGGCCTACACTGTGCATAAACTGGCTTTCAGTTCAATATAATAACAAAAAAACTACATTTTGGGTTTTTATTCAACGCTGTGATCTGTACTATATTTTTACTGTAACTGACGGATTTCCGACAAAAAAAAAATGTATACAAAAAAAAAAAAAAAAAAAAAAAAACGGGAGTGGGAGGGAATGGGAGTGATTCTTCCGGGAGTGGGCGGGACGGGATTTCCCCCCCAGTTTTTTTGTGTGATTGGGACGGGACGGGATTTTTTTTTGTGGGAGTGGGACGGGAGAGGTTTCAAAATGCACTCCCGTGTCACCCTCTAGTAAGGACATTGTTAAAATAGTCCATGTGGTTCAACTGTAATGGTATGAAGCTACGAGAATACTCTGTGTGTGCAAAGAAAACAAAAATAATGACTTTATTCAACAATTTCTTCTCCTTTGTGTCAGTCTTCATTGCGCTTTCACGAGAGTATTACGACACGCGAGTGTAGATGAACGAAGAAGACCTTGAGGGTGAGTAATTAATGACAGAATTATAATTTTTAGGTGAACTATCCCTTTAATGCCCTGTCATGTCTAAAAGTACAAAAAAATGTAATTAGAAGCATTTTTATTTTATAACAGATGAGCTGTGCAGTGACTGGAGGTATGAAGTTCTTCACCTCGAAGTTAGCGCTGTCACTTAGCTGGTTTTGAATTTCAGTGATGGCTTTGTCCACTTTGGCTGCTTCGCTCTCCACCCGCTTCAGGTTGGCATCGATCAGCCCGATAGTGGCCTCCGCTTCAACCTCCAACCTTTCCAACAGATCATCCTTCTCATCCAACAAAAACTGAACCAGGGCACCAACATCTTCTTCGATCTTCTCCTTCAAGGCCTGTTTTTTGAGCTGTTGAGATAGAGATATTAGAGATTCAGCATCAAGGCCTCCTTGTGGACACACATATATAACCTCCACAGCAGGTTATAAAACCACCAATTTTTGAGTCATTTGTATGTATGCAAAGTGAGCGTGGGAACAATTTCATACCTTGACATCAGTTTTGGCCTGCTCGTCTGTGCTCTTTACTCTCGTACACATGGACTTCTGCCAGTTCAGCTTGATGAGTCTCAGCTTCAGCTCACTCTGCATATTAAAACAAGAGAGAAATCTTTCAACTTCAAGTATTAATGCAAAAATGTATGCAAAGTCCAATAGAAGAAATGGTTCTGGGAAGGATCTTGACAGCATATATGGACCTTATTACTGTAGCAGCACCAACAATGTAACCAAAGAGTTAAAACAGTTAAATGCAACAGTTCACATAATGAAACTGGACACTACACTATGAGGGAGTTTAAGATTGCACGCTTCAATAACCTTTGGAATGTGTTGTAGAGTTGCTTTACATTTTATTGTGTTTATTCAATAGATTCATTTCCTAATAACATTTCTCTTTTCAGTCTGCAAAAGAATATTCTTTCATTCTGATACTCACCTGTTGCTCCATCTAATATTTGAGCATGTTTGACCTTGGGCTCTGAACAAAGAGTATAAAAATAATCCAAGGGAACAGATAATTCACGCATGCGAAACGTGTCATACTACACTTGTGTGGAAATTTCCAGAAGGGAAGGATAAGGAAGAATTCTTTGCCCACCAACCAGTGATTTTTTAACAGTCAATTTTAGCTTTCAAAATATCAAATAATAACATAATATAAAAAATAAAATTTTGATTTTCACAACTTCCCATTCAGAGTTTTAATTTGGAACTTAATTTAGGTTAACAACAAATGAACAACATTAGCAAATATATTAGGAATTATATAACTATGAAAATAAATATCAAGATACATTTAATACATTATTAAATAAAAAAAAAATATATACATTTTAATAATAACAAACAAATATACATATTCAAATATACACATATATAAGCCAGTATATTTGGAATTATACAACTATAAAAATAATTTTTATTATAACATTTAAATGTTTTATTAAAATACAATTTAATATAATTATTTCAATAATATAATATGAATATACTGAAAATGTATTATTTATTTAAAAAAAAAAAAACGTACAGAGCTCTACGTTCACAATGCAACTTAGATTCAAAGCTAATTAAAATTGCAAATGTTCAAGATTCATTTCTAGTGTGCACATTAGACTACAAATATGAAGAAAACATGAACTCTTCACACACATTTGTGTATCTGTCCCAGCAGCTGTTAGATGAGCAAAATTACCCACCACAGTGCAAAATGAACACGCATTTGGTGTTAATTTCACACCTAGATCCAGAAAAAACTAGTCACTGGACACATATTATCTGATTTGAAATGTTCTAAAAAAAATACATAAATAAAAGACCTCAAGACTGCAAGCACCACAATCAAACAAGAGCTACGAGTTAACTTAAAGACATTTCCAAGCCTATCTGGTAAGAAAAAACACTTAATGTAAGTGCTAAATGCCACATGTACATACAACACTTCGGTGACAGATAGACACTCCTTGTTCCAGCCCCAAGATTAGCAATGAATGTCAATGGCTTCTGGAGCCAACTCAAACATTTAGACCAAGATAACCATAAGGAGGAGGTCAAGAAAAGAGAAAAAGACACTACAAACAAGTGACAGAAACAGAAAGGCTAAATCAAATCAGTTACACAACAGACAAAACCAAGCATTTTCAAACAAACCTTCATATCTTCAACAACCTCGGGCACAGGAGCAACATCATGGTGTCTAGAAAAATAATAAAATGACATATGATGCTTCATTGCTAAAGCCATTTTAATCTAAAATGCTTCAACGAAGTACATCTGGTCCTCAGACAGAGGTCAAAGCATCGAAACCTACTGAGCTGCCCACACAGACAGCATTTTGAGCATATAAATCCAAAAATGAAGTGTAGGTAGATAGCTCACTAGGTTTTGAGACACAACCGCTGTATCTGAGTGAATATGGGGAACATTCAGGTCACGGAGCCTCACCTGTGGGCTCTGGATTCCCGACACACCACGCAGATGGGCTTCCTGTCCGTGTGGCAGTACAGTTTGAGCTCCTCGTGGTGTCGCTCACATTTCCCGTCCATTTTCACGGGTTTTGCGGGTGCAGAGGGCCTACACGTCTTCAGATAGTCGAAGTCGCTCAGTTTATCCACCAAGTTCTTTACCAGGTAGTTCTTGGTGAAACTCATTTTCACGAACACCTGCAAAAAAGGACAAAGTTGCATGTACGACGCAGAAAAGTATCGGTGCTGTATTGACAAAAGGCTCGTGCGGCGATTTGTATGTTATGATACAATAAACGAGGTCGGAGAAATCACACCTATTATTGTCAAGACAGTAAAGTCCGGATGTTATTTAAATTGCCGGTTTAAGTCATTGTGCATGATTTAGACGCGAATGTAACGCGAATGTTATAGAAATCCGTTAAGTTCATTCGAGCAGCTGTAACTAAGCAACCCAGAATCTTGCAACATTTATCAAAACAAACCACGCACCATCCTGCACTCCGGACACTGATAACCCACATCATCGCCTCCATTTTCCTCCCAGTGCATCAAAATGCACATGCGGCAAAAATTGTGGCCGCATTTTAAAATAACAGGGTCGTCGAAGTAATCGAGGCAAATAGAACAGACTAATTCCTTCTGAAGCTCTCCTCTAGAATCTCCGGCAGTGGCCATGTTTCCCCAAGCAACAGTGAAACTGCTCTGCAGGGCCAGAAGTGACTCTAACGGAAGAGAGAAAGCCCATTCTGGACTCACTTCCTGGTCCAGTCACGTGAGGGCTTGTGGTGAATCTGACTGGTTACGTTATCCAGCAGCGTGCAGAGAAATCAGAATCAGAATTAGCTTAATTGCAGGTATGTTTACACATATGAGGAATTTGTTTTGGTGACAGAAGCTCCACAACGCGACAGAATGAAAGTGACAAGACAAGACACAGATAATAAAGATAATAATATACAAAATAGACAATGAGCAAAATAGCACAAACACGATATACAAAATAGACAATTTAGTATGTACAGGTATGTTAGGTGCTAATTTGAAAGGTAATAAGTATGTGTGTTAAATAAGTAAATGTATGATAGTGTTGTGTGTTTCATGTTTATTGTTAAGTGTTCAAGTGTTCATGAGATGGATTGCTTGAGGGAAGAAACTGTTCCTGTGTCTGGCCGTCCTGGTGCTCAGAGCTCTGTAACATCGACCAGATGGCAGCAGTTCAGAGAGGGAGTGTGCTGGATGTGAGGGTCTCCAGAGGGATTTTGCCAGCCCTTTTTCTCACTCTGGATAAATACAGTTGTTGGAGAGTGAGGAGGGTTGTACCAATGATTTGCTCAGCAGTCTGGACTACCCTCTGTAGTCTTCTGAGGTCAGATTTGGTAGCTGAGCTGAACCAGACAGTTATTGAAGCGCAGAGGACAGATTCAATGATGGCAGAGTAGAACTGTTTCAGCAGCTCCTGTGGCAGGTTGAACTTCCTCATCTGCCGAAGGAAGTACAAACTTTGTTGGGCCTTTTTGACAGTAGAGTCTATGTGATTGTCCCACGTCAGGTCCTGAGAGATGGTGCTGCCCAGGAATCTGAATGACTCCACTGCAGCCACAGTGCTGTTCATGATGGTGAGTGGGGGGAGTGCAGGGGGGTTTCTCCTGAAGTCCACGATCATCTCCACAGTTCTGAACGTGTTAAGCTCCAGGTTGTTAAGACTGCACCAGACAGCCAGCTCTTCAACCTCATGTCTGTAAGCAGACTCGTCACCGTCCTGAATGAGGCCGATGACTGTAGTGTCATCTGTAAACTTCAGGAGCTTGACAGAGGGGTCTTTAGATGTGCAGTCGTTGGTGTTGAGGGAGAAGAGCAGTGGGGAGAGGACGCAGCCCTGAGGGGCGCCAGTGCTGATCGTACGGGTGCTGGATGAGAGTTTACCAAGCTTTACTAGCTGCTGCCTGTCTGTCAGGAAGCTGTTGATCCACTGACAGATGGAGGTGGGCACGGAGAGCTGAGTTAGTTTGGGCAGGAGGAGGTTTGGAATGATAGTGTTAAAAGCTGAGCTGAAGTCCACAAACAGGATCCTCACATACTGTAAGTCCCTGGTCTGTCCAGATGCTGCAGGATGAAGTGCAGTCCCATGTTGACTGCATCATCCACAGACCTGTTTGCTCAAAATGTTCTCGAATATGCTCTTTCAAGTTTGTTTCAAAGAATCCCAACCCAACCTTCCTAAATGTCATTCATTTGTTTATTTTTTTGTCTTGGATTTGATCTAACTCTAGTGTTTTGAGCTCTTTTTTTCTTTTTAATAAACTTTATTGAACAATATAAACTTTACAACCATAAATGGCCTGGTACAAAATGCTAAATTTCTTAATCAGACAACAGACAAGCATCATAACACAAGGGGCAAAACAATTACTAGGGGTTTTCAGCAAGATTAAGATTTTCTGTTAAATTACAGAGGTTTAAGGCATTGTTTTTCTTATTTTGTTTCACGACAAAAAGCCTAATGACAGTTCTTTGTGAAATAGCCTAGAAATTTGGAAGAATTTTCAGGAATTTGTTCTAATGCAACTTCCCAAGAATAATAATTGTGTTAAATGATAAATCATGTGTTTCATCTTTCAAAAATAAACTGAATAATAAACTGAATAATAGATCGTCACAAAAGGAACAGTTGTTAACATCAAGACCAAATCAACTAACATCGCAAAAATTCTCAGGATATACTCCATTAAGAATTTTAAAATGTACTTTTGCTTTTGGTGCAACTAGAAAATTCAAATATTTTGTTCTTAAAGTTTTAACTTCATCCTTAGAGAAATATTGGAATACTGAATTTTTATTTGAAAAAGGATGTAATTCCTTAACAAAGAAATTCCAGGTTACAGTACTGGGTAAATGTAAAAGTCAGAGAAACTTCATTCACAAAAAGCTTGGTGTTTTGAGCTTCCCATGTTAGTTTCTTGTTGTAAATCGACTGCTATTGTATTCATCTTTTGTATCTGAATGCCATTAAAAAGCCCTATGTGGGTCCATATTGCGTTTTAATACAGTTCTATCAAATAAAGTGGTTTTGTTATGTTAACTGTGGTGAACAGCACATTCCAGGGGACCAGTTTTATGGTGGGGCTCCTCTCTGACCATAACAGTGGACAAAGGATTGTTACATTTTGATTGGATCTTGGTGGACTAACACAAACAAACTGTCCAACACCATCAGATGCTATGTCAACAGCCAGACACCTAGTGGAGGGCTGATACCAAGCCTGGGAAGGACAGGACTTCTTATTGGTCCACATGCAGTTTTCACCTATTTAGAGACTAATTCTTAAGGTTTTGGCCTGTGGCCACCATAAACATTCCTTAGGACCTCTCGATGTAGCAGCAGTGGCGGAAACAGAGAGAGATCACAAAGATCCATCCAAATCCATTCAACTAAGTTTTTTAAACCTTAAATCTGATGCAAACTAGCCTACATCACATCCATTTTACACTTACTAAGAGAAATAAGTATTCTCAGTGACAGATGTGAGATGTGTAGCGCAACATCTTACACAAATTTAGCTGTTAATGGACAAATTCTGGTAGTGGTTTGGAAAATGAGAAATGCATTGGTAAAGACATTAAAAAAAACAAACTTTAAAAGACACTTTAGAGACTTCTAACTGCACTGAAACAGAAAAGCGCCAAATTGTAATCTCTTCCCCATCAGGGATAAATGTACCCTTCCAACAGACACTACTTCCGAGTCTCCCCACGAGACAACACACAGTGTTCTGAGCGACAGTAACAGATACACCATGCTCCGAATCTCCAGCTTTTGAGGCAGCAACAGATTCAGCCACATTTTGAGTTTTAAGCCTGTGAGGAAAGAGACATCAACAGACACTTTACTTTCAAAGTCTTCGTCCAGCGAGACAACAACAGATGCAGTATGTCCCGAGTCTCCGTCCTAGAGAGACTAAAGCAGATTGAACAAATTTTGAGTCTCTGGCCTAGAGAACCTTCACTTCAAGGTACTTTCTTCAGCATGCTCCAGATTTTAGGACCCTTCGGTGCTCCAGGAGATCAGCATCCAACAGCGCTTCATGTTCAGACTCACTCGACCACAGGAAAGGTAAATATTTCACAACTATGAATTAATTACAACCGAACAAACACATTTTCAGCAGTTAGAAGACATTCAAATATTTAGTCTCAAGACTTCGTTTATTTTGTGCTTCAAGGCCCAGTACATAAAATGCGTTTAGCATTGTAAATATTTAGGAGTGAACCATGTACAAAAAACACAATATCTCACCATAAATACCATTTCAAACAAAGAGTATTTCATTGTGCCCAAAATGTCGTGCTCATGTTTGTTAACCTGTGAATATGGAAACAATCCACCGATTTTATTGCATAGCGCATTTCTTTTTAAATATCATCAGCCTGATGAGGAATATATTTGTCAGAAGGTGAAGTGGAATTGACAATAGGATGCTGTTTCTTCATGGATGCATAAACATTTTGATGTGTCTAATGACAGTGAAGACAACAAAAATGTTATAGCGGATACAGCAGTGTCAGTGGAGTGAATCTGGTCTGAACTCCAACAGACAGTCAAACACAAATTTGGAAATCTGAGGGACTTCCTGTGTCACAGTTTTTCCCTTATTTTAAAACGACACTCAGTGAGATAAGACGGCAATATTTAATACATGCGGTTCTCATGAATACTAACACTTAAATTATAACAAGTAATAAAAACAGCAGCAAGGAGATGAAATTTGACAACATTTGACAGACTGAATGTAAACTTTGTGACAACAACTATTCGACTGTGATATGAAATGCATATTCAGCATTTCTCCATTAAAAGCTTGGCACTTGCTGTTAAAAACCAGCATATCTGTGAAACACACTGAGCAATTGAGGAAAAGTCATATTCTCCAAAGACATCACACATATCCCAAAATACAGTAGCCGATACTGTAATACAAGCAAATATTTAACACTTGAGATAAATAAAGGTGAAACACAATACAGGTGTCAGTGTCGTGATCAGTTCATTTGAATGCACCACGTGACCCATAAGAAATGACTTCAACATTATTAAACTTACTTTTCCTTTCAGAATTTTGTCATCTTTAAAAATTATCTCATCTTTCTTTCATCTGGTGTTACTCAGTGTTCAAAGTGACAGGGCACATGAGCTTATGAGATTTTTTTTTTTTAAATTAATCTTTCATACACTCTGTGTGGAATGTATTCACAACTAATGAATGGTAAAAAACAAACAAACAAAAAAAATAATAATTATGATTATTTCTTACATGATTTTTTTTTCTACTAATGAGTGGTCCTTCTTTATTTTATGGTTATTATTAATTTTATTATTCTATTTAATATTTTATTTGGATTAAAAAAAATAATTTTGGAATTTAATGGAACTAAAATGGAACCAAATGAAATTTTGTTTCTGTCAATATATCCACAGGCATAAAAGAATATTAAAATGGTTAATATTTAAAGGATGAATTAGTCTACTTCCAAAAAAGTGGGTAGGTCACTATTGGGCCTCCTGAGAACTCTGAACACTGGGTAAACCTCAACAATTCATTATTGGACAAGCACAAATTCAGTTACAACATAAAATGTAATTTAAAATGATTTCTTTGGGCTGGTGATGAACTGGGTTGTGAGTTCTCAATAAGATAAAACCTGTCAGAGGCACTTGTTTAAAACAAAGAAAAGAAAACAAATTGATCCCATTAATGACAAAGGAGAACAGTAGAGTCTCCAAGTAGTCCATTAGTCCTTCAGACCTCTGAGCTGTCACCATTATCAAGGCTACTTCTAACTATAACAGGCTGCAGGCTGGATGAGACTCTCAGGGCCTTTTTCACAGACGTCCGCCTTGAGCGAACCATCAGTGCCAACACTATAATCACGAGGACGGTGAGAAGCAGTCCCATGACGGCTCCTGCCAAAGTCACCGCATCCTCTTCCGCACCTCGTCCACTGAGCTCCCGTGGAGACAGTCCATCTGCAAACAGCTCCTCCCCAGACGCAGAGCGCCGACGGCTGCGGTCCAGAGCGATGTGCATGATATTCGTTCCTCGGTTGTTCTCGGGTCCGATATCCTCTGCCAGGATCGGGACTTCTCTGTTGGACCGTCTGTAGCGTCCTCTGGCCTCTGCTGGTACAAGGTCACCCGATGTTATCGAGTGGTACTCTGCACTTCGCTTGCCAATGCCACGCTTGGCGTTGTCTTTTGAACGCACAGTGTAGATGGTGTGAATGAACCACTCCCTTCCTACTGCCACCTAGAGAGCAGGAGGATAATAGAGGATTTGAGTTGACTTGTAAATGACAGGAATCCAGAACAGGACGTCAGAGATTTGAAGTACGCCACTGTATATATTCAGACCATAACTAATAAACCATCAAAAAGATTAGACCTGGAAAAGAGGAGTAGAATCCAGTCTGAATCCATCAGATCCTGGCTGCTTCACCAGAGAGAGGGCAGAGGGGTCATCTACAGCCAGCAGGGCCTTGAAACTCACGTCCCCAAAACTCTTGGCCTGAGTCTCTGGCTGGGCTTTGTCCTAGAGGCAAGGTGGAGTCATGGGACCATTTTCAAACGGGATTTTTTTTTTTTTAAACAAACATTACAGAAAATTTTAGAAACAGTTCTTAACAGACCGCTTAAATAAATTATGTTAAATAGCAGCTGTCAAATCAATTAATCGCATCCAAAAGTTTCTGTTTACATGATATGTGTGTGTACTGTGTATATTGTGTATACACACATACATGTGTACATTTAAGAAATATTTACATCCATATATGTATCATCATATTTAAATATGATTTATATTATATGTAAGGGATAATCAACGGCTAGCTGTGCATTAAACGATTTGAATGCACGACGTGGAGGCGAAGAAATCGTTTAATGCACAGCTAGCCGTTGATTATCCCGTTTATGCCATGGTCATTTGCCAGCATTCACATATTAAAGATGTTAATAATATTTGCGCTGCAATATTTGACTGGAACGATAAAAATGACGGTTATTTTCGCCTGTATTACTATTCAACTGTAACTGTATGTTACTATGCTTACCAATGTTTATAGGAAGTGCATTAATATAGAACGTGATTAAACTGACCTGGAACTACCTGTGCAGTTCAACGAATTTAATCAACACCTGCCAGCCAATCAGAATCGAGTATTCAGACAGACCATGGCATAAATAAATAAAAATTACATATATTTCTTAAATATATAGGTATGGATAAATATACACAGTATGCACATATATAATTAATTGTTATATATTAATCGTGATTATTGATTTGGCAGCACGAATATATTATATATATACACAGTATGCACATATATAATTAATTGTTATATATTAATCGTGATTATTGATTTGGCAGCACGAATATATATATATGTAAAATGCAATATAATTTTTCCAAATAATATATTGTCAATATTTGCATACATTTTATTTAGAAAACTTATACCGTATACATTGTTATTTTAGTATTATTTATATAGAATCATAACTTTTTTAATTTCAGTTAGCTGCCAACATTTAAAATTTTCTAATTCAATTTTTATCTAATATTTTAACTCTATTTTATTTCTTTTAACAATCAGTTTTAGTTAACACTAACAGCACTGCTAACATACTCACAATCATTTTGAATCTGTACAGCAGGGATGGAGAGTCTGCAAGGCATCCAAACTCAGACTTGGCAGGGTTGTATTTAGGAACATATCCATCAGCGCCAGTGCACAGATACACCTTCTCAATGTTACAGTAGAAAGAGCCACCCAAGTTCTGCACAGGGTCCACCATCACCCGTCCATAGATTGTGTCACCTTGAAGAGAACAAGCTCAGTGTCAGCATAACACAGAACAGGAAATGTAAATTTTAGACTATTAAAAAAAATGACAGATCATTTGAATTGTATTCAATCACAAAGCCTCTTGAACTGATTAAGTTAGGTGTTCCAGTTAGACGTACCCTCAGAGAAAGCCGCATCACTCTCTTGACCGAAGCCCATAGATCCATCTGACAACCACAACGCCTTCTTAGACAACAGGAACATCTGTGTGTTCAGACTGAACTCCACCGCGACAGGGTCACTCACCTACAGAAAGCAAACACGATTATACTTCTTTACAAGAGCCTCAGGTTGAACTGATAAGATACATCACAAATACATATTTCATTCTGATATACAAGCAACTGATTAACTATAATATTATACAAAAATATATATTTATTTATAACACACACACACACACACACACACACACACACACACACACACACAATAGAGCCTGTTTGCATTTTTCTAATTTAATACACTTTTTTTCTATTACAAATTCTATTATCAACAAGTAGAATGAACATTTGAAATAAAATGCCTGAATTTGAACATTTATTTAACTCTTGCTTTATTGACCGAATATTTTTCTAGTTTACCTGCTGAAAGCGAATGTCAAGATCAAAAGTAACCGGCTCTCTAGGGTTGCAGACCGGAGGAACGGTGTACTCCACATGCATCGCTGCTGTACAGGGAATCAACTTCACTGTGTACGAGCCTGAATAATCACGAACCTGCACGTCACAGACACACAGGCATACAAGTTTAACATCACATTAGTTGTTTTACCTTAGTTTTTCTCAAATGGTTTTGCTTTAGCACACAGCTTTTGCATTGGTGACTCAATGCCGCCAGAACTGTTTATCACAAAAAGTAAACAGAAATGTCCTTAAAACTACAAAGTGGGGAAAGAGAGATCAACTCACTGCAAAGTCTGAAATGAACATCCATTGCTGGACAGGCTGGCTGTACGTCAGCTCAGTCCTGACCAGAGTGAGGTTAAAGGTCAAGCCTGGGTGGTCTGCACTCAATACAATGGACTTCACAGGGGACGCTGGGTAATCAGGTACGATAGCAAGTTAATTTAATCAAGTCAAGTCAAGGCATTTGTTCTATACAACTTTTAAGAAGAGAGATGTGATATTTAGATTTTACCTGCAGTCTTCTGACCCCTCAAATTTGCTGCTGGAAATAAGTCAAAAAGTTCATTCATCTTGAAAAATTCATCTTTCCTTCCATAAGAAAAATGTTGATGTATTTATTAATATTAATATAATTAATAAGATTTCAGAGATGCCAAACCGTACCAGAATGTGCCGCTACAAACAACCCCCTGAAGCGAGCTTCTGTGCGGAAGTTCACCACAAGCCTCCCCTGCTCATTAATCCTCATGCTGGTTGGATATAAAGCTCCTGCAGAGAAAACATGTCCAATGCGATTATCTTTTCATTTTAAATATTGTATGACTTCTTCCCATTTAAAGTTCCAATTTCCACATCCTGAACTAGTTCTCAAGCCAATCTCTCAAGAATATGAGAATTTGCTCCCATATTTTATATTCATAGGAAAGGTGCTGATTGCTCTGATTTAACTTTTATCAAACAGAAGGGAAAATAGAATTCAAAAATGGAGAAATGCTGGCCAATTAACATCAACACTCCTAAAATTGAGGAAAAAGTCATTTAAGAGACACAAAAAAAATATTTAAAGCAGTAACACTTCGCAATAAAGTCCCAATTGTTTTTAACATAAGTGCTTTAGCTAACACTAACCAACTAAAATATATGTAATAAAGCATTTATTAATCTTTATTAAAGGGATAGTTCACCCAACAATGAAACTTCTGTCATTAATCACTCACCCTCATGTCATTCCAAACCCGTTAGACCTTCGTTCATCTTCTGAACACAAATTAAGATATTTTTGATGAAAGACAGCAATGTAACTACCACGTTCAAGGCCCAGAAAGTTATTAAGGACATTGTTAAAACAGCCCATGTGACATCAGAGGTTCAGCCTTCATTTTATGAAGCTACAAGAATATTTTGTGCACAAATGAAACAAAATAAATTTATTCAACAATTCTTCTCTTCCCAGTCAGTTGGTATTTTTGTACACATGGACTATTTTAACAATGTCCTTACTACCTTTCTGGGCCTCGAAAGTGGTAGTTATGTTTCTGTCTATGCAGGGTCAGAAAGCTATTGGATTTCATCAAAAAATATCTTAATCTGTATCATGTTAGTTTACAGTGCATTAGCTAATGTTAACAAATACAACTTTGGATAAAACAAATGTATTAGTAAATGGTCAAATTAACATAACATTAATAAATGCTATAGAAAAATGGTTCCTTATTACTCCATGTTAACTAATGTAAAACAAATAAAACCTTATTGTAAAGTGTTACCTTAAAAGCTATTGTAATCCATCTTTTAAAACGATATTATTTTTCCTCATCCTGTGGGCTATAAAACGTCCCCTAATTAAGGAATCACATATTTTATTGATTTATTTTTTAACACATAAATTCACAACTTGCCTTGCAGTTCTGCTTGTGGAGGGCTGCCGACTCCATCCCTCCACAAGATGGCAGTGTCATACACAAAGGTAAGCCGCAACTCAGAATGCAGGTCGAAGTGTTGCCAGCCTCCTGCTCCCACAGGCGAATGAAACACGTAAGAGACGTGGAGAGGAACTCGCAGGGTCACGTATGACTGCACCAGGTTCAGCACCTTTCAAAAACATATTCAAATGATATTTAAGATGAATAGCAACAAATACTGCAAAAAGAATTTTTAAGATTCACAAAAAGAGCCCAATTCTCCACTAGAGGTTGCTACTAATCAGCACTGGCTGTTAGTCAAAGTAAAGTTCATCAATAAGCCAGGATGCATTTTGTCAGAGGAAGAGATTAGCTGTCTCAAAGCATAATCTGTTTTGATTGAATGAAACATTTGCTAATTTACATAGTCAATTATAATCAAAATACCAGGCTATAAAAATGTGCTCCTCAGTAATGAGGCCGGTCTGAACACCTGCTGGACTGGGTTTAATCAAGACGAGAAAAATCCCCATGAACATTGTCAAATTCCCATCCTGAGGGAGAGAAGATCCAGGCTTTTCATATTCAACTGGCTCCGTTCAATATCCTCAGCAGGAACCGAGCACGTCCTTTAGATGAAGTGTTTTGAATTCATGTCTCGTTTTACGGAGCTATTGCAGACTTTAAGGCTTATTTTTGTAATAACAGATCATTCAGACATTTAGATGCTAGATTAGGAGGGGGAGACATTTAAGCAAGACCTCAAATTCTGAAATGAAATGAATGAATACAAAAGCTCAACGGGTTACGGTGAAGTCAATCTCCTCCTCTATTGAGAACAATCAGGAGTGTGGCAGAAATAAAACCCAAAGAGAACTATGGATGTCACTAGGTGCTGTGCATAACAATAGAGGAAAACAAAGAAAAAGTCCAAATAAAGAAACCAACCTATGGAGACGTGTGTTCATGGAGAGGTGTTAATCAAGTTTAAACATGCTAGTTCCCACTCTATACATGGTTTAATTTATTTTAAATTAACATTAATTTTGCATCATTCTGTGTAATACTTAATATAGTGTAGTTCCTTCTTTTTTTATGGCAAGCCAAACATGCAGTTATCTGTTCAATGTTGAGTTAGATTTAATTAATATTAATATCATATTGATTATTAATTATATTATATAATATGAATTAATATTAATATTGTGAAATAAAATGACAATTTAAGATAAATCTTTTTCTATTTTAATATATTTACAATGTAATTTATTCTTATGATGGCAAAGCTGAATTTTTATCATCATTACTCCAGTCTTCAGTGTCACATGATCCTTCAGCAATCAATCTGATAGGCTGATTTGCTACTCAAGAAACATTTATTTTTATTAATGTTAAAAAAGTTCTCCTACTTAATAATTTCCACCCAGGATTCTTTGAAGAATCAAAAGAACATTATTTATAAAACAGAAATCTTTTGTGACATTATAGATGTCTTTACTGTCACTTTAATGCCTCCTTGTTGAATAAGTAATATAATAATAACAACTGACCCCCAATCTTGTGAATGACATGTGAGGGGGATAAAAAAAAAATCCAATTTGGGCCACTTTTACAATCTGAACTCATCTTAATGGAGTTTTGCTATGATCTGGCTAAAACTATAAATGACAAATGGGTCCCACTTTATATTAGGTGGCCTTAACTACTATGTACTTTATTAATCATTTGGTACAATGCACTTATTGTGTACATACATGTTTTTGTACTTATATTTTTAAAAATACCTATATGTAATTACAGCTGTAATTAATTTCTGTAATTGCATTTATAATTACACTGTTGACCCATCCCTTACACCTTAACCCACCCTTAGACCTACCCATACTACCAAACCTGTCCCTAACCTTACCCGTATCCCACCGCAATAGCAGCAATAGTGTTCTGCAATACAGTATGAACACAATAAGTACATTGTACTTATTTTTTTGTAAGTACATAGCAGTTAAGGCCACCTAATATAAAGTGTGACCGACAAATGAGATAAATGAGGAATCAGAATATCTATTGTCTTCTCAAACATAGGAATCCTTTTTCTGCGTGTTCTTTTAGCTCTAGGACAAGAACAGTTGCAATTTATGAACCACTAATCATTACAATTCAGAGGATTCCAAAAGCGGGGGCAACATCTCACCTGCCCATCTGTTCCGATCGTTCCCCCACAGTCTGTGAGCAACTCAGACATGTCATAATAACTCACAAACTCCCACAGACAGGCCTCCAAGTTCAGGTTCCTGTAGAAGCGTAGAGTGGTCTGGCCTCTGAGGACAGGGCTATACTGATACGGCAGAGTCTCTCCGATGCTCTCTATATTCCGGGTGGCCTTGGTTAGAAATCCATGGCGTGTGGACACCTCATTAACGTCCAGCAGATTGGAGCACCTGTGGTTTCCCACACGAGTGCCATCGGGGCTCAGAGTCAGCTCGAAATTGGACAGTGCACGAGTGGAGACCACAGGAAGCATGCCTGGAGCACAAAACATAGAAAATGCATGCCAATTAACAAACTAAAATCACTTTCACAATATTGCATCTGTTAAGATGAATATGTCACTCTACTAAAAATAAGCTATGGCACTGAAATGCGAATCTGAAAAAGAAAAATCTGAATCTTAGATTCTGAGATTTAGAAGCATTACCTGACACTATAGTTCACCCTGAAATGACAATGTTTTCATTATTTGCTCATTATTTGTTCCTGTATGATGTTATTATTTACTTTAAATATAAAAAGGAGGTATTTTGAAGATTGTGCATGCTTCTCTTTTCCAACAACATATCAGCGATCAAAACAACTAAAAATACCATAAACGTAATTAATTTGACTTTCATGCACTATTTTCTTTATGCTTTAAAACCATATGCACAAATTTAGTTATGAAATACATTTCTGTCATGACAACTCTTGGAAGGATTGTCATGGTAATGTACATTTTTGGTCTTGGTGGAATAGATCTGCTATGCTACTGCTACCAAGACTTGCTACTGCCAATACATCCGCAACATACTGCTGTGAGCATATAAGAAATACTGCTGCTGCACATATAACATGATCACCCCATAGCAGATCTATACAGGTGGAGCTGGGGAAGGTGGAGGGTTTCTGCAGTATTTGAATGTTGAGCAGACAGCTGATTGGCTACCAATACAGGAGAGAACCAATCAGCTGTGACATGTGATAATGATATCATTATGTCAGATTGAGTTAGACCTATCAGATTGCACCATCTAGAGTTTCATGCCAGAACTTTGGATTAGAACCTACAGTATGCTTAAATGTTAGCACAAAGGTGATTTGAGAGCTATACTGCAGACAGGAAGATTTTCACTTATTAAATGTCTTAAATTTTCATCTTTTCCTTACACAAAGCTATCATGTGGTTTTAGAAGTTTAGGAATGTGGTGTATGAGTTATATGGGCTACTTTTATAGTGTTGTTTTTGGACAATCTAAAAAACAACTCTGTAAATGAATATTTTATGGCTTTCCATTTTTGAGCAATCTTCAAAAGTGTATCATTTTGTGTTCCACAGAAGAAAACAACATGAGGTAAATGATGATAAAATATTCATTTTTATAATCGTTAAATTGCACATTCTGCCTGCAGTAAAGGTAGTGTCACTGTATTGTAGGAACGCTATGGAAACATACAGTTAAAAGCAGCTTTTGATTGGTTAGGAAGGTAAAATTAACGTAACCATATTTAGTCTAATGGCCTAGATTTCAGGCGTGAAACTAGTGACAATTTTCCCACAAAATACTTTAAAATACTTTGCACCCTTCTATTATTTTCTTCCCAGAAAATCATTTTGATGGAAGACAAACATGATTTTGATGGAAAATGTTGTTGGCAAATGTGTGACATGACACTTCATGTTTATGTATCATTCAGACTTTGATTTAAGCTTTTGAAGAGAGCTGTAATATTTAGTTTTGACAGCAAATAACATAAATCCTACAAGAATGCCAGCTTTTTTCCCAAGGGGATATGTGAGAGGGGTTTCTCTCAGAGGGGCTGAACTAAGCAAACAACCTGGCAGCCAGAGGGGAAATAATTCTCTCACCGTCTATGTGGGGCATGCTGACAGTAAGCTTGACGAGATTGGCATATTCAGGGTCTTCAGTGCCTGTATAACGCAGTTTGGCAGAAAAGGGCTCAGCACCTACTGTGCCCAATTTACGTGGCTGGCACATCCCTGCCCAGGAACATCAAAGACATGAAACATTACTTCAAGCATATTACCACCTACTGACAGTCTAATTCCACATTGCAAATGGCATATTATAACCAGCAGCTCAGGAAGAGCATAATATTCTTTGGTGCTGCTATACAAAGCAAAGCATTTTTATATGATTCCACTTAATGTGATGGTTTCGGGCTCACCTTCTTCCATGCTAATAGACACAATGGGGCTGCTCAGTTCCAGCCCTTCATCCCCGTTAGAATTCACGGCACGGGCCGCGCACTGCACTCTAGAACCCGCTTGGAAGTAAATGGAGTCTAGGGTGATCATCTTGGAGGAAGTAAAGAAGGTATCAAAGTCAGCCTCTCTCATGGGGCTGGTGACGCCATCCGGACCACTGGGGGCACTAATGAGCCATCGGTAACGAGTCAGTGTATCGTTGATGCGTTCGCTAATGCAGATGGAGCCTGTTTTGTCATAGTCGGGATATTTGAGATTGCAAGCCTGGATAAGTCGGAGAAATAAACAAGGACAAGAAAGAAAACCTGACAATGAAAACAACATTTTTAAATACAAAATGCTATTCGCCAAAAAAATTTTTTAATTAGATTACCGGAATAAATTACATTTTTAAAATACATTAAAATAGAAAACAGTTATAATAAAGTGTAGAAATATTTCACAATATCATTGTTTTTACTGTATTTTTGATCAATTGTTGATATTTAAAAAAAAAAGAAAAAAAAAAGCAAACAATTTTTTTTTAAAATAGTGTACATAATATTATATAATATATGGTATCTCTTTTATTAAAGCTTTTATTTATAATGAATTATAAAAGTAGTTTTAGTGTATTAATTATGCCTTAGTTGTAATGCATCTTATAAGGCATTGTATGATCTCATGAATAATTGTAATAAGTTATAATAAATTATAATACTTATCTATTCATTGTTACACATTTAGAAAGCATAAACTGCATTTAAAACATATGAAAAACAAACCTTCAAATATTATAATGTATTTTAACTTTGATTACTATTATTTTTAATGCATTACAGCAGAGGTCCCCAACCACCGGGTTGCAACCCCCTACCAGGCCATGGAAGAATTGTTACTGGGTCGCAAGAACGTTCTGGGAAAAATGTGTAGGCTATAGATATGACACTCTGATTGTTCTTATTATTCTGTATTTTCGTTGTATGCGATTGATACGGAGTAGCAATTTGACGATTTCATGTTAAATAAGTAAATGAAAGATTGCTTTGATCTGTCACATATTAGGGGTTAAACGGATCGCAGTTGAGCCGTGATATGTATGGAGGAGACCCTACTGTCCGGCACGCACGTGATTCGCAAATTAATTTGTCAATTTACACGTCCAAATAATTTTAAAAACCACATGTAGAAGAAACGAAAGAGAGCTCAATTAGATACTCGCGCGCACAATCAAAGCGTGCTTTGTTTCTTGTGCTCTTTCTCAAGTCCTAATGGTTTAAGAAAAGCACAATCTCTGTGAAGCCTATATTACTACATTTTTTATAGCTTAAGGTTTGAAAAATTATTATAATCTTATCTTTTTCATTCACTTGTACTTCAAGGACCTATTAAAAACTTGATAAAAACGACCACATAATTAGCATTAAAAATGCATTTAAAATTAATATATAATTGATACTGGTCACAAGTAAGTTGGGAAATGTTCCTCACTGACTTTTTCTTCTGACAAACATACCGTGACGCAGACGACGGGGTATCCAGCGGGTGGGTGAGCATTTTCTTTGGTTCTTCTGACATCATCGTAATGCAGCAGTGACACAACATGAGGCAGTGAAGGGAACGTGACGTCAGCCATACTGTTCGTCTCCTCAATGTACACTATAGCTTTAGTCACCTGCCAATATGAGACATAGTTTTTCAAGTTACATAAACTGCATATTAAACTCCAGATACGTACCACAGGGAACATTTCTTACCTGGACTTCAGCAACCATGTTCTCGTCTGGTTTCAGATGGACAGTGAAGGCCTCTCTCATCTCTCTTACGCCATCAAACAAAACCTCCACTTCCACTACATGCTCAATCTCACCAGCTTTAAATTCAACATCTGCACACACACACACACACAAAATATATGATTACATCCACTAAAAGATAAACACATCCTAATGTTTCTTCTCCTGAATGCTTCCACACCTGATTGCATTTGTCATTTGCATCCTGAACTCTATATAACCTGATGTAGACAGGAAATGCATGCATGTGGAAGCAGCTTGGAGCCACCTGCCAATCTACAAAGGATAATTAGATACGGCATATTCAAAATGCAAATGACCCATTCTGGCCTCCAGAAGCCTCACCGAGGGAGATGGGATGGTAGTCTTCTCCAGATATGGCAGAGCCGTCTTTCGTGTGCACCCTCACCAGGGACACTTTCGAAGCGTCTCCTGTCCTGCGGATAGGGATCTTCACCAACGTCATCTGTCCCGACTCTTTTGGCTCACTAACACTGAACTTTGTCTCGGCAAACTTGATGATGGGCTCTGAGAGAGGAAGATGAGAAGACATATGAGAATTGAGGCGTTTTTGTTCGTTAAAACATTCTTAGCCAAAAGAGAATCTGTTTAGTGAGTTTACAGAAGTTTGACCCAAATTCTAGAAACCTGAACCTAAATGTCAGGTATTTATTTTAATATTCATCTAACATGTATTTCAAATGAAAGCAGCTTTGATGAAAAATGTTTTTGTTTCTTTCTTACTGTCAGCGTTGTCCTTGATCTTGATGAGCGTTTCATTCTGGTTGCCTATGGATGCGCCATACAGCGAGTCACTCTTCGCACTCCCCAGAACCAGCCTCAGTTCCTCCTCCTCCTCATGAATCGAATCATCCACCAGCTTCAGCACACAGGGTTTTTCAAACTCACCTGGGGACCAGAACATGGAGACCAAAGACTGAATGAAAAAAATAATCCACCTCAACGTTTATGTACTATTCAAAAAACTCAACGCCGTGCGATTAAACAAAGCATGACCTCCTTTTTGGACAAATGTTTATGTCACTTGAATGGCAGATATCAAGTGAAGTTTGTGATTTTTACCTGTTTAACTCCGTTGTTTGCATGTTCATTTGTTCATTCATCCACTCCTTTGTTTGATTGTTCATTTATTCATTTGTATTTTCCCCATTCCACATCCTAGCTTAGACAATCATCAACTCAAATATTTTACTTATGTGTGATTTTTTTAAATGATTCACTCACATATTTGTTAGTTTATTCGTTTCTTCAGTCACTCATTTTTTTGTTCATTAATTTCTTTGTACATTTATTTGTTTCTGTGTTCATTTTTTTATTCAGTTATATTCCCCCAATCCACATCCAAACAAATGAACCATAACCTGCATATTTCACTTGAATTTGGACTAAAACAGCTGAAGTGTCATTTTTTTATTTTTTTTATTGAGTTTAATTCACTCACCTATTTGTTAGTTCATTTATTTACTTGTTTGTTTATTTATAAATTCATTCATCTGTCCATCATTGCTTTGTTCATTCATTCATTATTTATTTGCTTGCTTATTAATTCATTTGTTTCTTGTTTGTTCTTTCATTCATTCATTTCATTGTTTTGTCTATTAATTCATGCAGTCCTTCATTCATTTGTTCGTTGATTTATTAATTACTTCACTATGTTTGTTCATTCATTCATTAATCTGTTCATTGTTGGTTTATTTGTTCATCCATTAATTAATTTGTTCTCTGTTTGTTCGTTTGTTCATTCATTAATTTCATTTGTTTGCTTGTTAATTCATGCATTCATTCATTTGTTCATTGTTTGTTTGTTCGTTCATTCATTTCATGTGTTTGTTTAATAATTCATTCGTTTTCTGGTTCACTCATTTGTTCATTCATTCATTTCTTCCTTCCATTTCCCATCTTAAGTAAAAGGTTATTTACCGGGCAAGAAAGTTACGATGGACGTGTCAGTGTTGGGTCTCTCGTCAAAGTCGGACACCACCTGTGCAGAGCCCTGCCGGGTGTAGCAGCGTACAGTGGACTTGTGTCTGATGTCTCCGCTGCGGTGTACCACTGCAGTGATGTGACCTTCACTCTCCTCTGCAGTCATCACAGCCTGTTTAAACTGCACTTTTGGCACTGAAGAAAGAGAACAAACAAACACAAACGCTCTAAAATAACAGTCTACCTCCACACCAAAGACTGGTAATAATTGGGTCATTCATGCTGTGGGTGACAGCCAAGTCTATGAAACAGCTTATGCATGTGTCTCAGTTACAATTTTGTGAAATACTCACAGTCTGAAATGGAGTCATTGATAAAGATCGTGACTTTCGCTGGCTCTCCCAGAATTCCATTGGAGGGCATCCGGAGAATAAGCTCAAATCTTTCTGTCCCTTCCAGAACAGGCTGGCCTAGGTCATCCAGGATGGTGACCCGGACCGTCTGCACACTCACGCCCGGTGCAAACTCCAAGTTTCTGCTGATTCCCACATAGTCCACCCCCGCTAGCAGATGAACACAAAGAAAAAAGGCTAAGGTCAGAGAGAGGTCAGACGATATTTAACTGCAGAAGCACAGGAGCCTCACTTTTGATTAATCCTCCTCTCAGAGAGACTGAGATTCTGCTTCTTTTTTTTTTTGAGGAATCGATGTACAGTATAGAGCTTACAGCTTAAGTTTGGGCTGACTGCACAGAGAACTCGGATGAACAGAGATTTGTTTTTATTTCAGCTTTGCTGCGAGTTCCTAGCTGCATTTTTGATGCCACACGTCACTTATTCAAGGACTTAGCCGTAATATTCAATAATGCTAGCTTATGTCTCACATTGATGAAATAACCTCGGCCATTCTAGTTTGTTTGCAAGGGGAAAAAAGAAGAGACAACATTTTAAAAGAAGTAAAGAGGACATTATTTTTTTATTTTTTACTAATTTGTAGCAGTTATATTTTCCAAAACAAGTCAGGATTTCTCTACCAGAAAAAAAGCTTTATATTTTCTTTCACAGGCCATTAATTAAAATGAACTCTATATCTTATATATAAATAACCTCTGTTAGGATAGCATATTGTATGAAATGAGTAACAGTTCTGGTCGAGGATGGGAAAAAGGATGAAAATCAAACGGTATCACACACCTTCAGCAGAAACTGGGTCTGTTTTGCGGGACCTCACAGTGACCGTAGCTTTTTTAGAAAGATCTGTCCCTGTCCTCCACACACGGACTTCAACGTGGCTGTCGCTCTCGTCGACATTATACTCCTGATTGTCAAAATAGAACACAGGAGCTGTGGGGGAAAATAAGCCAAAAAGATAAACATAAACTTCCATGAATAATGAATTTCAATGAACTGATTTTTCCATGACTGTTAGAGTCATTTGTAATCACTGTTATAAAAATGAACATTATCCTGTTATTTTTCTTTATTTAATTGCTATGTTAAATTCTCGTTTATTTATATTTAATACTATAGCGGTTTCTTACAATATTCCTTTATCATAACTAAACAGAACTTCCCTCTTTTAAAGGATATGAAAAGCCTGTAAAATTAAAGTTTCACTGTTAATGTTCACAGTTACACAAGTGCAATGTAAAACCAGTTTAAAAAATATTTTATAGCAGAACATAACTAAGAAAAAAAGTTTTATTCATTACAGAATGTTAATGAATTTTCCAACCATGACCTTTAAGATTTTATTAATTCAAGTGGTATTTTGAGATGTATATTCCGTGACCAGAGGAACCCTGTTAATTGCAAATATTGAAATTATAATGTATGCAACCAACCCTCGAAATCAACCTTCCTCCTCCTTTTTTATTCTTTGACACACAAGAACAATTTATTATTTACATTTAATTGTAACAGTAGAGACAAACCCTTGAATAAATCATGTACTGAATAATAAATCAACCTCCTACCAAGTAATAAATGCTGTATGACAGCTAAAACCAGCTCTGTTTCATAACCACCAGATTCACCATCTCAACACCACTGTTCAGTTTGCAACTGAACAGTGGACGCCGGTTTCTATGACAACAAACTGACACCTTGTATGGAAGTTTGTGTTTTTCTCACCCGTGGCGTCTAAGAGCAGAGGTCCCTGGGAGAGGGATTCAACAGCTGTCATCTCACATTATCTACATGAAGCCACTTAGAAAGAAATGCCTGTAACCTGCCTGTAACCTCTCTGTTCAGAACACACTCCAAACATAAGATCAGGTCACAAATTGCAGGGTTTAATCTAAATAGATTCATCTTTATTCAGCATAAAAGGTATAAATACCAATAATACTTGGCCTGAACTAAGATTTTGCGGATGTTTCTGTATGTCTCTGATAACTAACAGACCAAAACATTCCAGCGTAATAAAAATCATTTTCATGATTGAAACATAATAATTGAAATAAAAATTAATGCTATATGGAAGCTTGTTTCTGCCATTGAATAAAGGTAATTGTTAACTCAATTCTGTTTTTTATTTTCTCGCAATTATGAGTTTTTTTCCTCAGAATTGCATGATATAAACTTGCAATTCTGACTTTTTTTTCTCAGGAAATAAGTCAGAATTGCAAGTTTGAATCTCACAATTCTGACTTTGTTTTTCACGATTGCGAGTTTATATAACGCACTTCTGAGATAAAAAATAATGATTACCTTTTTATTTTTTATTTAGTGACCGAGACAGGCTTCCAACTACACAGAAATATAAATAAAAATGACAGAAGTATTAAAACTATACAATTAAAGCGACGTAAAACTGAAAATATAAAAATGATAGCTATTATTATTAGAAATTATTTAGTTAAATTGTATGAATAGATACTATAATAATACTAAATATTACTACTACTACTACTACTACTACTACTACTACTAATAATAACACTTGTGTTGGATTCTGGCTCATGTAAACATACTAATCCCACATTTTTCTAACCCACTATTATTAGAGACAAAAATATGCAATTATCGATCATTTCTGTACATCAGTGCTTGACTATTTAAAACACTGACATTAATTGAATCCTTCACATTTTCTCGTAATTGCCCAAGAAAAAGGTACTAAAGTATTGTGAGTGATTTTAAGGGTGTTGCTATTTGGTTGCTAAGGAATTCTGAACATTTGTTGCCATGTTGTTGCAAGGTGAATTCTTACTGGACCAAGTCTCTAAAACATTCTGGTCCCTAGATACAGCTTGAGACACTTTTTTAAAGCACAAACATTGTAATATAATTGAAAGTATATTCATGGTTAAGATGTTTTAAAACAATTCAATTGTTGAAAATTAGGGGAAGCATTAAAAAAGAATTAGTGTGTTGAAATATTCAGAGCCGCATGAGACGAAGAGTGAAGCTGAAGGTTAAAGCCCCTCAGGGTAAAAGCTCATGCTGCATTATATTTTGATACACAGGCGGAAGCTTCAAGCAAACCCATTTCAGGACTTATCACAGCATACATGAACTGTGCTGAATCATCCGAGCTTTATCATACTCAGTAGGGCTAATGAGGGATGATTCATGTGCAAAGCAGATGAATGACGGCATCTGGACCACAGAGAGCAAACTCGCAAAAGATTCAATTTTATGAAGAAGATACAATTAGACAAAGCTGCAAATTATCAAGTCCATATGGAAATAGGCACATGGGGATAATTCATATCCAGGTGTCCAAACAAACAGTTTCGATTAGACCAAACTGTTAGATTCATATTCCAGCTATCAAAAGTAGCTTGCGTTCATGCAAAACATTCA
Source organism: Acrossocheilus fasciatus (assembly GCA_036784905.1). Taxonomy (NCBI): domain Eukaryota; kingdom Metazoa; phylum Chordata; class Actinopteri; order Cypriniformes; family Cyprinidae; genus Acrossocheilus; species Acrossocheilus fasciatus. Next base: position 14,498,390 of record CM071947.1, on the reverse strand, counting down.
TTATATTGGCAAATATTTGCGGCTATCTCCCCCGAGATGTCCCGTTCCAATCAAAACCTCGGCACATCACGTCTATTTCCGGGAGTCTGTGCTCGGTCACGAGTCTGTCAGAGCTTTTTAAAGCTTCAGGTGACGGATAAAAAGGCTGTGTGTTCTCCGATTCTGGAAACTCATGTTTGAACTCGCTAGCGTGTCTGTCAGCAGCATGGAGTGCGGATGGGTTTATGCAGTTTTGACAGCTTTGTGAAACATCTTTCAGAAAACTAAGTAGGAAAAGAAGGTGGGAAGCATTGAGACTTGTGCAGTATTTAGTTGTATCTGTCAAAAACTGAAGCTATTTTTACACTTCAAGGGAAAATAAGATTAGAAATTACTGTTAACTAGGAACTGATTCTGAAAAGAGACGTCAAAAATGTGTTTTTCGCATGTAGAATCTTTCTTTGTGACATTCTTGCATATTAAGCATAGCTGAGCTGTGGGATTTGAAGTGAAACCATGGACTGCTCCTCATTATTGTAGCTAGATAAATAGATTCTGTTTCCAGAAATTAAACTATAATAAAATAATAGCCCTTTTTTCCCCCCTAAATAACAGCTACTAAATAAAGGCATTTAGAAACTAACCATAACTACCATAGTGACAAGTAAAAAAAAATAATAATAAAAAAAAAAACATTAAAAAAATAATATAATTGGACTATTTTACCATAACGAATAAGCATAAAATGTGTTGTGTATTTTTTTTATTTTAGGTTTTATTGATTCTCTATTGAAATGTTTCAGTTTAAAAATGACCCCCTGCTTTTTTAATTATTCATTGTTTTTATCTCGAGAAATACTACTCCATTAAATTACGTATATATAACACACACACACACACACACACACACACACACACACACACTCAAAAGTATCTAATCTTAAATTTATTTATACAATTTAGGGCTGCAACGATTAGTCGACATTATCGACAACGTCGACAATAAAAAATAGATACAATTTATATAGTACTTCATGCAATAGATAGCCTTAATTCAAGCAGCTTTACGGTATTAAACATGAAAAACCAGAGTCAGTGTCGCTTTCAGTTAAAATTACAACTTGATTTTCTGTAAAGCAGCTCTCCAGTGTGAAGCTAGCTAATGATAAAATATTTGTATTAGTGGGGAAAAAATAATTTCATTAAAGTGATAGTTTGGTTTACAGAGATCAAAGCTTGATCTAGCTCAGGACTGTTTTGGTTATCATAACCCTATAAGGTATTTTAAGACACGTTGTGAATAAAATAGTTTATCCAAAGTGTCTTATCACTTACCTTTATTTAGTTTCTTATCTATATGACTTACAAAAGGAGATGTTAGGCAGAATGTGAAAGATGTGTCATTCAGTTACTTTTTCATGTTGCTAATTAAATGGTGAGAGAGTGTCTCTGTCATCTCATTTAGTGTGCTAAATACATCTATTTGTATAATGAATTGGTAACACTTTACTATAAGGTATAATTTGTTATCATTAATGTATTAATTAACATCAATGAACAATGCATGTATTACATTTAACTATTAATCTTTGCTAATGCTGGTTAATAAAAATACAGTTATTCATTGTTTGTTCATGTTAGTTCACAGTGCATTTACCAGTGTTAAAAAACACAGCTTGTGATTTTAATAATGCATTAGTAAATGCTGAAATTAACATTAACTAAGATTAACAAATGCTGTAGAAGTATTGTTCATTCTTAGTTCATGTTAAATAATGAACCTTATTGTAAAGTGTTACCAATTAATTGTATAATAATTGTAATAACATAATATGCTTTTCTAAAGCTGAAGTGACCTTTATTTATGTTAGAATATGTGTAACTTAATATTTTTAACTAGTTGCAAAATCAATCAAAGTCTACTGATTAATCAGTGAAATAATCGACGATTAGTCGTTCTAATAATCGTTAGATTAATCGATTATCAAAATAATCGTTTGTTGCAGCCCTAATACAATTTATATTTATTTTCCCTCAAACAAAGCCAAGACAATTATAAAACGACTATGTTTTATTTTCAAAAAAAAAAAGAAAAAAAAGAACAACATAAACTACAATAACACGCAGCAGCATGTGAACACTGGTCCACCATCCACATCTGAACATTAAAGTAAGTATTGATTTAGTCTGGAGCTACACAGGTGGTTTTCTAATGCAGAGGTGGTCTTTATACCCCGAGGCTTCAACAGCACTGATTTAGTACTGACAGATTTATGTGAGTAATAATACCTGTGTGTGTACATTCCACACAATAAATGGCAGCACAGGAAACAGCACAAAGCATTTCTTCAGACAGCTGGCTCTCTGATGCTGCAGATACTGCTGACAAAGAGCACCATTTTAGCTCAGTGTGCAGCAGTTCTTGATGATCTGCATGGGTTTGGTGTGCATCTTCATGCCACGCTCTGATATCGATGCCCGCGAAAGCTAATGCACGAGGGGGTGATTCAGTGTACGTAATGTGAAAGTAATACTCATTGACAGTCAGTGCATGCCGAGTTGTGTGCTAATATTTGAGTTTCTCTAGACATAAACATTTGTTGTTCTCAGACTATGAACATCTGTCAAACAGACGCGCATGCTGTCAGGCATTAATTTGAAACTAAAGACAGGTGTCTCTGTAGATATATTTCCTTCAAACAGTTACGTACACCACATTTGCTTGTATTCTCCACCTTTACCTAGGGCTACACTATCATACAAATGATGCAGAGCAGAAAACATCATGTCCAACATCACTTGGATGGTCTCAGCCTTAGGGAGCACGCACATGGACCTCTCACAGTCCATTCACCCACCATCTAATGCATATTGCACACAAAACAGTGGTTTTCCAAAGACTGAAACAGCACAACTGTTTTCAACATTGACATTAATAATAATAATAATAAAAAGTTTGATAGCAGCAAATCAGCATATTAGTATGATTTCTGATGGATCATGTGACACTGAAGTCAGCTGAAAATTCAGCTTTACCATCACAGGGATAAATTAAATGAAATTTTAAAAATCAGTTAAAGTTGCAATAATATTTCACAATATTATCATTTTTACTTTATTTCTGAACAAACAAATGGACAAGAAACCTGAGACTTCCAAAAACAAATCTTACAGACACACCATTTTTGATGGTACTGTGTATTATATCTCAGATAGCAAATGAATATTGTGGATATCATTTGTGAAGCGTGCATTTTTATCTGAATTTCTTCTTTTTTTTTTTAAGCGCATTTGTTTATATGGCACACCGTTAGACATTTCTGTAATTTCTAAAGTTATTTACTGTATATCACCCAGTATAACGCTGTAAATTCCCTTTACAGTAAGTAACTGTAATACCCTTTGCATCATGGGAATTTTCTATGACGTCAAACCCCACATACAGAGTTACTGTATTTTTTAAAATTGCTGTATACTACATTTGCCGTAACAGCCTCTTTGGCGCCATTCCATTGAGGTTGTTTTATTTTCCTTATATCTTACATTTGGACTGACAGGATTTGCCCTGCACCGTGTCTACAATGCCGCAACAGCTTGAGACTGTCTACACTTGACGTGTTACATGGCTTGTAATGATTGTCCTTCGTGTCAGAAACAGAGCGAGCGTTTTGAGTATTGTCTTTTGTTGCGTCGCGTCGCACCGTTCATATCCGAGGAAGACACGGATCCAGCGCGGGGATGGAGCCTGCGAGTGTGGAAGAGCTCCGGAGAACATCTGTGCTGTGACGATGCACCTTACGAGAAGACCAGCAAGCAAGGTAAGAATGTGTATACATTTGTCTGTGTGTTTTTGGCAGATTTTTGCACACCAGTTATAGTAACATTTACCCGTCAACAGAGCAGTAACAAACTTTACTTTGGTAAACTGCGCTATATCGTTTCAAATGACTTTTATCAGCTTATTAAATAATCAAATTAAAATTATTTTTAACGAGCAACGCTTATCCTATATTAACTTTAACTTAACTAATGTGAAATTTTGTTCAGGAGTTAATAATATTGGCCAGTAGCCTACTGAGGAATAAAATCGTATGTTAGCTAGGTTAAACTAATTTTATGGCTAGCTGCCTTTCTAGTTTTAGAATTAGTTTGTTATAGTTTTTAAATGGAATTTAAGATTTACTGCATTTTTTGTATTTGTGTTTTAAAGGCAACTGCAATGATGCATCAAGAAAGACATGAGCAGGCCAGCCATCCTGAGACTGATAATTCAGAGAATACAACATAATGCACTGCAAAACGTACTAACACAGGAGAAATGGTGAAGATGCACTGTTCCAGCATTGGAAGACTGCATTTTTAAGTGTTATACATGCAATGTTTTAAATATAGAATTTGATATTTTGTAATTATTGTAATTATTTTAATTGAATGCCAGTAGTACCTATGTAGGATAAAAAATAAAATTAATTCTATATAAAAATTATAAAACCAATTAAACCTCAATGAATTACAGTAGTATACTGATTAATCAGATTTTTTTTACAGTAAGTTACTGTAAAAACAGTACAGTTTGCTACTGTAAATCTTAATTACAGTAACCTACTGGCAACAGTGTTAACAGTGCATCTAGTTAATGCATTTCAAAAGCTTAATATAATATAATATAATCCATTTAACACCTGACAGTAAACATAGATGTACCGCAGATGAGCAAATGCTCTAAAATATATTATATTTGATGTACAGAAAGTTGAAAAGAACAGCATTTATTCACAATAGAAATATTTTTAACCTTATAAATATTTACTGGTCACTTTTGAATAAATACTGTCAATTTAATGCATCTTTACTGAACTATATTTTGTTTTTGTTTTTAAATTCTACACACATTTTCTGCTATTTTCAGCATTAACAAAGACTGCTGGCATCTTTGAATTATTTTTCCTATGCAAATATATTAATAAATTAAAATCAATTTCAGTAACCCTGGACCAAATGGCACATAAAAACAAAAACTATGAATGGTAATTTTTTTACATATAAATCAGGTGGTCTCTTCCTTTTAAAGGAGCCAGAACATCCTGCAGTGAGGACCAGATGTTTCACTGGAGTCAAAAGCCTGGCTATGTCCGACTAGTTTCCACTAGTCTTTGTTGTACCCTTTATCTCTGCAGCAGAACATCTTTTCAGTTTTAATCTGCAGTGTGCTCAGTCGCTGCCGGCCAAACAACACTGAGCTCGGCATCCGGACCATGTTTGTTTTGATGCAGTTCATTAGCTCTCAGAGAGAGACAGCATTATGGAGTGTAACTTCCTGACTCAGTCCACCACACGGCTCACCGACTTACTGAAAAAAGCAAGAGTATTTTGAAAAGAGCTAAACTACCGTCACGCTACTGAAAAAAGTATATAGCTTTTTACTAGTTTTAGTTACTCTCCGGTTTTGCTCATACAGAGGCAGCAGCAAACCACTTCTCATGTTTAGCACACATACACACACAACTGAGAGAGAGGAATTGAGTTTTGGACCGAATTTACAGCTGTGGTTTTGACCTTCTTTCCTTGCTCGTTGAGATCATCTCTCCAGCATTCAGAGATAAAATCATTCCTGCATTGCCTGAGGGAGTCAACCTTTGTCTGTTTACCTGCCTGCAAACTCCTACCTCACATACACATACACGCGCATTTCCAGTCTTTTTTCTCATCGTCTCTGATCATTTGGGGGAGTTGTTGTGCTTTACTTTGTCGGAGTTCTGTTTATCTCTCCATCTGCGGTTAACCACTCATCATAAATCTAAATGACATGAAGAACAGCCAAAATTTCACAGACTCTTCATTCTTATCTGAAACCTTGATAAACAGAAAAATAAAAACAGAAATGATACACAACCTACTTGAGCAGCCCAAC